>CM060903.1:914614437-915826937 GCA_030737815.1 Allium fistulosum | reverse complement strand
AAGGCCTTGCTAAGAGACGAAACTTAAGATTTTGAAAGACGACCAACTTATCATTCATCTGGAGCTTGCCTCCACAAGGCATAAAGACTTGGACAAAGGCTCTAGATCAACACCACATGATGCTACTACCAGCCAAACTCTTGAGTCCCAAGCTGCTCTGGGTTCATCCTATGATCCTGGGTATGATCCTGAGAGGCCGGATATCCACAAGCCTACTATTCTCTCTTCAATTCCTGAGGGGAAATACAGCGATACTTCGGCCTGCATAGAACCCTAAACTAAAGAAGGTATCTCATTGACTTCTCATGTATTCCATAAAGCTTACGTGTTGCCGATAAACATGGCTAATCTCTCTCTCTCTTTGTTTCTCAAGCTTCAGGTTTGCCCCACATCGCTCCACTTCCCAATAAGGACTCTCAAACGGGACTATAAGTGCTTGTAACAGAGTCGGTTACTATTACAACTTCAACAATGATTCCAACCATCTCAATTGAAGATACTCCCGGCCTTAATGAGCAAATAATTAATGCTTTTCTCGGTGAGGGAGCTGGTGATCTACAAGGAGCTCAATCAGATGACGACGTGTTTATCACTAAGGTTTTCGAGTCTTCATCGGGCCTCACCATGGCCGAACTTGAGCAGGAATGTCTCCTAGACACTAGAATTAAGGTGGAAAACATGAAAACCATCTCTCTTTCATTATCCATAGCCATAATAGCCAAACTATCTTTGCCCCGGTGTATATTCCTCCACTTGGGAGCGCTCAGAGTACACCAGTGGGATCTTCGCAAAGTACTCCAGCCTCTTTTCCTCTACTTAGGAGTACCCAAAACATATCTGCTTGATCGTCGCAAAACATTCCATCTAAGGCAAAAGAAGTGGGGGAAGAACAAGAAAATAGCCAGAAGGATCCAACGAGCCTTCTTTTGTGGAGAAGAAGGAAAGAAAAGAAAGAAAGAAGAGGCTTAAGAAGTGATTGCTTGTCTTCTTTGTGCCATCTGGATGTATAACAGTACTTAGGCTTTCTTTGAGTTTCCTGCTTTGTTTTTTTTAGCTGGTGTAGTGAGGATTCGATCTCCTTTTTTTGTATTTAAGCGTAAATAAACTTGTACTTAGTTTTACAGGTTCCGTTTTGAATGTTAATAACAAAGACTCTTTATTTTGTAAAATATTTATGTGGATTTGCCTAAATTGTTTTAAAAATGCACTTTCCATTCAACGTACTTGTGTTTATAGTCAGACCAAATCCTTAGCCTGCTATATAATTTATCGGCCTTTCGTCGCTCTTGCAAACGTAAGGTTATCGTTGAAGTGCCAAACACTGGTTATTGGGTATGATTAGTCACTTAGGATTAGTGACTTAAGTATTCTTTTTGATGCAGCAGCGGATAACGAAAATGATGAAACGGTGAAAGTAGCAATCGGTGGATTGACAAATACCAAAGGCCCAAATCCATTGATCCAAAGATACCGGATTCTAGCTATCTCAAACACGTTGATCGCGCACGATACCGTGTTTAAAGATCTACGATTCTTCGTACGTTGATCTAGCGCACTAGATTCAGTGAATTGGCTTCAGCAGTCGTTGATTCGAGCGCACTCGAATACCGAAAGTGGAGATAGGAGATCACACTCAACTACCAATTTGAGAAGTGGCACAAAGCACACAAACAAGTTTTTATTCAAAATCAACTAAAACTTACAAATGAAACCACCCGCCTATTTATAGGCTTACAACTCAACACTTACATCACAACACTTAGGTCGTGAACGACCTACGACCTAAAGCAACAGCGACTCAACACAAAGAAAACAATACAACACATTACATCACAAAGCTCAACATGCGACCTACGACCTTGCATAGGTCGTTAACATATTTACACATAACGACCTAAAATACAACACATGCGACCTAACATCCATGCGACTTAAGTCAAAGCAGCATATGCGGCACAAGGTCGTTAGCTTGCTCGAGCGACCTAAAGAATAGCGACAACCAAATCCATCCAGCTTCAGGACCCTTCACGCGACCTATCTTCCAGCGACCTAATATCCAGCGACCTATCTTCCCAGCGACATAAGATCGAGCGACCTATCTCCCCGCGACCTAACTTAGGTCGTATCTCTTCTCCGCGACCTAACATAGGTCGTAACTCTTCTCTGCGACCTATCATAGGTCGTAATTCATTCTCATGACCTAGCTTAGGTCGTAATTCGTCAAAGTCGAAACTTGGAAGGTCGGAGCGACCTAAGGGAATGAGTAACCCGTTAGGTCGTTTGAGCGCCTTATCTTCCTCGTTAGGTCGCACGCGACTTAACAGCACGTTAGGTCGCTCACGACCTAAGACTTGGTCAGTTTGGGCTGCATCATCCTCCCCTGGTTGGGAAAAATTCGTCCTCGAATTTGCTCCCTCCTCTTCCACAACAAACTCATCCCCATGATACGGAATCAAGTATTTGACGTTAAAAATGTCTGCAGTGTGAATATCATCTGGCAATTTCAACTGATACGCATTATCATTGATCTTCTTCAAAATTTCCACTGGGCCAATTTTTCGAGCTTTCAACTTGTTGTAAGTTCCAACAGGAAAACGATCTTTTGTCAACACAGCATAAACCAAGTCACCTTCTCTGAAATTCACACTCCTTCGCATTTTATCTGCCAGTTGTTTATACTTCTCATTTGATGTAAGCAATCGCTCATGCACAGTTCTGTGGCACTCCTGCAACTCAGTCATAAAATCACAAGCTCGCTTAACAACTCCCCTCTGATATGGCACAGTCGTCAAATCTAACGGTCCCTTCGGAACTGCTGAATATACAACTTGAAACGGACTGAAACTAGTACTTCGATTAACAGCATGATTATGTGCAAATTCCGCCTGACACAACTTCATATCCCAACTCTTCAAATTATCCTGCACAAGACATCACAACAAATTTCCCAATGATCTGTTCACCACTTCCGTTTTCCCATCTGTTTGCGGATGATAGGCGCTACTAAAATTCAGCTTCGTTCCAACCATCTTCCACAAACTTAACCAAAAATGGCTTAGAAATCTAGTATCCCGATCAGAAACAATAGATTCAGGTAGCCCATGTAATCGATACACCTCTTTAAAGAATAATTGAGCAACACAGACGGCATCAGCTGTCTTCTTACAAGCTATGAAATGTGCCATTTTCGAAAATCTGTCCACTACAACATATATTGAATCATTCCCCCTCTGAGTTCTAGGTAACCCCAAAACAAAATCCATAATGATATCAACCCACGGTCTAGTCGGCACGGGTAAGGGCATATACAATCCCGCATTCATCGCTGTCCCTTTGGAAACTTGGCAAATATGACATCTCTCCACAAACTTTTCAACTTCCTGCTTCAACGATGGCCAATAATAAGATTGAGAAATCAATTGCAAAGTACGATCTCTACCCACATGACCTTCCTCATGCAACTCCTTCACAATCTTCATTCGTAAGCTGCACTCTGGTATGCACAATCGATTCCCCTTAAAAAGAAAACCATCCACCAACACGTACTCATCCGTCTTCCCTTTATTGACTTCATCAACAAGTTTCGCAAAATAAGGATCATCAACAAACATTTCTGGCAACACATCAAACCCCGTTACTTCAACCTTCATTGCAGTCAACAAATGATTTCTTCGACTCAATGCATCTGCCACTCGGTTTGTAATTCCAGACTTATGCTTCACCACGAATGTAAATTGTTGTAGGTACGCGATCCACGAAGCATGCCTGGCTGCAATTTTGTCCTGTCCCTGCAAATGTTTCAGTGCTTCATGATCAGTATACAGAATAAATTCTTTATGGAACAAATAATGTCTCTAATGTTTGATAGCTTGAACAATAGCATAGAATTCCACATCATAGGTATTATATCTCATCTTTGCTCCCGATAGCTTCTCACTGAAATATGCAATAGGACGTCCCTTCTGACTTAACACCCCTCCAATTCCAACCTTCGATGCATCAGTATGTAATTCAAATAACAACTGAAAATCCGGCAACACTAGAATTGGTGCTATTGTCAAAAGTTTCTTGATTCTCTCAAAAGCAAATCCTGCTTCCTCTGACCATGAAAATTGCTTCCCCTTCATACAATCAGTAACTGGTGCCATCACGCTACTGAAGTGTGGAATAAATCTTCAGTAGAATGATGCTAAACCATGAAAGCTTCTAACTTCTATTATCGTACTGGGTTGTGGCCAATTTCTGATTGCTTCAACTTTATTCTGATCCACCTGTATACCTCCTTCGGAAATAACATATCCCAAAAATAAGACACTATGCGTCATGAACGCGCATTTCTTCGTTGCAGCATAAAATTGTTCCTGTCGCAGTATCATCAACACTTCTCTCAAATGATGCAAGTGTTCTTCTGAGCTTCTACTATATATCAGTATATCATCAAAATACACCACCACGAATTTCCCAATAAAAGGTCTAAAGATCTGATTCATCACCCGCATGAATGTACTCGGTGCATTCGAAAGACCAAACGGCATGACCAGCCATTCATATAATCCTTCTCTTGTCTTGAATGCTGTCTTCCATTCGTCCCCTGGTCTAATTCGAATTTGATGATAACCACTCTTCAAATCAATTTTCGAAAAGATAGTAGCCCCGCTTAACTGATCTAACAAATCATCAAGCCTCGGCATCGGAAATCTGTATCTGACAGTTATTTTATTGAGTGCCCTGCTATTCGTACACATCCTCCACGTTCCATCCTTCTTCGGCACTAACAAAGCTGGCACCGCACATGGACTTAAACTTTCCTGTACACGCCCCTGTTCAAGTAACTCTTCCACTTGCCTTCTCAATTCCTCGTGTTCCTTTGGACTCATTCTGTAGTGTGGTCTATGTGGTAGCACAGCTCCTAGTACAAGATCTATTTGGTGTTGTATGTCCCTCAATGGTGGTAACTCTATTGGTAGCTCCTCAGGAAATACATCGTCAAATTCTTCCAGCACTGGCTTTACTTCTTCAGGAATCTCAACCACTTCATTACTCTCATGTCCAATCAACAAAAATACTTCAGGCTCCTCTTCGACTTCTTTAACAAACTCCTTCAAAGATAGCAAAGTTTTAAGTTCTTCAATCTCCTCCAACTTGCTTTCTTCTTGTTGTCGCTTCTTAGGAATTAAAGTGATTTTAGTGCCTTCAAACATGAAACTATAACTGTTAGTACGACCATCATGTTGCACCGCTCTATCATATTGCCATGGTCTTCCCAGCAACAGATGACATACATCCATATCCACAACATCACACCAAATTTCATCTTTGTATTTCTTCCCAATCGAAAAATTAACACAAGCTCTTCGTCCAACTTTCACCTCCCCACCTTTCCTCAACCAAGCTAACTTGTAAGGTTTCGGATGCTTCTCAGTCTTCAATGCTAACTTCTTCACAGCTTCTGTAGAGATAATATTGTCACAACTTCCTGCATCAATAACAAACTTGCAAACCCTTCCTAAGATAGTGCATGTTGACTGAAAGATGTTACTCCTCAACCAGCTAGTCTCCTCCTCCTGCTTTGGTGTTAAACAAGATCTCTTCATCATTAATGAATACCCTTCATCTCCCGACACATTTTCCTCCTCCTCATCATGTAGTGAATTAGAACATTCAGCTTCCACATCCTCATCCTCTGCCTCAGCAACCATCACTCGTTTCTTTGGCTTTGGACATTCATTGCTTTTGTGACCAATCTCTTGACAATTGAAACATTTGATACCACTATTGATCCTGGTCTTAGCAATTTCATTAACAACCGGTTTTGCAACAACCTTCGAAACATTCGCATTGCTACTAGCCCCTTTCATTGGATTGTTGGAATTTGTAAACACACCACCACCTCTCCTTCCTTGCTTCTCCCAAGCTAGAGCCTTTTGATGTGCTTCAGCAATAGATCTGGGATCAAACATGTTCACCATATCTTGAATCTGCATTCTCAACCCTCCAACAAATCTAGCTGTCAACTGCTCCTCTGTCTCCATGATATCATTCCTCGCAATCAATTGATAAAATTCATCCACATAATCATTCACAGATTTCGTTCCCTATCTCAGATTCTGCAATCGTTGATACATAAGAGATTGATAATTATACGGTAAGAATGTAGCCTTCATTAACTTCTTCATCTTTTCCCATGATTCAATCTTTGACTTCCCCATTCTCTCCCGTGTTAGTTTAGTTTGCTGCCACCATGCCATAGCTCTCCCTTTCAAACGTGTAGCAACCAACTTAACTCTCCGATGCTCGGGTACTTCTTTCAAGTCAAAAATTTCCTCCACATTAGACAACCAATCCAAGAATTCCTCCGCTACCATTCCACCCTTGAATTCTGGAATTTCAGTTTTCATCCCCGACTCCCATCGACGATCATCTTCAACATCCCGATATGCATTTCGTACTTGGTCTCGATCTCGAGAATGAACACTACATCCACCACCAACTTCATCAAAAACAGATGTACTTCGATAACGATCTCGACCACCCACATCTCTATGATCACGCATATCTCTTCGACTTTGTCTTTCATCATCACGGTATGGTTCATGTTCAAACTCACATGGAGTTCTTCTCTCTTCATCTCTATACTCATGATGTTCTCTTCTCAATGAAACTGAAGATTCTCTTCTTCCTCGAAAAGAATGCGGCGACACCCTCCTCGCTTCCGTAACCGATGGCGAAACTCTGTTTCCTCCATGGTTCAAGACTGGCGACCTTCTCCTTTGTCCTTGATTCATATCATTCATCAGTTTCTCTAACTTCCCAATGCCTTCATCAAACTTTCCATTGATACGTTGTTCCATTTGCTCGGCTTCTTCTCTTCTATACAACGCTTCAACATTTTGATGGCGATTAGCTCTTCTTGGTGGCATTGTCAAACTTCACAACTTTAACTCTCGGCCTTGATCAAAAAAATATGAACTTCACACTTCACTTAGCTCAGCTTTGCTTGATGTAGCTCGGCTTCACTAACTCGGCACAAAGTCTAACACTTTCCTTGGCTCGGCTGAAACTCCTCAAACTCTTCAACAAGAATTGGCTCCAAGACTCGGCTTAGCTATGATTGGCTAAGTCTAGCTCTGATACCAAATGATGCAGCAGCGGATAATGAAAATGATGAAACGGTGAAAGTAGCAATCGATGGATTGACAAATACCAAAGGCCCAAATCCGTTGATCCATAGATACCGGATTCTAGCTATCTCAAACACGTTGATCGCGCACGATACCGTGTTTAAAGATCTACGATTCTTCGTATGTTGATTTAGCGCACTAGATTCCATGAATCGGCTTCAGCAGTCGTTGATTCGAGCGCACTCGAATACCGAAAGTGGAGATAGGAGATCACACTCAACTACCAATTTGAGAAGTGGCACAAAGCACACAAACAAGTTTTTATTCAAAATCAACTAAAACTTACAAATGAAACCACCCGCCTATTTATAGGCTTACAACTCAACACTTACATCACAACAATTAGGTCGTGAACGACCTAACACAGAAACGACCTACGACCTAAAGCAACAACGACTCAACACAAAGAAAACAATACAACACATTACATCACAAAGCTCAACATGCGACCAACGACCTTACATAGGTCGTTAACATATTTACACATAACGACCTAAAATACAACACACGCGACCTAACATCCATGCGACTTAAGTCAAAGCAGCATATGCGGCACAAGGTCGTTAGCTTACTCGAGTGACCTAAAGAACAGCGACAACCAAATCCATCCAGCTTCGGGACCCTTCACGCGACCTATCTTCCAACGACCTAACATCCAGCGACCTATCTTCCCAGCGACATAAGATCGAGCGACCTATCTCCCCGCGACCTAACTTAGGTCGTATCTCTTCTCCGCGACCTAACATAGGTCGTAATTCTTCTCTGCGACCTATCATAGGTCGTAATTCATTCTCGCGACCTAGCTTAGGTTGTAACTCGTCAAAGTCGAAACTTGGAAGGTCGGAGCGACCTAGGGGAATGAGTAACTCGTTAGGTCATTTGAGCGCCTTATCTTCCTCGTTAGGTCGCACGCGACTTAACAGCACGTTAGGTCGCTCGCGACCTAAGACTTGGTCAGTTTGGGCTGCATCACTTTTCCAGGATAATAACTTTCAATCACATCAAACTTTAGGAGTTAGTTTAAGTCGACTAGTTAAGATCGTAGTTCGTACAACCTCATCCAAAACGTTTATTTCCAATCGTGCCTAACTTCGGGGATCGATTCAAAGTTCATATGTAGCTAAATTAAAAAAAGTGTTGATTAGGGGATTGAGATTTGATTTTTAATTAAGGGGTAGCTGTGCCATGTAATAAATGAACTGAAGAAGAGTTAAAATGAAATAGGAGGAGGGATAAAATAGGTAAGAGACCATTCCTATATATATAACCCATGGCGTGTAAATTTTACACATTCATTTTTATTCACAATTTTACAAAGTTAAGGTCGGCCACCATTAATAAGAGCAAGAGGATGAAAGATAAAGAGGAAGTTAATCAACATCAAATTCATTCAAATCTCATATCCTTAATAACTAAAGCTAATGTGAATAATGCTTACATCTCATTTTTGGTTATATTTTTTATTTTAGATGATTGCCAAATATTTCGCATTGATTTGCATGATTTTGAATGATGGAATGATTATATATACATGTTGATGATTTATGTATATTCATATTGATTTTATATTATGTTTTAAGGTGAAACCCTATAAAATGACATCCAAATGCCTTGAGAATTTTTATGAAGATCATAAATAATGTTTTAGAGATCGGTTTCAATTATCAAAATTTTCTAAAATTATGTGGAATTTATATGTATTTTCTAGTAAAAAAATGTTAATTTGGGTTAATATTTATTTTCAATTAAATAATAAAAGACTGAGGTTTGAAATTTTTTTATGTTGGAAAACATATTAAAATAGATTTTTCAGAATTTTGTAGATTTTTCCTAAGTGTTTTAAGGGTTATATAAAATTATTTAAGGTATGGGACTTAAATGTTTTATATAATTAAAAGAGGAGAAGGGTGTAAAATGATTTAAATTATAAAATCTGGAAAGTCGGAAGCACTTTTGAAAAAAGTGTAGCACTTTTTATTGGTAAAAAAAGAGGCAACCAATCATAATTAGACACGTAAGGCAGGTTAGGTGAAAAGAACTTTTTATTAGTCTAATCCTGGAGAAAAACATTGGACAGCTGTAAAATGTATACTAAAGTATTTAAGAAAACTAAGGACTTGTTCCTAATATATGGGAATGGAGACCTCCTTATGAAGGGGTATACAGACTCCAGCTTTCAAATGAAATAGATGATAGCAAATCAGTGTCCGGTTATGTCTTTACTCTTAACAGTGGAGCCGTCAGTTGGAAAAGTTCCAAACAAGAAACAGTTGTTGATTCCACAATGGAGGCCGAGTATATTGCCCTTAACGAAGCAGCAAAGGAAGTAGTTTGGATGCGCAAGCTTTTGAGTGAGCTCGGAGTGATTCCCGATACTGAGAATCCTATGGCATTGTTCTGTGATAACAATGTGGCGATACAGATCGCAAAGGAACCCAGAGCACATAAGAAGTCACGACATATTCTTCGAAAATACTACCTAATTAGAGAATTTGTTGAGAAGAATGACATCGTGATACATAGGGTAGATACCAAGGACAATATAGCAGATCCATTCACTAAGGGTCTAGCTCGGTCATCTCTTGAGAAGCTGATCGAAGGGATGAGAATCAGATTCCACAATTGGTCCCAAATGCGTGTGGGAGATTGATAGAGTTAGGGATGCGCCCTAGGGGTAATTCTGGAATTTATTGTAAATTGTTAACTCCCGTTATCATTTCTCGTTCGTAATAAAAGTTATTTTCTCTTTCTATTATATACTTGATATAATGTGTTATATTAATTAATTAATTAGAAGTATATTTAATAGAAAATCCATAAATATTGTATTTTTTGTGATAATAGTTATAAGGTGTTGTAACCATGAGTTATTTATCACAATGGAAAGAAATATATTATTTTAAAAAAGGTTCATAGTCAAGATACATTGAGAATGGATATCAATGTATCCATTGAGACTAGACGTAAAGCTCTCCAAATGTTGGGCAGTGTATTGCTCATGACTACTGGGGGCACCAAGGGGTTATGTACTGATAGTTATTGGATAACTATTGAACGACTCACTCGATAGTTTTCTGTTGGTTAATATAACTATGGACAAATAGAAAATATCGATGTGATTAATTTACACCGTTCTTTTGACTTGAGAATACTGTGGATCTTCAATGTGGAAGCTCTGCTTTGATTATAGTCAAATTATGGCACGACTTCTATCAAGTGACTATAGTTGGGTCGAGTGGAAGTATTTGAAGTGAAACACTATTCAAGAGAGGATTCGCCTCCTCGGTTATATGGGGTTAGTATCACGGTCAACTTATATCAACACAAAGTCAAAATCTCTAACCAGAGTAGTTCGGTTAATAATAATTGTTATTATTGAACCAAGGTCTTTGTGTTTGAATTATAGAGTTGAATATGGATGATATTGGAATTTTGACCATAACCAAATTTAATAAGTCCAAAGTGATATAGTTTTAACGAAGAGAATTGGCGTAAATAATTGTCACAAAAGGGTAACGCTTAATAAAGTGAAATTGGATTTTACCAAAGTTTAGTAAGTGAGAAATTTGGCCATAATGTCACACCACCTGCTAAGTGGCGTGTGAACGTTGACATTCGAATAGTTCAATGTTGATCGCTAACCGAATTTACACCCAAGAGTCACACAACCGAAATAATTAATTCTCTTTAGACCAAACGATTTAATTGATTTATAATTGTTATAAAGTAATTGATATTTATGAAATATTAAATATGAAATTTGAATATGATATGAGAAATAAATTTATTGCATATATTTATAATAGTTGTAAATATGTTGGTCGATATAAGATATCGATAAGAAATTGAGTTAAATATGATTGTACGTATTTAATATCTTTGGAATTCCAGATCTAGTATATTTTCTTACTCGTGAGTGTAAATGTAAGGAATTTTAAATTATATACATATATTTATTTATTTATTGTTATTTATGGTTCAATATATTGTCATATAAATAAATAAATATTTTCTACAATATTTTTATCATAAAAGTAAATTTTATGCATACATAAAATAGATATATGTATATATATATAATTTTTCAAAATAATCACATGAAATTCATAGTTACATATTTACGCACATATTTGACAACATATAATACATACAAAATGAGCTAATGTGTCTGTTGCGATGCAAATCCCAACATCTATATACGGGCATGTTATACCCTGCACGGATTGCTATGTTACACAAACACACACGTATATATATATGTATATGATACATATATATATATATACACACACACAATTTTGTAAGCAAAACCAAATATCAAATCTCAAACTACTATTTGTAAATTTAAATAAAATACATGATTTTATTTAAATCAAATCTAGAAAAGTTCTAAATAAATTTAGACTTTATAGGCTTATTAAAGGTTCAAAATGGAAATTTTTTTTTGAAATTCACCCATTTCTTCCGCCACGGGCTGGCCTAGTCCCAACACCTATGACACCCTAAATTTTTGGTAACATTATTTAGGATATTTAATTAGCTAAATAAAATAAAATAATGTGTTGATTAGGGGATCGAGTTTGATTTTTAATTAAGGGGTAGCCGTGCCATATAATAAATGAACTAAAGAAGAGTTAAAATGAAATAGGTGGAGGGGTAAAATAGGAAAGAGACCATTCCTATATCTATAACCCATAGCGTGTAAATTTTACACGTTCATTTTCATTCTTAATTTAAAAAGTTAAGGCTGGCCACTATTAATAAGAGCAAGAGGAAGAAAGATAAAGGGGAAGCTTAATCAACATCAAATTTATTAAATCTCATATCCTTAATCACTAAAGCTAAGGTGAATAATGTTTACATCTCATTTTTGGTTATATTTTCGGTTTTAAGATGATTGTCAAATATTTTTCATTGATTTACCATGATTTTGAATGATGGAATGATTATATATACATATTGATGATTTATGTATATTCATATTGATTTTATGATATGTTTTAAGGTGAAAACCTTATAAAATGACATCCAAAAGCCTTGAGAATTTTTATGAAGATCATAAATAATGTTTTAGAGATCGGTTTCAATTATCAAAATTTTCTGAAATTATGTGGAATTTATATGTATTTTCTATAAAAAAATGTTAATTTGGGTTAATAATTATTTTCGATTAAATAATAAAAGATTGGGGTCTGAAATTTTTATATGTTGGAAAATATATTAAAATAGATTTTTTGGAATTTTTGTAGATTTTTCCTAAGTGTTTTAAGGGTTATATAAAATTATTTAAGGTATGGGACTTAAATGTTTTATATAATTAAAAGAGGAGAAGGGGCTTTTGTAAAATGATTTAAATTATAAAATCTGGAAAGTCGGAAGCACTTTTGAAAAATGTGTAGCACTTTTTATTGGTAAAAAAGAGGCAACCAATCATAATTAGACACGTAAGGCAGGTTAGGTGAAAAGAACTATTTGCCATATGTTTTTCACTATTTCGACACCATCGGCACTAGGTTCCGCCTCCTCATCTTTGCTTCTGACATAATCGAAACCACTACACATGGTATCAGTCTACTGGTACGTAGTGAATTGGATGTAGGTGAAAGGTATGGAGTCGAAACCAGGGGTTCCAAAGGGGTTGAGGCAGTGCTTAGTTTTTAAAGCTAAAGAAATACGCCTGCTTAATTTCGAATAAATGGCTTTCAACCAGGTCGAATGATTTAAAGGAAAAGGTTTCGATTGGGTTGCGCCTCTGTTTTTAATAATTGCTTTCAACTAAGCCGAAACCTTTCTGCTGCCACCTTTTTACCTTTCGATTCAGATAGTTTCGAAAGGGTCATTTTGTTTTCTAAAACAAAAACCTAGCCACTCTCCACTGCTTTCGAAGGGATGGTTTCGACACCAACACTTCATTACTTAGGAAATGGTTTCGAAGCAAATGCTTTCGACTTAAATGTTTTAAAACCCATTTTCTATAAGTAAAGTAAAACCCAAATTGGTTTCCAAAGAGATAGTTTTAAATGGTTTCGAAGCTGATGCTTTCGACTTTAATGGGTTTCTGATCCTTTTGCTCCACTTGAAGGCAGAATCCAAATGGTTTCGACCGAGACGTTTTTCAAAGGTTTCGAAGGGGTAAATTTTTGAATGGTTTCGAAAGGTTTCTACATGTTTTAAATTGAACCTAAAGTACTTTCGAAAGTATTGAGTTTTGACTGTTTTGAAAGGTTTTAATGAATGGTTTTGAAAGGGGTGGTTCCCCAGGGTTTCGAAAGGATTGATAGGAATGTTTTTCCAATGTTTCTGAAAGGCAATATTTAAGAGGTTTTAAAGGTGTATCTCTGATATTTTGAAGCTTTCGGAGAAAAGAAAAGAAAGGTTTTTCCAAATGTTTTCGGAAGGCTATATTTAATGGTTTCGAAAGGGTCTTTTAATGGTTTCGAAGGGGTTACCTTCAATAGTTTCGAAAGGGATGTTTAACGGTTTAAACAAAGGTTTCGAATATAGTAAATAGGCAGTGTAGCCTAAGTATTTTCAAGTTAAAAAGGGTTTTGACTTGTGTTGGAAGGATCGTTATTCCTTATTAAAGCTCATCAACATTATTTTGAGTAAAGTATATATAACATGGCAAAATGGCTTAGAGTAAAGCTAAAGTTATATTTTCCTTGTGTGTATATATATATGATTTGAAGGACTAAATCATTTTGAAGAGGTTTTCAAGGAAAATTTAAAGGGTGGTTAATCCTAAGAAAATATTTCGGATAGTTAGTCCATTTTGCAGGCAAGCAGCCAAGATTTCGGATAGTTAGTCCAGTTGGCGGGCTGTCGGCCCAGTTGTATGGACATATAGTCCATTTGTAGCATAACGAACATTGTTATTATATTGTGGGCAGATAGTTCACATATTACTTTTTTTACGGACAGAAAGTCCATTTATTAGCATAAAGGATATTGATATTTTGATATAATCAGTTTCATTAACCGGTTTAGCTGCAGGAAAGGATTGCAAAATATATGTTTTGAAAAGGATGTTAGTGAGGGGAAACTATTTCACTAAGCGGCGCGGTCTCACTTAAAATCAGTAAATCAAGATGTAACAGAATTATTCACACCAGGCTTTATGTCCAACTTAAAGTTTTTGTTTTCTCTTAAACTCTCGGGTACTCAAAATTGATTTGAGTAGGCTGAGGGTTAGAGTTTTTAGGTTTTAGTCTTTTGACGAATAGCTACGGAGACGAGCAGGTGGCTGACGGATAGCTACTTAGGAGTTTCTTATTGTTTAGTTCCACTGCGTATAAGTTAGATATGACTATATTACTTTGATCAACCAAGTGGGCATCATCATATGTCTCTCTTGGCGTAATTTTGTAATGATTATAATTAATCTTTACCTGGGAAACGATATGGGATTATGTAACTTGGATATGAATTTTATTTTGAATTATAATCAGCAAAATGCTGTTTTTGGAAATCTGTATTTTGTTCATATTCAAGTGCTTCAGATACTATGGATATCATTATCATTACCGTATTTTGTCACCGTAAGTTAATGCTATGGATGACTGCAGCATCTACAGGGCTTAGCTTTTGGCCTCCAGATACGGGATGTTACATCATAGATAAGATCCACCTTGCGCCAGGTATGGACCTTTCAATTTTTCCTACTCCGGGCAAAATATTGAGGATTAGACTGCGATATCATATCCATTTTGGTTTGTACTCATGCCCCTAATCCGAGGGCAAGAGTTGAGCGAGTGAACGGTCATATAACATTCATTTTGATTTATACTCCTGCTCCCATATTAAGGGTGGGAGTTAGCGTACAGATGATCATGTCACATTTGGTTTGAAATTTATACTCCTACCCCTAATTTGAGGACAAGAGTTGGCTAGTATCTATCTCTGGATATCGAGAATAACTTCGAGGGTATGATTATGAACTAGAGAAGTTTTGGTTGGCACCTAACTTCAGGTACCTATACACCTACATTATTCACATGCAGATTTATTTGATTCGGTCAAATCACAACTCTTAAGTAATGGAAAGATAGAGCCTTGGACTGGAAAAGCCATTTTATTTCATAAAAGATGGGAAATGACGTAATATATCTTATTACACAGCTCTAGCCAAATATTTACGAATTTATCTCTAAGTGAAATGACACCATAAGTGCTCGCTATTCCAGGCCTTTGGAAGTGGCATCCCATCTATCATCGCAAGCCTGAAAGTTCTATCTCCAAGTTTCTACTCCATTTCATTGGGCCTTCCTAGGTCGGGCCTAAAAACTTCATTTGAGAACAAGTTCGCCAACTTCAAATGTTTGATTCCCAACCTTAGTGTTGTAATGTCATGCGACTTGATTTCGATGTGCAGTTGCCCTCAACTCAACCGCATTGAGATTATCATCGGTTATATCAAGAGACTTTACCAGGAGTTTCTCATTAGTCAATGGATTATATTGAATCAATCAATAAGAAGGTACTTCCAGTTCAATCAGAGTCATAACTTGTGACCCATAGGCTGGGGCAAATGGAGAGTGGCTAGTCGCTGACTTGTAAGTTGTTCGATAAGTCCAACGTGCTAACGGAAGTTCATCAAACCACTTGCCCTTGGTCTTTTCCAGCTGCTTCTTAAGAATGGACTTGATAATCTTCTTTATAGTTACAACCTGTCCATTCGCTTAGGGATGTGCAATCGTAGTAAATCCCTTCTCTATGCAATGTCGGCGGTAGAAATCTTTGAAGTTGGTACTATCAAAGTGGGTCCCGTTACCGATAACGATTGCTTGTGGAAATCCAAAACGATAGATGATATTTTGAACAACAAAATTGATTGCTTTCTTTGTGGTGATCATGGCCAACGACCCTCCCTCAGCCCATTTGGTGAAGTAGTCAACTGTGACGATGGCGTACTTCGCACCACCTTTAGATATCGGCAACACAGCGATGTTATCGATTCCCCAAACTGTAAACAGCCAAGGAATGACCATTTGAGCAATCTCCATTAGCAGGGCTCTCGGTATTTTAGCAAATCTCTAGTACTTGTCACACTTTCAAGTGTAATCAACTACACCTTGGTTGACAGTTGGCCAGAAGTATCCATTTTAGAGGATTTTCTTCACTCAGGTTTGCCGCTGGTATGATTGCCATGCCTCATCATGAACTTCTATTAGAACTCGCTTGGCCTCGTCGCGGGTGACACACCGAAGCATAAGGACTGAGAAACCCTTCCTTTAAAGTACTCCTCCCTGCATGATATATCTCGAAGCTTGTTGAAGAAGCTTTTGTCGTTCATTCCTTCTCTCCAAAAGGATACCTCTCTGCAAATAATCTCTTATAAGAGTCATCCATGACTCCTTTTTAGGCTTAATCTCCAAGATCCAATCAGCATCCATCTGGTCAATGCTCGGAGTTGATAGTTCTTCCACTGGGACCAGCTCCATAAGCCACGCGTCTTCGAGACTGGCCACTTTAGCCAGTGAGTCAGCCTTCTCATGTTCCTTTCTGTGAATATGAGCAGTCATGTAATGTTCGATGTCACTGAGCCGCTAAAGGACCCGGTTTAGTTAAGGAGCTAGTCTCGCTCCGTTTTCTTGAAACTCTTTCTGAACTTGGCAAACCACCAACTGGGAGTCGTAGAGGTGTAAATTCTTTAATCCTAGCTCTTTGGCAATCTTGAGTCTTGTAATCAAGGCTTCATATTCATCTTCATTGTTTGTTACCGAAAAGTCGAGCTTCAAGGTGTAACATATCGGGTGTTCTTCGGGAGTGACAAGTATAACTCCAGCACCAAAACACCGTTCATTAGATCCGTGTTCATCTTCCATCCATTATCTTTCTTACCACTGCTCTCCGAAGGATCATCTTATGTAATGAATTAAACTATGAAATCCAAGAAGGTCTGACCTTGGATTGCTCTCCAAGGGTGATAAGTTATATCGAATTGGCTCAATTTAATGTTTCATTCCAACAGCTTTTCGATAGTCTCTAGTCGCTACAAGACTTGTCGTAATGGCTGATGGTTAGAATTTTGATCGAATGAGCCTAGAATTAAGGGTGGAGCTTACTCAAAGTAATCAAAGGCAGTTTGTGAGCTTTTCTAGTCTCCGGTAATTTCATTATGCGCCTATCGACAACTTACTGACAAGATAGACCGATCGTTGAATGCAAGATTCCTCACATACAAGTGTTGTGCTCAAAGCATGCACTGACACTGCCAAGTATATAAACAAGTCCTCATCATCCACTGGCTATGAAAGGACGGGGTCCCTCTAAGTGATTCACCAAAGCTTGGAATGTGCCTTTACACGTACGATTCCATTCAAAGTTCCTTTTTCCTTCTTAATCACCTCGAAGTAATGAATGCATTTATCTTTGGCTTTGGAGATGAACCGACTCAGGGCAGTGACCTTCCCATTCAAGCTTTGGACCTCCTTAATCGTCTTTGGGGCTTTGATCTTTCTTAGTGCCTTGATTTTCTATAGATTTGCTTCAATCCCATAGGAGTTTACAACGAAGCCTAAGAATTTCTCTAATGCAATGTCGAAAGAGCATTTCAAGGGGTTGAGCTTCCATCCATACTTTTGGAGGACAGCAAAATCTTTGCCAAATCCTCAACGTGGTTTCTTGAAAGCCATGACTTCACAAGCATGTCATCCATGTAGACTTCCATCGAGCATCCAATCTGTTTTTTAGACTTCCGGTTTACAAGCCTCCAGTAAGTAGCTCGTGCGGTCTTTAATTCAAAGGGTATGACCAGGTAGTAATATAGTCTAAGGTTGGTCTTGAAGATGGTGAGTTCCTAATCCTAGATGTGTATCAGGATTTGGTTGTATCTAGAGTAAGCATCAGTAAATGAAAGTAACTCATATCCAGCAGTTGAATCCACCAGCTGATCGATCCTCGAAAGCGGAAAGCTATCTTTTTGGCACGCCTTATTCAAGTCTGAATAGTCGATACATGTCCTCCACTTTCCACTATCTTTTCTCTCTAAGACAGGATTAGATACCCAATTATGGTATAAGGCATCGCAGATGAAGCCATTGTCCTTTAGCTTATCTACCACTTTTTTGAGTGCAGCAGATCTCTCCAGACCCAGGCTTCGACATATCTGTTTCACAGGAATGCATTTGGAATTGATGTTTAATGCATGGCTCACTATCTGGGCGAGATCCCACATATGTCGAGTGTGTCTAGGCAAACACATCCAGGTTTTCATGGAATAAACCAACCAACTCCTTTATCACACTTGTGTCGAGTTGAGATTCGAACTTCAGGACCCAGTTTGGATCATCCTAGCTAACTAGAACTGCGACTATCGACCCCTTAGAGCTGCTCGTCCACATTCTGGCTCTTTCTGTTGGTCCATATCATCGTGGAACCTACTAGGTTACCCGAGCCGAGGCTTAGGCTATAGTTTCTATGCGTCCAAAGACTTAATGCAGAGGGTCCCCTCTACATTTTTTCCTTTCTCCCTTCACCTCACTTCCTTTAGCTCAGCGACGTAACATTCGCAGCCAGCCATATGATTTTCTTGCATGATCCCAACTCTGTTCTCTATGTGGAACTTCATAGTTAAGCACTAAGGAGCGATGGCCGCTCCGAACTCGACCAAGACCGATCGGCCTAGAAAAGCATTATAAGCTGAGCAGATATCCAACACCAAAAAGGCACAACCCACACTTACTTGCGGTCACCCTCGCCAAGTACCATCGATAATTTACAAATCTTATGGCCTTAGTAGCAATCCCATTGAATCCCCCATTCGAGATTTGCAAGGTTTCAAATCTTTCTCCTCCAGCATCATTTGATCGTAAAGTTTTGAAAATAAGATATTGAATGAACTCGCATAGTCAACCAGCACCTTTCATATGATACCAGGACCAATCATGGCTGTGATCATGAGTGGATCAAAGCTTCCACCCGTCAGCAGCTCTATTCCAAAAAATAATGTCATCAGTCATCATTCTGTATTATTTTGCTAGAGTTCCATCCTCAATAGTATAGCAACTTTCACACTCTGCATGTTTAATAGCACCAACATATCGGTTCATCTCTACTAGAATTTTATTGCAAGGTGCGACCAACTGATGATAGTATTAATCTCGAATCGTCTTTCTGGCTGCCTAGGTGTATTAATACCCGGCTCGGCTTGTCCTTGCTAGGAATATGACCCAGGGACATTTGAATTTCCTTGCCCGCTATCCTACGGGGATTCTACATAATGTTGTAACTTCTTTTTCCGAATTAAATCTTCTATCATATTTTGCAAGTGTTCGCACTCATTGGGATTATGACCATGAGTTTCATGTAACCTACAGAACTTGCCTGACTTCCTATCCTTTTGAGTTGATTCTCTTGGAGTTGGTTTCCTATACGACTTAGTATTCTGAATCATCGGATAGATTTTCTCTATCAAGTTATTTAGCTTAGTATAGCTGTCATACATAGGAGTCCTAATACGATTCCTATTGTTTGGCACTTGTTTCTTAGCCCCATCGTCATTTTGTTTTCAATTATCATTCTTGTTACCAACATTCACATCTACCATACCAGAACTTCCTCTTGATTGTTTCATAGCAACGTTGCTTTGAATCACTTCATTTGAATTCCCATCACGAGTCCTCCAAGGATATTACTTTGCTTCCTCCAAGCATAAGTATTGGTTTGCCTTTCTATACAAAGCATCCATCATTGATGGGGGCTTCCTTTCCAACCAATTTCCGAAATCCGAGTCGGGCATCCCCTAATCAATGCCATCAACATTATGTCTTCTTTTGGATTTATAAATTCCATCATTTCCATGTGGAACCAATTTAAGAATCCCTTAACGACTCTCCGTCAGCTTCGAAAATGTTAGGCAGCGATATCACATGATTTGGACATGAAGTGTGTAAGCAGAACTCTTCCAAAACCTTTCATGACAACTCAGTGGAAGTCGATATGGACCTAAATACGAGTCAAGTAAACCACATCATAGCTACTCCTTCTAAGATAATTGGGAAATAGTGGCATTTCACGGCATTAGAAGCCCTAACTGAATCCATCTGCCACTCATATCTCGTCAAGTGTTGCCTAGGATTTGTTGTTCCTACATACAGCGTCATCATCAGCATTGCAAATCTACATGGATATCTCTCGCATAGGATGTTATCAGTAAACAGAGTCTGATTGGGAGAGGTACCCCGTTCATCATTGTTTCTAAAATGATTTTCGCTAACAAGTCTCTTAACCATATCCTTCAAGTAGTTTGGGTCGACAGGTTTGACTGAAAGGCGATGATCAAGACCTGCCTCGAGTGTTCGTCCTGATAAAGGCTCTCAGTTTGGCTCCTGATACATAGGTTCTCCAAATTTTAGGTGATCCATTCGTCCAGCAATCCCCCTGTGCGATTAACATGAGAAACATCATTAGACGCAGCATAATTTTCCAAATTTTGACCATTAGCAGCAAGTCCGGGAGCCAAATCCATATCGCCTTCCAGGTGATGCGCTCTGGGCCACTATTAGAGGGGTTGGTACCGACCCTTAACCTTGGGCCAGTACTGATCCTTAAGTTTGAGCCTGGAGCTTGTCTCTCCCTGTATAATATTTCAGTAGATTTTTGAGTCCTCTTTTGCTTCCTGTCCCTCTGTCACTACTTGGATGATGAGGAACATTCAAATGGAGAACTGGAACCCCTTCTACTCCATTTACGATTGTTTTGAGCTAGCTCATTCAATGGTCTTAAGCTTTGCTGCATCATTTGATTCATCTCATTCTAACTAGCCTAGAATCTATCTTCCATCTGCTTCATCATCCTATCCATCTCCATTCTGGTTATGATGTTAATTAGTGTCTGGATCTCCATTTGTCCTGGTTGCACATCTTCATCCACATGTTGAGGATTCTATTTCTCAGCATCACTGGGGTTAGCTCTAGTTGTGATGGTACATAGTTCTTTCCTTGGTAGGGCTATGGCAGAAAGCTTCTAGTAGATCTTTAAAAATATGAGTTGCAGAATTAAGAGGTAGAAAAATTGGTTCTGTCTCTTAGATATGGAAAATCCAATAATATATGATGGATCCAAATAGCCTGAGATTATCTTTTTCTGTGAAAGCACCAAAATGTTTGAACCAAAAATTGCACAAACACTCGAAAGTTTATGTAGAGAATAAAATATAAAGAAATGTAAATGAAAATGAAAAATAAACAAGACACAATCATTTATAGTGGTTCGGCAAAGCAAAGCTTATGTTAACTTTAATATTTTATTGCTTATATCTGACTTGGAGGCAGAGGTTGTTAGGGGGCAGTATAACTCCAACACTTAGATGTTTATAATTACAAGAATATAGAGTATAGAAGAACAAGAGCCAAAAGATCCTAAAATGAGCCTTATCTTCCAATTTATAAAGATAGGGGCCAAAAATCTTGTACCAAATATCTCCATGCCGTTACCCATGATTTAGACCAATTCTCCTAAGAAAGTAGGTGCTAACTCATCAAATTGTATGAGTCGGTACAACTCTCAGGTTAGGGTCGGTACCAACCCATAAGATGGCAAATATGGCAGCCTTCAACTCTTCATCTTGTCTCATCTTGTGGTTAGCTTCGTAATTCCATAGTTATTTGTATCAATATTAGCTTGTTTTTAGGTCCAAATGATGGAGTTATGGAAGAACAGAGTTGTAGCTTCAAGTGTTCGCGAAGATCGATGGAGAATTGTGTTGGACAAAGAAAACAACATTGGAAATAGGATCTTGGTATCATATAAGACATGCAGGTAGAAGATGGTTCCCCTAAATGGAGAAAATAGGAATTAGTATCATCCCATGGGTAGGGTTCGATACCGACCCATAATATGGGTGCATCCATATTGCTTTGGTCTTGGGTTGTTCTTGCATTTGCCTTATGACTTTGCTTGTGTCTTGATTCTGGGATTTTCGACTATCTCTCTGGGCTTTCTGTCTTGAGAACTCCAAATTCGACTCTTCTAATCTATTTGAATATGGCCTGGTCTAAAGGCTGGATAACTGAGATGAAAAGAGATTTAAATTACATGTTGCAGGATGAACAATTAACAGATGAGATTAATCATATAGAGTCCATGCATATAAAAAGTGGAACTTGTAAACAATATTAAATTAGAGTAGTATCTTAGGATGTCGCAAAAAGTTGCATCTTGGATGATTAATCGATGCTTCTAAATTCAATTGAATCTATCTTTGGATCTTGCAAGAATCAAGAGATAAGAACCACCTTTTGTTTTGATTTTATTTTGATATTGACTTTGAATATTTTTAAGCTTTGGAATCCCTTATTTTTGGTAGGAATGGAAGAAGAGAGAATTAGAAATGACCGAATCAATAAATCTCTTAAAGGAGGCAATAAAAGAAAATTAAAGATAGGGGTGATTCATCTTCCTTTATATATGCTTTAGCTTTTAATTTCAGTTTTGAAAACTCTTCCTTTCTTCTACCTTGTCCGACCATAACATAAGGAGGAATGGTTTTCTAAATAGGTTTAGTATTTTTTCCATTTAAATCTAATTTAAATATTCTATTGATATCGCATATCGATAAGCATATGCATAACATTTATATATATAGACACACACACGCGCATTTCAATAAATACTTGTGACATCCCGTATCTGGAGGTCAAAAGCTAAGCGCTACAGATGCCGCAGTCATCCATAGTATTAACTTCTGATGACAAATATGGTAATGCTAATGGCATCCATAATATATAAGCATTTGAATATAAACAAAATCACATATTTCAAAAACAATAATTTACTGACTACGTTTCAAAACAAATTCATATCCAAGTTACATAATCCCTTATTTGCAAGACATTTGGATGTCATTTAATAGGGTTTCCATATCAAAACATGTCATAAAATCTATATGAACAAACATAAATCATCAACAAGTATATATAATCATTCCATCATTCAAAAACATGGCAAATCATTGCAAAATATTTCGGATCTCATCATAAAACTGAAAACCAAAGAAATATTAGATGTAAACATTATTCATCTTAGCCTTAGATATTAAGGAGTTTGAGATTTGAATGGATTTGATTTGAATTAGCTTCTTCCTTAGCTTTTATTAATCTTCTTCCTCTTTCTCTTGTTAATGATGGACGGTCTCAAGTTTTAAAAATTCATAAAATGAAATGAACGTGTATGAATTACATGGCCAAGGGTTAAGGATATAGGAATGGCTCTTTCCTATTTTACCCCTCCTCTATCTCATTTTAACTCTTATTTTAATTCATTGTTTAAGTGGCATAGCTACCCCTTAATTAAAATCAAATCTCAATCCCCTAATCAACCCATTATATAATTTAATTTATCTAATCAAATATCCTAAATAATGTTACCAAAAATATGGCGTGTTACAATACTAGTTGTGTTCAAACACAAAATAAAATGTGATGATTAATATTTCACAAATATTAAATGATTTAATTAATTTAATATAATTATAATTAAATTGTGTAATTAACCTGAAGTATTTATCATTTTGATCGTCCAACTCAAAGGTGTAAATTCGATCGGTGATTAATATCGAACAATTTGAATATTAACGTTAATACGTCACCATAGCTAGGGGTGCGATATTTTGGCTAAATTTATTGCTTATACTTCTTTTTGGGTAAAATCCAATTTTACTATTATATGCGATAGCCTATAGTAATCATTATTTACACTAATTCTCTTCATCAACACTATATCAAATTAGGACTTATGGAATTTGGTTTCGTCAAAATTCTCATATCATCTATATTCCACTTTGTTTGTCCAAACATAAAGCCCTTGGTCTAATGATAACAATTATTATTAACTATACTGCTCTAGCCAACGATTTTGACTTTGAGTTGACCATAGTTGACTGTGGTACTAACCACATACAACCGAGGAGGTGAATTCTCTGCTGAATAGTGTTTCACTTCTAATGCTTCAACTTAGACCCTACAATAGTCATTCAATGGTTGCTATGCCATGATTTAACTATATTTAAAGCGGACTGTCCACATTGAAGTTCAACGGTACTTTCATTCAAGAGAATTTTGTAACATCAACATTTTGAGATTCTCGGTTTGATCTTAGTTATATTAACCGATAGAAAACTCTCGAGTGAGTCATTCCATAGTTATTGAATAACTACCGGTATGAAATCCTTTGGTGCATCCAGCAGCCATGAGTAATACACTATCTAACGTTTGGGAAGCATTACATACTCAAGTCTTAATGGATGTATTCATATCCCATCTCAAAACATCTTAAATAGGAATATTTAAAATAATATTTTAATGTGATAAATTTATCATGACCATAACACATTATAATTACTATCACATAACATATCATCTAAGGTTTTTCTATTTAGTATGCTTAAATTATACAATTAATTAAAATAATAATAAGATAAGTATATAATAGAAAAACAAACATCTTTTATTTTGAACGATATTTTATTACAGAGTTACTATATTACAATAAATTGCAAAATTGCACTTAGGGCATACCCCAAACTCTATCAGTCTCGCACTTGCACTTGGGGAAAATTATGGAATGTCAATCTCATCCCTTCGATCAGTTTTCTCAAAACTGGTCGAGACGGACCCTTCGTCAATGGATCTCATTTATTGTCCTTGGAGTCTACTCTATTAATCACAACTTTTTCATTAGCGACGAACTCTCTAATAAGGTGGAACTTTGAAGTGTGTGCCTTGATTTCTATGAGCTCATGGTTCCTTTACGATCTGCATCGCAATATTGTTGTCACAAAACAATGTCATCAAATAATCAATGTTTGGAAATAACCCTAGCTAAGTCATAAATTTGCACATATAAACTGCTTCTTTAGTTGCATCATTGAGAGCGATGTATTCGGCCTCCATGGTTGAGCCGTTAACTATTTCTTGTTTGAATCTTTTTCAACTAACAACCCCACCTTTAATATAAAAACATAACCAGATACAGATTTACTATCATCAATATCACTTTGAATGCTAGAATCTATATACCCCTTCGGAAGGAGGTCTCTATTCCTGTATATGAGGAATAAGTCTTTAGTATTTCTCAAATAGTTAAGATTACATTTTACAGCTATCTAATGCTTCTCGCTTGGATTAAACTGGTGTCGACTTATGCATCCTAATGCATAAGCCACGTCTAATCTTGTACATAGCATAACATACATTATGGATCTAACAGTGGATGCATAAGGTATCCGCTTTATACGCTCCTTCTCCTTATTAGTATAAGGAGCTCCCATTTAGATAGGACTATTTCGGACTGCATCGAAATACTTTCTTGCTTGGAATTGTCCATACCAAACTCTTTATGTATGTTATCTATGTACAGGGATTGGGACCATCCCATCGAACTCTTGGATTTATCACTATAGATCTTAGTACTAAGTACGTAGGATTATTTTAACAAATCCTTCATGAAGAAGTACTTGGACAACCATGTTTCACTTATTGAATCAATTGGATGTCATTACCAATAAAGAGTAGATTATTGACATACATGACTATTAACACTATAGCACTTTCCTGTTCTTTTCGATAAACGCACAATTCCTTTATGTTCTGATAAAAACCAAACTATTTGATTACTTTATCAACACATTATTCCAATTCTCAAAGCTTGCTGTTAATAAATTGATCTTAATCATTTGCATGCTTTTCCTTTGCTCCCACTAACCTCCCTCGGGCTTTGAAATGTAAAAGGTTTCTTCTATGTCACCATTTAAAAACGTTGTTTTCATGTTATTTTGCCTTATTTTATAGTCATAGAAAGCTGCGATAGCAAGCGCTATCCTAATTGATTTAAGCATGACTATGGGTGAAAACGTTTTGTTATAATCAACGCCTTTGATTTGATAAAACTCTTTCACAATTAGCCTAGCCTAAGTCTCTACCTCTCCATATGTATTTAGCATTTTATTAAATTTCCATTTGTGGCCTGCGAGTTTTATTCCTTCATATATATCAGCTAAAGTCCATACTTTTTTTGTCATACATGGAATCCGTCTCGGATTTTATAGCTTCAAACAAAAGTGTAGAGCTTTACTCTATAGTGCTTACTGAAATAAAAGAGGAGTTTCATCTTCTAAGATGCGGTCCTCTTTCTCGCCATCCATGAGAAAACCATAGTATCTTTCTTGAGGACCATATTCATATCTAGACCTATAAATAGATTGCATGTTTTTGTAACAAACCGGAATTTCGAACACTTCGTTTTCAATATTTGAATTATTTAAATATTTGAACCTTAGATGTACTATGAATAAATGTGATTAAATTGATGTAATAACCTTGATAACCCCCTTTTAAAAAATAACTAATGATGGTAAACTTATTTTAGAACTTTTTTTACCAAAATAAACAGTGCGAAGAAATATCGATAATGTGACCAAAAAATCGTTTTATCGATAAATGATCTCAAAACGCTTGCAATTATCATCCCAAGGCATTGTCTCGGATTGTGATGAAACGAGTACCATTGAAACTGGAAAAATGGGACAATGTATGTCGATGAGTTTCATGTCGATCAGATATGTTATGTTGTCGTATGAGCTTGAAATATGTGTTGATTTTATTTGAGAATTAAATATATTTTATATTATATTATAAATAAATGTCACCCTATACTTAAGAAATATTCTAGCTCATTTTCTTCCCCCCTCTCTCTCTTTTAGTTTATTTTGACATTGAACAAAGCACAATCGCCTTCTTCAACGAATTAAATCTGAAGCTTTAGGCATCGATAGAAGATGGCATTGGATCTGTTGGGATCGTGATGAGGAAGGCTTTGAATCGGTATAGGCGACGAGGGGTCCGGTCTTTCTTGGCCGAGCTCGACTTGTACTCATCGTAGCTAGGGTTAGCCTTTAGTGGCGATAGAGGAAGCATGAGGCTAACCGAAGAGCATCATTCTTCTTCTCTTTACGAGTTGCTTCTTCAGTGTCAACGCCTCATACTACGATCATCGAATCAAATCATGATATTTGGAACAGTAACTGAGGACATTAGTTCAGATTTTGATAAGAGGTGCGGACGTGATGTAGAGGGGTGAGATGCGGAGAGAACGTGAAGTATGATGCGATGGCGAAGTCCGTTCGTCAAATCATCGAATAAGGAAGGGGAAATTAAAGAGAGAAGTGTGCGGCAATTGGTTCAGATATGTATAGTGTGTGCGTTTATAGTGAGGACCAAATTTGATTTGAAGAAGAAGGATAATTAACGTAATTAATTAGTCAATGGTATTTAATTAATATTATATAATCTGAATTGTTATAAAATCCATAATTTTTGCGTACAAGGTCCAATCGAGACATCATCTTCACTGTTGCACTCCTAATGAGATTTTCTACACCTTGGTTTGGCTTGGTCCTGCATGAGTTAACACACCATGTAATTGTACAATATTGTGTATATATGGTTGTTGTGTTAAAATATAAAATTATATAGATAACAATGCAAGTTACTTTTTCACTTTTGTTGATGATTTCTCAAGACTATGATATGTATATCTTATGAAGAATAAATCCAACACCAATGAGAAGTATATAAGAATGAGGTGAAAATCAGATGAACCATAAGCTTGTGGCAAGATCGGTGCTATGTAAACTTATAGGACATCCCAAGAACTCCATGGCATGTAATTTTTATAACACTAAAGAACAAAAGGTTATTGTTTCTAAACATGATAATTTTTTAGAAATGGAATTTTTGTCAAAAGAAATTAATAGCAAAGTTGTAGAATTGGGTAAGGTCTGAGAAATAAACATAGATGTTGAACAATTAGGAGAATCAAATTCACTAGTATACGAAAGCTATAACAAACACCCTTTCTGAACCTCGAATGTTGATACTAATACATCCACTATATTCACATGCCGAACACCCAAGTGCCAGAAAGACAGAACATTAGGGTGAAGAAAAGAAGAAAAGGAAAGGAACAAGAAAGAGGAGAACAAAAACATCAGATTCGCACATACGTAACGATAACATATAATATTAAAAGATAGTACATAAAACTACTCTAATATCCATATCATTTTAGAGTTATTAATCAGAGTACTATCATCAGTCTGGACAGTTATAACAGCCCGTCCATATAATTGCTGATATATACACATAAAGTAATGTGGTGGAAAAAAGAATAAAAAAGTAGGTAAACGGCCAGCTCCTCTCCAAGAGCCCAGTGAACATCAACAAAGACCTGCCTTTCTTAGACTGTTTGAAAGAGCACCCATAGAAATAAGGGAATAAAAACCATGGGTCAGACAAAAATATAGTATGAGAACCTCAAGAAATATGTGTGACATATAACAATGCCTTTTGAGATCGTCGTAATGGCTATCCCCTCAAAAGAGCCAAACCATCTAATAAGTACATATTGAGATATAATAAATTATGTATAGGGTGAAGAATATAAATCAGAAATAGCTATGATGCTTACATTAATCACACAACAACAATATTCAATAGGCATACAAACAAAATCGCTAAGGAGTGTTCGCATATGGATTTTTCGCCAATACGTTCCCAGTAAAACTTGTAAGTAAACTAAGACCAATCTTTATGATAAGGATCAGAAAAGACCTTTCTCGGTTAAAATATATCATAAGGTAAACACAACTAACCCAATGTCTGAATATATAAAACAAAACCAAGTATCAACAACTCCCTGCATGCAACATATCAATAAGCATACTCTAGATATGGAGTTAATATACCCTCATGGATTAGCTAAACCCAAGCCTGTGTAGCCTACTCTATCTTTAGTCATATACGTATGGTGAAGTCATGTTCAGCATCTCAACACACGAGCCACAATTCGAACTAGTCACGAATTCCCAAATGAATTCCAGCATCTTGAATAGATTACGAACTTCTATTGAGCATCTCGAACATACCTCAAATCTCCACATAAATTCTAGCAACTTGAACAGATCCACTTCCTAGAAATAGAACATGGATGAAGTGGTTATGATTTTGAGTCATCTCATATAAGTACACAATCTCACTTATCGGGTGCTCCAAAACCAATTGATAGATTTTTGGTTAGCTCAACCCCAGTTCTTTCAAAAATAAACAACAATACATAATGGTGTAGATCATCTCTTATCCGAACGGATTTCCTTATCATTTGTCCTCAAAGAGCAAGACGAGTTTATACGTAGGTTATATCATCAACGAGTGAATAATCGTACCATATAATTCCCATGTTTCTTCTAGACACTTCCCAAATTAAGTTGGTCAAATTCAATAATAATGCGAACGATCATATACGGAAACCAAGTCTCGTATACTTATCACATTTCCAACCTTCTCAACTTTCGCTATCCCTTGGTCATCATATATGGAAACCAAGTCTCGTATACTTATCACATTTCCAACCTTCTTAACTTTTGCTATCCCTTGGTCAAGAGTGAACCCCGATACATTAAAGCACTATTGCTTCTATACCCTACTCGAATCATCATTCCTAACTCTCATTGATAGAAACAAGTCTACTTTGTCGGCTTTAGTGCTAAGTACACGACTAAATAATTTTCATAAACAAGTAACACACAAAAGCACAATCAATACACACAAAACACAATCAAATCACATAAATAACTTTTAATCCCCTTTTTATTTAATTAATCCTTTATTAATTAGAACCTCTTTTATTTGTAAAACTCCTTTATCTAATAATACATCTTTCATTAATCAAAACTTCTAATTGATTAAACTCCTAATTAATTAAAATCATAATTAATTAAACTACTAATTAATTAAAACTTCCTATTAATTAAACTTCCTTTTATAAAAGATATATTTGTATTTTACTATTCTCGTGTTTTACTATTCACATATTATTCACGTATTTAATATTTGCATATTTTACTATTCATTTATAATCTTTTCATTACTTCGCAAAGTATTCCTATACCTATCTCAATGTATAAGTATATTTAAAAATCACTTAACAATATTTACATACTTCAAAATATAATCAAAAAAGGTTAAAAACAAATGTTACTAAAACATTGCTACTATAAACCCCTTGTCTTTTATAAATTAGACACAACTTTTTTTACTTTGTAAAAGATTCCATACTTGTTATTATCTTTAAAATTCCATTATTAAAGATCTAAGTATATTCACAATCATTTAACAATATTTTTCCACTTTAAAATATTAGAGGATTTAAAAACAAATGTTACTAAAACATTGTTTACTAGAAACCCAAAACAATTTATACTTTAAACATTTATCTTTAAAGATCTCTTTTAAAGATCTAATTACATTTATAAAGGTATAAAACAAGTGTTACTTAAACATTGTTACAACAACCCAAGATTATTCACTTATAATTATCTTTAACATATTCATTATTAAATATCTAATTTTATTCTTAAGTATTATTTATAAGTATTAGAAACATATGTTACTAAAATATCATTTACTACAACCAAAAACATTTACTTCTAATTATCTTTAAAATATTCATTTTTAAATATCTAATTATATTCTTAAGTATAATTAATAAAAGTTAAAAACAATTGTTGCTAAAACATTATTTACTACAACTCAAAAGCATTTACTTATCATTAATTTTAAGACTTTCATATTAATGATCACAGCATATCCACACCTATTAATTAAGGCAATACACTTTTAATTTAACTTCCCAAAATAATTTATTTTAACTTATGTGTTAAAAATCCAATCTTCCTTTACTACATTTATAAAATACTTAACTTAATTTTTTAAACTTATATATATACTTACTAAAAACCTTTTCAAAATGATGTAGAAATTTATATGTATAGTAATGTATTTATAAGCTAATATAATTAATAAAATTCTAAAACAAGTTAAAAATATTATATTACATAAGGTTTTTAATACTTTAATAAAATCTTTAACTAATTTAAAAAAATTATATCTAAAAATACTTATATTATGGTTTAAAATGTTTATTTTAAATATTACTTAAAAATACTTATTTTATAATTTATTCAAAAACCATACAAAGCCTATTTTATAAGTTAAACCATTTATTTTAAAAATTCATACATTATTACTAAAAATATGTTTAAGCTTTAATATTTTTCTAGTAATAAGTACACTTATAGTACATCTTAAAAATGCAAAGATGCTTTTATGATATCTTTTAAAGTTAACTTTAAAAATCGCCGAACACATGACATTGTCAAAGTGCATCCACAGCGACCTTTTTGCTTCTAACTTTCACAACTTTGTTTCACAATTCTATAACTTACCAAAATAGTTCCTTATTATCAAACACACCCAACATGTATGTAAAACAACCAAATATATATTTTCACAATATGTAACGACCCGTAAATTTCAACTGTTTTAATAACGTAATTAGTTGAAATTTTGTAAAATTTTAAACGATAAAATTTTGAAATAAAATTTAATATTTGGAATACGTCTAGTTAATCATAGCAACTGGCAAATTTTCGTCCGAAAATACGAAAGTTTATTTCGCGCGTAAATTCACTTCAATTTAATCAGTTAAAAAAAAGCGTTGAAAATAAAACGTTTTCAAAACCAAAATATTTTTACATAGGAAAATTCTAAAGCATCTTCTGAGCAAGATTTCAGTTTGTCGTTTTTCCAAATTCGGACATCTTTGGCTCCGTCGATCTTATTTTTCAGCGTTTTTCTTGCATTTTCCGCTATTGGAAAATTCGAAATTTTAAAATTCAATCATACCATTGTTATCATTATACCGTTTTTATCGTCTCGTTGTGCTGATCTCTACGGTATATTTAATTGTCAAATTTCGAAGTCCGTTGTGTGATGCAACCTACGAAACGCTATGTGTATCGGTTCCGCAATCAAACCTTTTGGTTTCTGATGCCTTTCCATTATCCATAGTATCATCAACAGCCTCGTGCCTTTCAAATTCCCTGATATTAATATCAATCACTTGACATTTCACCGGTTGTTAATATTCCCAATACTAAACTTTTGACTTTTGATTTCCAGACCATTACTATTCCAAATTCATATTTACTGCTTCATCACGTGTTGCTTGGGAAGTGCTGCTTTTATTTGTTGCTTTTGTTTCTTCCAAAAATGTAAATTATACAAACTTAATCTTTTCTTTTTCCTGAGTCACTACCTATCCCTCCTTTATTTTGATTCATCCATGCTTACATTATTTGACAGCACGTCCATTCATTTCTCTTCATCAAACCCATCTCCTTCCCTCGCCACCTCTTCCCAAACCACAACACTCCACACACAACATCCACCACCTCACGCACCTCCAACCAGGCGACAACCCCAAGTGCCGAACCTCTCTTCCACTTACCCGTGCTCCGCCCTCCACTCCATCCCCTCAATCCCGAGACAACCCACGGCCATGGTAGCCAACACCCAGCCGAGAGCAACCCACCTCCAACCGTGCTTCCAGTGACCAACCAACGCCAGCAGCTCACTCCAAACGCACTGCCTCCGGTCACTCCAATTCGTTCCCTTCTGATTCGCCAGCTCCTCCGCATGCCACTTCAACCTGACACAAACCCGCCCTTCAAACTTGCAGCTCGCCCTCTCCCCTATGCCGCAATAAACTGTCCTCCGCCATTTTGCCACATCCATCAACTCGCGTCGACCCACCAGCAGCTGCTCGGCCGCGTCTCCCAGATCTCACCGCTCTGTTCTTGTCAGCCTCCAACCCGAGCCCAGCAGCGCCGAGACCCACGTCTTCCTCCCCTCCTCCACGTGAAGCCTTCATTCGGCCTCACCTACCTGCCATCTTCCCCTTCCCGACTTCCTTTTAAAAGCTAAGGTAATTATGTATTTGAGTATATATAAAAGTTTATAAATGTTTATATATATATATATATGTATTTCGTATTGCTGTCGAATATATATAAACTTTTGCTGATGCGTATAGATGAGTCAGTTACTATCTTATGTGTTATATAATATGTCAGGTTTGCATATGAATAAGATACTAATATAAATATATTTGAACGTGTATTTTATATATACACACTAGATGTGTTTTGCTGTATGTTATAGCATGTAGATCCTCTGTTAGTATATTGATAATATAGTAATATATATGTGTATATGTGAGTTAGTAAGTTATATAAGATATAATATATTAGTTATATGAAGTAGATTTTATATGAGTTACATAATCGGTTGAATGTGAACACATGCTTTTGTTTATACCAGTAGTCATGGGAAGTTGTTGTATAGAGATTTTATATATTAATTTGGTATAGGATATGGTCGGTTGCTAATAGGTTCTTGTATGATTTTGCTAGGTTGTACCTTATAATTGATTTAAATCTTAAAGCTATAACTAGTATATATAAAAGAGCATATAAGTTTATATATATTTGTACCTCAGTATTCCAAGTACCATAGGTTTATAAAAGTTATGCTTATCTCTTACCATTTACACGAGTTGATATATATAGTAACATATAACGTGTTTTGTAAATGAAAGGTTATATATATATATATATATTAGTTCTATGTATTGTTTTATATTGTTTAAAAAAAACGTTATATATTTATGCATGAGTAATGATTTTCATATTGGGTTGTAGGTATATATTGGTTGATGTGTAAAGTTTTATGTAAAGTTAGCACTTACAACAGTAAGTGCATATAATAGTATATGTACAGTATAATATTATTAAGAAGCAAATTCATGTACTGTAGTTTTATTGATGCATATGTTTAAATATTTTTGTTTTGAAAATTTATTTTAGAAAGCAAATAAAAATATATATGTGTGTGTATATATAATAGAATAATGATGAATATATTCTCAGTTATATCCAAAACTGATTTGATTTGTTTCCACTGGTTCCAATTTATCAGCTCGTCCGTCGAACTCGAGTCCATTGTGCTTTGCTTCGAAATTCGTGCTTGGATCCGTAACTTCATTCCATTGTCCATTCTCTCTAACCTCGGAAGGTGAGCAATCACTCACGATTAACGTTCTTTTATTTATTAAATTTGATTTCAATGGAAACGACAATTGAAATATACTGCTGTTAGTTAATTACACTGTTATATATGCTATTACCTGTATCAGTTCACCTGTGACATCTGACACCATTATCTGTTAATTAATTATGCGATGATAATACAGTTTGGCTGATAATTGATTGATTGTTGATGTTTGTATTGGACGTTAAATTGTTAATGTTAAAATGATAAATAGTATGCAATTGAACTTGATATAGGATAATTAAATGTTAAATTTGATTAACTGACACTTGTATAATATGACCCCTTTAACTGTTAAATTTATCGACACGTAGGATTTGTTTAATTACATTTTGAACCACTGAATGTATGCTGTTAAATTGATGATGTATGAAATTGTAAATAGATGACAAGTGAAGAACTGGAATGTAATAATCTTTAATCTACATGAAATGATAGTGTAGATTCTAGAAATAATTATATTAATTCGTACAAATAACAATGCGAATTAATACGGTTATTCGGGATTATCTGAATTGATTATTGGATTGTTATTGTTTGTTGTTATTGCTTGTTTATTTACTTTGACACCATCCCAGTTATCACACTGCAAGTTCCCTTTGTTATGCTTTGATTTTGAATTGAATTGGAATCGGGTTGAAATGATAAATACCCAAAAATTGAATTTTGACCTAGGATAGAAAATTAAGCAAAAACCGATTGGTCAATAATTTGATTTAAAAATAAAACGAAGATCTTATTTGAATAAATAATATGGTTTTGAAACGAAGCTGGAAATTGAATTTAATGAAATTTAAACGTGAATATTTAATAATCTGAAATGAAATGTTAATAAAGAAATTGATGAAAGAAGGTTGTTTAATTTGAGAAATGATGGAATTAAGTTTGAAATGATTTAATAATTAAGTTTTAAATTATAATTAAAGTTGAAACAATTAAACTTTGAAATTATTTAATAATTAAGTTTTGGATTATTTAATAATTAAATAAGATTGAATTATTTAATGATTAAATTGATTTGGATTCTTTAATAAGAGAAATTGAATTTTTGAATAAGTGAATTTTACTTCGTAATACTTGAAATTGAGTTTCTTTATTAATTAAGTTTTGGAAAATTATTTAAGTAAGTAAATAAGTGAAATTGAATTTCTTTAACAAGAAATAAAAAATGTGATTTATTGAAATTAATGTAAGACTTGAAATTTAAAGAATTTGATTTGATGAATTTAACTTAAATAAATTTGTAAGTTTGATTTAATGAAGTTGAACTTAAGAATTGATTTAATGAAGTGGAAATTTAATAGAAATTGTTTTGAATGATAAAGTAACTTAACGAATATTAAATGAAATCGATAAATGAATTTAAATTGATTTGAATGTTAAATAGAATTTATTTAAATGATTTCGGAATGAAACTTATATACGAACTTGAATCAATATTTGAATTGTTTTAAAAAGAGATTGAAATTGAATTATAAGATTTTGAAATGATAATTTGGAAGTTTTGAAACGTAAATTTTTGGAAATTGGTTTTGAAAGACAAATGAATGTTGATTTACGAATTCTAATCGAAATTGTAATTGATTTGGTTTTTGAAATATATAAACGACCAATCGGTGTAATAATTACGAAAGTTATTAAAGGGACCGGAATTCGGTTATGGATATACTCTCTATCTAAACCGAAAACCACTTTAATAACTATACGCGGAGTGATGATCCAGAATGAAGTGGTTGGAATGATGTACGCGTTGACTGAAGAAAGAGAACGATTTTGGATGACCCTTGACATGACTAAAACAGGAGCCGCGCCGGGCCATTGAGGATCGCCATCTCTAGCGGACACACTTCTTCGATACCATATCTATTACTATTGTGATTCGATTTGGGTGCACCCCTCGATTATGGGAGTGTTGTTTCGCGGTGTTGGGATAGTAGCTGCTATGCCCAACATCAGTCCGGATCACGCAACTACTAGTATCCTAGTTGGTATCGCCTCATGTACCTTGTCATACTGATTATCCTATTCGCGACCACTACGATTTTGATTTGTACCTTTAGTATATGGATTGCCCTCTGGTGACTTCCGGTTTTGGGGAAACTACGGTCTTGTATATGCTTTTGGGAATAAAAATGTGTTAAGGGTGGAATGGGCCATGACTTAACGCTATTTTGATATCTTCTTATATTACTGATAGACATTATCTACTTAGCGTATATTACTACCTAGTAGATAGTTTAACGGATCCTTAAAGGATGGTTATTCCAAACATCCTTTGAGTTACTTGTATTTCAATTGTTATTTCACTTGAGTTGGATTTATTAATATAAGAATGTTAATCCTGACTCGAGTGTTTTGTGTTTTTGCTTTACGCTCGGGTCAGACTGAGTAGTTCAGCTTTCGAGACTCACCTTTGGAGTTGGAGCTTCGCTTGGAGATCCAGCAATCTATCCAGCTTTCAGATATTCGATGATTCCAGTGATGTATTCTGATTTGTATCTGATGTATCGTATTACTCTTCTGTTGTAAACTCTGATGTATTTTATATATTCATATAGTAGCTTCATGAACTACTATCTCTTTTATTTCCGCTGCACTTATTACTCTGTGTCTGTGATCTGTGATTATTTTATTTACTGTATATGTTCAGTTTTGCCAAATTTAAATTAACAACGCGGTATTTTGAGCAATTCAACTCCGGCATGAGTGTCTACCTATACACTTATAATGGATGTGAATGGTCCAAAATTCCGGGTCGTTACAGTTGGTATCAGAGCTTTGGTAGCTCTAGGCAAAACTTAACATATAGAGTAAATGTATTTACAGAATCACTCTCATTCGAGTTTCAATCTCTTTCCTTGACTCAATTCCTTTGAATTTTGGAACGTTCCCTACGGTTCCAAATTTCATTTGTGTCCCTCACTATTCGTCTCCTTTCAATTCTGGAGCACCCCATAACTCCATTTTGAATGATATCTATAATAGATCGGCGGTCTCGCCAATCTTCGAATGATTCGTAAAGGAGCAAAACTCCTTTATAATAGGCATCGATTCACCGGAGTTTTTGTATCCTCGGTTTACGATGCTATCTATTCCCCACTATATCTGAATTTCATCTCTTGAGATCGAGTGTTGATTTACCTCGGAATTCAGCATCGATTTTATTCTTGAAGTTACGGACGACTCGGTTAAGGTTTCCCGTGAATTAAATAAACTCATCCATCTTTCGATTGTGGTAATTGAATTATCTTATCTTCTGTTTCAAACTTATTTTCGAATCAAAATTTCTCTTTGATTTAAGTCCATCAAATTTGAATCCCTATCCTTGCTTTGAAATCCATTCCTATATCGTCAAGCAAAGAAGTGTATTTGTAAATTAATTTAAAAGGATTTATATATGGTGTTGTTTGAGTTGTTGATGTTGATTTGGGTTTCCGATCGATTCGTCTGATCAACGCTATCGATAGGATTTCCAAAACACTTGAACAGAGCAAACTGACACAATATTATTTTCAAAATTTGGAAAATGAAATAAATTTGTTTGATTATATTGTGAAAATATAAGTAAAATTTTCTAGAATTTAATAGGTTAATGAAATTGTTTGTTTGAAATGATAATATTTGATTATCATTTATTGTTCTAAATAAATTTGTAAATACAGTTTATAAATTGATTTGGAATTTGAAATGAATTAAATTCAGGAATTTGAGAATTTAGTTTCCGGTGATTTCGGACTTTGTTTTTTTAAATTTTAAAGTATATATTATTGAAAGTATTTTCAAATAGAAATCGTTTTCAAAGAATTTTAAAATGTTGAAATCAGTACTCTTCTCTTTGTCGCTGGAAAATAATTTCGGTGATGGCGGCCGCATCATCGACATTCATTTTCGAGTTTCGAAGTGGAGATACTAGTCTGTAGCTTTGCTACGGTTTGTTTTGAAAAATATTTTGATTTGAATTTCTTCAGTATAATTTGATTTTTATATATATATGGGTATCTTATTTTAAAATTTTAATTTGATTTGATATAAATATATTATATATATCTCTAAATGGTTTAAAGTTAATCGGAAATCTAATTCTTAAATTTTGTTAAAGAATGATTTTAATTATAAATAAAACCAAAATTTGTAATAAATATTTAAACTTGAATAATTGAATTGGGAAAATTTTATTTGTATATTGTTCAACTGCATTCTAATACAACTTACCTAAATCATTCAGAAGTTGAATATGTAATTGGATAATATATAATATAAATTGAATTTATAAATAAAATTGAGTGTTTATAATAAATGTTATACACTAAATTTTGATTATAAAGATGTTAATAGAGTTAGATAGGATAATAAAGTAAAACTCAGATAATTGAAAAATAAATTTGTTTTGAAAAAAATTAATAAATTGAAATTTGATCAACATATGAAAATACCTTGAATTTAAAAGCAATTAGTAAATATAAATTAATTTAAATCGAAACTTTTATGGTTTAAATTAATTTATATGGGTTAAATATATGTGATTAGATATATTAAGTAGAAAAAAACTTAACAATAATTTGGAATTAAAGAATTTAATCTGTTGAAAATGAAATATGATTATAATAAAAGATTATTCAAATTTATGGTTTTAGAAATTGTAAATTTAGGATAATTGGATAGTAAAATAATGAATTTAGAAATAGTTGAGATTGATTTTAGTGAAATCAAATGGATTCAATCAATTATTGGATATCAATTAATTTAAATTTGAATTTATATGGTTTAAATGAATTGTTATTTGTATTTCAAATCTGTTTTCTTTCTGGTTGTTTCTATTCTCCTACCTCGTTCCTTTTCGGGGACGAAAAGTTTTGAGTGGGGGAGAGTGTAACGACCCATAAATTTCAACTGTTTTAATAACGTAATTAGTTGAAATTTTGTAAAATTTTAAACGATAAAATTTTGAAATAAAATTTAATATTTGGAATACGTCTAGTTAATCATAGCAACTGGCAAATTTTCGTCCGAAAATACGAAAGTTTATTTCACGCGTAAATTCACTTCAATTTAATCAGTTAAAAAAAGCGTTGAAAATAAAACGTTTTCAAAACCAAAATATTTTTACATAGGAAAATTCTAAAGCATCTTCTGAGCAAGATTTCAGTTTGTCGTTTTTCCAAATTCGGACATCTTTGGCTCCGTCGATCTTATTTTTCAGCGTTTTTCTTGCATTTTCCGCTATTGGAAAATTCGAAATTTTAAAATTCAATCATACCATTGTTATCATTATACCGTTTTTATCGTCTCGTTGTGCTGATCTCTACGGTATATTTAATTGTCAAATTTCGAAGTCCGTTGTGTGATGCAACCTACGAAACGCTATGTGTATCGGTTCCGCAATCAAACCTTTTGGTTTCTGATGCCTTTCCATTATCCATAGTATCATCAACAGCCTCGTGCCTTTCAAATTCCCTGATATTAATATCAATCACTTGACATTTCACCGGTTGTTAATATTCCCAATACTAAACTTTTGACTTTTGATTTCCAGACCATTACTATTCCAAATTCATATTTACTGCTTCATCACGTGTTGCTTGGGAAGTGCTGCTTTTATTTGTTGCTTTTGTTTCTTCCAAAAATGTAAATTATACAAACTTAATCTTTTCTTTTTCCTGAGTCACTACCTATCCCTCCTTTATTTTGATTCATCCATGCTTACATTATTTGACAGCACGTCCATTCATTTCTCTTCATCAAACCCATCTCCTTCCCTCGCCACCTCTTCCCAAACCACAACACTCCACACACAACATCCACCACCTCACGCACCTCCAACCAGGCGACAACCCCAAGTGACGAACCTCTCTTCCACTTACCCGTGCTCCGCCCTCCACTCCATCCCCTCAATCCCGAGACAACCCACGGCCATGGTAGCCAACACCCAGCCGAGAGCAACCCACCTCCAACCGTGCTTCCAGTGACCAACCAACGCCAGCAGCTCACTCCAAACGCACTGCCTCCGGTCACTCCAATTCGTTCCCTTCTGATTCGCCAGCTCCTCCGCATGCCACTTCAACCTGACACAAACCCGCCCTTCAAACTTGCAGCTCGCCCTCTCCCCTATGCCGCAATAAACTGTCCTCCGCCATTTTGCCACATCCATCAACTCGCGTCGACCCACCAGCAGCTGCTCGGCCGCGTCTCCCAGATCTCACCGCTCTGTTCTTGTCAGCCTCCAACCCGAGCCCAGCAGCGCCGAGACCCACGTCTTCCTCCCCTCCTCCACGTGAAGCCTTCATTCGGCCTCACCTACCTGCCATCTTCCCCTTCCCGACTTCCTTTTAAAAGCTAAGGTAATTATGTATTTGAGTATATATAAAAGTTTATAAATGTTTATATATATATATATGTATTTCGTATTGCTGTCGAATATATATAAACTTTTGCTGATGCGTATAGATGAGTCAGTTACTATCTTATGTGTTATATAATATGTCAGGTTTGCATATGAATAAGATACTAATATAAATATATTTGAACGTGTATTTTATATATACACACTAGATGTGTTTTGCTGTATGTTATAGCATGTAGATCCTCTGTTAGTATATTGATAATATAGTAATATATATGTGTATATGTGAGTTAGTAAGTTATATAAGATATAATATATTAGTTATATGAAGTAGATTTTATATGAGTTACATAATCGGTTGAATGTGAACACATGCTTTTGTTTATACCAGTAGTCATGGGAAGTTGTTGTATAGAGATTTTATATATTAATTTGGTATAGGATATGGTCGGTTGCTAATAGGTTCTTGTATGATTTTGCTAGGTTGTACCTTATAATTGATTTAAATCTTAAAGCTATAACTAGTATATATAAAAGAGCATATAAGTTTATATATATTTGTACCTCAGTATTCCAAGTACCATAGGTTTATAAAAGTTATGCTTATCTCTTACCATTTACACGAGTTGATATATATAGTAACATATAACGTGTTTTGTAAATGAAAGGTTATATATATATATATATTAGTTCTATGTATTGTTTTATATTGTTTAAAAAAAACGTTATATATTTATGCATGAGTAATGATTTTCATATTGGGTTGTAGGTATATATTGGTTGATGTGTAAAGTTTTATGTAAAGTTAGCACTTACAACAGTAAGTGCATATAATAGTATATGTACAGTATAATATTATTAAGAAGCAAATTCATGTACTGTAGTTTTATTGATGCATATGTTTAAATATTTTTGTTTTGAAAATTTATTTTAGAAAGCAAATAAAAATATATATGTGTGTGTATATATAATAGAATAATGATGAATATATTCTCAGTTATATCCAAAACTGATTTGATTTGTTTCCACTGGTTCCAATTTATCAGCTCGTCCGTCGAACTCGAGTCCATTGTGCTTTGCTTCGAAATTCGTGCTTGGATCCGTAACTTCTTTCCATTGTCCATTCTCTCTAACCTCGGAAGGTGAGCAATCACTCACGATTAACGTTCTTTTATTTATTAAATTTGATTTCAATGGAAACGACAATTGAAATATACTGCTGTTAGTTAATTACACTGTTATATATGCTATTACCTGTATCAGTTCACCTGTGACATCTGACACCATTATCTGTTAATTAATTATGCGATGATAATACAGTTTGGCTGATAATTGATTGATTGTTGATGTTTGTATTGGACGTTAAATTGTTAATGTTAAAATGATAAATAGTATGCAATTGAACTTGATATAGGATAATTAAATGTTAAATTTGATTAACTGACACTTGTATAATATGACCCCTTTAACTGTTAAATTTATCGACACGTAGGATTTGTTTAATTACATTTTGAACCACTGAATGTATGCTGTTAAATTGATGATGTATGAAATTGTAAATAGATGACAAGTGAAGAACTGGAATGTAATAATCTTTAATCTACATGAAATGATAGTGTAGATTCTAGAAATAATTATATTAATTCGTACAAATAACAATGCGAATTAATACGGTTATTCGGGATTATCTGAATTGATTATTGGATTGTTATTGTTTGTTGTTATTGCTTGTTTATTTACTTTGACACCATCCCAGTTATCACACTGCAAGTTCCCTTTGTTATGCTTTGATTTTGAATTGAATTGGAATCGGGTTGAAATGATAAATACCCAAAAATTAAATTTTGACCTAGGATAGAAAATTAAGCAAAAACCGATTGGTCAATAATTTGATTTAAAAATAAAACGAAGATCTTATTTGAATAAATAATATGGTTTTGAAACGAAGCTGGAAATTGAATTTAATGAAATTTAAACGTGAATATTTAATAATCTGAAATGAAATGTTAATAATGAAATTGATGAAAGAAGGTTGTTTAATTTGAGAAATGATGGAATTAAGTTTGAAATGATTTAATAATTAAGTTTGAAATTATAATTAAAGTTGAAACAATTAAACTTTGAAATTATTTAATAATTAAGTTTTGGATTATTTAATAATTAAATAAGATTGAATTATTTAATGATTAAATTGATTTGGATTCTTTAATAAGAGAAATTGAATTTTTGAATAAGTGAATTTTACTTCGTAATACTTGAAATTGAGTTTCTTTATTAATTAAGTTTTGGAAAATTATTTAAGTAAGTAAATAAGTGAAATTGAATTTCTTTAACAAGAAATAAAAAATGTGATTTATTGAAATTAATGTAAGACTTGAAATTTAAAGAATTTGATTTGATGAATTTAACTTAAATAAATTTGTAAGTTTGATTTAATGAAGTTGAACTTAAGAATTGATTTAATGAATTGGAAATTTAATAGAAATTGTTTTGAATGATAAAGTAACTTAACGAATATTAAATGAAATCGATAAATGAATTTAAATTGATTTGAATGTTAAATAGAATTTATTTAAATGATTTCGGAATGAAACTTATATACGAACTTGAATCAATATTTGAATTGTTTTGAAAAGAGATTGAAATTGAATTATAAGATTTTGAAATGATAATTTGGAAGTTTTGAAACGTAAATTTTTGGAAATTGGTTTTGAAAGACAAATGAATGTTGATTTACGAATTCTAATCGAAATTGTAATTGATTTGGTTTTTGAAATATATAAACGACCAATCGGTGTAATAATTACGAAAGTTATTAAAGGGACCGGAATTCGGTTATGGATATACTCTCTATCTAAACCGAAAACCACTTTAATAACTATACGCGGAGTGATGATCCAGAATGAAGTGGTTGGAATGATGTACGCGTTGACTGAAGAAAGAGAACGATTTTGGATGACCCTTGACATGACTAAAACAGGAGCCACGCCGGGCCATTGAGGATCACCATCTCTAGCGGACACACTTCTTCGATACCATATCTATTACTATTGTGATTCGATTTGGGTGCACCCCTCGATTATGGGAGTGTTGTTTCGCGGTGTTGGGATAGTAGCTGCTATGCCCAACATCAGTCCGGATCACGCAACTACTAGTATCCTAGTTGGTATCGCCTCATGTACCTTGTCATACTGATTATCCTATTCGCGACCACTACGATTTTGATTTGTACCTTTAGTATATGGATTGCCCTCTGGTGACTTCCGGTTTTGGGGAAACTACGGTCTTGTATATGCTTTTGGGAATAAAAATGTGTTAAGGGTGGAATGGGCCATGACTTAACGCTATTTTGATATCTTCTTATATTACTGATAAACATTATCTACTTAGCGTATATTACTACCTAGTAGATAGTTTAACGGATCCTTAAAGGATGGTTATTCCAAACATCCTTTGAGTTACTTGTATTTCAATTGTTATTTCACTTGAGTTGGATTTATTAATATAAGAATGTTAATCCTGACTCGAGTGTTTTGTGTTTTTGCTTTACGCTCGGGTCAGACTGAGTAGTTCAGCTTTCGAGACTCACCTTTGGAGTTGGAGCTTCGCTTGGAGATCCAGCAATCTATCTAGCTTTCAGATATTCGATGATTCCAGTGATGTATTCTGATTTGTATCTGATGTATCGTATTACTCTTCTGTTGTAAACTCTGATGTATTTTATATATTCATATAGTAGCTTCATGAACTACTATCTCTTTTATTTCCGCTGCACTTATTACTCTGTGTCTGTGATCTGTGATTATTTTATTTACTGTATATGTTCAGTTTTGCCAAATTTAAATTAACAACGCGGTATTTTGAGCAATTCAACTCCGGCATGAGTGTCTACCTATACACTTATAATGGATGCGAATGGTCCAAAATTCCGGGTCGTTACACAATATATTCACAATTTAACCAAATTAAGATATGTTAAATAAGAAGGATTTTAAAGTGTGTTTATAGCGACTATTTCGCTTCAACTATTCACAACACACTATCAACTTCACACATAAAATTATCGAACATGTAAATAACAAATCTTGGCCATGTTACATGTTTTCGAGGGTTGCACGTTAGATTATACTACATATAATGTTGTCACTTGCTTTCTAAAGCAATGGGAGGTCCAAAAAGAATTATCTTTGGTAATTATGGGCAATGGGCCACATACATCAGTATGTTCAATGCCCAAGAGTTCACCAACTGTAACAACTCACACCTTTAGACACACCGATCCAAAGCCCATAGTGACTTTCGAACTTGTGTCATGCCAAGAAATGTGAGATGTTGGTTTCTAAAAGATTATAGAGACTAAGATTATGAAGGATAAAATCTAGGACATTCTACATGTTCAGATCTCACAACGGCAGGCAACAAAACATAAATAGAAAAAAATATCATCCCAGAAAATATCCTAAAAAACAATTTCAAAATATATGTAGTCCAAAAATCCAGAGTTTTACAAAATAATAGCATAAAGTCCAAAAATTACATAATATGATAATTAGTTACATGGAGAATGCTAAAGAGTAAGAAGCGGTGCCACGCCAAGCTTACTTCTCCACTTACTCGATCTGGACCAGTCACATGCTGCCCTATCATCTTGTGGTAGAGGAAAAAGAAATGAAAGGAGTGGGTCGGACAAAAGTCTAGTGGATGAGTTACATTATTAATATATGGTGATCACATGTAACTGATCTTGTTTAAAACCTATGTAACCTAGGATGTCCGACTTGTTTTTTTACATTACTTACTATTGTTGATCATATTCTCCTAAGGAATATAGTTCTAAATATACCTACACACAACATCTTATGAAGGTTTACACTTAGGGTCGAAAAACTAATCGAACCTCAAATCAACTATGGATCAGACTAGTAGTCTCTAGGACTACTCCTAACAAAAGATTGTATACAATATCGCCCTAGGGACTACATTTTCCCTAACTATGACTATATGTATTGTATTTTATGCATTGAGAGGAGCCCACAATGCAGACTCATGCCAGAAGTATCACAAGGTTGTTGCATCCATGTCCAAGCTCAATGGCAATGTCATGCCATATATTACACCATGCCGAAAACCTCATATTAATGTCAGGCCCCATACTTCATTGTCATCCATCAATAGTGTTGCGCATCTATTAAGGAATCTTGTGTGACTGCTTTGGCAATTTGATCACCTTTGTGGGATGGATAACATCTAGGCCGACCGAATGGCCCACGTATACTACCTCACAAGTTCTATAACGTCCAAAAGTCGTGGATTAGGGAACTAATTTCCCTAATAATATAATAGCATCTATATAGACAATATATATATAAACCTAGGCCTTAGGCCGAAGTACAAACTATGCTTGAAAGTCAATGATCGATCGACCGCCTGTTACTGGAGCAGACGACCACTCGCTATTGACCGGCTCCAGAAAACCTGTCTACCGGTCGATTTAAATTACATTTATTAATTAATTTTTGTTTTCATATGTTTTTATCTATTTGACAACTGATTTTTTTCATCTAGTAAAACTATTTTGTTTATCCAAAATTTCTGAATTTTAAACTGCTAATAAGTTTATAATTTCATAAGTGTGTAGGTCATCACATTTAGTTATCTCAAGTTTAGAATCAATAGGATATCAATATGTTGGTTTATATTCAATTTAACAAAGAGAGCGTGTTCATACTAGAATCAAACCTAAATCAATTTATATTTAAATTTTTTACTTTAATCAAATTCAGATCAGACATGGACCATATTCATATAGTTTAAATCATTGTCAAATTCCTAATTTATTTAAGTAATAGGTAAACAACAACTTTGATTAAATTCAACCAATTATAGACCAAATAGGGCATAGACAAACTCAGTTACATATAAATCAGCCTAATTAGGAATGAACCCACTTACCTCTAGAAAGTTATTCCCTCTTTTGTTTGTCTGTATTTGCCTCCGCTTGATTCATCGATCTCTCTCCTTCGATTTTGATTATCTTCCCTTTCCTTAGTCTTTGATTTTAAATTATTTATTTTATTTTTAAGAATAATGAGTTAGAAGAGAAACAAAGAGTTTAGGAAGAGATGGAGTTTAGGTTTGATCTGACTAAATTAGGTTTTTTAATTGTTAGTTTAACGTTCTATTTATACAGGTGAGAATCGAATTCGCCCCTTAGATTAAATCTCCTAAAAGACGGGCCGCTTGGCCTAGGAAAACCCTAGCGTACATTGTTCGACGGTCGACCGCTTGGTCTTGGACGGTCGACTGCTAGGGGTAGACCGGTCCAAACCGAGGTGTCAACCGGTGGAACTTTCCTTTTAAATTATTTCTTTCGATTTTTTTATATATTTTACTTATTTCTGATTTCAGATTTTTAAACATTAATAACTTTTCCATACGAGCTCCAATTACAAATTTTATATATGAAAATTATCTAGAAAATCGCTATGAATACAATAGTGGAAGTTTCGTAGCTAAATTTGGACATTTTTGAAAATACCATTATTACCCTTATTATAATTAATTTAATTCATTTTATTAAAATTTGGGTTAAATTTTAGCTAGGTGTTATATTCTCCACTTTAAAAGGATTTCGTCTCCATAATCTCCAAGGATGGAAAAATGCAACTCAGGTGTTGGGTAATTAATACTTACAATAAACTACTCAACCATCAACCACTGGTAGCCATTGCCTTCAGTTCAAATTTTCAAATGCAATATGTACATGTTAGCATGGAATGCATATGTGCCTATATTAATGCAAAAATTTGGATGTCTCTTGATCTAGTCGACCTTGTAAAATGTAAGTGCTTCGGCTATATACCCAAAATGCATACAACATCCTATGTAAATACAATGGTAGTTCTACATGTATTGCTATCATTTGATCCATATGCAACAACAATATGCATATAACTTGATGCAATAAAATAAGTGATGGAATGAGTGCATGTTAACCTGTGTGTGTGTGTGTGTTTTGTCTATGTATGCAAAGATTACTAAATACATCCATTAGCAACCATTATCATAAACATGTACTAATGACACATTCACATACATTCTTAACATCCAAACATCCCTATATATAGGGTACACTAAGGTGAAGCCTAAATGCCTAATGGTTGTACACATATTAACTAAAATCAAAACGTACCAGAAAAGAGTTTTGAATGGGTAGCTTGGGTCTTTTCTTCAGGCTCCCATGTACTCTCTGTTGGATCATTTTCTCATTGGACCTTCACAAGCTTGATAACTTTATTTTCAAGTCGCTTTATACCATGCTCAAGAATGTAGGTAAGTGCTCAACAAAAAAGTGACTCCCTTTCTACTATCACCTCCTCTAGTAGATTTAACTCGACTACATCCGTTGAATCGTGTAGACACTTCCATAAGTGTGATGCATGGAAAACGTTATGTAATTCTGCTAACTTTTCAGGAAGCTTCTCCCCACATGCTAAATTACCTACTCTACCTATGATCAAAAAAGGCCCTGCAAACCTTGGCGCTAACTTTTCCAATCTACCAAACCTCATGACATGCCTAAGCGATGAGACCTTCATGAAAACTATGCTGCCCACAACGAACTCCAATTTATGCATCTCCTGTTAGCATAAGACTTCTTCCTACTTGTGCGGTTTTCATCCTTCTACAAACCAAGTCTACCTTCTTTGATGTCTCCCTCGCCATATTTGGCTGATGTGCACGTAAATGTGCATATATTTACATCCATATTTTATCTCTTTTTATTTAAATAAACATCATATTTGGGCATTTGTACATGTTAAAACCAAAATTCAATTATTTTCAAACCATCATATTTTCATCTTCATTCAGGGGCAAAATGGCCATTTTTGTGCATGTGTAAATTTGAGAATTTTTACTTGGACATTTTTGATGATTTTTTATAGTAATTTGGATGCATATGGAAGAGGCTTATATGAAGATACATGCATGCACAAATGAATACAAAGGAAAGAAGAGGGAAATAATTCAAAGTGAAGATCATGGAGGACCCCAGGGAAACAATTCAAAGTGAAGATCATGGAGGACCCTACCTACCCACCTACCTTAATGTACAAATTAGAGGCTAATGAACATGATTATGGAATTAATGACCTCATGTACACTTAAATGATAATTAGTAGAAGCTAATGATTACTTGGCCTCCACACTTCCTAAGGGGTATTTTGGGAAGCCCCCTAAAAATAGAATTAGGGTTTTATGCATGTATAAATAACCCACTTATGTACATGAAACTATCATCTACTCTTTCATTTTACTTAGGAAATTAAGAAATCAAATTGTAAGCTCAATGTTATATGAAATAAAAATGGCTTCCAAGCCTATTTTTTCTCTCTGGTCTAAATGCTTTTCTTTGTTTTTATGTTAATGGTTATTTCTATGCTCTCTTTCTCTTAATGTTCATAGCTTAGAATTACATTTATGCACTAGTCTAATCAATTTTCTTCTAGTAGTTAATCTTTTTTTTGTTTATTCTCTACTTTGCTTCATTTTCAATGTTGAAACTTACATGTGTTGATTTGATAACACAAATGAGCAGCTAAACCCCTTCAATTTAGGGGTAATGAAGCTCTCAAATATTATGTAATTTCAACATTTTTTATGATTTATGATCTCTTCGTTTGTGCTTTATGAAAGTCAATTTTGATGCAAGTTTATACAAGTGAGTTTGATAGCTTATATTGCTTATGCAAATGAGCTATTCTTATTCAACATAAACACAATTTGCATCATCATTTGCTAATCCATTTTTGATTTTGAAATTAAAGTAAAAAATGAAATTTGATGATCTATATTACTAGTTACAATAGTAAATAGATCATACTTAAAATAGCTTTTTCTTTGGTTCATTTTCATGAGAATTATAAGTGGTTAATTTGTTGTATTATAGTTTGATGGTTTGAGTTATGTTAATTAATAACATAAACAACCCATACTTATGATAAATACAACAATATTTCACTTAATATCAAAACTAGAGATCACAAATTGTTTGTTTATTGATTTACAAAAATATGAGAGTGGATTTGCCTCTAAATTGTTCTCTAGTTCAATAGTTTTTAAATCAAATTTTAATTCTAGTTTAGCTTCATTTTATCTCTAGTTAACAATTTCTCCTACATTTGGTCTAATTTGATTGAACAGATTTTTAAACTCTAACAATTTCCTATGGATCAACCCGTATTCGCCACGTACTACAAAGTGTACGCCATGCGCTTGCAGTTTATTTAATTTGAAATTTTTCGGCAAATTTCTAAACCGATAGAAATTTTGTTGATTAACAAGTTTTTGGCGTCGTTGCCGGGGAATTTGTTTGTAATTTTATTTTTCTATTCTTCGAATTAGTTTGTTTGATTTTTGTGTGTTTTTGGTTTTGTGTGTGTGTGCATTTTAAAAAAAATTGTGTGTGTTGTTGTTTGATTTTAGCTTTTGATTTGTTGTGTGCTTGTTGTTCTCTTTTCATTTTGCATTTACATCTCTTCATTTAAAGAAAAAGAAAAAAAAAGACAATCACAATTTCAAAACAAATTTTTCTTTATTGTTTTCCATTTTCAATTACATTTGCATTCGTATTTCTACATTTACAATTTCCTTATAAAAACACTGTTTTCTGTCCACTGTTGCTTGCCACTGCTGCCATCAAACCCCTGCCTTCTGCTTCATCCAAGACCATTTCAATAAGCCTACATATCAACCTTCATACTCCATTCACATTCCATCACATACCATCTACCATTCAACAAACCTTCATAACTGTTGCATCCATTTCTCCATCCACCAATACTAAATCACTGCAACACCACAAACTCTTCATAAAACAACCTCATTAGCTTCTGCTACACCCTCTCTTTCAAGTTTCCTCCACTCCACCAGAAACTGTCACCAATCACTGAAATCCAACAACTTCTACAGACGATACCATCAACTACATATTCACCAAACTGTTAACTGCTTTCACATCCACTTATGCATACAAACTGCCCTTCACACATTCACAAATTGCCGAGCAACCCCTCTGTCCATATCAAAGCAAACGACATACCACTGTGAAAGCAGCTCCTCATTCCCTCTCTACCATTACCTAACATCCACAAACTACTCTCTATTAACTTCCCTGCATTTCCATAACAATTTCAACAACCTCTGACCACATCACAACATCACAAACAGCCACAACAACTTCATCCTACACTACATTGCCAAATATCATCACATAACCAAATCCCATACATCCACCGTCTCAACCGTTCACTGCCTACCGCCTTCTCCTGTTACTTCACTACCGACAACACCAAAGACAGTACTCACCTTCAAACAACAATTCGCCACACTCAGCCACATTACCGATTACTACAACTGCTACATAACATTCCACCTTACTGTCATAACCCATCACTGCCTTACCCAAACATCACACTGCCATATACCATAAACCACACAATAGTTCTACTGCTTTCATAATATACATCCACCATCACCACGGCCGCCGCAAAACCAAACATTCTGACCATCAACCAACCACGGCCAACCTGCTACAATTCTACTGCATGCAGTTTCACCAAACTGAAACTATCAACTGCTTGCAACTGTTCAACTTCTCCAACCAAACATATCAGTAACACCCCAAACAAGTTTCTGCTACCATCATCATTGAAATTTACCCCTTGCCTATAGCTTCAAGCGCGCAACCCCAATCGACCACCAATCTCCCCACTGAACCAATTGTTCACCAGTCCCAAAATCGCCTACGACCTCCACTGCCAACAAAAATCACAGCCGACATCTATGAAGCCACTGCTCCACTTATACAAGCAATCGCCTCCCTCTGCGATCAATCTCCTAGAATTCCAAACTCCTCTCGAACAACTCGAATTCCTGAACAATTGACAGCAATCGCCACCTACACCATTCGCGAATCCACCTCGACCAAGCTCCGCTTCAGACTTTGCTCAAATCCAACACCGAGTGCTTCAAACTCTACTCGAATTCAGCATCAAGTTTTTATTTATTTTTATTTTTCTCAAACTCGAAGCGATTTGCCCAATTTTATTTTTTTCTGTTCGTTATTTTATTTGATTTGAAGAGGAATACATTTGGTTTTGTATTATTATTATTTTTTGGTGAAGTATTGGGTCGGGCTATTTTTAGGAGTTAATAATTTTTTTTTACTCTTATTTTTTTTAGTTTTAACTTTTAAGTAGTTTTCTTGTCTAAAATAAAAGAAAAACAAATTATTTTGTTTCCTAACTAAAAAAAACAAGTCTCATCTTTTGATATAAATTTTATTTTCTTTTTGTTTTGTGTTGTTTTTCACTTGTTTTATTTTATTTTATTTTCTTTTTGATACATATACAACAAAAAAAACTTTCAATTGTTTATTTTCACTTGTTTATTTTGTTTTGCTTTGTTTTCTTTCTTCATATAAAAAAATTCAAAAAAATAAAATTAAAATTTATATATCTAGTATTCATTTCAGGTTGCCAAAGCAGATTGGAAAAGAAGGAATTGCTTTACTTAGCTTGCTTAAAAATAATTGCTTACCTGCTTGCTCAAAAAAAATCGCCGCTTAAAAATAAAAATTGCTAATAAATTCTGCACGCTCTGGTATCGTGCCCCTTTTCCCTTGTTTTTATTTGAATTGCATTATTGGTTGCTTGCATTTGCATTTATAAAAAAAATTCAAAATCCAAAAACAAAAACAAATTCATTTTAGTTGCATTGTAAATTCACGTTTAATTTCTGTTTTGCATTCATCTCATCTTATTTTATTTTCTAAGGGCAATACCCCAATTCACATAAGGTGAGGGATTTCATTACCCTTTCCTTAGCCCACAAATGCATTTCATCGTAGAATTTGACTAATAATAAAGGTTAGACATTCGACTTAAGGGTGTTGCGAGCTCATCTAGGGCTTAATTGTATATTCACAATTGTTTTCTTTGAACAATTTTATTTCTTGGTGTCTAGGCTACGGCAGAGTAATAACCAGTTATAAAAATTACGGTGATATGTAAATATTATATTGGTTGTTCCTCTGAAGGTACTTAAACCTTCGGTTGCATTGCTAAGGTGATTCGTGGTGCACCGATAACCCTTGTCTGTTACCTGACTGAGAAATATTTTTGTTGATTTAAGACAAAGTCTGATTATACAATTTTGGGTTAGGAGATACTAAGGACAGAAAACTGTAATTAAGTCCTTTGCATTCATTTAGTTGCATTAGTTCATGCATATTTAAAAAAAATCCTTCTTTCATTTCCTTTGAAAATTTTCAATCCAAAAAAAATCCAAAAAAGAAATATAAAACATTTTCAAATAGAAAAAAAATTGAAAATTCAAAAACAAAAACAAAAATCAAATTTCCATTTTCTAAAAAAAATCCTTTTGGTAAATATTTGAAAATTCAAAAAAACAAAAAATAAATACGAAAACAAAAACATATAAAAAATTTGAAAAACCAAAAACAAAACAAAAATCAAACTTTTCTTTTGAAAATAAATCTCACTTGGTAAATAGTTTTCTTCCTTGTAAAAAAAAGAGAGAAAATTCAAAAAACAAAAACAAGTTTTCACATCTTCTTTCATTCTCTAAACTCGATTCTAACTCCTTTCTCTTCTCGACTTTCACTTATGCATGAGTAATTGGACTCATGACACAATAACAAATCGTTGGACTCGCGACCCATCTACAAACCGTTTAACTCGAACAGACGATCCTCCCGAAATGGCAAACGAGAACGCCCCTCGAACTCTTATAGATAGAATCTTTCCCGATAGAGTTTCTATTCCATCTTGCATCACGTTACCCGCCCCTATGGGTAACCATTTCGAAATTCACTCGAACCATATTACCACTCTTCTGAAATTTGGCAATTTCGAGCACGATGACCCATACATTTTCTTGACTAAATCCGAACAAGTTTGTGCAACCATTAAACTCCAACAACTTTCCGATGATGGAATCAAACTTCGATTAATTCCATTCGCTCTTACGGATTACGCTGAAAAATGGTTGTACAGCTTACCATCGAACTCGATTAAAACGTGGGAAGAATTTGTAAAAGCTTTCTTAAAAAAGTTCTACCCCTTGGAAAAAATGAGTAGAATTCGAAACGAAATTGTAAATTTTCATCAATTCAAGGGAGAACCATTTGGAAAATATTTTGAAAGATTCAAAGAGCTTTTGATAAACTGTCCACACCATAACTTCGAATAATGGACGATTTGCCAAATTTTACGATGGACTCGAAAACAGCTCATGAACCATGCTCGAATCAATGTGCCAAGGCAATTTTCTCTGCCTTAACATCACGACGATGCTTGGCAATTTCTTGAAAACCTCACAAAAAAATCATCCCAATGGGAACATTCGAATGAAAAATCAATTTACTCACAATCGAGTGCAAACTCGATAGGATCTTCTTTTGCGTTGGAAGCTAAGATCGACGCAATGATTAAAAAATTCGATAATGTTTTCTCATCAAATCAAATGAACCAAGCTTCCCAACCAATGTGTTATAAATGCAACGATCCTAATCATATAGCCGATCAGTGTCCCAATTCTGTCGAACAAATCAATACTTTCAATAAAGCCAAAGACGACCCGTTTTCTCCAACGTACAACCCTGGTTGGAGAAATCATCCGAATTTTGCATGGAACCAAAACAATCCCAACACGAATACGATTTGTCCCAATTTTCTAGCATTTTCGAATCCTCCCTTTCAACCCAACAATTTTCAACCAAACTTTGCGGGTCCGTCTCATAATCAACCGCAACAATCAAATTTTCAACCAAATTCTACTCATCCTTCCTAAGATGATAAACGTTTAACTTCGCTTGGGAAAACTCTTGAAAAATTGGCTAAATCAACTACTCAAAGCCTTCAATCAAACAGCAATTTGCAAAATCTATTGACTTCATATATGCAAAACACAAACCAATCAATTGCAAAACTCGAAATGCAAATGAGTCAATTAGCCACGTCTGTAGGTGAACATGAACGAGGAACATTCCTAAGCCAACCCATTTCAAATCCCAGAAATCAAAACGCAAATTCAAATCAAGCCCATGTTGTTCAAGATAGCAACGTTACCCTATTGAATGCTATCACAACTCTACGTTCAGGTAAACAAATAGATAATCAAGTCGTTAACCCAAACGATTTACCGGAAACTTCTCTCGACACTTCTAAAACAACGAACAAATTTGAACAAAACGTGGAGCCAAACATTGAATCGAATGCCAATCAAAACTATTCTTCTTCTACTCAAGTAGACCCGCCTACCGAGTATCGTGTCCTATTTCCACATCGTCTTCGACCAAAGAAACACTCGGACCAAATAGAAAAGATATTGGAAATTTTTAAACAAGTCAAAGTTAACATCCCGCTTCTGCACCCAAAAGCGACACACTCAAGTGCCCAAAAAAGTCTTCTTAGCCGCCAGTTTGAGTGAAGTCTTGTCCCAATCCATGCCTGTAAAATACAAAGATCCTGGCTGCCCTACAATTTGTGTACAATTGGAGACAAGGCGATTAACAAATGCTTGATAGACTTAGGTACGAGTGTCAACTTGATTCCATACTCCGTGTATGAACAATTAGGCTTAGGTGAGCTCAAACCCACAAAAGTAACGCTTCAATTCGCCGATCGTTCCATTAAGAAGCCCATGGGAGAAATTGAAGACGTGCTCATTCGAGTAGGGCAATTCATCTTCCCCGTTGATTTTATCGTTCTCGAAACACAACCAGTGTCAAATCCCGTGAGTCAAATTCCATTTATTTTAGGCTGACCATTCTTAGCTACCTCGAACGCCTTAATCAATTGTCGTAACGGTTCAATGAAAATCTCTTTTGGAAACATGACGTTGGATCTTAACATTTTCAATCTTGAAAGCCAATCGAACGAACATCGTGACCAAATGTTGGAAGTTAGTGCCATTCACGAAAACTTTGAAAACGAAACACTTGATCTTAATGATGAACGCGAGGCCGAATACGAAAAATTGTTTCACGAAATTCCCAACGAGATTGAATACACTCTTCCTTTTGAATCGCTTCCAGTTGAGTCTGAATCTCAACCCAATTCTTTGATCGAAAAACTTCCGAAGTTGGACCTCAAACCACTTCCCGATCACCTTAAGTACGCATACTTAGGTGATAATGAAACATTGTCTGTCATAATTTCTACGACTCTCTCTCTTGATCAAGAAGCTTCTCTTCTCTCTATTCTTTCAAAAAATAAGGAAGCGATTGGATGGTCGATCTCCAATATTAAGGGAATTATCCCTGCTATTGTCCAACATCGCATCCATTTAATCGACGATGCCAAGCCTATTCGTGACGCGCAACGAAGGCTTAATCCAAAAATGAAAGATGCGAGGCGTGATGAAATTCTTAAACTTCTCGACAACGGAATCATTTACCCAATCTCTGATAGTTCATGGGTTAGCCCAATTCACGTTGTACCGAAAAAATCTGGGCTAACCGTTGTCAAGAATGATTCAAATGAACTTATTCCAACTCGTACTCAAACGGGTTGGCGTGTTTGCATTGACTATCGAAAACTAAATGCTGCAACACGAAAAGATCACTTCCTAGTTTCTTTTATTGACCAAATGCTCGAACATTTAGCCGACCACGAATTTTACTGCTTCCTTGATGGTTATTCCGGCTATAATCAAATTCCTATCGCTCCCGAAGATCAAGAGAAAACGACTTTCACGTGTCCATTCGGTACCTTTGCTTATCGATGTATGCCATTCGGACTTTGTAACGCTCCTACGACTTTCCAACGATGCATGGTTGGAATCTTTTCCGACATGATTGAACGCTTTTTAGAAGTTTTTATGGATGATTTCTCAATCTTTGGCGATTCTTTTTCCCAATTTTTACATCATCTCGAATTGGTTCTAAATCGATGTAAAGGAAAACATTTGACTTTGAATTGGGAAAAATGCCACTTTATGGTCAAACAAGGCATAGTCCTTGGACATATCATCTCAAATAAAGGCATTGAGGTAGACAAAGCGAAAATCGATGTCATTGCAAATCTACCCATTCCCAAAACTGTTAAGGACATTCGATCATTTCTTGGACACGCTGGCTTTTACCGGCGCTTTGTGAAAGACTTTAGCAAAATTGCTCGTCCTTTGATGACTCTTCTTGGAAAAGACGTTCCCTTCGATTTTAACTTTGATTGTATCTCTTCTTTTGAACGTCTTAAGAACGAACTCATTTCTGCTCCAATCATTTGTGCGCCCAATTGGGATCTTCCTTTCGAAATAATGTGTGATGCTTCGAACTTTGCTGTTGGTGTTGTCTTAGGACAACGCATCAACAAGATCCTTCACGTGATTTACTACGCGAGTATGACTTCGAACGACACTCAACTCAACTACACAACAATCGAAAAAGAGCCTCTAGCTGTTGTTTTTGCTCTCGAAAAATTCCGACATTACTTGATAGGGTCACACATTACTGTGTACACGGACCACTCTGCGCTTCGATATCTCTTCGCTAAAAAGGATGCCAAATCCTGCTTGATTCGTTGGATCCTTTTACTTCAAGAATTTGACCTTACAATTAAAGACAAAAAAGGATCTGATAACATCATAGCCGATCACTTGTCTCGTCTTCCGAACGCACCATCTTCTTTGCCAATCAATGAAAACTTCCCCGATGAAAAACTCCTTTCAATTTCTATCGACCCATGGTACGCTGATATAGTGAACTACTTAGTCACTAAAGAAACTCCCTCATCGTGGTCCAAACAGGACAAATGCAAATTCATGTCCCAAGTGAAGTAATTCTATTGGGATGATCCATACTTGTTCAAATATTGTCCCGACCAAATCATCCGACGTTGCATTCCGGATAATGAGATTAGGAGTGTTCTTTCATTTTGCCACGATCAAGCGTGTGGGGGACATTTCGGTCCTCGAAAAACTGCGGAAAAAGTGCTTCAGTGTGGTTTCTATTGGCCTTCTCTTTTCAAAGACTCGTTTGAATTTTGTAAAACTTGTGATCGATATAAAATGCTGGATGAATTTCTCGACGAGATATGATGCCTCTAAACACCATTCTTATATCGAAATCTTTGATGTTTGGGGTATCGACTTTATGGGACCTTTTCCTAATTCTTTTGGAAATTTGTATATCCTCCTCGCTGTCGATTATGTTTCAAAATGGGTCGAATCTGTTCCTTGCAAAACCAACGGCCATAAAATTATTGTGAAATTTCTCAAAGAAAACATCTTTTCGAGGTTTGGCACACCTCGCATAATAATCAGTGAAAACGGAACCCATTTTTGTAACTGTTCTTTTGAAACTTTAATGAAAAAATACTCGATAAACCACAAGTTATCCACTCCGTATCATCCTCAGACTTGTGGCCAAGTTGAAGTTTCAAATCGACAAATAAAACTAACCTTGGAAAAAACTGTTAACAAAAATCGAAAAGATTGGTCTCAGAAATTGACCGACGCGCTTTGGGCTTACCGTACTACTTTTAAAACTAACCTTGGGATGTCTCCATTTCATTTAGTTTACGGTAAAGCTTGCCATTTACCCGTTGAAATCGAACACAAAGCATTGTGGGCAATCAAGAACTTAAACTTTGATCTTGAGAAAGCTGGCGAAAATCGAAAACTACAACTCAACGAACTAGAAGAACTTAGGAACGACGCGTATGAAAATGAGAAAATTTACAAAGAAAGAACCAAATTTTTTCATGACAAGTCAATCCTAAGGAAAAAAAATTCGCCTAACCAAAAAATTCTTTTATATGACTCAAGACTTCATTTATTCCCTGGGAAACTTAAATCAGGATGGACTGGACCATTTGTGGTACGAACTATTTTTCCACATGGTGCCGTAGAAATAGAAAACCCCAGGGATGGATTGGTTTTCAAAGTCAACGGTCATCGTCTAAAACCTTTCTTGGAATTGCCAAATAACCAAGAGGAGGAGCTCATGATCCTTCATGAGCCAAGCTACGTCTAGTAAGAATGTTAACCCTCTTTTGTAAATATGTACATGTTTTTCCCGTTACACTCATTATATCATGCATTGACTGTGGGGACACAGTCAAAATTAAGTGTGGGGGGAGTCTCATTTTCATTTTTTTTAGTTTCATGGCATTTTTGAATTTTCATTTTTCTTTTAACTTAAAAAAAATCTCAAAATTTCAAAAACATTTTTTTTTGCATTTTGATTTATTTTTGAAACACTATGGGATAAGTATAAGTTTTGGTTAATAAATTGAAAATTTTGAAAATTTATTTGTCTTAACAAAGATAAAAATGAAGTTTGATTACAAATAACAATGGTTTAACTAGTATATAAGAAGGTTCATATGTGTTAATTATGAAGTATGTTCTAATTGAAAATCTTTGTTTAAAAAATGGTAAATTTAAAGTAAAGGATATAACATTTTTATCTTCTAAGTTAAATGGTGCTAAGATGATTTTGCAAAACTCTCTCTTTCTAAAAAAAGAAAAAAAAACATTTGTATATATGTGTGTATATATATTTTTAACACCTAGAGTCATGTGTTCACACTCGTGTGTTCACTCACCATGCTCTGTACCCTTCTCACGTAAGCCCGAAAGGCAGTGCATGGTCGGTATATCTGGCCTCAGTTTATCTGAGTTAGGTGTATGTATATAAAAATTCTTTTTAATAACGCCTACAGTCGATAAGTGTTCACACTTGTGTGTTCACTCGCCATGCTCTATATTCCCCTCACATCAGTCCGCAAGGCAGTGCACGGGTAATATATCTGGCCTTAGTTTACCTGAGTTAGGCATATGTAAATATTGTCAATATCAATGAAATTTTCAAGTAAGAGAGAGTAAGCAATTGAAATCCAAGCACCATTTTAACTTGTTTGATTTAACTTGTTATTGAAAAGAAATGAGAATACCACTTTGATAATCAACTAAGGATTAATTTCATAGTTACACTTTGTTATCAACCGAAACAACGAGTTAAACTACTATCTATTTGTTATGATAACTTGATTTTTGTTGGAAATTTTGACGAGTAAATGACTTAAATTATCAAGATAATGACCAAGACTTATATTTAACTTCTTTGTGTCGATTTAAGAGTAAATCCGTCATTTGTAAATATTTTCAAGAACTTGCATTCATTCCATTGTAAATAAATCTTGCATTCTGTAAATATTTTCACTTTGCATCTGGATTTTGTGGGAAGTATCCACTGAAAACCCTCATGAGACAACACTCGTCCTATTGGGGACACCCAGAGGTTTAACGGCTTGTTGCATACGCTCAATGCAATCGTGCTCCCTACGAAAACGGATTTATCTTAGTTTTCCTTTATTCGATGACAAATAAAAAGATAAGTGTGGGGGAATTTGATGTGCACGTAAATGTGCATATATTTACATCCATATTTTATCTCTTTTTATTTAAATAAACATCATATTTGGGCATTTGTACATGTTAAAACCAAAATTCAATTATTTTCAAACCATCATATTTTCATCTTCATTCAGGGGCAAAATGGTCGTTTTTGTGCATGTGTAAATTTGAGAATTTTTACTTGGACATTTTTGATGATTTTTATAGGAATTTGGATGCATATGGAAGAGGCTTATATGAAGATACATGCATGCACAAATGAATACAAAGGAAAGAAGAGGGAAATAATTCAAAGTGAAGATCATGGAGGATCCCACCTACCCACCTATCTTAATGTACAAATTAGAGGCTAATGAACATGCTTATGGAATTAATGACCTCATGTACATTTAAATGACGATTAGTAGAAGCTAATGATTACTTGGCCTCCACACTTCCTAAGGGTTATTTTGGGAAGCCCCCTAAAAATAGAATTAGGGTTTTATGCATGTATAAATAACCCTCTTATGTACATGAAACTATCATCTACTCTTTCATTTTACTTAGGAAATTAAGAGATCAAATTGTAAGCTCAATGTTATATGAAATAAAAATGGCTTCCAAGCCTCTTTTTCCTCTCTTGTCTAAATGCTTTTTTTATGTTAATGCTTATTTCTATGCTCTCTTTCTCTTAATGTTTATAACTTAGATTTACATTTATGCACTAGTCTAATCAATTTTCTTCTAGTAGTTAATCTTTTTTTTTATTCTCTACTTTGCTTCATTTTCAATGTTGAAACTTACATGTGTTGATTTGGTAACACAAATGAGTAGCTAAACCCCTTCAATTTAGGGGTAATGAAGCTCTCAAATATTATGTAATTTCAACATTTTTTATGATTTATGATCTCTTCGTTTGTGCTTCATGAAAGTCAATTTTGATGTAAGTTTATACAAGTGAGTTTGATAGCTTATATTGCTTATGCAAATGAGCTATTCTTATTCAACATAAACACAATTTGCATCATCATTTGCTCATCCATTTTTGATTGTGAAATTAAAGTAAAAAAATGAAATTTGATGATCTATATTACTAGTTACAATAATAAATAGATCATACTTAAAATAGCTTTTTCTTTGGCTTTATTTTCATGAGAATTATAAGTGGTTAATTTGTTGTATTATAGTTTGATGGTTTGAGTTATATTAATTAATAACATAAACAAACCATACTTATGATAAATACAACAATATTTCACTTAATATCAAAACTAGAGATCACAAATTGTTTGTTTGTTGATTTACAAAAATATGAGAGTGGATTTGCCTCTAAATTGTTCTCTAGTTCAATAGTTTTTAAATCAAATTTTAATTCTAGTTTAGCTTCATTTTATTTATAGTTAACAATTTCTCCTACATTTGGTCTAATTTGATTGAATAGATTTTTAAACCCTAACAATTCCCTACGGATCGACCCGTATTCGCCACGTACTACAAAGTGTACGCCGTGCGCTTGCGGTTTATTTTAATTCAAAAATTTTCGGCAAATTTCTAAACCGATAGAAATTTTGTTGATTAACAGATTCTATCTACAGTGTTCCACCGAAAAAACGGTGATCTATAATGCCTCAAACAGTGCTTGTCTGATAGCTGCTGTTATATGTGAACTCCACTAGTGACAAGCGATCCTCCCTAGAGCCTCCGAAATTCAAGAGACACAACCACATAAACCATCTAATACTTAATTCACTCTCTTCTTCTGTCCATTCATCTGTGGGTGATAAGCAGCACTCAAGAAACTGAGTGTCTAATCCTTCCCGATCACTCCAAAACTCGCTAGTGAAGACAAATGATCCTCCCAAGAGCCTATGAAATCCAAGAGACATATCCATATTTATTCACTCTCTCTATCTATCCATTTGTTTGCAGGTGATAAGCCTCCAAAGACTCCTTCAAAACTCACCGATGAAAAGCGGATCTTGGTCGTTAACAATGCTAGAGGAAACTCCATGTAGCCAAACTATCTTTATCATGAATAGAATCACCAAAGACGCAGCAATCCTCATAATCCTAACTAAAATAAAATGAGTGCATCTAGTCAGTCAGTCAACCATGACCCTAATACTCATATTCCCTCTCATACTCTTAGGTAATTCATTGATAAAATCTACAATGACACTCTCTCGCTTCCACTTTGAGATATCTAATGGCTGCAAAAATATAATGGCTTCTTTTTCTCTGCATTTACACTTTGGCAAGTCTTACATTTAGATATCGTTGAAATGCAAGCTATTGTTTTTTTAGAACATTATAGAAACTAAGATTATAAACGATAAAATCTAAGACATTATATACTTTCAGATCTCATAGTGGTAGGAAATAAAATATAAATATAGAGAAATATCATCTTAAAAAAATATCCCAAAATACAATTTCAAAATATAAGTAGTCCTATAATCTAGAGTTTTACAAAATACCAGCATAAAGTCTGAAAAGTACTAAATATGACAATTATCTACATGGAGAGTGCTAAAGTGTAATAAGCGATGCCAATGCCAAGCACACTCCTCCACGTACTCGACCTGGGCCAATCACTTACTGCCCTATTCTCTTGTAGTGAGGGAAAAATAAAGGAAAGGAGTGAGTCAGATAAAATTCTGGTGAATGATCTACATTGTTAATATTTTGTGATCACATGCATTTGATCTCATTTATAACCTGTGTGACCTTGGTTATCCTACTTGTATTGTGTATTACTTACTAGTGTTGGTCATATTTTACTAAGGATAGCTCTAAATATACCTGCACCTAACATCTTATGAAGATTTACATTTAGAGTTGAACAATTAATCGAACCACAAATCAACTATGGATTGGACTAGTAATCTCTGGGACTACTCCTAACATAAGATTGCGTACAATATCACCCTTGGGACTACATTTCTCAAACTACAACTACATGTACTATATTTTACACATTGAGAGGAGCCCACAATGCCACTCACGACAAAGACGTCACAATGAGAACGTCATGCCACTTATTATACCATGTCGGGAACCATCCGTTAGTGCCAGCTCCACACTTCTACAATCATCCATCAACAGTTTTGCGCATCCACCGAGAAATCTTTTGTGAGTACTTCAAGTGATTAACAGATAGTTTCTAGGCCATTCAAATGGCCTGTGTACACTGCCTCATAAGTTCCATAAAATCCAAAAGTCGAGGATTAGGGAACTAATTTCCCTAATAATATACTAACATCCATATATATATATATATATATATATTTGTGTGTGTGTGTGTACTCGGGCCATTAGACGAGGTTCAAAGTGCGCTTGAAAGTCGATGATCGGTCGACAGCGTATTACTGGAGCAGTCGACCGCTCATTGTCGACCGGCTTTAGTAAAACTGTATATTGGTCGAGTTAATTTACGTTAATTAATTATTTTTTGATTTTGTTTGTTTTTATCTGTTTGATAACAAATTTTTGTTTTCTAGTAAACCCTATTTTGTTTATCCAAAATTTCTCAATTTTAAACCCCTAATAAGCTCATTATTTCATTAGTGTAAAGGTTATTAAATCAAGTTAGCTCAGTTTTAGAATCGATAGGATATCGATATGTCGGTTTATATTCAACTTAACAAAGAGAGTGTGTTTATACTAGAATCAAACCTAAATCAACCTATATTCAAGTTTTTTACTTTAATCAAATTTAGATTAGACAAGGACCATACTCACATAGTTTAAATCTCTATCAAATTCACAATTTGTTCAATTAATAGGTAAACAACAATTCTGATTAAACTAAACCAATTCTAGATCAAATAGGGTATAGACAAACTTGATTAAATATAAATCAGCCTAATTAATAATGAACCCACTAACCTCTAGAAAGCTATTCCTTTGTTTGTTCGCCTGGAATCATCTCCGCTTGATTCGTTAATCCGTCTCCTTTGATTTTGATTATCTTCCCTTCCTCTAATCTTTGATTTTAAATTATTAATTTTACTTTTGAAGAACTGAGAGTTTTGAAGAGAAACAAAGAGTTTGGAATGAGACAGAGTTTAGGTACGATCTAAATAAATTAAGGTTTTTAGTGTCAGTTTAATGTTCTATTTATAAAGGTGAGAATCAACTTCATCCCTTAGATTAAATATTATAAAATCTGGGCCGCTTGGCCTAGGAAAACCCTAGCGTACATTGTTCGACAGGTCGACCGCTAGGGGTAGACCTGTCCAAACCGATGTGTCAACCGGTGGAACTTTCCTTTTTAAAATATTTCTTTCTATTTCTTATATATTTTAATAATTTTGAATTTTTAAACTTACTAATTTTTTCATGTGAGCTCCGATTACAAAACTTTATATATGAAAATTATCTAAAAATTGCTTCCAACGCAACGGTGCAAGTTTCGTAGCCTAATTCAGACATTTGTGAAAGTTCCATTTTTACCCTTATTATAATTAATTTAATTCCTTTTATTAAAATTTGGTTAAAATTTTCACGGGTGATACACCAACTCTGTCATTACTCCCACGGAAGGGATGCTTGGTCATTTCCCTCTCAAACATAACTCATAAGTTCAAATGACTCAAAATCAGATGATGGCTGAAAACCTTTGGTTTCCAATCTATGTAGTGATTTGTCACTAATATAACCCGACCTACAAGGACAAAGATAATTTTTATTTATGCCAATAATAGAATAATTATTTACACCACAAATTCAATTAAGATTAATCATATAAGTGCCATTGTCTAAAACACCGTCACATATATTATTTCCATCAAGCACAATATTCACAGTACTTTCATTGCAATAAAAATCATAATCAGTTTCAAAAAATCTTGAAACAGAGATAATACTACAAATAAAATTCCTCACGTGATAGTAATTTTTCAACACTAAATCACAATAATTAGGCAAAGTAAATGATAGTCTCCAATTGCAGTTGCATCTACAACAGATCCATCAACAACTTGAAGCCTCATTTCACCTTTTGCCATATGTGGCTTATCCCAAAGTCTCTGTAACGAATTAAAGATATGAGTTCCAGATCTAATGCTAAAACCCAAGACAATTTATTGATTTCAAAACAATTTTAGATCATAAACGTACCAGTAATAGTGGTAGAACTCTTCATTTTCTTCTCTTTCTCAAGTTGTAGGCTGTCCGAATAGTTTTTTTTTGCAATCCCCTATCTTGTGACAATGGTGACATTTACCTCTGTCAATATAAGCATCCTTCTTACTTCTTTTAGAAATACACTTATGTTTTTTTGAATCTTTCAAATGCTATGATTTCCTTTTTATTACAAACACCATGTTTTAACCCTTGAATGAAGCCCTAACTGAACCTAACATATTTGAGTAGCTCGATGAGGTTTATTCTTAGCTAGTTCATATTGAAATTCAATATGAATGAATCAAATTGTAGAGTCGGCGAGTCAAAGGTCAAATCCACTTACAGTTCATTACTTTACCTGATGTTTAGCTCAGAAAGTCTATCAATATATGCTTTTATTTATAAGACAAAATCCTCAACGCGGCTACCCTTATGCTTCTACGTATTAAAAAAATTCTTAGTAATCTCATATATGCAGAATGAGATTTCTCTCCAAAGAAAGCTTTGAGGTTTTTGAAGATTTTAGGGACATAAATATGTTTGTGTTGCCCTTATAATGGTTTGCCTAAGGTAAACAGCATAAACACTTCAGCAATTTTGCAAATGGCTGCCTAAGTATTATAAGACTTAATGGTCTCGGGATCCACATACTCAATCAGTTTTCTCTTAAAGGTTCATTTGTCGACGGCCATAACTTTTTATATGTTAGTGCTATCTTGGTTGTTCTCAGCCAGTCAATGTAGTTTGGTCTAGTGAGCTTATCGTTTTCAGAAAAGAATCTTAAATTAGTCATTTTTCTTCAAATTCAATTTGGTTAGATATGGACAATTTAAAACATAGTAGATGTTCTTATACACAGATGGGTTAAATGGTTACATTTCATTTATCAAATAAGGTCCCAATAAGCTTTTATGTTTCTTAAAACCCTAAGAAAAAATATAAAAATCTTTCGATTTCTTTAATGGGTTTAGGACTCGTTTTCCTTGGGATTTCAACCTTGAAGAATATCGAAAAAGCATAGGCCTCCAAGCGATGGATAAAACTTTATCAGTTGTACCATATATAGCTCTTAACCATAGGCTTTTCCCTAATCTCATTGTGACCTTGAGGAATATCAATGAATTAAAAGAGATTATTCACTTATACCTACCATTTAATGATGGTCTAAGTATAATTCACATGCCTTAAGGAATACAAACAAATACATGCTTGTATTTTACCTTTTCCAGTCAACAAACTAATAGTGCTACACATAACATATATAACTTGAGGAATATCAATAACTAAAGAGTATGTAAGCAATCTATTAATATATAAATTATGGAGGAAAAATTATATATTAAGGGTTTATAATCTTTAACAAATATATAAGAGTGATATCAATTTTTAGGTATAACTTATTTTTTATGTAACATCCTTATGATTCAAGTGTTGGACAAATCAGAAATCATAGTATATGAACAATATGTATGTATTTATTCCTTAAATCTAATTTAGGTTTCTTATCATTCCATTCTACTTAATCGAATCATATTTAATTTAATTTTAATTTTATCAACAAAATCATATTTAATTAATTGTTTCAAACTAAAACTTTAGTTTTTAATTTACTTTTTAACTATTGAATTTTACTTCGATCATCCTTAACAATTTAAAGATGAATACGGACTATAACATTTATAGTAATTACGTATACATATGATTATATGTATATTATTTATTAATTAACTTCTGATTAACTTAATTAATTTAAAATAATTTATAATTAAAATAATATTAATTAAATTCAAAATTTATCTTTATTTACTTTAGGTATAAAAATACACTTATCATTATATATGTTTTAATTTAATTATTTATTATTTACTTAATCCAATTAGTTATTAAGATAATTTTTTGAAATTAATATATTAATTGTAAAACCATATTTTGAAATGTTTATAACATTTATAACATATCATACTTTAAACTTAACTTTTTAATTTAAAATATAGTTTCCTTTTTACAATTTTTAAATTTATCCTAAGGTCCAAAATCAATATAGGTCTTTATATTGGGGATAACCTTTAGGCTTACTTCGTCCTTCGGGTAAAGTCAATGGTCAGGTAGTGCAATGTACTTGATTACCCAAACCTATCCTTCGATGCTACCTTTCTAGACACATTATTAAATGGGTACGATTTAATCGGTTAACCATAACATTGCTAATTTAGACAACGTAGACTATTGGGCTCTGATACCACTGAAGGAACTGGGCCGGTCGGAAGCGTGTTAAATGGGTAAATTATAAAAACGATCCCATTTTCGATTTTCGTTGAGTCTATGAAATCTAAATGTATTTTATATCCTTTCTAAAATATTTTAAATAAAATCATTATTTTATTTAATTTGTTAAAGAAATTTTATCATCATCAAAGTTTTGGTTTACAAATGTATCAAATACACTTGTTTATATGAAGTGCACATGCTAAGTATGTGTACATACTTAATGTGAGGTATGTAGGTTCTGGGATTTATACCACAAAAACCCTATTTCCCCTTAACATATATCTTTATTGTTCATGGTTTTGATTTAAAATATACATACATAATAAAAGATGCATGGTAGCATGTGACTATCTATACAGAAATTATATTTGACAATTTTATATGAGTTAAAATCTAAAATAGATAATTATGACTATTTTCAATTAAGGAAGAATTTAAGGTTAGATGTTACATTTTTATACAGAAATTATCTTATGAATTTGGCAATTTACACATATATGTTTCTATGTATATGGATATTGCAAGTAATGTTATAGATTTAGAATAACTCATATATGTGAAGATTGTAATTTATAATACACACACGTTTGATTTTAAAGTTCATAATTTAAAAAAAAACCACTGATTTAGAAAGGAAACATAAGATATAGGATTTTACATAAAACTTTAGATTTAGAAAGGAATCAAAAGGCATTGTATTTTACACAAAAATCCACTCATTAATTCTATATTGTTAAACTTGTATTCTTATGAAAACAACGCCCAATATAATTTTATTTGAAACAATAACCATTGCATATGAAATCAATTTTCAAGGCAAATTAAATAATTAACATATACACTTTATTTTCACTTATGTTGTAAATATTATAAAACTATAAAATAGCTTTTCAAACAAAATTGGTTTTTTATATAAAATTCCAAAATAGAAGAAAAGGGAATTTGACAGCTTTGGCCCATGTAAATTCATGATAAGAACATTTAGGTCTAAATAATAGGGATGGGCACGGATAAGTTTGGTGTGGTCTGAAGCCCAAACCGCTTTTGCACTGCATTAAACAGTTAATTAAAAATATAAACATTATACTAGTCTTTTACATAGTTCGGTTTTGATTCGGTTTAATATAATACGGTCTGGTTTTAGTCCGGTCCTGTTTGGGCCTATACTAAATATGAAATAAGAAAATTACTTCCATCAACAATCGATTTACGAATGCAACTGCGTAAAATTTTTACACTTAAAGGTTAAAACAATTATACTCAAATAAAGATTGGTTCTTAATTGTATGAATATTTCAATTTGACATTTAGCTATAAGTGAGGTTTTTTAGTAGATTAACCAATCATCAACGTTAATCAATGCATAATCATTAAGTAAAATGACTAGAATAAGATTATAATTAGCATTTATCTAAAAAATTGAGATGAAAATTATTATACTAAAACTATAACTTCTTCCTTTATGACAACGATTATTATTAATAGAGTATATATGCACGTCTGTAAGGACCTGCATCTGCTCACTTGGGTATGTGACTGCCTTACATATAAGCAAAGTGGTTGTTTTTTTGCTTCATCAAAAGAAATAGAAGGTGGAAACTCTTATCATTCTTCACGCCTTCTGTGTATAATAATCTTGTATACAATAGTAAATCTAGTGAATTCAATCTTATAATCTAAGCAGTATATCAACTCCTTGTCAAACTATAAGAATGAAAGACTTATAAAGCAATTTGCACTATTAATGGCTAGTCCTAAACCTCAATAGCTTAGCATGCTCTACTCCATATTTTGCTTTGCTGTATCTATGGTCACACCGCTCATTATCACACAATTGTCAATATGAAAATGAAATCCCGGTGTTGAATAAACGTGAATGTTGAGTAGTTTTATATGTAAGATGACCACACAAATATACACTGATGAAATATTTCATGGTATACATATGTTGTCAGCTGTCACATAATATAAGGCAAACATAGAACACAACATGAAGTATATAAACGACAATGAAATTAGAATATAGCTTACAATCATACATAGAACAAATTAAGTTTGTACCATTACCGGGATAATGTCAATTTTGGCACTATAAAATATTTTAAAATGGTAAGTAGTCTAAAATGGATACCAATTTCATAACAAAGCCACTCATTTATATCGTAAATGAAAATGCAACAGAAGTACAGAAGAAACACTTTGTCAAAAGATGTTCAAATTTGATTGCACTACCCAAGTTTTGTTCACTTCAACCTTTCCATATTTATTCACAATTTTCTAGAAGAAGACTTGCCTAAATGCATGGAATCCACTTTGGTCCCAAGTGTACCACACTTTGGACCTAGTGGTACCCACTTAAAATTTGTTAACATTGAAAGATACACATGGCATTTCAAATAACAAAGACACGTCTGAAATAGAACTAAGGAAAAGTTTAAAGTTAACAAAAAAACTTAACACATAGCAAGTACAATACCAATGACACCAACAAAGCTATACATTTGTACCACATTACAACAAAATGAAATGGTACCCTAAAGGTAATCCAAACAATAATTTTCAAAACAAAGTAAGGTACAACATCATGTTATGAGCATAATAAAATGTTTTCACATTAGCTTTTCATACATGTTTGTTTATACTAAATAGAGCATAATGTTTTAAATTTCAAACATACTAATACTTAAAACAATACCAAAATAGCTTAATCCTCATTGCTCCAAGAAGGTATCTCAACCAAGTAGTTGTCACCTTCAAATATGCTTTCATCTTTCTTTTAAAAGTATTTAGCTCAGTACTGATTCCCAAGATCTGATCTTCATAATAATCCAAGTTGTGTAACGACCCGCCATTATGGACCATTCGCATCCATTATAAGTGTATAGGTAGACACTCATGCCGGAGTTGAATTGCTCAAAATACCGTGTTGTTAATTTAAATTTTGGCAAAACTGAACATATACAGTAAATAAATAATCATAGATCACAGACACAGAGTAATAAGTGCAGCGGAAATAAAAGAGATAGTAGTTCATGAAGCTACTATATGAATATATAAAATACATCAGAGTTTACAACAGAAGAGTAATACGATACATCAGAGTTAAACCAGATACAACGGAAGAGTAATATGATACATCAGATACAAATCCGAATACATCGCCGGAATCATCGAATACTGAAGCAGAATAGATGGCTGGATCTTCAAACAAAGCTCCAACTTCAAAAGATGAGTCTCGAATACTGGTACACTGAGTCTGACCCGAGCGTAAAGCAAAAACACAAGACACTCGAGTCAGGATTAACATTCTTATATTAATAAATCCAACTCAAGTGAAATAGCAATTGAAATACAAGTAACTCAAAGGATGTTGGAATAGCCATCCTTTAAGGATCCGTCAAACTATCTACTATGTAGTAATGTACGATAAGTAGATAATGTCTATCAGTAATATAAAAAGATATCAAAATAGCGTTAAGTCATGGCCCATTCCACCCTTAACACATTTTTATTCCCAAAAGCATATACAAGACCGTAGTTTCCCCGAAACCGGAAGTCACCAGAGGGCAATCCATATACTAAAGGTACAAATCAAAATCGTAGTGGTCGCGCATAAATGGAATACAAGTATGACAAGGCACATGAGGCTATACCCAAGGTAGTGATACTACCGTTCGCCTGATCCGGACTGGTGAGAACGCAACGCCGCAGCGCCCGCAACACCGTGAGACAACACTCCCAAAATCAAGGGTGCACCAATCGACAACAAGTATAAGTAGTTCGAAGAAGTGTGTCCACTTGAGGTATCAATCCTCCATTGGCCCGGCACAGCTCCTGTTTTAGTCATTTCCAATTTGACACAAGTGTCAAGGCTATCCATTATCGTTCTCTTTCTTCAGTCAACACGTACATCATTCCAACCACTTCATTCTGGATCATCACTCCGCGTATAGTTATTAAAGTGGTTTTCGGTTTAGATAGAGAGTATATCCATAACCGAATTCCGGTCTCTTTAATAACTTTCGTAATTATTACACCGATTGGTCGTTTGTTTATTTCAAAAACCAAATCAATTTCAATTCAATTTCAATTCGTAAATCAACATTTCATTTGTCTTTCACAACAGTTTCCATACTTTACGTTTCAAAACTTTCAAATTACCATTTCAAAATCTTATAATTCAATTTCAATCTTTATTGAAAACACTTCAAATATTGATTCAAGTTCGTAAAAAGTTTCATTTCGAAATCATTAGAATCAATTTAGTTTTAACATTCAAATCAATTTACATTTATTTATCGATTCCATTCAATATTCGTTAAGTAAATTTTCATTTAAAACAATTTCTATTAAATTTCCAATTCATTAAATCAATTCTTAAGTTCAACTTCATCAAACCAAAACTTACAATTTGAATTAAACTAAATTCGTCAAATCAATTCTTTCAATTACAAGTCTTACATTAATTACAAAATATCACATTTTCATTTCTTGTTAAAGAAATTCTATTTCACTTATTTACTTTCTTAAATAATTTTCCAAATCTTAATTAATAAAGAAAACTCAATTTCAATTATTTACAAAGTAAAATTCACTTATTCAAAAGTTCAATTTTTCTTATTAAAGAATTTCAATTCAATTTAATCATTAAATAATTCAATCTTATTTAATTATTAAATAATTCAAAACTTAATTATTAAATAATTTTCAAAGTTTAATAATTTCAAACTTAATTATTAAATCATTTCAAAGTTTAATAATTTCAAACTTAATTATAATTTCAACTTAATTCAATAATTTCTCAAATTAAACAACATTCTTTCATCAATTACATTGTTAATAATTTATTTCAGATTATTAAACATTAACATTTTCCTTTCACTTAAATTCAAATTTCAACTTCATTTCAAAACCATATTATTTATTCAAATAAAATCTTTGTTTTATTTTAAATCAAATTATTGACCAATCGGGTTTTATTTAATTTTCAATCCTAGGTCAAAATTCAATTTTTGGGTATTTATCATTTCAACCCGATTCCAATTCAATTCAAAATCAAAGCATATTAAAGGGAACTTGCAGTGTGATAACTGGGATGGTGTCAAAGTAAATAAACAAGCAATAACAACAATCAATATCAATCCAATAATCAATTCAAATAATCCCGAAATAACCATATTAATCCACATTGTTATTTGTACGAATTAATATAATTATTTCTAGAATCTACACTATCATTTCATGCAGATTAAAGATTATTACATTACAGTTTCACTTGTCATCTATTTACAATTTCATACATCATCAATTTAACAACATACATTCAGTGGTTCAAAATGTAATTAAACAAATCCTACGTGTCGATAATTTCAACAGTTAAAGGGGTCATATTATACAAATGTCAGTTAATCAAATTTAACATTTAATTATCCTATATCAAATTCAATTTCATACTATTTATCATTTTAACATTAACAATTTAACGTCCAATATAAATATCAACAATCAATCAATTATCAGCCAAACTGTATTATCATCGCATAAATAACTAACAGATAATGGTGTCAGATGTCACAGGTGAACTGATACAGGTAATAACATATTTTAACAGTGTCATTAACTAATAGCAGCATATTTCAATTGTCATTTCAATTGAAATCAAATTTAATAAATAAAAGAACGTTAATCGTGAGTGAGTGCTCACCTTTCGAGGCTAGATGATATTTGACAATGAAACGGGTTACGAATCCAAGCACGAATTCCAAAGCAAAGCTAGATAGATACGAGTTCGATGATCATAGCTAATTCAAAGAATAGACGAAATCAAATCAGAATGGGGTCGATGAAGATAAATGATATAAGTGAACTTGTATATAACTATATATATATATATAGAGAGTTATATTCTACATTTTTAACACATGTTAAATTAAATATATATGTATATAAAAAAAATCATTGTTTTAAATTAAAACACATATATAGCATCAAACATATATATATATAAGATGCAAAATACTTACATATATACCTTTCTATATATTACATAAACAACTAAGTATATAATATATACAGTACTTCTTTGAAAATAATTGTACTGTAATCTATAGAAAAGGCTGCAAAAGTCTAAACTATGCTAAAAAAACAATATATATAACTACATATAATATATTACTAACATATATTACAGTACATGGATCATTTCCTAAACTATATATATTATATTATACAAATACAACTTACATACTTCCTATATATCACTGTAATATATAGTTTAAGAATATATACAAATGAAAATATATATGCAGACTTGAAACTGGCAAAAAGGCAAATATGTATGCAACTTAGATATATGTATACCTTTCGACAAAACATGTAACAGGAACTATAAGGTGTATATATATACTTCTATACCCAGATTTCATATACATATATTTACTTGAATCAAGAACAGCTTGCATTAAATATTTCAAAACAATAGATGACAGAAAACTCACTGTTAACATTCTTATGGTTTGAAAATCTATACATATTTTATTACAAAACCCATTACTATTATACTCAAAAATCAAAGTACGATACATATTCTATTTGAATCTTTACGGTCTATACTTATACAATGGACCAACATAGGTACATTTTGCATAACACATATATATAAACTGCTTTATAAACTAATATAAACTTTAAGCAGACAAATGCAGACTTATACATAAACCAACTAATATTTCAAAAACTATAACATACTTTTTTTTTCTCCTTTTCTTTTCTTCCAGACCACTATACTTATAAGCTGCTAATATTCATAGATATAATTGCTGTAAACAAATTTATAAACATGTATATATACCAACTAAATGCACATATATGATATACTATATATAATAACTATAAAATATACATACTAATATATATATACGGTTTACACCTAACATATAAAAATAAAATTGCAGGCAGAACCATACCTAATTGATACAAATTATATAATTAAGCAAATGTGTATAAACTAACACACAATATAACCAATATATATCATCAGACAATACATATATAAAGTTCTGGAATTGTATATTTTTTTTATATATATGCACTTATGTATATAAATGGTAACTCATAAACCCATGTATATAATAAAACTTACACTATAAATAACAACAGAAATGAGAAGGAGGAGGGGCGAGTTGGTGCACGTGGATCTAGGAGGTTGTGCCGACTGTTGAGAGGGGATGGGATGCTGCGGACGAAGCAAAGTTGAAGATGGCAGATCTTGGCCATGGTTGGAGGAGCAGTTGTCCATGTGGTGATCAACTATAGGTGCGTTGCCATCGATCACCAGGCGGAGGGGAAGACCATGACGAGGGGGACGCGGAAGAGCTGTGAGGTGGAAGGCTGGCGAGCTTGGGCAGTGGAAAGGGTGAGTTGGTAGGAGTGGCCGAAGGTCAGTGCTTGGGTGGTTGAGGATGTGGTGGCAGGCCGATCATTGGAAGGGAGAGACATGAGAGAGGGACGAGAGGGTGCGTGTTTTGGCTACAGGGTGGTGGAAACTTTGGGCACGCTACAGAGAGAGGCGGAGTAGATGGAAATGGGCGAGTAGTAGGCAAAGGGAAGAGGGATGCTGCCTTGAGAAGAGGAGAGGTTGATACGTAAAAAAAATATACTCATTTAATATGATATACGTTTTCAAAAATATTTGAACAGACCGATGTAATAACTAATGGAATACCGAGAGTAAAAATGTTGAATTTGATGAGAACATTAAATGTCGGCGTTGAAATTTCAGAAAATATTAATAACAATTATCACAACGGTAAACAATGACAGTTAGAAACCCAAGGATCCAAAATAGAACTGATATAGCAATTATTTGTCGATTTATCCGCATATCAGTCACCGAAAAGAACAAACGAATATATCGTGGAGATCAGCACAAAGAGACGATCAAAACGGTATAAAAATATCAGTGGTACGATTTGAATTATAAAAATTCGAATTTTTCTACTACGGAAAATGCAAGAAAAACACTGAAAAATAAGATCGACGGAGCCAAAGATGTCCGAATTTGGAAAATGACAAACTGACATCTTGCTCAGAAGATGGTTTAGAATTTTTCTATGCAAAAATATTTAGGTTCCGGAAATATTTTATTTTCAACGCTTTTTAACTGATTAAATTGAAGTGAATTTACGCGCGAAATAAACTTTCATATTTCCGGACGAAAATTTACCCGTTGCTATGTTTAATTAGACGCATTCCAAATATTAAATTTTTATTTCAAAATTTTATCATTTAAAATTTCACAAAATTTCAACTAATTACGTTATTAAACAGTTGAAATTTTACGGGTCGTTACAAGTTGAATGTGTACTTTTGAAGCATTTGTTGCATCCACCTTGTATGATTTGATGGTAATATATTATGTGTATAATTTATGGTCCGTAGGCTATCATCTATCTGAACACATAAAAATAGTATGAGTTACTTCACTCTGAAACATTTTAGAAGCATTATTACAATAGCTACCTCCTAAAACTATAATTTGATTTTAAATTTAAAAAAAGTTTAAAAAAAAGTTGACATAAGATATTTTTTATTGTCTTATTGATCAGTCTCAGGTAATAAACCTAGAGCACTTTTGCTACTAAAATGGTGTCCATGGCTACCATACTAAACTACAAGATAATATTTACTTTATAATCTGCACATTATATAAAGTTCTTATAATGCAAACAATGATAAAAAAATAAAAATGTATGCTTCATTGCCAACACGTGATATCAAGTTAGATAAGAACTGTAACTTAATAAGATGGAATAAACATTTACCTTTAGTAGAATATAATGTGGTAGAATGTTTGAAGACACACAGAGGCACTGCAAACATAGATTACTATCATAAGAAGAACATAAGAAAGGCTGGTTGTATAGATTATAGTAATGCTAATTGACTGTGTTTCTCTAGTAAAAATAATGCTCTATATTAATAAACTGTGTAACAGTAAGGTAATTCAACCACGATAATATCCAAGTTTATCCTTAAAAGAGAGGGCAATTAACAGTATGGTAAAATAATAAATAGATAATGGATTTAATTATCATATAAAATTCACATTAGTTAACATAACAATGTAATTTAAGATTAAAGTTCTTTGAAGGGAAAAATAAACATATTCTACAGATTATAATGTCTAAGAACACGCACATGAGAACCAAAAGTGAGTGTTAAAAATCCTTCCCTTTATTTTGTTTTTTGATCCAAAACCTCCAGCTTAGATAAAAGAGCGTCCAAGTTGGATTTTGGTTACACAAAGTAAACGATATATAAGTACATAAACAAATATTTTTAGAAAAAAAAATCAAAATTAGTCGAAAGCTCATTCTTCTTAAACAGAAAATCGAGTTTTCTCCAAAACAAATATTAATATACTAAAGATAATTAAAATTATTGTGTGAATGAATTATATGTGTATTTAAAAACTTAAACAAAAATTAAGTTAAACTGATAAAAACACATCATATTATTTTGATGAAACGTACCAGAAACATGAAAAATATGCTACATGCTTTGGTATATGCAACAACAAAAAGAAATTACAAATAGTGTAAAGATACTTGAAAAAGGCATCAATTATAATTATGCGTAACTGAAACTTAGTAGTTTCTAGTGCTCTTCTGCGAACTGATATTGGATTAGCACCACCCACATCTTCAGTATGAGCATCTTATATGTGACTCACTGTACCAAATTTGCAAAAGAAATAACTACTATTCAATGTTGTTTCTACACCAATTTTATAAGCATATTTCACTAATACTTCTGCATAAAAATTGGTAAAAGATATAGAAGAAAACTTCGATTCACTATCACCTGAAAATTGGTAAAAGATATAGAAGATAAACTTGGATTCATTATCGCTGAATTCAAAGGGGTGTTAAGCTATGTAGTTAACATCAGATAACATTGCCGATACATCATTGATATATCGCACATCAAATTTCAAGTAGTTTTTTTGTATATGTTATGAAATTGTTGAGTTTTACGTATTGATTTGAAAAGCATCAGTACTTTGAACTTCCGTTAGCTTTAGAAAGCACTCAAAGGTCAAAATTTAAAGGGGTGTTAAGCTAAGTAGTTTATATTTGATATGATTTAAACTTTCATTAGCTCTAAAAGGTAATCAAAGGTAAGAGTAACAATGCTTATTGTGGTGAAGTACCTAATCCGGATGAAAGACAAAACATATATTAGCATGGTCACAATTCCTGAAATTTTGTTATCCCTACTGGAACCTTGATATTCAAATTTATCATGGACATATGAAAAGATAAAAACATAGTACTTTTTTCAGGCTTTACTATAAATGAAGATTCAATTTCTACATATAAAAGTGGCTAAACTATGAAGAACCATTCTTGGAAACAAAATCAATTGTGCATTTCCTTATGGAACCAAATTCAATTGCTCAATCTTCAAAATAAATTAAGGTTCAAAGTCAAAACAATTGAAATTTAAAACCTAGATTTCCGCATCAGCCGTGAAACAATGAGAACATTTATGGAATTATTTTTTAATTGGACTCTTTCCTTGTATTCACGGATCTATTATCATTCTAACTAGAACATTAAGACTCCAACTACTTCAACCATAGATAGACAAAAAGACCCTTAATGGTTACATGCAATGTATGTTTGAAAAATGAAATCACTATTTGTCTTATTTATTCATTTGTATTTTAATTAAAACTTACAAATTTCCTATTTATATTCCTCTTCCTCTGTGATTTCAGTAGAAAAATCCTAACTAATTAATTATTATGGATTGTACTCGTATATGTATGTGTGTGTGTGTATGAGTATGTATATGTGTGTGTTGGGGTGTGTGTGCGCGCATAAAGTTCAACATTGAAGAAAATTATTAGGCTTGAAAAAAATACTAAATTATAAGCTATTTTCTGTAAAAGCACTACAAAAAATCAAAAAGTAATTTAAATTCAATTTCAATTTGTAAAAACAGAAATCCCAAAAATTATATATATATATATGACAAAGAAAAAGTATGAATAACACATTTGATAAAAACTGCAATTGTTAAGAATTTATAGCTCATAACTATTAATTCGATTTTCTAGCATAACTAAGAAAGCAATTTTTAAACCTTTAAATCAATACATAGAATTCAACAACTATACAAAATTTTGAGAAGAGATTTTCCTTACGTAGAAATTTATAGTTTCAATAATAGTATGACATATAGGTAACAATTTTTATAACTGAGTTGCAGAACTCATGTATCAAATTTAACAACCATGTCAAAAAACATAAATAATTTTTCTTCATGTCCAACACTTCGTTGAATATGAAAATACCAAACAAAGAAAAGAAAACAATCGCAGAATTCACCCATGCATGCACAAATAGAAAAAAGAATCCAAAATTATGTTCACCATACTAATTACTCATAGATGTTAAATAAGGATTAATCCTCAATGTTACAGGTATGCATATGTTCCCAAATCGTTTTAGCTAGCTTATTATAAATTTAATAAATGCACAAAATACTTATTAATGATCTGGAAAGAGATGGAACATGTAGATGACATATTTTGGCAAATCATTCCTTAAATTGATAAAAATTGAGCATGCACTATTACATGCCTTTTTTGGTTTCTTTTACCCATAAATCTAAAGAAATGAAGTTTGAGTCAAAACTATAGGCTCTTTGTACTATCAAATGGCCACATTTGGTGATAGTGACCAAGGAGGACCAAGTACAAAGTTGTACATACAATTAATACTCAAATTTGGCGATTGATATCAAAATAAATAGTTCAAAATTTTTGTGTACTTAAATGAATATAGTTCTAATAAATTTTGGATCAAATTCCTTACACTACGAATCAGACTCAATAAAAGTGAATTAATCAAAATAGTATAAACATTTATATATTGGTTCATTCTTAATGATAGGGGAAATAAGCATTTTATCTAGTATCACAATACAATCAAACTTTAAAAGCTAATTTTGTATAATTGTCTATAGTAACATGTCAGTAGAACATTCAAACCATAAACTACAACTTGTTCTTAAAAAATAGAACATTACACCTCAACACAATGAATAAAGGATAAAGCCACATAAATGATACAATGACAACTGGCCATATTAGAATTTGTCTTACTGGAATCTTCACTAAACTCAATTAGTACAAATATTAACACAACATTGCAGCATCGTTATATTTTTTACTTTATTCTCTAGCTTCTTAGCTTCTCCCCTAGGGCGAATGATTAAAATGAAAGCACAACATTAAGTTGACAATTTATTCAGATTAACAAAATCAACTGATGCAAATTGTAAATAAATTAATATGTTACCTTAGCATAGAGCTTAAGTTCAATTTTTTATCATAAATTTGGTTGTTCATTGTGGTTAACAAATATCATAGCCACATTTTCAAGACAATAATTGTGACATCTACAGAGAAAATAAATTGAATTTAGCTGCAAGAAAAAAAATGATTGGAGAAATACGGTGTGGAAAGTTGGGGATCGAGGTTTATGAACCAAGATCTTTACATAGCATATAGGATACCTAAACTACACTATGTAGCTATGTAGAAATGGTGAAGTGATATTCAAAAGTTGGAACATCAGGAAACTTAAAAGAGAAAACACACATCATACAGCCTAGTGAATTATTGGAGAAATAGGTTCCAACCCATATTGTAGCTTCTAACATGAAACTTACAGAGAAACATACAAATAATAAACTAACTAAAATTGATAAAACTGGTGATATAAGACATACCTTTGAATAAGGCAAAATCGGATGGGCATCAATATATGCCAATCATCAAAATCGAACCCCACGCAATATTAGCTTTGGAATAGGTAATGTTAGGGTGAAGGGAAGATGACGCAAAGGAAATGAGATGAGATCTGATAAAGCGACATTGATTTTGGTTCAAATAAGTTGTGCGTGCTTTTTGGAATTTCATCGACGGTCGATGATTGAGAGCCAGCATAAAGATGAAGAATAATTAGCACAAAATGAAATAATTTTCATAATAATTTAAATCAAACTGAGAAACAATTAAATTATCTGAAAATAAAATAAAAATCACGCACTAAAAGTTGCCTCAGTGTCAAACAAATTAGCTAAAATTCATTGAGCGTCAAACAGTTTACCTAGTCTGCGATAGCAATATTGAATGCTTCAAAAAGTACAGCCATTGAAAGTTGAATTTAAAGTATTAAGCTACAAACGATTATTTACAGCAACAAATTTTTTTAGACCTTTTAATCTCATATGGTGGAACCTTGAAATTACATTTGAAGAGGGGAAAGAGCTAATATGGGAGATTCAGTGAGGAGTATGCCAAAGAGTCGGTAAAGATGAAAGTATCATCGTCGAAGATGGAGCAATTAGGGAACCTGAACGGTGATGAAATAATCGAGAGCGACGGTGGATTAGGTTTATCATTTTAGGGAAGAAATGATATGAATAGAACGGTTACAGGAATGAAAGGATATTTTCGGTAATTCCAAAAGACACGGTTGAAATCAATGTACCGAGTTTACTTTATTAATAGTAGAGATAAGCTGAAAATAGAACATACATCGTTAGAATATAAATTAAGATAGGAGTTGCTTATATTTTTATCATAAGGTTACTAGTGTAAATATTCGGTTCAATCCGGTTAAATATGGTCAGTTCAATTGCCCAAACCGCAACTTGACCATATCGATGTGGGTTGGTCTAGTTTGGGGTACTTGCTTTGGTTAGAAGATTCGATGTAGGTTTGCGCACTGTTTTTGCAGTCCGGGTATAGGCGATTTCCATATAGCGGTGCATTTTATGCCCACCCCTACTAAATAATACATAGAACAACAACAAATTATCAAAGTCAATAAAGGATCTAAATTATATTAGTCATAATGAACATATAGTGAATGGAGGTAAATAACCAAAATGGTTCTAAATCAAAACAATATAATAAACATACTTTTTAAATGAGATGAAAAGAGAATTGAATTACATGTTGCAAGATGAACAATTAATAAATAAGATGAATCATATAGATTCCAATCAATGAACAAGAGAAACATATTAAAAAAATTAAATCAGAGTAGTACCTTAGGATGATTCCAAAAGTTGCACCTTGAATAGGGAGTCGATGCTCTTAAATTTAGTTGAATCAATCATTGGATCTTGTGCGAATCAAGAGATAAGAACCATGTTTTGTTTTGATTTTGATTTTTAAATTTTTTAGGTTTCGGAGGCCATTATATTAGGCTTATATGGAATAAGAGAGAATTACAAATGACTGGATCAATAAATCTCGTATAGGAGGCAATACAAAATAATTTAATATAAGGGTGATTCACCTGCCTATAATTATGTTTTATCCTTTTCATTTCAAGTTGAAAAACTCTTCCTTTCCCTCACCCTTGGCCGACCATAACACGAGGAGGAATGAGTTTCCAAACCAATTTAGTATTTATATTATACCACCAACATCGCATATCGATATGCGTATGCATAACTTTATACACACACACAAATATATATATATATATATATATATATGCATTTCAACAAATACTAATGATATTCAAACATCAAATAAAATTTAATAATTAATATTTCACAAATACTAAGTAAATGATGATGATTATAAATTAATTAAATCATGTGGTTATTCGAATATTCATCATTTCACATGTGTGACTCAAAGGTGTAAATTAGATTAATGATTAATAATGAACAATTCAAATATTAATATTCGGACATCACCTTAGCTAGTGGTTTGATGTTTTGGCTAGATTTATTGCCTACATATCTTTTTCAGCAAAATCCAATTTTACTATTATAAGCGGTACATAAAGTAAAGATTATTTACACAAATTTACTCGTCGATACTATATAACATTAGGAATCGTGGAATTGGCTTTAGTCAAGATTTGAAAATCCTCCACATTCAACTTTGTTTGTCCAAACAGAAATTTCATGGTTTAATTATATCAATTATTATTAACCATACTGCTCTGTCGATAAACCAAGACTTTGAGTTAACCACGGTAGACCATGATACTAACCTTATTTAACTTAGGATATGAACTCTTTATTGAACATTATTTCACTTTCAATGCTTTAACTTAACCCCAACTGTAGTAGTTCAATGGTCGCTATGCCATGATTTAACTATAATCAACGTGGAGTTTCCACATTGAAGTTCAGCAGTATTCTCAAGTCGAGAGAATTCTATAACATCATCACTTCGAGATTCTCTATTTGACATTAGTCAAATTAACCAATAGAAAACTCTCGAGTGAGTCATTCCATAGTTACCCAATTACTATTAGTACATAACCCTTTGGTACCCCTAGTAGCCATATGTAGTACGCTACCTAATATTTGATTAGTGTTATGCACTCTAGTCTTAATAGATGTATTGATATTTCATCTCGAAACATCTTGACTATAAATATTTAAAATAATATTTTGATGCAATACTTTGTAATTACTATCACAAGACATATCATTTAAGGATTTTTTGTTTAATATACTAAATTATTAAGATATCACAATTTGACAAGTATATAATAAAAATATAAATACCTTTTATTTCGAATGAGATTTTACTACAAATTTTCTAATTTACAATAAATTACATAATTGCCCCTAGGACATACCCTTAAGCATATCACTTTCTTCCCTTAAGCATGCTCTGAGGATCTACAAAAGATTGCTCTAGTGCTCGAGCATCAAGGGTTAGTGCACTCATGCTCAAGATCCGTTGCTTCCTAGAGCATGCTTTGGGGAGTTATAGTAGAGCATTTTTATGCACAAGCTTTGAAAGCTAGTGCTCGAGCACTTATACCCTAGAGCATGCTTCGAGCTTTCTTTAGGCTAGCTTCAAGTAGTCCCTACTTGAATCTTAAGGGTCAATTAGAAGCGCTCGTGCTTTGGGTGGAGCGCTCCCTAGAGCATGCTTTAGGGTTTTGCTCAAGCAAACCTGAAGCTTGCTTTGGGTCCTATTTCGAACACTTCTTCGAGAATATTTCGATCTTTTTATGGTATTGATTACTGATTGCTGGCATCTTCCAAGCATTACTCTTTCCATCTACTACTTTTTTGGAGCCTTTTGATTTACCCCGTATTTGTAAAGTGTGTGCTAAGTTTGATTATGGACTCACTTCATAGTGAATTTCTAATAGTTTTCCTTTACTCCGTTTTGACTTTTTCTTCGATGGATCCTCCACTGTTAGGGAAATTATTTATTAACTATCAAGTATGTTGGATTTCTTTTTTCTTCTCTTATTACTATAGTTCGTTCTTTTTGATAATTGCTAAAATATGAATAAAACATACCCCCTTGAAGTTCACTTGCGCTTTATCGAAAGTGAATTTTAACAACGTTACAATGTCTTTTGACTCCATCTAGTCACTCTTCTTTCTCTAGTTGCAGTTACCTTATTCCTTTGTCAAAACTTGAGTATTCTTCTTCTGGCGAAGACTTCTGCTTTAAGGGAACTAGGTTTTTTTGCCCTTTACCGAAGTTAGAATTGATCGTTATTTGAGCATCTAGATATTTATTTGGTTCCTTATTGTCAATCCTCATGTTAAATTCATGAACTTATTAGAGCTTTATGTTGGTTGTTAACATTGCTAATGGCTTAGGTTCTATCGCTCAAGCATTTTATATTAGATACTTTGGCTTTTTTAGTAATTATGCCCATCGTCCATGCATATAAACCTGTCTTTAATACCAACATTCATATAGTGGTGACCTTATATGATTTTGTAAAATAACATTATTGGGAGAATTGAGAAACAATAATGTAGTTCTACAAAGACAGCTTTTAACAAATATATGATAAAGTATGGTATTTAGAATTGATGAGTTACGACAATAATTTCATTTAGAATGTACAAGTGTTGTGATAGAGTTGGTGGTATGCCCTAGGATGATTATGTAATTTGTTATATATATCTAACTCGATAAACAATCTTTTTCAAAATAAAAGGTATTTTTCTTTCTCTTATATAATTGTTATTTTGTGATATAATTAATTAAGTAATTAATTTAAAGTATATTAAATAGAAAATACTTAAATAATACGTTATGTGGTAGTAATTATAATATGTTGTAATTATGAGAAATTTGTCACATTGAAAATAACATAGTATTTCAAATATTCCTAGTCAAGATGTTTAGAGATGAGGTATCGATGCATTTGTTGAGATTAGAGTGCATAACGCTCTTAAAATGTTGGTATTACTCATGGCTTTTGAGGAGATTAAGGGTTTACATACTAATATTTATTGGATAACTATAGAATGACTCACTCGAGAGTACTCTTTGGTTAGTATAACTAGGGTCAAATCAAGAATCTTAAAGTAAAGATGTTATATAGTTCCCTCGACTTGAGACTGCTATGGAACTTCAAAATGGACACTCCAGTTTGATTATAATTAGATCATGGCATGACATTCATCGAATGATTATAGTTGGGTTTGAGTTGAAGCATTGAAAGTAAAACACTTTCAATAGAGAACTCATCTTCTCGATTATATGAGGTTAGTGTTACGGTTAACTGTTATCAACTCAAAGCCAAAGTCTATGACCCGAGTAATAAGATTAATAATAATTGTTACTTTTGAATCAAGAATTTCTTTCGATTTTACAAAGTAGAATGTGTACGATATTAAGTTTTGACCAAAACCCAATTCCATAAGTCCTAATGCGATATAGTTTGATGAAGAGCATTAGTGTAAATAATCGTTACTACAAAGTATTGCTTATAATAAGTAAAATTGGATTTTACCAAAAAGATGTAATAGTAAAAAATTCAGCCAAAATATCACACTGCTAGCTAAGGTTATATGTAAACATTAATATTCAAATTGTTCGATATTAATTACATACTAAATTTACACCTTTAAGTCACACAACTATAATGATGACTAATTCGAATAACTACTAGCCAAAATATCACTAGTGGTTGGTATGTGGCCCAAGCGTTCTTCAAGCCGAATGGCATCGCTTCGTAGCAGTACAATCCTCGGTTAAATGAAACTGGTGTTTTCGTGGTCAGGTTTGTGCATCATGATCTGGTTGTATCCTAAGTAAGCATCCATAAATGATAGCAATTCATATCCTGCTGTCCTGTCCACAAGCTGATCAATTTTAGGCAAAAGAAAGCTGTCTTTTGGGCAAGCTTTGTTTAGGTCCGAGTAGTTAATACAACTTCGTCATTTCCCATTGGACTTCCTAACCAAGATAGGGTTAGATAACCAGTTGGGATAGGTTGCATCGTAGATAAAACCATTCGCTGTTAGCTTATCCACTTATTTTTTTTAGCGCTCTGGACCGTTTAGGTCCCAGGTTGCGCCTCTTCTGCTTCACTGGTGTATACTTGGGATCAATGTTAAGTGTGTGGCATGTAATCTCTGATGAAAGCCCACACATATCGGAATGTGTCCAAGCGAATACGTCCAGGTTGGCGCAAAGAAATTTGATGAGTTTCAGTCACATCTTGTTTCCAAGATGTGATCCAATTTTCAGGACCCAAGTTGGGTCATCCATGTTATCCCGCCTTTTGGCAAGGCCGAGATACCAAGGGACTGACTAAAAACAAAGTATCGCTTGTCAGAGATATCGATGAATTTTGTCCGAGTCCGGATCAAACCATGATTAATAAGACATAACAAGCAAAGCCAGGAGAGCCAACGTTCCGAATTTCAAGTCGATCCGAGTTCGTATGCTTGAGTTATGATCGAATCAAAAGTCAGGAGATACCCTATAATTCGAATCCATAGGAGAAACCCATGTTCGAATCCATCAGGCGACTTCTTGTTCGTATCCATCAACACTTGTCTATTTCGAATCGATGGCCGTCTCCTAGTTCGAATCCATCGATAGAAAGACCACGTCACAATAATCTCCTGGCATAAGCTTCGCATCCTCCAGCTTCGTATCGATCAGGTCGAAACCCATCAGACGGATTGGCTTCGTATCAAGCAGATCGAATCCATCGAGGTGCCTTGCTTCGAATCCATCCAGCTACTTTGACTTTGTATCGATCGAAGCCTATCACAATCGATACGAGCAAAGTCTTGTTCGAATCCAGATATTATCGAAGCCTTCGAATCCATCGAGTGAAAGCGGCGAAGTCTCCGGGACGACTCGATCAAACTGGCGAGAAAAGCGGATCGATGCGAAGTTCGCGCTCCACATCATCACAGAAGCACGCTCTGCCATCGATTCGGAGCAATCGATTCGAACGAATCGATTCAAACGAGGCAAGCAGTTCAGGAAACACCAATTCGAATCGATCATAACTCGAGATCTATAAGTCCAAATGCTATGAAATTTTCATAGAAGTTTGCGCACATGTTGAAGAATGTCCACACCAAATTTCAGCTCGATTGGATGTTTTCTTGATCGATTCGAGTGGATTTCGAATCGATCCCAAAGTGGGCTCAGATTTCCTGAAGGCGGGCTCGTGGGCCCCCTCACGTGCCAGAAGTGGTCTCCCGAAATTTAGGCGAAATATCAGCTTCCCACACCTATAAATAGAGCCCTTAGTCATTCAGAAAAGGGGTCAGACAATTTTAAGAGCTAAAGAGCGCCCAGACTCTGCCAGATTTACTCAAAATTACCACTGCTGCCTTAGATTCAAACTTAGTTCATAAAATCAGTTGCATTACATTATAAGAAATTGTAATCTTCAAGTATCGAGTAATAAAATCATCAAACTTCATAGTGGATGTAGGCGAAACGCTGAACCACTCTAAATTATTGTCTTCTGTGCAATTTACTTTCTGTTATTTGGAGTTTTTGTTAGATAATCCTCGGTTTTAATTTTCTTTCTTCAATTTTATTTCTTCAAAAACTTCTAAAGAGTGTTGTGCCCATTTTTGGTACAAACACTTTGGTGCTTTCACTGAGAACAAACCAGTTTTTTCTCCTGCTCCTTGGATCTCCCATCGACACCGGATTGCATAAATCCAAGAGGAAGATCCAGATCTCTAATTCGGAATCCTTCCATCCTATTCAGATTTGCATAAAATCTAGGCAAGGACTCCACCGCTCAAGATGGTTAGCACAAGGACTACCTCTACGGTTGCTGATCAAGAAGGTCGGGATAGACAGAATCCTACATAGCAGCCACAATCCAATCAAGACAACACTGCTTATTAGGATCCGTCAGGACCAGTCACCAGACAAGAGTTTCAAGTGTTGCTTCAAGAACTGACTCAAAGTCGGCAACAGTTAACTGAACAGCTACGCGCTAACGCTGAATTGACCAACCAATTAAACCGCCGAAGGCGTAGGAGGACCAGGAGGGATGATGCTTCCCACTCGTCCACTGAAAGTTCTGCTTCATCTGACTATCACGTCAGATCTACACGTCCCCGATTGGACGCGAGTCACACACAAGCTATCGGATATCAACCCGCCTTGACTGTAGGACAATTGAGGGTCGGACCATCAACTAGCTTCCAAGCCGGGACCTCGTCACGAGGAGGTGTTGTTCCATAGTATACCACAGACAATCGCACTGCAACCGCCGCGGTAGAAACAAGGGTTGATACCCGGAATCTGTCAAATCCGAATAATCAGCAACGTGGGCGTACTCCTGAACCATACGTCCCGGAAGATGCTGAGCCAAGGAGGCGAGACATAAGCCGTCGACAGCGTCCGGTCCAAACTCGCACTGTGGAACCCGACCACACCTTAGCTCGGCATACACAGAATGTGGCTATGCCCGATATTTCAACCATTATATGTCAGATGATTCGCGAAAGCCAAGGGCTTACCAATGACGACTGGGGAATCTCCCGCAGTCATACTCCTTTCACAGACGAAATATTATACGCTGATCCTCCTCGGCGATTCAGAATGCCAACTCTCCCGATGTACGAAGGAAGTAGTGACCCCAATCAACATATTTTGAAATATGAATGGTCAATGAGCGCTGCAAGGGCTGATGATGCAGTGAAGTGTCGAAGCTTCCCCATCTCTCTAGAAGGAATCGCAACAATGTGGTTTACAAGGTTGCCACCTAGATCTATCTCTTCGTTCGATCAACTGGCTAAGAAATTTTTCGAACAATTCCGTATGCATGTTGCTAGACCTAAAGACGTTAACACCCTATCTAGCGTCACTCAAGCTCATGGAGAAACACTCAGACGTTATTTGGAGAGATTCCATGCAGCATGTGTGGAGATTAGTAATCCCAACGATAACTCGATTTTGATGGCATTAACCAAAGGGATCGATCCCGATTTTGAGTTTGGAAATTGGTTAGCTGGGAAACCACCCGCATCGTTGGACCGTTTCTACTCCAAAGCCGCTCAATTCTTACGGCAAGAGGACGCGAAACAGTCTAGGAAGCAGGACGATGCGAGGCCCAGAAGTGAAGGAATACAAAGTAACATAGCAGTTAAGCAGTCCGGTGAAAATTTCGGAAAAGTTCAGTTAAATATACAGAACAAACAAACCTAGCCAGGAGGTAATAATGGTCAGAATAAGAAAAGAGATCAGAACCGAGGTCCACGGCGTAGGGCTCCAATGTTTGATAATTACACGCCATTGAACACGTCATTGGAAAACATATACCTACAAACTTGCAACACTGTGCAATATAAGAAGCCTGCTCCGAAGCAATCATCAGAGAGGCAGATTCAAACAGGGAAGTTTTGTAGATTTCATGAGAGTTATGGCCACAATACCAATGAGTGTCGTCATTTGCAGGACCTCATTGAGAAGTTGATCAGGGAGAGAAAGTTAGACCAGTTTTTGCGGGCACCACAGTCTGGTGGTGCGGGCCCCTCAAATCAAAATCGTGCACAAAATCAGGAAAGACAGGAAGAACCCGCTCGTACGGGCGGAAGGCAAGTTATAAATACAATAAGCGGTGGTCCCCACCCAGCAGACAGAAGCTGGAGGGAAATGGAGTCGTATGCTAGCTCTATCAGGCATGCAGACTTTGAATGTTGCAGTAATTGTGAAGACGGGGCTCCGGCCAAACAACAGAAAACGATGTCTGATGATATTGTATTTAGAAACCGAGACGCTAATAAGGTCAAAGCCCCCACGATCGATCCACTCGTCATATCCGCCCAGGTAGGTCCTGCTTGGATGAAGTGGATCCTGGTTGATAGTGGGAGTTCCGTAAATATCTTGGTAAAGCGGGCTTATGATTTAATGAAAATGGAAGTGAAAGACTTGAAACCCTGCCAGTCCCGAGTCCACGGCTTCAACGGAAGTGCTACAATACCCACTGGAGTGGTGGAACTGCCAGTGGAGTTGGGAGTTGGAGAACGTCGGAGAGTCCGGATGTTTCAGTTTGTCGTTTTAGATATTGATTCACCTTACAACGCGTTTTTGGGCTGACCGGCCCTTGCTGAGTTCAGGGCAGCCATTGCCCCATGGTGTTTAACTCTGAAATTCCCCACTGATCACGGAGTTGGAGTCATCCAAGGAGATCAGGCAGCAGGAAGAGCCTGTTATGTTGCTGAACTACGCGAGGCGCAGAGAAAGGAGAAAGGAAAGGGCGTAGAGGAATCTCTCTACGTCCGTTTTGCTGATGATTGACAATTAGCGCTTGGGCCCCGGCTCGGGCACCACGACCAATTCCATAAAGACCTTGACCCTAGAGATAATGAAGGTAAAGACGAATCTAAAGAGAATCCAGCTTCCCCGGCCGAACTGACTGTGGACGTCCCAATCAGTGAGGATGATGATTCGAAGATGCTAAAAGTTGGATCTCAACTGGGCAAACAGACACAACGAGAATTGGTCGAATTTCTCCGGGCGAATCTCGACGTTTTTGCCTGGACACACTCTAATATGTGCGGGATCTCACTGGACATCGCAAGTCACTCCCTGAATATTGATCCGCGGTATGTCCCGGTCAAACAGAAAAGGCGTGGTATGGATCCAGTGAGATCTGCCGCCCTTAAAGAGGAGGTTGATAAGTTACAATCAAATGGGTTCATCCGAGATGCTTTGTATCCAGAATGGGTATCAAATCCAGTATTGGTTCGAAAACCAAACGGGAAATGGAGAACTTGCATCGACTACTCTGATTTAAACAAGGCTTGTCCAAAGGATAGTTTTCCACTTCCTCGAATTGACCAGCTCGTAGATTCAACGGCTGGGCACGAATTATTATCTTTCATGGATGCTTATTCTGGCTACAATCAAATACCTATGCATTTGCCTGATCAAGAACATACCAGTTCGTGACCGATCTGGGACTCTACTGCTACAGAGTCATGCCTTTTGGTTTAAAAAATGCCGAAGCAACATACCAAGATTAGTCAACCGGATGTTCGCCGACCAGATCGGGAAGACCATGGAGGTTTATGTGGATGACATGCTAGTAAAGTCTCGATTCTCCACAGATCACGTCAGAGATTTAGATTCGATGTTCTGCATCCTTCGAGAATATGGAATGAAGCTCAATCCATTAAAGTGTCATTTCGGTGACGCATCTGGAAAGTTCCTCGGGTTCATCGTTAACGCTCGAGGGATAGAAGCAAATCCTGAAAAGATCTAGGCAATAAGGAACCTACAAACTCCAAAAACTATAAAGCAAGTCCAGAGTCTCAACGGGAAAGTAGCAGCATTGAGTAGGTTCATTTCGAAATCCACCGATAAATGCATTCCTTTCTTCGATCCGATCCGGAAAGGGAAGCGAAACTTTGAATGGACCGTGGAGTGTGAAGACGCATTCCGATCGCTGGTTCAGCATCTTTCCACACCACCGATCTTATCAAAACAAATTGACCACGAGCAATTGTACCTTTATCTAGCAGTATCAGAGCATGCAATCAGCGCTGCTTTGGTTAGGGAAGAAGACTGAGTGCAGAAAGCAGTCTACTACGTCAGCAAACGATTGACTGGAGCTGAGAGAAATTATCCAAAACTAGAGAAGTTGACTTATTTCCTTGTCATCGCATCCAGAAAACTCCGACCATATTTCCAGGCACATCCTATTATTATTTACACCGACCAGCCGTTACGACAGGTCCTTACGCGGCCTGAGACGTCTGGTAGGTTACTCAAGTGGAACATCGAACTGAGCCAGTTTGATATTACTTACGCTCCAAGACGAGCCATTCAAGGACAAGTCCTAGTCGATTTCATAGTTGAATTTACCGTTCCAGAGGACTTGCCCGAAACCAGTGAATCCCCCGAATACGTCTGGAAACTGTATACTGATGGTGCATCAAACGACCGGTGTTCGGGCACTGGTGTTGTACTTGAAACTCCCGAAGGCCGATCTATATGTTATGCTTTGAAGTTCGGTTTTCATGCAACCAATAATGAAGCTGAATATGAAGCCCTCTTAGCTGGACTAAAACTTGCTAGAGATTTGAGAATTATCGCTGTGGAAATTTATTGTGATTCACAGTTAGTTGTGTGTTAAGTACGGGGAGAGTATCAAGCGAGAGATCGAAGGCTGGCTGCTAACTTAGCTCGAGTTCAGGAAGTACTGAATCAGTTTGATTATTATGCCATTTATTGTATACCTCGAGAACGCAACCAAAAAGCCGATTCATTGGCAAAATTAGCTAGCACAGGTGAAGCACAGCAAATGGGACTAGTCCCCGTCGAAACTCTGTCCTCTCCAAGCATCGATCAAGTAGAGACGAATTTTGTGTTTGAAACCGCTCCCAGTAGAGAATCATGGATGACTCCGTACCGAAATTACATCGAGAATGGGACGTTGCCTAAACATAGAAACGAGAAAAGATAAATTCTACGAAAAGCTTCACGTTTCGTCATTCAGAACGATGTCATGTATAGAAGAGGATATTCTGTTCCCCTCCTCCGATGTATCGCACACGATGAAATCAAACGAGTGTTACATGACGTACACGAAGGAGAATGTGGCGATCACATCGGTGGGCAAGCTCTCGCTAAGAAGATACTCCGATATGGATACTACTGGCCAATTGTGAACCGAGATGCAGCAAACTATGCCAGAAAATGTGATAAGTGCCAGAAACACGCCCGAATTCCAAGAGCCCCACCAACTGAGATAACCCAGATGGTCAGTCCCTAGCCATTTGCGACATGGGGCATCGATATCATCGGCACGCTACCACTGGCTAAAGGCGGGGCGAGATATGCCATCGTTGCGGTTGATTACTTCACCAAGTGGGCTGAAGCAGAACCCCTAGCAACCATTACAACAAAGAAAGTGATCAATTTCGTAGTTCGCAACATCATCTGTCGATTTGGACTCCCGAATACCATCATCACCGATAATGGAGCCCAATTCAGCAGTACGGAATTCAAGAATTTATGTCAACGGTTCCATATCCATAAGAAATTCTCGGCAGTTGCACACCCTCAGGCAAACGGTCAAGTTGAAGCTGTTAATAAAGTCATAAAGTCCATTCTAAAGAAACGATTGGAAAAGGCCAGGGGAAAATGGGTTGACAAACTGCCTATGGCTTTATGGGCTTATCGAACGACTCACAAGACTGCGACCGGACACACCCCGTTTTCCCTATCTTATGGCTCTGAAGCCGTAATTCCAGTCGAAATGGAAGTGTTTTCCCATCGCGTGACCTATTATGATCCAAAAACAAACGCTATATTGCTTGCTGAATCTTTGGATCTACTAGATGAGAAACGAGAAGAAGCTGATTTAAGAGCGGCCGCACATCGAAGTCGAGTCTCCCGATTATACAATGCCAAAGTTCGACCTCGAACCTTTGAACTCGGCGATCTTGTCCTCAAAAGAATATATCCGGTCCCTTCACACATGAAACCAAACTGGGAAGGACCATACGTGATTACACAAAGGCTCGGAGATGGCACATTCAAACTATCGACAGTTGACGGTCTTGACTTGCTAAGGGCCTGGAACAGCGAGAGTCTCCGTCGCTATTACACATGACAGGCTTTATTTGTTTCATTACATCTTTCCATTTTTTGCAATTTTGCTTTTGCATTTAGAGATTAGAACTTGTAATAAGGCAACTGACTTTGCCATATTTTCTTATTTCAGCAATAAAATGCCATTTCTTCGAGCCAGAGCCGTGATTCATTGAATACAATGCACAACATCACGATGCACGGAGAGCTAAATTCCATCACGCAGTGGAATTTATTCAAGTAGGGAGTGGCTGTGATACGACCGGCCACTCACTAAGTGAAACCCGAGCTCGGGGGCAAGCCATCACATCAAGGCAAAAAATGGGCTGATACACTACAATCCCTCATTTAACTCCGTACTCCCAGAGTGCGAGACGGAGTATAAACATACGTGAACTCTGTACTCCCAGAGTGCGAGACGGAGTATAAACATACGTCAACTCTGTACTCCCAGAGTACGAGACGGAGTATAAACATACGTCGACTCTGTACTCCCAGAGTGCGAGACGGAGTATAAACATACGTCGACTCCGTACTCCCAGAGTGCGAGACAGAGTATAAACACTAAATAACTCCATATTCCCAGAGCGCGAGACGGAGTATAAACTTTGCTCAACTCCGTCCTCCCAGAGTGCGAGGCGGAATATAAGCATACGTCAACACCATCCTCCCAGAGTGCGAGACGAAGTATAAACTTTATAAAATCCTCGAAGTATGGATGTTGACTTTAAACCGTGGATAATTTCGCACAACACCTATTACGGTTTATCCCCAAAACTGGGGGCAGAACCAAAGCAAATATTGAATTGAAGACAAAAGAGTATATGTTTTCATTTCAATTTTCAACAAAAGGAATCCAATTACAAGCTAATTCAAAAAATTCCTACTAACGGGGGCCGAGCCCGCATATATACACGGCTATAGAGAACCAAAAAGACAAAAAAAAATGCTACCCCCGAATATGACAAAGCAAACTGAAGAAGTGCTCAATCTTTCTTCTTCCTCGGTTTCTTTTTTGGGGTAGTCCCGCTGGATCCGCTACCCGACTTCCTCCTCAATCTTTTGCTCTTCTCCGTTTTGTCCTCCGATTGCGACATAATGTCAACATCCTCCTCGGAGCTTGAGGCGACAGAGATTCTCTTGGAGGATGGAACTGGAGGCATAGGAGCTGTAACAGGAAGTGGGGCAGGAGCGCTTGCAATGACCACAGTGCAACCCGGCGATATCATCATTAGTGGGGCAGGGCCAGACGGATTCATGCCTGCTGTCACTGCTGCCATCTCAGCATTGATCTCGGCCAAAATTTCATCCTCACAAAGTGCTTGGGCCGCACTGGAAGTACTAGTGGCTGGCATGGAGGAGCTAGTAGCTAGAGTAACTCCACTCATGGCAAAAGATGGATCTGCGAAGGGATCGTTGGGTTGACTAAGGAGTTCCTCAATCATCTGAGCATCAAAAGATAACATGCTCGTTTCTCCCCCTTCGCCGACCACAGTAGATGTCATAATAGCCTCGGTGACAATAGCCCCTGGCGCTTGATAACAGACTTGAGATGCAGGAGGCGCAGAGATAACGGCTTCGGTCATTGAAATGTGGAAAAGCGAAGATTGTTAGCTAAATGTATTGCTTCAGATTCACCACACTAAGTGTATACGGGAAGCATTCAAATACCTTCCTTAGCCTGACCCGAAGTATGGGCAGGTGCAGAGGCAGGGGCATCGACAGGAGACAATTGCGGATGGTCAGGATTATAAGCAGGGACAGACTGGGGATCGACCGTGTCGGTGGTTTCAGGTAATGTCGGAATTACAACTCCAGCACTTGCTTCATGATGCTCGATCCCCGAGCCTTCACCGGTCTCTATCTGCCGAACACCAAGCCTCTCTTTCTCCACGGATATCATCGCCTCGTGGAGAACCTTCCTCTCTTCCTCAGAAAGCAAGCGCGTCTCAAGCTCGAAATCATCCAGTGCTTCATTCGGATGCGCTGCTTTCTTCTCCTCCACCAGCCTAGTCCAGGCGTTGTACAGAATCATAGAGTCATCTCCAAGCCAAAATAAATTTCTATGCTCCAGCACATTGGCGTTATAGGTAACCAGGAGATCATCGAAATCAGCTTCCATCCTGGACTGCTCCGCCGTAATCTTTTCCTCGATTTCTACCTCAACTGACTTAGTCTTTGTCACCGCTGCAGCAAGTTCAGCTCGAAGTAATACAGCTTGATCGCATGCATCCTGAGCGACGGTGTTTGCGTCATCTTTCTCCTTCACCATTTCAGCAAATTTGGCCTTAAGCTCGTTCAGCTCTTTAACGGCGGTGTCCCGTTCAGCTATAACGGTGGTGTAACGATGGCCCATCCCTTCTACTAAGGCACAATGTGCCTGCTGCATCCTTGCCATCTTCGCCATGGCCTCGTCATGCTTTTTAAGCGCTTGAATTTCTGAACTTCGAGACGATTCTGTCTCTGATTGTAGAACCTGAATGATGCGATCTTTTTTGGCAATATCAGCATCACGCTTCTCAATAATCTTTGCCCAGTCGAAAGCCACTTTTGAAGCTTTTACAGCTGCTTTGTACCACTCCTTATATTGAGCATAAAAGTCACGGATATAATCATGAGCGATATTCTCGGCATCCGGAGGAATCCTCTTGAGATGAGGAGGGAAGACATATGCATCCAGACAAATTTCTGGAAAGTCTTTTTTCATCTGAGCAAGCTTAATGGCTCCTTCACCCGTTAGTTCTACCGGAGCCTGTTCAACAATAACAGCTGTTTGTGGTTCGACTCTTTGCCGCTGAGTTTTGGGCCTTGAAGATTGAGAAGGCAGTTGTTGCTGCGAAGACTCAGGGAGATCTACAAGGGCCCTAGGAGGCGGAGGAGAACGAGATCGCGATCGGTACTGATGTCCTCTATCTCTATCAGTACGATCATGACCAGAATGGCCACGCCAATAATCTCGATCTCTATCATAGCGCTCCTGGCTAGTATAGCCTCGTCCATGATCCCTATCTGATTCCCTCCAGCGGGACTGATAATATGAGGAAGATCGGCGTACATTGCGGAGCCTATTCAGAGTGGATTCGCGACCTGGCATCTCACCTGCAATAAGAAGAAACTGCAGTTTAGAATCCTACAAGAGCAATGTTCAATATGCGGAAATCGTGTAGTGTTGTGGAAGTGTGTGTAAATGTGTAAACCCCCTGACCAACCGGAAGTGTTGACCGCACTAAAAGGAAAGGGCTCGCTCATATTTAAAACATCTTGAAATTCTTCCAACCCGGGATTGTGGTGAATTGATATATAATCCGGGATGGGAATATCACCAAGCCCTTTGAAAATATCTCTCGATTGAGAAGGGGCAGCCTCGGAAATTATGACTCCGGAAATGGGAGGAGACACATCTACAGACTTCCACCCCTTAGATTTGAGTTTTTTGGAAACGACGGTCTTGCTTTTCCATCTCTCTTCCAATTCTTCAAAGTTTCCCGAAACATCAGCCATCGGCTCGACATCTGTGTGAGTCCTTTCTTCATCGCTCACTTCGGTTATCACAACTCTGAGCATTTTCTTTGCCATCTTCTTCTTCTTCTTTTTCTTCTTCTTTGGAACGGGCCTTAGCATCCCTTCGGTGACTATGCTCTGATTTATTTCGATCAAGCCGAGAGCTCTTAAGTTATAATCAGTCAACACCAAGTCGATGTGTCTCAAATCGCTCGGGATCTCTTGAAGGCTCTGAACCATGCCCTTGTAATACCCGCCGTCGGGTCTGGAGATAATGGCTGTAAGAAAAGCAAGATGTTAATACCAGTGCCAAAAAACTATCAGTCAAGGAAATCATCGACGGGTTGCGATACTTACGTCTAGACAACCATCGCCTAGCAAAACCTAGAGGACACCGGATGTAAAACCATTCATTCTTGAAGTAGCTGAGTCTGGTCCAAGCTCCGGTAATAACCTGGCAGTTTCTGACTGCCTCCAAAAATGTAAAGGATGGACTATCGCCTCTGCTTTTAAAATTAAATAGATATCTGATTTCTGTTGGCCTTGGTGGGCGGAAGAGATGTTCCATAAATACAATAAACACATTGTTCAGTAGCGTGTGCCCGTTGGGGTGTAATTGAGAAGGAGCGATCCCAAGAAATGATAACATCTCCCTAATGTATTGATTGAATGAAGGGATGTTCCGGCCGCGCAAGCATGGCGATAGAAGGCGGTATACCCTTCCGGCGGACAGTGAGGTCTGTCACTAGGTCCCGGCAATAACACATCATCCAAAGAAATGTTATGTTTCATGCATATCCTGCCCAGTAAGTTTTCGGAAATATTGGACTGAACGGAGTCTATAGGGTCCTCAATAAATATAGCCTCTTGCAGCTCGTCAGGAGTTGGATCTACTACCTCCGCTGGGATGTCTGGAATTACAACGATCGAAGGGGGAGAACTCTAAATCTCCTGCTGTTGAGAGCTCGAAGATTCCATCACTGACTAACTCATCAGAAAGTAACGTTAAGCAAATGGAAAAACCCGTTCATTTCCCCATGTAAAGTGTGTGTTGTGCAGTGCAGCCAATACTTAGGAGATTCAGCATAGTTGAAGAAAATATGAGAACAACAAGGGGTTCGAAAACCCAGTCGGAGTGACCGTCATCGCTGACCGTCACAACCATACCGTCAAAACACATAAAATTCGAGTCAAGTTGGAGTTTGTCTTGTCCAGATACAGTTCCATCGACGAGCTTCGAAAGGCAGTCAAGTATGCAATATAAAAGTTCAGTCCAAATGTGCAGAGGTGAAGCTCGTCGGAATCATGCTATCAACCATGTAAAAGTTCGTATCCATAAGGCTTTATTCGTATCGATCAAGGTCAGGGTTTTAACTTCGAATCGACCAGAGAAGCGTTATTCTCGAATCGATCTCGGGCGAATCGATACGTTTCGCATCGATCAAATCGGAGTTTCGAATCGATCAGGAACCCTAGGTTTCGTATCCATAATCAGTCTGGGTTTTGAATCGATCTTAGGAATAGAACTTTGCATTGTTAAATTTACACAGGCTTTGGATCGATCGTTGGAGCAGAAGTTTCATATCGATCATAAGAGGCAGCTCCATGATCGATCTCAACGGACCGATACGGCATCTCGCCATTTGTAATCAACCCGACCTCCAATCCTCCACTTCGTGCATCCAGATCGATGCGAACACCATGACAAAACTCCATCTCCCAAATCGATTCTGACTCCAATAAAGATTGACACGAAAGATCCAATCATACTTTTTCTACAGCCAGCCATTCTTGGTTTCGACCTCGATCTCGACTTTATCAAGATCGACACGAACAAGAATGGGCGAGGGTTTCGAATCTTGAAGCCTCAAACACTTAATCAAATTACCCACCTAAATGTGAAGTTAGTTTATGAAAACTCGGGTGATAGATCGATCCGAAGAAGGGAGTGTTTCGTTTGCCTTTAGTTCTTGAAATCTGGAATCGTTTCGAAGACGCAGGAAGATGAAGGCAAAAGTGAAAAGTGAAAAGAGAATGGCGTCTCAGTATTTATAGGAGCCTTGTGGCGATTCGTATCCCAGTAGGCGAAACCGGTGGTAACCGGTAAAACCAGTGAACGATTCGAAGTGTAAAACTCGAATCCATAGGCTAAAGCGTTGTGACCGATTCGAATGGAAGCAAGCATCTGCATGGAGCCTCATTTCGAATCCATCACTTCGACTCCATGAGAACGATACGAAGGACAATGTTAAGGAAATCCATACCGATTCGAAGTGCCAAGCTCGAATCCATCGACTTTTGCCTTCATTGAAACAAAGCAAAAGACGGCGTCCACCAGATTAAGACCACCTTTCAAATCCATCGTTTCGACACCATCCCGTATGCTTTGAGTTCATCGATACGAAATGACTAAATGAAGATAGTCTTAAGAACACTCAACCCCATCGATTTGAGATCATCGATTCGAACCCATCAAAACTTGACCCACGGCGACAAGAACTCATCGATACGAATCAGGATTTCATATCCATCAATGATTTTCATGTCTATCAAAGCAGAGCACACTGGTTGAACATTTGTTTAAAAGAAGATTACAACAAAACGGCTAAAAAACGACTGTCAAGCAACCAATTGGACGGAAATATTCAGCATAAAAGACTATAGCTTTTCAAAGCACGCCATGTTTACACAAGACGTACTTTGGGGGGCAAATGTTATCCCGCCTTTTGGCAAGGCCGAGATACCAAGGGACTGACTAAAAACAAAGTATCGCTTGTCAGAGATATCGATGAATTTTGTCCGAGTCCGGATCGAGCCATGATTAATAAGACATAACAAGTAAAGCCAGGAGAGCCAACGTTCCGAATTTCAAGTCGATCCGAGTTCGTATGCTTGAGTTATGATCGAATCAAAAGGAAGGAGATACCCCATAATTCGAATCCATAGGAGAAACCCATGTTCGAATCCATCAGGCGACTTCTTATTCATATCCATCATCACTTGTCTATTTCGAATCGATGGCCGTCTCCTAGTTCGAATCCATCGACAGAAAGACCACGTCACAATAATCTCCTGGCATAAGCTTCGCATCCTCCAGCTTCGTATCGATCAGGTCGAAACCCATCAGACGGATTGGCTTCGTATCAAGCAGGTCTAATCCATCGAGGTGCCTTGCTTCGAATCCATCCAGCTACTTTGACTTCGTATCGATCGAAGCCTATCACAATCGATACGAGCAAAGTCTTGTTCGAATCCAGATATTATCGAAGCCTTCGAATCCATCGAGTGAAAGCGGCGAAGTCTCCGGGACGACTCGATCAAACTGGTGAGAAAAGCAGATCGATGCGAAGTTCGCGCTCCACATCATCACAGAAGCACGCTCCGCCATCGATTCGGAGCAATCGATTCGAACGAATCGATTCGAACGAGGCAAGCAGTTCAGGAAACACCAATTCGAATCGATCATAACTCGAGATCTATAAGTCCAAATGCTATGAAATTTTCACAGAAGTTTGCGCACATGTTGAAGAATGTCCACACCAAATTTCAGCTCGATTGGATGTTTTCTTGATCGATTCGAGTGGATTTCGAATCGATACCAAAGTGGGCCCAGATTTCCTGAAGGCGGTCTCGTGGGCCCCCTCACGTGCCAGAAGTGGTCTCCCGAAATTTAGGCAAAATATCAGCCTCCCACACCTATAAATAGAGCCCCTGGTCATTCAGAAAAGGGGTCGGACAATTTTAAGAGCTAAAGAGCGCCTAGACTCTGCCAAATTTACTCAAAATCACCACTGATGCCTTAGATTCAGACTTAGTTCATAAAATCAGTTGCATTACATTATAAGAAATTGTAATCTTCAAGTATCGAGTAATAAAATCATCAAACTTCATAGTGGACGTAGGCGAAACGCCGAACCACTCTAAATTGTTGTCTTCTGTGCAATTTACTTTCTGTTATTTGGAGTTTTTGTTAGATAATCCTCAGTTTTAATTTTCTTTCTTCACTTTTATCTCTTCAAAAACTTCCGAAGAGTGTTGTGCCCATTTTTGGTACAAACAATCCATATCGACTTGGATATACACCATCAATTCTCCCGGTGATGCCCATTCTTCCCATGAACTCTTCTTTCTAGGGTCTAAAGTCTTTTCAAATCGGTTATGGTCCCCAAGCCAGGAGCGGATTTGTAGTTGCTATTCGGTAGGTTCACGAATGTGGACAGTTTTCCCCACATTCTTCCCTTTTTATTTTCTTCTAGACTTGTGTAGTTCTGCGATGTAGCATTCTCTAGCGGCACTTTGGTCTCCTTTGATCACCCCAACTCCATTCTTTTCGGAATCATGGTTAGACACCACCGAGCTAAAGCAATCCTGAAATCTACCAAAGAAGGTCGTCCCAAGAAATCATTGTAGGAGGATATTTCATCTACAATCACAAAGGTCTGGGTAAGGATGACACTTCGGTTGTCTTCCCCAAGTTATATGGGTAAATCAATTGTTCCAACTGGTTGCTTAGGTTCACCAGTGAATGCCTAGATCATTTTTCGGCAAGTGGATACATCTTCTATACTGATCTTCATCTGATCAAATGTGTGTTTGAAGAGGATATTCAAACAAGCTTCCATTATCGACCAATACTCATAGGACCATGGCTGGACATGAAGACTATACCTTCGTTTGGGTTAGTTACTTCAGTCACCACGGTGTTGAACCGACTCATAAAGGATTTCAAAGATTCATTTTGCCCCTGGAATAGGCTAGATAAGGGCATCATGTCTTTTGGTTATGCTGCGTGAAGCCTAAATTGATAAAGGAATTTTGTTGCTAATTCATTGAAGGTAGAGATGAATTTTGGTGGGAGCCTGGTGAACCATATGGAAGAAATTCCCACTAGGAAGATTAGAAAACATCTATATCGAACAGCATTTAACATTTGCTCCATCCATGTACCAACTGTACTTGTACAAGTAGGGTTTCAGATCTTCAATTCCATCGTACGATGGAATAGTCGACATAGTGAACTTGTCATGATACTGTTCATTCAGTATTTCATCAGTGAAGAGAGTCCGGCTTGGAGCGGATCCCCATTCATCATCTCTTCTATCCTTGCTTTCATCCATTAGGCACTTGATCATGTCCACGATATATGCCTCGAATGTCCGGTATTCTGTAGGTTGGCTGTCAGTAACTATACCAAGTGTTTGATTTTGCAAATGGTCTTGGTAAGTGAGCTGAAGCCTAGGCTCTCCTCTCTTTGAGAGAGCCACTCCCTCGGATTTCCATTGGCTTTCGGTTGGTCGGGTAGGGGCAGGTCAGATCTCCTTACCGTTATTGAGTGCATTAATCTTCCCTTCTAACTTATCACCATCTTCTGAGTTGGAGAGATCCACTGCTATATCTTCCCATGAAATTTTTTCCTCTAGATTCAAGATCACAGCGGGTTGCTTTATGGTTGGCAGGGTGCTTGCGTTTCCTCCTATAGGATTCCTATGGCCCCATCTACTACTCTTTTTCGTTGTTGCTTTCCATTTCTCCTGTTTAGGCCAGAAATGGAAGAGTTTTCCTACTCCGTGGCAGCCATAGGCTCAGGCATGGTTCTTGGAGCAGTATGTGATTGCAAGGTCAGAAAGGCAATTAATTTTTCCATAAGTGCTTTTTGTCTATTTTCCATCTTTTGATTGATTTCACCAACCATCTTTCTTAACTCGCCTCTAGTTACAACTTCATGCTGGATAGAAGATCCCGGCACCTGATCTCCTACATTGGCGCCAGAATTTGCTCTGACTAATGGGTTATTAGCGCCATTGACTTCAACTTGCTGAGAATTGGTTTCCCCTCCAACTATTACAGCTCCTACGGATCTTTCGGAAGTAGTTCTCTTTCTTCCTGGTGCCATTGATTCTCAATAGCAAATCTTCTAAGCAGAGATTAAGGATCTAACTTCTGAACCTATCTGATCTAAAGTGGATAGCTAGATCTAAGCCTGAGTTCAATTCTCGGTGAAAGCACCAAATTATTAACCCGAAAAATGGATCAATGCCCTGGATTGAGCATGAAAGCACCAACCTTGTTTATCAAGGCAAATAAAATAGAAAAAGCAATAGTAAATCATGGAAAAAGTAAAGAGACGAGAGATTTTTATAGTGGTTCGGCTGTTAATGAAGCCTACGTCCACCTTTTAGCTTTTACTAATCTACTACTATTACAAGAGAGTTGGGAATATGATTCTTCTTCTTCAAGTTAGGTCAACCCACCATCGTTAGAATAAAATGATGATCACATTGTCTCTTAATGGCTGTTGTGTGGGAGAAGAGTGAAGAAAAAATAGCAGAGCATTAGTAGAGATCAGGTCATGTACCCCTTTTCTGTTGAAGATAGGTTGGTATTTATAGGATTTAGAGAGCACCTGGATCGGAACCATTGCATCAGAAGCCTATAGTCATCCATAGGAAGAAGCACAAAAATTTTTAAGTGATTCTGAGCTAACTTTTTTGATCGACACAAATCCAATTGGATTGGATCGGTATCGATCCAAGAGTTGTGTAATTTTCGCACAACTTCTATCTAGTTGGTTTCTCTATTTGCTTATTGAGGCTCTCCGCGTAATATCATAGCTTGTTGACTTATTTTGATAATGGTTCACCCAAGGGTTTGACTGAACTGTAGTCTGAATCGGATAAGTCTTTACTTCTCGAACTTGGATGCTTGGATTGTTACCAAACTTTGTAGATAGGCTTAGTAGAGAGGTAGAAACATAATGCAAGTGGTTTAGAGGAATCATAAGCCAGTATTTTGGATTGATACCGATCCAATTGGGTCGGATCGGCACCGATCCAAGGTGTTGGCATATTTTTGGGTCAAGCTTCCAAGGTTCCTTTGTCTTGTACTTTTAGGCCTTTCGGTCAAGTTTCGAGTCGTTTTGGCTTAATCTGAATGTTCTAACTCCTTTCGAATTCTGCTGGGTTAAAAACCTGGTTAATAGGACAACCTGAAGTAAGTATTGTCCCCCGCTACTAGGTGGTAGCCTTCCTTTGGTAGGATCTTGTGTGCATCTTCTAAATCCCACTTAAGAGGTGGGCCTATAAAGTTAACCTGCTTAAGAGATGAGTATTTTAATTTACCTTTATTAAGAGATGGGCCTTTAATATTATTTGTTTGAGAGCTGGTCCTTCTAGTTTTCCTTATGAGTAGGGGATATCAAGTTCACGGTTGGAGTTTTTTTCACCATTTACCAAACTGATATGTAATATTTTAGCTTTATTACAATTGTCACCATTAGTCAAAACCACTTATTCCTTCATGATAAAATGGTCTTCAATTTACTGTCCTTTAGTCTAACAGTCTTACATTAGATGGGAAACTAATGTCAAGCTTAGAACCCTTAGTAAGGGTAGGACACATTAAGAACTATAACCATGTCGATGTATCTCCCCACTACAAGAATTCATACCTTGTAGAACAACTCCTAATGGAACTTGAAAGATCTAAATCTCACATGGGTGCTAGATAGAAGAATTGAGTTACTCCATACAGTAGCCCTACGAATTTTGTTATCTTCTCGACATTTCTACCTAGACGTCAGGGGAGCAGTTGTGATATGGTGATTTAAACCAGTTATTCATAGAGTTAGGGGTATGCTCTAGGGGCAATTCTATAATTTATTATAAATTATTAAATCTGTAATCTATTCTCGTTCATAATAAAAGATGTTTTCTTTTTGTTATCTAATTGTTATAATATGTTATAAATAATAAATGCTTAATTAAAGTATATTTAATAGAAAATCCATAAATGGTGTGTTTGTGATAGTAATTGCAAATAGTTGTAATCATGAGTATTTTATCATAATATAATAAACACGTCATTTTAAATATTCCTAATCAAAATGTACAAGTATCGAGACTTGATTTCGATGCATCCATTGAGACTGGGGCACCTAATGTGCTTCAAATGTTGGGCAGTGTATTACTCATGCCTTCCGGGGACACTGAGGGGTTACGCACTAATCCTTATTGGATAACTATAGAATGACTCACTCGATAGTTTTCTATTGGTTAATATAACTAAGATCGAATAGAAAATATCGATGTGACTAATTTACACAATTCTCCTGACTTGAGAATACTGTTGATCTTCAATATGAAAGCTCCTCTTTGATTATAGTTAAATCATAGCACGGCATCCATCAAACGACTACAGTTGGGTCGAGTGGAAGTATTAGAAGTAAAACATTATTCAAGAGAGGATTCGTCTCCTCGGTTATATGAGGTTAGTATCATGGTCTACTGAAGTTGACTCAAATTCAAAAGCTCTAACCAAAGTAGTTCAATTAATAGTAATTGTTATTATTGAACCGAGGACATTGTATTTGGACTATAAAGTTGAACATGGACGATATTGGAATTTTTACCAAATTCCACAAGTCCTAAGTGGTATAGTTTCTACAAAGAGAATTAGTGTACATAATTGTCTCTACTAGCTAATGGTTAATAAAAATAGATTTTTTCAATGCCAAGTAATAAATTTGCTATCATGTCACATCACCTACTAACTGATATGTGGAGATTAATATTCAGATTGTTTGATATTAATCATTAACTAAATTTACACCTAAGAGTCACACAACCGAAACTTGAATATTCATGTTACTACCTGATTTAATTAAATTATAATTGTTATAAATTAATCAAATTAATTAATATTTATGAAATATTAATTATAAAATTTTATTTGATGTATGTTAAACAATATTAAATTATGTGTATATATGATAGTAATATAAGCACTTACCGATATATGATATTGATGCACATTTAAAAAAGATTTAAATGCAACAAATATTGTTTAGATTTGAAGGACTGAAAGGGATATGGTTAAGTCGGCTATAGGAGGGCATGGTTAGGCTGGCTATCAGATGGTTGGTAGAAGGGAGTTTGAGTTAATAAAGAAAAGAACTAGTAAGAGAAAAACAATGAAGTTGACCCTTCTTTTACTCCCTTGTCTCTCCTTTATTTATTCCCCCTAACATTCACTTTTCAATAAACTTTTTAAAACTCCAGAAATGCTTGTCATACCCCTTCCAAGCAATCAAAAATTTCTAGCCTAAACAGTTCAAATTAAAATTATTTGGATGGTCTGTGGTAGCTGCATCCAGGAGCTAGAAACTTCTAGATTCAGATTCGATTCAAGGAGCTCAGTTTCTTCGTTTTAAGGTGCGAACAAACAGGCTTTGATGAAAGGTAACATTACTTGTTTATAATGTTTAATATGCTCATTATGTCATGTGTTGGCTTGGTTAGAAATTGTTATACCTTTGTGTTATCACATATTGGATGGTTATATATATATATATATATACGCACACATGTATGTATGTATGTATGTATGTATGTATGTAATTTTGTATATGCATATATGCTTAAGATCTCATGACCAAGTTAAAAAAACATTCGAAAATAAAATTATATTAATAAACAATTTTGTTTAATTAAAATCTAAATTCAAAGAATAACATTATATAATGTATGTTTTATATTTTATAAATACTTAATTATATGTATAATACTTTCTGCAGAAAAAAATTAAAAAAATTATTTTATTTTCATATATATTATATAGGAAAAAAATTTGAAGGACAAATTATCTTAATAATTAAGCTAAGGACACATGCATTTTTTGTTTTCTACAAGGACAGGCCCAAAGCCCATTACTAAATTAATCATTCCCTCTACCTTTCTATTTCCTTCCATTCGATACACTTCTTCAATTTCAAACTCTCTCTTTAATTCACTCCCGAAACTCAAAATCACTGTAACAATGACGCCTCAAACAAGAAGCAAATCATTATCACCAGCACAATCGCAACCTTCAATGCATAATGAACAAACACCATAAATTCAACAACAATCCCCAATTGAAGAAACCGTAAACCTAGCTCCACTAGTAGTTCAACAACAATCCCCAATTTGAGAAACTGAAAACCTAGCTCCAGTAGAAATTCAATAGCAATCCCCAACTTGACAAATCGAAAACCTAGCTCAAATCAACTAGAACCCCGGACGACGAAAGTGAATGCTAGGTAGCTAAAATTACAAAAACTGCCAGTTGAACAAGAAGAACATCAAATGTTAGAAAAAATAACAAAAAGAAGAAATAAACGACCTGCAGAGAATGAAAATCAAGCAAAAAATGAAAGAAAACAAAATACAGAAGGTAACTGGTATTATAAAATCATGTATAACAAAGTTAATATAGCTGTATTGTAACATCACTGAAATATTAATCAAAATTGATAACAATATATTTGAAAAATTGATACCTAGTTTCTGTTTGATATAAATTGGTGCCCTGTAATTTTAATTATTTATTTGACTGTCATGTATGACAAAAGTGATACCAGAATAATGCACAACTGATACCTAGTAGTTTTTTGATTGGAGTTGATGCTTAGTTATTTTATAAATTATTTTGACTGTAATTTATATCAAAACTGATACCAAAATATTTTCAAAAATGATTTTGATAAAAGTTGAAGATATTAATTTTAGAAACTATTTTGACTATCATGTACGATAAAACTGGTACTAAATCAATGCAAAACTGATACCTAGAAGTTGTTTGATTGGAGTTGATGCTTAGTTATTTTTATACTTTTCAATATATACTGCCACTGTTAATATTACTGATACTATTTATTATTTAATATTGCTTCACTAATAACAAAAGCTTACAATTTCCTATTATTAATATAGATAATCGATTGGTATGTATCAAAATATGAGATAGTAGAGCATAACTAGGCAAGGATGAGAACAATGACGTTAAATAAAACTTAAATATACAAGTACATAATAATTGCTACATACACAGAATTGTAAATACGTTTTGTATTCAACATAAAGGGCTAGCTGCTAATGTAGAAAGTATTAAAACATATTTAGTCATGCCTTTACTTAAAGAAATCATGCGAGATAAATATGCTGATAAATATGCATCAAATTAAATGTGCAGAGCAAGCATCAAACATGTAAATTATTTTTTGTTAAAAAGGGTACCTACTGATAACAAAATTGATACTAGAACTGAAAGTAATAGTAATACTGAAATGATAGTTATTTAGTACTTAGAACCTATTATCTATTTGCATTATAATCTTTTGTATAAAGTACTATACATATTTATGCCTAGTATATTGAATTGAATTTGATTGATACAGAAGCCATTTCTTTTAGTTTAGTAAACATTCGCTTTAGATCAAAATTGATACCCACAGACAGACAAATGATACCTACAAGCACAAAACCGATACCTACAGACACAAAACTGGTAAAAATGTATATAATCAAACCTGAAATAAAATAATTATCACAGATCTTAAAAATGATACCTACAGGCACTACAATTGATACAAAAATAGATGCTAATATTGATACTAAAACCGTTAATAATTTCATTTCAAAGCATATGACATGTTTGCACCATTATCTGTTAAATGCACTATTATATATTTGTTATAACGTAATACTATAAGTGACACAAACTGATACTACCAATATATTTTACTTTAAACAGGTTTGACTGTGGTATATATATCCTGATATTCATCATATCATTGAACAAAAGCCAAATATCAAGCAAAATAAACCCTAAACATATGTTTGCAAACAAGTGCAAGAATTGTGTAAGAGATATTGATAGATAATGATCACTACTAGAATTTAATTGATTTCATGTCAAGATTGGAAGAAAAACAAAATACAAAGAAGTGAATTTGTTGTAAAAACTGCTATGATGTTCAGTTCAACTAATATACATTTGAGATGTTGTGTTAGAACTAATTAAATTTAGCTTTCTTTTAATATAGATATAAACACTTGTTGAAATTTTGTCAATTGTACAAACTATGCTCTTATTTCTGATGCTGTAAAAATTAGCTTTGTTTAACTTTTCTTACATGTTATGCTATGTTATGACTGTATTTATTTCTATTTATACCTGAAACTGATACTAACAGCATGCATGAGCCTGTATAGTTAAAGCGCTTAGCGGTTCTATAGCGATAGAGGCGCAAAAAGTTATAGCGGGAATATAACGGAAAATAGCGAAGGTACAAAAGGCTTAATTAGATACAAACCAAATATTTAAAATTAATTTATTCTCATTCTCACATCATTTCTGTAGGAAAAAGAAATATTGTTTAATCTTATATAACAAAACCGAAAATTAGGTCTTTGCTTTAACTTTATTGATTTGGTTTAAAAGAGAACTAGTCAAATAAACCTTTATATATTAACATTGATAAACTGGGTGCTAAAAAGCCTTGATTTGGTAGTGTAGTGGAAATAGCAGGGTTCAAAGCTGATCTACTTTTTAATAGTGCTAAATTGAAATAGTATAACGGTTGAAGAGCGTTATGCTCTATATCGAAGGTTTTGCGGAGCTGGGATTTAACTGCACGAGCATGAACCGATACTCTATTTTGTCATACTTGAAACTGATATCGAGACTAATAGCACGCAAAAAATTATATCATAATTTATTATACCTAAAACTTATATTAATAGCTTGCAAAAACTTATACTATATTTTGTTATACTTGAAACTGATACTAGTAGCATGCAAAAATTGATCCATATTTTTAGATACCTAAAACTGATACTGGTAGAATCAAAAACTGATACTAAATGACTAATATTGAATAAACTAACCAACGTCGCCATATAATAACTCACCACTTGCCATGCCACCTACATATTCTAGTTAACAACAAAATCACTGATCATCTCATCTTGCCCACCTAGCATCAATTAATGCAAAAATAGCAACATGTAAAAAAATGATACTATACATCAAATAGTTGAGTATGAATGAAAACCAATCTAATCGAATATATTGTTTAACCGAGCAGACCATCGAATGCAAAAAATAACCAAGCTCATAACTGAGGCCATAACCAAGCGCATAACTGAGCACATACTAATATAAACCAATCTATACCTAAGATATATTGTTTAATCGAGCATACATATGGATGCAAAAGCTAACTGAATGCCAAACCTAATCAGGTATGTATTGATGCAAAAGCTAACCAGATGCCAAACCTAATCGGGTATGTATTAATGCAACAGCTAATCGGGTGCCTAACCTAATCGGGTACCGATGGAAACCAACCTATACTCCAGATATATTGTTTACTCGAGTATACATATGGATGCAAAATCTAACCGGATGTCAAATCTAATATTATACGTATTGATGCAAAAGCTAATCAGATGCCAAACCTAATCGAATACTAATGGTAACCAATCTATACCTGTAATATATTGTTTAACCGAGCATACATATGGATCCAATAGCTAATCGAATGCCAAACCTAATCGGGTACATATTAATGCAAAAGCTAATTGGTTGCCAAACCTAATCGGGTACTGATGGAAACCAATCTATACCGGAGATATATTGTTTAACGGAGCATACGTATGGATGCAAAAACTAACCTAATGCCAAACCTAGTCGGTGTATATTGATGCAAATGCTAATCAAATGCCAAACCTAATCGGGTACTGATGGAAAACAATTTACACTCGAGATATACTGTTTAACAGAGCATATATATGGATGCAAGAGCTAACCGAATGTCGAATGTTATTGGGTACATATTGATGTAAAAGCTAATCGGATGCCAAATCTAATCGGGTATGTATTGATGAAAGCTAATCGGAAGCCAAACCTAATTGGGTACCGATGGAAACCAATCTATCCCAAAGATATGTTGTTTAACCAAGCATACCTATAAAGGCAAAATCTGACCAGATGCCAAACATATCGGGTACGTATTGGTGCAAAAGCTAATCGGATGCCAAAACTAATCAGATGTTAATGGAAACCAATCTATAATTGATATTCATAGCATGCAAAAACTGATACCATAATTCGTTATACCTGAAATTGATGCTAATAGCATGCAAAAACCGATACCATACTTTGTAAGACCCGAAACTGATACTAGTAGCATGAAAAAATCGATACCACATTTTGTTATACATGAATCTGATACTAATAGTATCAAAATTTGATACTAAAAAACTAATATTGAATAAACTAACCAACATCACCACATAACCTACAAACTAATAAATAATAAAACTAATATTGGTTATACTACATAATTGATACTGAAAATGAAACTACAAATGATACTATATAACCTATAGACAAATAATAATAAAACTAATACTGGTTATATTATAAAACTGATATTGGTTGTACTATAATACTGATACTAAAAATGAGACTACAAATGATACTATAAAACAAAGTTCAATTGCAAATAACAAATCAATGTCAAATTAAAAATATGCTGAACCAACATAGTTATATAACCGTGTTTAATTACATAAAATTGCCAAAAAAAGTCATACACCCAAGTATAATTCTCAACAAATGTATAACAATATCAAAAACAAATCATAACTTCTTAGAAGCATGACAAATATACTTATTATGACCAAATTACTTGCATACACCACAACTATTTTGCTTATTTGGAAAATATGCAAATCCTCATTTTTGTTTGATAAAAGGTCTACCTGCACCACATTTCTCCTTAGGTGGCTTAATAGCATCTTTAATACTTGCATCAACAATCGGCTTATCGAAATTGTAACTTATCAATAGGCTTATCAACAACAGGCTTATCAAAATTGCATCTTAAGAAATTGCATCAACAATAGGCTTATCAACAATGGGCTTAGGTGGCTTAATAACATCTTCAACACTTGCATCAACAAGAAGGCTATTGTCACCACTGCAAAAGAAACATCAATAAAAAATGTTTGCTTCAGATTGTCATTTTATACTAGAACAATATCATTTTCTTTATATAAGAAAAACAGAAAGAAATAAATAAAATAGATTTTTCAAAAATGATACCTACTGACACTAACTAAAAACTGATTTTTAAACTGATAGTAAAATCGATAATCAAAAAAACTTCATTGAATGTTTGATACTAAAAAACACTAATTCAACTCACTGAATGTTTGATGCATATCATCATATTTACTCCATAACAACTTCATTTTATATATACTCAAAAACAAAACATTAAAACACTTCAAGGATGCATTATTGTGGAAAATAGTACTAACAAAAACCTAAAAGTAATACCTAAAAGTTGATCCTCAAACTGATAATAAAACACATACTTAAACAGACTTTATTAAATGTTTGATACTAACAAAACACTAACTCAACTCCTTGAATGTTTGATGCAATCATCATATTTACTCTGTAACAAATTCATTTTTATATATATTCGAACAAACAAAACATTAAAACATTTCAAGACTGCATTACTGTGAAAAATGGTACTAACAAAAACTAAAAATTATACCTAAAAACTGATCCTCAAACTAATAGTAAATAGATACTCAAACAGACTTCATTAAATGTTTAATACAAACAATACACTAAAGCAACTCATTGAATGTTTGATGCATATCATTATATTTACTATATAAAAACTTCATTTTTATATATACTCAAACAAGCAAAATAGTAAAACACTTCAAGACTGCATTATTGTGAAAATTGATAATAACATAAACTAAAAATGATACTTAAAAACTAATCCTCATTGAACTAAATGCTTTAATATATTTTCTTTTAAATGAATATAAATGTAAGATATACATCCTTAAACAAAAACAAAATAACAATCAATTTAAAACACATAAGAAAACAATACTGCATAAAAAAGTGAAGAAAACAGAAGATACATGCTACTAATTCCTAAATTTACCATAGAATATCAAAGAAGTAAACACATCAACAAAGCTGAATTTCATGTTTAAAAAGAAAAACAGGAAAAAATTAAAAATAACCAAAATCAAACTCTAATAGAAGAAAAAGCAAAAATATAGTCAAAGAATCATACATATATTTGAAAATTATAGAGGCAAAGAAAGAAACGGGATTCAAATTTAATAAGAGGGTCGCGCACGAGAATAGAGAAGGATAAAGAAGAGAATTAAATTTTCAACATGCAAATTTTAAAACGAACAAGAAGAACGAGGTCAAAGAAGAAAATGACAGAACGCATGGCAGTTAGGGGCTAGGGCTCGAAGAAAATTATTGAATGATCTTGTCCATGGGGAAAAAAATTAGTGGGTTGTTTAAGATTATAAAAAAGCCTTTAAATTTGTCCACTAGAATATTTTCTTGTATTATATATATAAACATAATCATTTATTTAATTTAAAATTGATTATACAAATAAAATACAAAAAAATAATGTAAAATTTTAGCGTAAAATATAATATCTATTTTGTGTTCGAAAATTAAAAAGATTTAATATTTTCATACGGCTTTAAAATAAAATAATAGTTGTTTTTTGTAAAAATATATATAAACCAAAAAAAATTTGGGTCGAGAGCATTTTGCAAATATATAAATAAATTTATTGTTGTGATTTACATTAACATATATTTATAAGTAATTATATATATATATATCATATACAAATTATCTTCGAATTCAATTAAAAAACAATATTCTTTTTAGATTACATATAATATTTTACATATTTATTCAAAACTGTTTTATAAAATAATGTTCAAAATAATTTTGTAATTTAATTACATATATATATAAATATTTATTTATTTATATTTTATAAGTTATTTATATAAATTTATTTATATTTTATAAGTTATTTATATAAATTTATTTACATTAACATTTATTTATATTATATTTTGATGCACACAATATATATTTAGAAAACACATATGCATACAAGATGGGCTAATAGGTCCGTTGTGATGTAAATCCCAACATCTATATATGGACATGTCAAACTATGTACACTTTATTATGTTGTACATGCACGTGCAGACATATGTGTATATAATATATATATATATATATATATATTATATAATACAAACTATATAAAATAAAATATTATTTATGAATTAAACAAAATATTTATTTTATTAGAAATAAAATTTAGAAAAGTTCTAAATAAATTTAGACTACATAGGCCCAATAAAGATCCAAAAGGTAAAAAAAAGTGAATTACCCAATTACCCCGATGTATACCGGCCTAATCCAACAATGGTATCAGAGCCCAATAGCATATATGATCTAAATTAGTCGTGTTAGGGCTAACTAATTAAGTGTACACCCAATTAGCATGGTGCATACAAAGGTAGTGTCGAAGGATTGGGTTTGGATAACCAAGTACTCTGCCCTACCTACCTGCCGGCTTGGCCCAAACCGATATATGAGCCCAAATGTTGCCCTAAAAGAAAAGGCCAATTCTGAGTTGGCCCTTGGGATAATTTTCAAAATTGTTTTTAAAATTAAGAACATAGGTTTTAGATTAAAAAGTGAAATTTAAAATAAGATGTATATTATATAAGTTATAATATAATGAAATATTTTAAAGTTATTTTAAAATATGCATAAGTTAATTTCAAAATTAATTTTCATTAGTAGGATTAATAAAAGAAGTAAATTAATTAAGTTAACAAAATTATATATATATGCTTGTGTAATATAGGCAATATAAGTATACTTGTATGTATATAAAATAATTTTTGAAATTAATAAAATTTAATTAAAATTGTTTAATTAAATAAATTAATTAAAATTGTTTAATTAAATAAATTAATTAAATTTTAACTAATAAATTAAAATACATACATACATACATATATGATATATGTGTATTACTATATAAACGTTATAGTATATAAATATTCAATAAAATATGTTAAAATTAAATAATGTACAATTAATTAAAGTGTTAATTAAATATAATTTAATTAATATAAATACATAAGATTATTATATAAGTTAATTAAAATGTAATAGTTATATAATAATGAAACTTGTATAATATGAAAGTGTAAGCTAATGGTGGAACATTAAAGAAACCCTAAATAGACTTAAGGAATAAATACATACATAATGTATGTACACCATGATTTATGTTATGTTCGACATTTGAATCATGAGGATATTTTATAAGAAATACATTATTCCATAGTCAATATCACTCGATATAATATATTAAAGATTGTGAATCTTTAATATGATGTTGTCCTCTACCATTTCTATATTAATAAATTGCTTGCGTACTCCTTAATTATTGAGCAAAGTCAAGCCAGGGAAGTTATGTGTAGTGTCATTAACATTGGATAGATGAGGTAAGATAACTATGTGTATTTATTGAGAAAACTCAAGGTAAATATACTATACTTAGGCCATCACAAAATGGTAAGTACGAGTGAATAATTTCATTCTAATTTGTTGAGTAAACTCAAGGTCGAAGTGAAATTGGGACAAGGTACCATGAGTTCGGAGCTATATATGATACACTCGATAAGGAATTATCCATCATCTGCGAATCTATGACTTATTGAGCAAACTCAAGGTCAAAATTCAAAGTCAAACGAGTCCTAACACCTACTAGTAAAGTCAAAAGACTTATATGTTTTGACTTAGGGTTTGACAAAACATAAAAGACTAGTGGGAGCTTATTTGTAAAATAAAACATAATGTTTAACCTTACTATTATTATAAAAACAACTACTATGATATTGTCCTAATAATATACCAATTAAAACTTATAAAAAATGTCAACTCCAAGATTGTTTAATGAAAGCGATAGACTAATTAGATCAAACAACCATGTAGATTATCTAAGAGCTAAAAAGATAACATTAAAATATGAGTGTCTTTGGTGATCTGTCATTTTTTACTCTTATGACCAGACCCACTGGTAACACTGAACCTGAAATGCATGTTGCTTATAATAAGTGAGTCATTAAGCTAGAAATCGCTCAAGTTTTCATGCTATCCACATTAGACAAGCTTTGCAAAGACAACACGAAATCATGTTTGTTCATCAGATATTTGATGCTCTCAAGGCACTGTTAGGTAAGCAATCTTGTTCCACAAGGTACGAGAATACTAAGAAATTATTCAACACTAAAATGCAAAAGGGATAGAAAGTGGATGATTATATCTTAATGATGAAGGGCTATATTGATAGGCTTTCACAATTGGATGTGATGATAAGCAACAAATTGTAGGTAGATTTGATGTTCATTTACCCGCCATTATGAACCGTTCATACTGAATTATAATATGAACAAACTAAATGTGAAGATCGTAGAGCTACTCAATATGTTGAGGTCGGCCGAGTCATAATCGAAGGATCAAGGGGCTGTGCTTACTGTTAAAGGTGGGGAGTTATCTTCGAAGAGTTTGAATAAGCAAAAAAGAGAAGGTAAGAAGAATAAGAAGAGTAAGAAGACCGATAATAAGGATAAATGCCACCATTAACATAAGAAAGGCCACTGAAAAAAGAACTATCCCGAGTACCTAAAGATTATTAAAGAAAGAAAGCATAATGGTTTATAGCTCCATCAGATACATTTATGATTTCAAATCGTTTTGCAATTAAGACTTTGGTTTTAGATACTGGATCTGGAACTTATATATGTAATTCATTACATGGGCTTAGAAACTAGCGCTGCTTGGCAAAAGGACAAATAAGGCTCTAGGTTGCCAATGGATCTATCGTAGATGCAACGACGGTAGGAGATTATCAATTATATTTGCCCATATGTTGTATTTATATTAAATAATTGATATTTTATAAAAGGCATTATTTGTTGAGTAATGTCTTTTTCAAGATTTTCTATGATTGGATATGTATTTCACTGTGTAAATAATGTTATGAATATTAGTTTGGATGGAAATAAAGTCTACGGTGGTGTTCTTGAAAATGAAATTTATGCGATTAATACAAATTATGTTTGTTCAGCGAGTAGTTCTTCTAATAATATAAATGATAATTATCTTTGACATTGTAGGCTGTCATATTATTGAGAAATGACTACACAAACTAAAAATCAAAGGTTTTATCCCATCACTTGATTTTGAATCATTTTAACATGTGTAAGTCATGTCTTAAAAGTAAAATGACCAAGCACCCTTTAAGTAAGAGTAATGAAAGAGTTGATGAATTCTTAGATTAGTACATAATGGGGTATGTAGCCCAATGCCTGTAATCACAATGGATATTAGTTCTTACTTTCTTACCTCCACCGATGATTTGTCGAGACTAGCATATGTGTATCTTATGAAGAAAAAATCCAATGTATGCGAAAAATGTTGAGTATAAGAATGTAGTTGAAAATTAGACGAACCAAAAGATAAAAATTCTTTAATCTGATCGAGGAGGTGAGTATGTTGAACAGAAACTCCAACGGTACTTAAAAGATAATGGAATTATCTCCCAAGTTACTCCATCATATACTTCATAACACAACGGTGTGTCAGAGTGAAGGAACCGAACCCTATTAGATATAGTTCGTTCCATGATGAGTAAGGCTATGTTACCTCTATCCTATTGAGAATATGGGCTGGAAACCACAATGTATATGTTGAACTTTTTTCCCACTAAATATATGCCTAAAATACCATATGAGATGTGTGATAAGAGACCCCAACTCAAGTATTTGATAATGCAAGGTTGTCTGGCCTATGTGAGTAGTTTTAATCTTTACAATACTAGATGGGTCTTTGTTTGAAAAGTTAAGCGCTTCTAAATACACAACCAACCTTGGTTGCTTTATGACTAGCTCATCCCCATTATCCACATTATCATTTGAGTTTGACTCTTTTTGACTCCTTGTCTCCATAACTCTTTTGCGGTGACTATGAAGCATTTTTCAATTTTACTAGACATGGATTTTTATGAAGGCAAATTAACCTATATTTTTTCTACCAAAACAACTCTTACGCATTTACTTTATGCTGATGACATTTTAGCACACCAAAGCAAACACTATAAATGCAGAAAGCATTGTTAAGGTCATTGAAACTATAAAAGAGTGTGAGTTCAGAAACGAATGAACAAAAATCAACATTGTTCTTTAGAAAAGGAGCTAAAAATAAGGGTCGAATCAAAAATATTATGAAGATCCAAGTAGAGAATCTCCCAATCACTTATTTTGGAATTCCCATGTCTTATATTTAACTAGAATTGAGATATTTTGCAGGACTGTTAGATAAAATAAACAAAAAATGTAACAACTGAAGAAAAAAAATAGAATGTTGAAGATAACCGGCGGAATTGAATTACGTAGAATATCGATTTATCCTCTAATCATATTTTGGATTCAATTTTCTCAACTACTAGATTCTTTCATAAAAAAAAATTCAGTATGTTCCAACTTTTTTGGAAAAACAAATATCACAAAATGAGGTAGAAGGATGTAGACCCTAATCGGAGGGGAGTGTAGGGTTACGGAGATTAGAAGATGTAATGCATGTTATATCTCTAAAGCAAACATGGAGATACTTGCAAAATGTGCTCAGTGGATGAAAAACAGATACCGTGAAAATAAATTTTTTTGGACGGTCCTGGAAGACAATAATGCATCTTATACATGGAAAATGTTACTCAAAGCAAAATCACGAGCAAGTAATTTCATGGAGAGGAAAATTGAGAATGGAGACAGCACAACTCTATGGTTTGATCTTTGGATCAATGATCGGTCATTGAAACTTTTATTGGGGTGGCAAGCTATTATAGTCATTGGAGGCCCCAACAGGACTTTCTTTTCTCTCATTTCCAATGGACAACATAGAGAAGACAGTTGACATCCTCATTAATCAAATCAGGTAGAGGATTTCTGATTTTGAAACCCACAACGTAATGGTCGGTTCTCCTTTTCATCGGCATGGAATTGTGTTAGGGGCAAATGCATTGAACTAGAGTGGTGCAATCATGTTTGGAACAATGCATGTTCATCCAAAATGTCACTAGGTGCAATATTAGCAAAAACTAAAAAAACTAAACATAACATATAAAATCAGCAAATGGAATAATGCAATAGATCAAACATGAAAATTCGTAAGCAGGAAAATGCATCTCGAGATCAACTTTTTTATTATTTTTCTTGTTCCAACACCATTTAATAGGCTATTAGAGAAAAAAGTACCAATTACTAATAACAATAGCAACAACATTGACAATATTTTTGAATGGGTTTTAAGAACAACATCGACGACAAATCCATCATTAAATTAGTAGACATAACTATCACTTCTCCACTCTGGCATATATGGGTAGAGCGAAACACTTACTCACATCAGAGTGAAACTTGTTATATCAGATTGTAAGCATTCAATAAAAGATTCAGGTATTAAGAACGAAGAGATCAAGGCCAAAGAACTTTTTTTCAAGTAGTTCGGATTTGAACTCCTTGGATTTGGCGAAGATTGTCGTGTGATGGTTTTTGATTTTGCTTTAGTATTCAGTTTTTGTATTGTTTGGTTTTGATTTTTGGTGAAACATTGGAGAAGGTATCGGGTTCGTGCGGCTGTCATGGGTCGAACCCTCTTTCTCTGTTGGGAAGCTAGGAGCCCTCGCTAACCGCACTAGAGCTGCGGACATGTACAGTGGTTTTTGAGTAAGCTCGCACTACGTTACTCGTACCACCACTGTTTGTTCCCAAATACTTGTATTTTACGATGTTTTTCATTCATAAACATAGTACACGTTTAAAAAAAAGTACCTAATTTATACCGAATGACGTAGATTAGAATAATTGGTTTGAGCCGGCTACTTTAATTTTGGAATGTTTCGCATGGGACACAAACGTGTAAGTCGTTCTACAATAACCATTTATAAATCCCACTTAGAGTAGATGATGATTAAGAAAGGATAAGCAGAGATTAAGAACTAACAACAACGCTTTAGACACTGACACATAACAAACGCATGGAGAAGCACCTCATGCTGCAATGATAATTTATTGAAGCTGCGATCCACCAATTAATTGGCCGTCGCATTCACAAATTCGGTGTGTACACGAATTATATAGTTCAAGTACTCTTATGTCATATTTGTACAAACAAATCTCAAAACGAGAACATGATTTTGTATATCCAGTCGATTTGCCATAACCATTATGCATGAGAAAACCGAATTATTTCAAACTTCTAATTCATTTTGAAATGGTTGAAGTTTCAAAGCATTTCTAATTTTGCAATATTTCTAATGATTATATCATATCAACAGAAGTTCGATTCCATTTAGAGACTTTTTGCGCAAAAAAGATAGACATCTTAAATGACAAGAGACTAAGTTTGATTCAGTCTTACATATAAGTTCACATGTGCATTTCAAATTTGTTTCTAGTCAGCGTCTTTGGTAGTGGCAATAGTAATAGAGCAAAGTGTACGTAGATGAACCAATACAATCTTTAGTAATTTATACGAAGGTAATATCACTTTCATCCTTAATGACGCATTGGTTTACCGAAACGTCTCTACTTTAGGCTGTTAGACTGTCAATTCAAATGACTCAAATCGCTACCAATAATTTGACAAAGGAGTCGTAGCCTTCCATTTGTTGGTCACATTCTAAATTCCAATCCGTATGGCCCCATTCTCAATCTCCTTTCGATGCAACCGACAAAATTTACAAGCTCTGGTCAATAAAACTTTCAGAGTATATTGGCTTAGTATATTCATGCATTTTTAATTGTTTATCGTCGTGTACCATGCATTTGTAAACTAATGATGATATTGATGTGAATGTTTTGTCCTAATCAGAATTTTTTTTTGTTCTATGCAAGTCGAATCTATACTTCTATATTTTGTTAACCGTGGAATTCATTTTCAGACTTGTATCAGTCAATACGGAATTAGGTGAAACTAATACTTCATTCAAGTTTTAGAACAGCCAATGGTAATACATAAATTTAATTATAACCGTGAAAATAATCAAATTTGGAATAGCCATCAATGTGTTAGGACCCTCGTGATTCAAAATAAGTTGCTCTTTTGCATTTTACAAACAAAATTCAATTTTTTTATATGAATGGACACAAATTAATTTTAGAGTCATTTTTCAACTTAATTGCAAAGTAATGATTTTTTCATTTTTTCAATCTAGCAAAATACATTCGACAATAGAAAATATTCAATAAAATTTTCTAGAGGAAAGAAAAACTATAAATTTGAAATAAAAAATTTTCAAACAGGAAATTTAGAAGTTCAAAATCCCATTTTTAGAATTAAAGTTGCCAAATTTGAAATTCAAACACAAAATTTGATTTTCAAAAATTCAAACTAAAATTTCAATGTTCAAAATTTGAAACTCTAAAGTTCAATTATTTAACTTTAATTATTCCAAATTTCAATTCGTACTTTCAAAATTCAGAATTATAAAGTTCTCAAAATTAGAATTTTGAAATTTTAAAGATTCAAATTTCAAAAGTCATGTTTCCAAATTCGAAAATTCTAGAACAGAAATTTGGTTTATCCATAAAAAAAAAGAATCAAACGACAATTTAAATTTTCTACTTCAATAATTTAAAATTTTGAATTTCAAAATTTTAAACTTTCAAATTTTAGTTTTCTGTATGTTCAAATTTCAAAATGTGAATTACCAAATTTTCAAATTTAAAAGTTGATTTTTCTATTGTTTAAAACTATTTGAAAATTTCCAAATCGGATTTTTGAATTTAAACAAACTTTAAATCTTGAATTTTCATAATTACAATTTTTTTTTTAATTTCAAAATTTGATTATCAAATTTTCTAATTTTAAAATTTCAATTTCCAAAATTTCGGGATTTATATTTACAAATTCAAAACTTTCGTAATTTAAGTTTTAAATTCAGAAACCGAAATTAAAAATTTTGATTTTTGATATTTCAAATTTTAGTATTTGAATCATCAAGATTCCAAAATTTGAGTTCTACAAATTTATATCTCTGACTTTTCATATTCATATTGGTCAAAATTGAATTTTCAAATTCATATTTTGACTATTGAATTTTTATATTCAAAACTTTTAATATCAATTTTATTTTATTTACACTTTTACCAATAAGTCAAAGTATGTCATTTGAACTTTATGACTTCTTAAACGTAAAAGGACTTCTGAACTATGCAAAATTATTTTTGTTTTCTGTTGCCAAAGAGGACCTTAGTTTACCAAATAGGAGTTTGACCTAGAAAAAGGAACATAGATTTGTGTGGAATCATTAAGAATCACAAAAGTCCATACATTTCATGATTTAAATTATCAATCTGCATCATTGTCCTTAACGGTGTCAACTGTAGTAAGTGACTCTTAACGGTACTAAAGGCGCATTGGCGAATAACCGTTTACTTAATTACCTAAAAATACATATAATGAGAAATGGAAGTAGTAGAAGAAGGGGAAGAAGAAGAAATGATAGTACGATACAGTCGACCATGAAAGAATAGAAAACATAATGAAAAAGATATAATAATAAATAACACGTAACATATGACAAATATGAAAATACGACAATCACGCTACTGTTAGGAGCTGGATTTGCTAATTTGAAATCGTTGATTTACGAAGGTGTGTAATTGTTGCGTTGTCTCAGCCATCAACCGGTTTCTAATGGTTTGGTCATCTAGAACATCGTACAATTAATTTTTTATTAGAATGTACAAGAATGGTTGATGCTACGAAGCATCAGTTCATCCATTTCGTTAACGAATAAGGTGGGCGGTATACGCTGAAGACAATTCAATAAATTCTGCATGTTTCATGTTATCTAATGGTTTCAAACTTGAAATTGAGCTATTATGTGAAAACTAGATTTTTTTTTACTGCCTCTACACATCACATCAACTATGGTATTTGCATTTTCTCCGATCTCGCCGCAACGTCTCCTAGTACCACTCCCATGGTTTAAACATTAAAATACAAACCACGCTCCCTATGTGGTTTAAGATTGATAGGCGAATCAAAATTTGTATGTTGGGGAAAACGTTGTGATGCATCATCTTTGGACAAAGCGGTCATGTACGCACTCTCTATTTGCACGTGTGTCTAAAAATAAAGCTTGCAACAATTTCAAATCTTCAAATAGCCTTTTTTTTATATTTCAAAATATTATTGTTTAACCCGTAAAGTAAGAAAAAAAGACAGAAGTTTTTTTAAATTAAAAATAATTTTGACAAATAGTTAAATACGATGCACAATGAAACATACCATCAGAATTGGACCATCGTCGTTACAGTCACATAAATTTCCACTTACAGTTCCAAACCGTCTCTTGTTTTGTTGCATAGACTTCGTTATTTGGTCCATTCTCTTCAAACAGCATCTATAAGTGTCAAATGTGTTCTTTGTCCATCGATCGTTTTTTTCTAGAATGGACACTACAACTAGGTCGTGCCTTTGTGTTAGCTTTATGTGCATGCTTTTTTTGTAACTACCACAAAAGTTGAATACCTTGATCGTGCATCTTAGGAAAACAATGGTAGATTGAAAGGGTCGAATGTAAATGCTCGACGATTTGACATACTGATCCGTCGCGAGATTAGTAAACTCTTTGCTTCGTCTGACCGAAAGGAAATTCGAACGACACTTAAATATGTTATTCAAGCCTGGATTAATATTTTTTTTTTTTTTTTGCCAACGTCTAAAAGTAACAAAAACAATGCAAATCAAAGCCACCACTTCATAGCGAACTTAACCCATTTATTTTTTTAAACAAACACAAAAGACATATTTACAGCCTTGCCAATCAAATTCGACTAAAAAACCTGAAGACAATTTCAAACCCAAAAAAATTACAAATTCACACTCTCCTTCATAATTCTCACCACCTCCCCCATACTTGGCCTACTTCCCAACTCACCCACGCACCTACCAGCCACGTCACCCATAATTTCCAACTCACCCACCTCAAAATTCCCACCTAGCGTGGGGTCCACGTAATCCCTCAGCCTCCCTCCTCCAACCCTAGCCGTCAAAAACCTTCCATCCGATCCAACGGCCCACAATCCACTTACCATCTCGTACACCAATACACCAAAACTGTACACGTCACTCTTCTTCGAGATAATCCCAGTTCTCAAATAATGTGGGTCGGCGTAACCCGGAGATCCGGTCAAGTGACCGGACGGTGCTGGTACAACTGCGGCGGAAAATCCCATGCGAGCGGATCCGAAATCACAGAGCTTCGGATTCAAATCGGAATCCAGAAGAATGTTCGAGGCGGTAATGTCACCATGAACAATCTGAAGTTCGCATCCGTCGTGAAGGTAATCGATGGCCGTGGCGATTTTGTATAGTATCGACATGCGGTGGGGCCATGAGAGCGGCGGCGTTGATTTTAGGGTTGGATGGAGTTTGTCGTGAAGGGTTCCGTTTGAAATGTACTCGAATATCAGTACTCCATGCTCTGCAAATTTGATTTTGAATTTAGAAAACAAGAAACTTTCAGTGTCTTTTGTGTAAAAAATTAACATTAAATAAAACTGACCATGGTCATCGGAATAGCCAATCAACCTAACGACATTTGGATGCTCCACCCGCAACAAAACGTCTCTTTCCTGCAAGAAAGCGCGGTACAATCTCTCGCTGCTATGCTGCACCTTAAACGCACCGGGTACAGCCACGTCCCCCTTTGATTCCGGTAACCGCCCGATGTAGACTGTGCTGAATCCACCCTCTCCGATGACCGCCGACGCCGTGAACTCTCCCGTCATCTTCTCCACCTCCGACCACTTGAACACACGCACCGCGCCCGAACTGACGGAGTCGCCGACGATGACCTGCGGTGGATCCCACTGGTGCTCAACTTCGTCGGATGGTCTGTGGCAGCAGATGCAGCTGCGGAAGAAGCCCATGGCGATGAGTATTGGATGCGATGGGGAAAAGCAGTGGGATGTGAATCGTTAATAATATGTGATTTTTTTAAAGAGAGGATGGATCCGAGTGAGTTGACTATTATGAAGGTTTGACATGGTTTCACGTTGGATTTGGTCCTTTATAAAGAGAGACAAAGAGAGGTGACAATACGAATTGGTAAGTAATTAAATTTTGTTTTTTTCACTCGAATGGCAAGGAGTCGGATAACGTGTTTTTCGTTTTATATGTTTTAAATTAAACAAATGTTTGGCAACATTTCTTTATCATTTATAAAGTGCTGTACTTGAACTTCTAAATTTGTATCGTGCTCCAAGGATCGGTGAAGAAGTTTTATAAACTGGTAGAAGGATTAGGGGGTTTTGACAACAATTTATTTGAATTTCGTTTTTTAAAAATTTGCAATAGAAAAGAAGTTTTGAGTGAAAAGTACATGAAGAAACGTGTAACCAATGGAGTGATCCATTATTAGAAAATGAAGTTAGTATGGACAGGCACGGCCCATCAATTGGGTTATTTATTCACAATTGCAAGTAAAAAATAAAATTACAAATTGTTTAGCAATTGCTATGCTCACAAGAAGCTAACGTAAATTATTTTTTCTAAACATGTATTTTATATAATTTATTCGTAGAAATTTTTGCTATAAGCCCGGAGAATTACATCAGACCAACGGTTTGATGGCTTCCCTCAAACCAGCCTGGAATAAAATTTAATTTTAGAATTTCACATGAATCAGAACTTATTTACTACTTTTAAATTAAATTTAAAATATTAAGTTACTTATTCTTTGCATATTAATTATTGTAGAACAATATCTAGATGTGAAACCTCGATCAAATTTTTGTACGTTCAAAAAACAAATAAGTGATCAATGAACCAATATAGCATTTATGTAACTTGAAGCACGAGCATTTACCAAAACCGATTAAATGAAGCACATCAAATGTTCTCTTTATCAAAATTTCAACCAATATACCTTACCAATGACATTATATTCAAATATACTTTTCTAAAACCCGCTTGTACGTTGAATTGTAAAATTATAAAATTTTCTATAGAATATTTAGGATTTTTAATAAGGTCAACTAAACTCAAACAACGATGGCTTAATCATAACAGATAAAATTTGCAAAAGATTATCCAAATTGAATGGTAATTTTTTTATCGAAGGCGTATAGTATAGTTCTTATTAGTTCTATTTTATCAGCTCCTCCGATATACAGTATGTTGTTTTATCGCTTTCCTAAATGAGTAATCGATAAAACAAATAAAATCAGGAGAGAGTTTTTTTTTATGGAGGGGGTATAATCCTAAAAATAGTTCAAAGTGTTTAGTTAAATGAGAAATGATATGTAAATCTAAAGAGGAGGGAGAGTTAGATATTATAAATTTACATAATTTAAACACGTCTTTATTAAGAAAATGGTTATGGAAATTTATAGATAATAATAAAAATTTAAATTGGAAAAAATAATATCGAATTAATGCTATGGTGGTACATATAGTCTACACCATATTTCTACTACCAATATAAATAATATTTCTCATTTTTGGGAACAGATAATAAAAAAGTTATGATATTTGTAAATTGGGAATTGATAATGCGATAAATTAGGGGAATAACAGCTCGTTCTGGCATAATTGTTGGATATCGGTTATTCCCCTTAAAGTGGAATTTAAAGAACTTTATGAAATTTGTAATTATAAAAATATGCTAATCTCAGTAATATATAGACTAAATTTTTTAGCAAAGCTAGCCGGCTTTAAAGTGGGCCGTGCCACTGTATAAAAATGAGAAAACAGATGTTCAGTACATGCACAGAACAGCTAAAAGGGTTTAGAGACCAAACCATAAAAAATAAAAGGACGGGAGCTAGACGAAGGTGCCTAAACTACTAAATAGAACATGACTAAGCACCCTCAGAAGAGGAGGAACAGCCACGTCTATCATTTGACGCTGGTCCAAAAACATGTGAGAAACCAGAGAAAAGAGTAGCCAGAATCGGATCATACCCTCAGAATCAGGAGAGTAAATAAATTTCTTATCCCAGCTGACAACATAAAAATAACCTTTGTTCGCCTCACCAATCTCGCCAACCCTAGTAAGGGACAGACCCTCACCCTCAATGTGATAGGTAAAACTACGACTCTCTCCCTTAATATCGCTGATAAAGGCTTAAAAGGTGTCAGTCTCAGGAGAGTACCGCATATCAGAAGGAATTCCGGGATCCAAATAATAGTGTCGGTCAAAGAAGTAGTGTCAGCCTCATTTAGCGTAGGAGACAAACTGGGAGAGGAAGGAGCTACAGGAGCATCATCCATTGGAGCCTCACCAACAGGGGCAACACTTTCGATGGGAATTTAATCTAGTTTGTACTTTAGTTGGAAATACTTTATCTAAATTTGTTTTACTTTGTGCTAAATTAGAATTATATAACGTTGATAATGAAAATGACATTAAAAATCTTATGTTGGGACAGTAATTACATCTATGCATCGCACTCTTTTTATAAATTTCTAAATTTTTTGGAAATAAATTCGACTATATTCAGATATATTTGGAAAGCTAGTATCCAACCAACGAAAAATTACATATGTGGTTAATGGTATATGGGAGATTAAACACTATAGAGCATTTATAAAAGAAAAATATAGTATCGATAATAAATGTTTTTTCTATAGTACGGTAATGGAAAATATTTTTGCATTTATATTTTGGATGTCATATCACTGAGTATTTTAAGAATATCAAGTGATCTTCACAATGGGGAGAGCACACATATAGTTTTATTTCAAACTAAATAAGAACCTGCCAACAAGCCTGCCAAGTAGCAAGAATCCCTTCAATACCAAAAAGAAAGAAAATTACCCTCCCATACCTAAAGATTAGAGTCATACCACCAATTCTATTCTTGTAAATTGTCTTAATATTTTTTATTTTAATATAATAAATAATGTTATTAATTGTGAATTATTTTGAAATAGGCTTAGATTTTGTTATACCGAATTTCATAAATTAGTATTTGGTACTATTTTTACTATAATATGTTAGTATATATAGTTCGAAAGAAATCAAAGAGCTTTTAATAATATAAATACTCATAAGGAAAATTTAATATATACAATTGCTTTGTTTATTTTAATTGGATTCTAAAACCTAGTTATAAAAGGATCCCGTTTTGGATTAAATATATATATTTATAATAGATAAGTAAATTCTAAGTAAATAAGATTTTCGAATATATCAATTGGACAAATCCGAACAAATTTGTTCCTTTTGATAAAAATTCAAAAAACTTCAATTTGTATGTGCAGGAACGGGGTTTTTAAAAGAAGAATCTACTTCAACTGATATGCCTTTAGGCATGACAATACATAACATAGAAATCATGCTTGGAAAGGGTGAACAATTAGCTGGAGCAGGGGCGCTGTAGTGAAACTGATCGCAAAAAGGAATGATTGAGATTGAATCTCCTTTTTATATCTATATAAATGAAATAAAGACGGAATAATCAAAAGTAGTATAGCGTTTTCCCCATTTTTAACACAAAAATGGAATTTCATGTTCCAAAAAGAATTAGTGGATTTTTGTGGTAGGGAGGGAGTTATCATAACTGTTCGGAATCCATAAACTATTCCTACCAACGGGCATAATTTCTTTGAATTTGTTCTTGAGTTTATTCGAGATTTGAGTAGAACTTAGATTAGAGATGAATATGGGCCTTGGGTTTCCTTTATTGGGACCATGTTCTTGTTTATTTTTGTTTCTAATTGGTATTTGAATCGATATCGTTTCATTGGTTCCTCTTAAAGATTTTCATTGATTCCTCCTAAAGATTTCATTTTAATTGGAATTTGGTTATTCATATCGATATTAATTTTAAAGAATATCTTGAAAAGGTAAAACCCCATTTTAATTTAGTTAAGGAAAATCTGGTATCTAAAAATAGAAATAATAATAACACTATAGTATGCTTTTGAATTTTCTATTACTGTATTTTCACTATGAAACTTGTTAGACTATAAAATGTTGTTATTTAAAATTTGACGTTCATTTCATACCCTCACATGTATGTTCTATACCATAATATAATGTTCTTTATTTACTCTCTTACCTAGTTCGTGCTTATTATGTTTTATGTTTATTTTTATTACTATGGCATATATATGTATATAAAATACATTTATATACATACATATACATACATACATGCATACATACATACATACATACATATACATACATACACATATATATATATATATGCGCATCGATCTAATCATTTGGTTGAATGTTGTGTTTTCAGCTTTAAATGTATTAGCGCGTATGTAACAACCCACATATTTTACGAATATATATTTAAATGTTTTATTTAAATATAGCATCGTTAGTTGAATTTAAAGTCCGAAATGTGACTTTTTGCAAACGGTCGAATCCGAACTCGAGACGACTTTCATTGAGTTCAAAACGATGTTTACAACTTGTTTGAGTATAAACGTCGATATGTTTGGAGTTGATTAGGATTTTGATATTTTCATTTGCGCTTTGGGTTTGGTTCTAGCCCACTAACCCAATAAGAGAACCCAAACTCTTCTACCTAATAGCTCCCACTCCACTCCTCTTCATTCATTCATTCCGTTTTCTAAATTCCTAACACTCAAGCCCTAAGGGAAAAATGGGGGAAAAGAAGGGAAATCAAAATTCTTAAGCCCTAGATTCTTAGGAAATTCAAATTCAAGTTCTAAAATCAAAGAGAAGCTTAGGTAAGCATCCTCTTCATCTTCTCCATTTCAATTCCTCTTCAATTCTTGATTTTTCCTATAACCTAATTTAGGAAAAACTTTGTATTTGATCATAGATTGAAGGTTCTTGAAGTGAAGTTGAAGAGAGATTGATCTTGCTTTGTTTTAGAGCTTCTCATTCCTTGTTTTTGAGTTTAAATGTGAGTTCTTGAACTCACATCTATGTCTATATCTTTCATTGTTGTTGGGTATGAATTCCTAACATTTATTTCATGTTCAATTGCTTTTGAATTGAATTGGTTTGATGAATTTTCAATTTTGGGTATTTTGAAGTCAAAATCTATGAAAATCCTACTATGGATGATTAGACATGTTGTTTAGGGTGTATTGAAGAGCTTATAAGGCTGGGTTGTCGCTTGGCATAAATCCCTACCCACCATCGCTCATTCGATCGCTTCCGAGTTGATTTGGCCATTAATGGCCTAGGCAAATTTTGCCCTGAGCTTTAGCTCAGACGTTTGGTAAAATGCTCAAACGTCTGAGGCAAAGGAATAAAATTTCCAGACCTTCAGCTCAGACGTCTGGGAGAACCACCAGGCATCTGGCGCTGTTAAAACCAGCCAATTTGCCTGTTTTTATGGAAATTTTCAATTTTAATCGATTTTTGTTGATCCGGTTGGTTGTTGTCATTTATTATCGACTTTGATGACTTCTTTTCTGGATTTTTTGGGAATATCCATTTGATATCGATTTTCATGGTTTTAATTCACGTCATCGAATGTGGATTTTGGTGATAGATTGTTTTTACAATCATTTATGTGATTTGTCACTTTAAAAATACAAAAAGTTTTTATATTAGTAGTAAAACTCAAACTCTTTCACAAAAACGATTTCAACACTACTTTTAATACAAAGCTCGTTTTTAAAACCGTTTTCCAATCTATTAGTATATACAAACATTTACCTCATTCGTACGAGAAATCCAATTAAACGACTTAGCAAAACAAGTGGCATGAAACGCTTGTGTTTACTTCGTCGGTTAATTCTTAGACTTATTCGATTGAAAACTTGTGATAATTTTTGAGTGGAAATCTACAATTTATTCGTAAATATTTAAGTTAAGCCAGTGGTTATGGGACATGAAGCTAAACTCATTTATTTACTAGCTTGATGTAATTTACACTTATTGATCAATGGTGATCATTTTGTGGTTTAGACTAGCGATATACGATGTCTCATAGTCCGCAAAAGGGGACTATACCCTGTTAGGAGGAGCTTCAGCTCATTTTATGGGTTAGCGACCCATGGGACAGTGTCCCTTTTGTGATACATGTGTTGGTGAGTTTTCATGCTCACGTATATGATAGGCCTCCTCCCTCTTTTATGTTTTATGGATTTTCAATTATGGATTTCTGGAATTTATGTTTCACCAATTTTTGCGATTTGCATTGATATATTTTGTCAATATTTGAGGTTTGATGAATAAGTAAAGGATATGATATTCTTTTTGGATATTTGAGGAGATTTGAGATATTGTATGATTTTTATTGTTATCAAATATTTACTTGTCACAGCATAACATTATTGTTATCATATATTCTTGTTATATCTCTTATCCTATCTCATCTTGTATGATATTTATAGCTAGACTGATCCATTTATTATTTTTCTTTTTAAATAATACTCGGGTCAGACCGAGGTGTTTCAGGTACTTCCACTTGACGTCTTAGCAGGGACTAGCTCCTGACTTTTGGCTAACTACTTTAGCCTAGTAGTTTTTGTTTTTTATACATTCGAGATAGAGACTCTTTGATGTATATATATTCTTTTGTGATGTAGTGGATCTTGTATGACCACTACTTTGATGTACACTTCTATGTGTTATATTCATATCTGTTTCTGCCTTTGTGATATGAATATCTATGACTGATTTATGTTATGCTTATTTTAGATTTGTTTCCGAAGGCCCCATAGCCATTGTGTAGTAGCTTTGAGTTTGTATTTGATATGTTAGATTTCCTCTTGAAATGAAATGCATGACATACCATCTGACATATCGGTACTCGCACAAAGCAATTACACAGATGGACACTCCTCAACAGCCTTATTCTTCATACTAATTGATGGTATTACCCAGTAGTGTCCTTGGTTAGTGTGAGTATAGAGGTGGGACGTCACAGCATGGATGGATTTTGTAGATTTTACTATCATTGATGGATAATTGGTATTGGAGCATACCTAGGATTGAACTTATTTTTTTGTTTTATTATATTTTATCATCATTTTATTTACATTATGGACTATAGTTATTAAGACTGGCGAGTTTTAGTTTATAATATCATGAAGTTTTTTTTAACTACCTATGAGGCTTGTTGGCAGCATCATTTTGAAGTATAGAATAAAATAGACGAGTCCTGACCACCTTGAATAGAGGATGACTTATTTTACTCAAAAAATATAGTTTTCTGAAACCAGTAACAGACACAACATTTAAACTTTACATTTGTATGATGAATATGGTAGATCATATAGATATGTCATTTAGTTATTTATATTAAAAACAATTGGAAGGTTTCAAAAATATAGAAAGTAGTTTAAGTTAGATTTTACTTTAACGACACATATTAAAACTCATTGTTGACTTGATGATTTTTCACTTATATGCCCTTTATCATTTAAGGAAGCGGTCATTACTTAACACGTTTAAAATAAATTTTTGTGCATATAGGAATGACATTTTTTTCCTTGTATGTTTGTTTAGAAAATACATTTTGGGTGCGAATTTAAAAAGGGGACACAAATTGGTTTATCACTTGATGATATAGCGATCGACGAAAGAGGTAGAGTGGATTATAACTTGGATGGGATCTTTTAATCATACTTCAGACTTACATTTTTTAAACTAGTGTAAGCATATGAATGTAAGGTATCAAGAGTTCAAGCAACACAAACTATATATCAAATTGAAAGCTTAAGTCTTACTTAAATAGCCTTATACCAAAAAAATGAATACAAAAATAAACTCCACGATTTAAACAATCCTCCAATCGTGGATCACTACTAAAAGAAAAACTCAAAGAAAAAAATAGTCCTTAAATACTATAATCTATTCAAACCAGCGCTTGTAAAAATAGTCCTAAGAATTAGGCTTGCTTATCCACCAAGTCGCGATCGACAAAACATTTCCTCCCTTAAACTAACCTGCGAATTTGCAGTCAGTTTGACTTTGGTACCTCGCACCCTCCCAACTACCCTCCGAGCTTCTCAAATGCTTCAATCTTCAGTGCGTTAGTCATAATGTCTGCTATTTAGACCTCAGTTGCACAATGAACCAACTTAACAACCTTATATGTAGATAAATCATGAAGAAAATGATATCTTACAATGAATGTGCTTACTCCTTACATGTAGCACCGCATTCTTAGAGAGTTTAATTGTAAAGGCATTATCATAGTACATTATGGTACTATCCTTTTAAGTATGATTCAGAGCTTCGAGAATTCCTCTCATCCAGATTGCTTGACAAGCACATGAAGCTGCTACCACGAATTCAGCTTCGGTGGTGGATAAGGTTACTACAGCCTGTTTTTTCGAAGACTAATCGACAACTCCTTCTCCCCACATAAAGGCATAACCTGAAGTGCTTTTCCAGTCATCAACATCACTCACATAGTCATTGTCAGTGTAACCAATCAACCCTCCATATACAAGACCCTAGTTGTAAAGTTCCTTTCAAATATCGAAGAACACTGTTAACTACATGATGATGGTGTTCGGTTGAATTCTCCATGCACATACTCACTAAGCCAACCATAAGCGTCAAGTTTGCCTTATTACAATTAAATAGCAAAGACAACCAACAATCTATTTGTGAGAAGCAGAGTTTACTCTCTTTTCATCTTCATCTTTTACAATCTTCGTATACCCCGTAAACTGAACATAATTAATTAAAAAGAAATTAATAATTAGTGAAGACGAAGATGGAATTTTTCAAATGTCGGAATTTGGCAAAGAAACTGGCACTCTTGGATTCATGGCAATTTTATGATCAATTTTCATATATAAAGTTTTTTGATCAGAGTCCAAACGAAAAAGTTTTTAATGTTTGAATAGTTTGAATCAGAAATAATTATATATATAATTAATGAAATAAATGTAATTAATTAGAATTAACGGCTACATAACGTCTAAGCAGTATTAACATTAAATTTGATCAGTTAAAACATAACAAATAACGTGAAAAGGAAATGAATTAGCAGGGTCGGTCCTAGGTGTTTTGGTACCTAATGCCAATTGCAAAACCAAGGCCCTTCTAAAGAAACTAATGCTATTATTGTTATTTCAATCATCAAAATAATTTATGTTTTGTATAATGAATGAGAAGAGGAAAAAGAAATAATTTTATTCGTATAATAATTCAAGTTATCCAACAAAATTAATATTAATTACTTATGAACTTTTCTCTAGCCTTCTGAATTGCAAAATTGCCAATAATATTTTCATATTCAAGTTTATTGATCATATCTTATTCAATCGATAAAAGTGTCAAACCATTGAATTTTTCTTGTAACATAGTGGAATCACTACACCATAAATGACAATTTGATATGGCTTTTAGCCGTATCTAATATGATTAGATACGGCTTATAGCCGTATCAAAATTTGGCGAGCTTATAGTTTTGATACGGCTCAAAGCCGTATCTAATTGTCCATTTAGGTACGGCTAAAAGCCGTATCTAATAGTCGAATTAGATACGGCTCAAAGCCGTATCTAATTGTCCATTTAGGTACGGCTAAAAGTCGTATCTAATAGTCGAATTAGATATGGCTTAAAGCCGTATCTAAAGCCGTATCTAAAACCATATTTCAGCATACGGTCTGAGCTTGAGCTTAATACAAATAGCTTAACACATACAGTTGATTCAGATAACAACTTCTACAAAGGGTGAATCACAACCTTCACATCTGATATTTCTTGCAAATATTTGACTGTCAGCAAGCTTCATAAAACCATTACTAAATTAGTTTCAAGCAATAAACATAAAGTAGAAGAAAACAACATAACAAGTTCAATAAGTTTTACAATGTCAAGTCGCCATCAATTTTTAACCTGATACAGATTTAGCATTGAAGAAAGAAAAGGAATGGTATGCAATTATCAACCACCACGCGCTTCCCTTCTCGTGGCATCATGGAGGATGTCAATGTCAACGCCATCAGGAGGTAGCTGCACATATCTTACCACCGATCCTCTTATAAAGCAATTCCTCACTGATATCTGAATAGTACATAGTAAATAAGGTTAATAATGAGAAAAAGGTGTTACAAGGGTACTAACCAGTTCAGTTTTTATGTAGATTGGTGCAAGAGCCAAGAAGAAGTTACAATAATACATTGACCTGAGGTTGAACAAACAACTATAATACTAGCACTTAATTGCCAGTGGATAAATTCTGAATTGGGTAAAATCAATATAATTGTAATACTGTACCATCAGGGCAAGATCATGACAATAGAATGCACATAAAGCTTGCCTCAGAGTTATAGTGCTACCATGTTCGGCTTTAGAATATAAGGGTAAACTTTTTGCATATACCCTTTGTTACATTTTTCATACAGATCAAAGATGAATAAAGCTTGCATATTTTCTGGTTTATAAGGGACTGCTGGTTTGACAATTTTGTTCACATATTCTAATGATACTGTAACATTGAATGCATATATGCTATAATTCTAGATAATTCATCAACATTTGAAAAGAAGTAAAGCAATACTGTCGTGGCTACCGTAAATTGTTTCATCTTGCATTTATTCAAAATGGATGACAAAAAAATTAAAAATATCAAATACCTTGCACGAAGATGCTATTTTTTGTCATAAATAATGGAGGGAAGACCTCTAAAACAAAATGTAAACTATTTCTTCACATTTGCAGCTTAGGTTGGCATGAAAGACAAAATGTTTTTGATGCCATGACGAAGGGAAGAACTCCAAGATAAAATGAAAACTATTTCTTCACATTTCTATCTTAGGTTAGCATGAAATACAAAATAATAAAAACAACATAGAAATTTAAATTTAAACCAAGCTCCTATTTAGAGTTAATGATACTTCGAGAAGGAGCATAATTAACCTCATTATTCGTAAAATGCAGAATCCTAAGTGAACAATAACTGAAATGGCGGAGATTAATTTCAAATCCAATGACTAATCAAAAACATGTTTAACATACATTAAAGAAAATACAAATAGTACCGAGGCAAGGATTAAAAATTATAGAGAACCATGTTTAAGTTTCTAAAGTTGATACCAAAAATTTTAGTATAACAACCCAAATTTGATGCTATTCTAATAGGATTTTAAATTTCATAGCTTTTAATTTTAATTTTGACAATAGTAAAGCCAATAATTATACATTTTGAAATACTGAATTTTTAAAGTTTAAAGTTTCAAAAATAAAAATCAAAGTTTCAAAATTCAATAATATTAAACATAATAATTCTACAATTTGAAACATCAAATTTTAAATTTAAAGTTCAAAATTTATGGCATTCAAAATGCTTAAAAATCAAATGGGTTAACGGTCTAAATTTTTCGGTGCTCAAATTTGTAAAGGTTTGAATGTTTATATAACCAAAAATTTCATGGCTCTAAATGTTAATTCTTAAAATTTCATGAGGTTTCAAAAAACAATACATAGTAAATTATTAACATAAACAGAAAATATACCTGCTCCAACGTCTAAAGTAACTGAATAAGACCCTTCGGATGGCACACATACCCACCCACTCCAACTTCAACAAAGGTCTCTGCAAATTGATGATTAATTTTGCTGGTTCTCTCATCTGGTAGCAGTATGTTGTCCAACACCACTTTTTCATGTGTGGGTGGTATAGATTTCCCATGGATTTTGGACGATGTAGAATCTCGGCATATAGTACCTGTTGCAATAAATATGTTTAGATCTATCCAACAAAATATCTGCTCGAAAGCAACTAAAAATAGAAATCTTGGAATAAATACCTTTTGCTATTATATCTAAACCAGAGTTGAGGATTTCACATCTTTGATTGTTCGCTACATCGGACGAATTCTGGAACTGCGAAGCAATGAATTCAGGAGCATTGAATTGTGTGGCGCGTCCTCCATCACAAGAATTGACCGGTGCGCGAATTCCCTGTTCGATGTTTCCCACCATGTTGATCAGAACCTCCATTTGCCCAGACAAATTTTCCACTGTACCCTCCAAACTTCCCACCCTCATTTTCAACTCATCATGCTCTCCATGAACATGTCTGAGTCGTTTCCGTGCAATGGCACAAGCCTTAACTTTAGTCTTTGGTATAACAGTCCCAACACCGCAGCTCCTACCCCTTACATCCTTACCAAGCACTTGTGATAAGATGTCTTCATCCACTGTCAATTTTTCTTCATCACTATCAGTGATCTTTTCCTTCGCTTTCGCAATTTGATCCTGAAATATGATAACACTTATATGAATAAGGAATTTTAAAAAATATGCAAGTTAGTATTTGTTATAAGTATGAAGAAGTGGCATACGCATATTTTAGCATCTGAGTAGTATTTGTTAAACTTACAAAGTATGAAGAAGTGGCATCTGATATGCTACCATCTTTTTTCCTGTGTGTCTTCTCCCATACTTGACGACAACTGATATTTGTTGATGGACTAGCAGCAATCTGCAATACAAGTACAAATTTGATTGAAATAGTTGATGTTTGTACACATGTAGATGTATGTATGTAGAATGTAGATACAGTGAATACTAAAGCATATGAATGAAAATGGATATAAATTACCATTTCTTGTTCTATTTTAGCGTGACTTTTACGTCCTGCATTGTGACCATAACTAAGCAATGCTCTGTTCTTTTTGCCTGTCTCCCTTCTTCCGCTCGCTTCAGGCGTTGCTTCATTTTTTATGAACCGTTCCCAATCTTCTTGAGCAACTATAGGTGGACAATTTTTCAACCGTTCTTCATCATTTTTGAAAGTGTCATAATAAACTACTCTCAGGTTTTTCTTGTATCTCCTAAAAGCCTCGGCCATTCTCTTTAAAAACATTTCCTTTGAAAGCGGATCGAGCTCATAAATTTTCTGCAAAAATAACTCAGCTTGTTCATTGAAAGTTTAGATACTTCAATTCATGCAGAAAGAAAAGTGAAAATGAATACTTTGTAAAATAGTACACATACAGTTGGATATCATTCAAATGCTGAACTTTTTGCAAATACTTAAGAAATTACAAGAGCCTCAAAGGGTGTGGACTGGATATATTGATAATATATCCAGAGAAGATAGTCCTACCTCCTTTCTTAATTTATCAATCTGTGTTGGCATTATTCATATCATATTGTAACTTACAATTACATTAACCTTTTATCGCAAAATGAATGCAGCATTCAAAAATGAAGAAGAATTATTTGTACTAACATGCAGACCAAATAGCTTTAGGTAAACATAAGAATTTTCTACGGGCATAAAAATAAAGCACATTTAGAATCATGAATATCTAAAGATTCACAATTTCAACTCTAACTCATTTTTGGCACTACAGTAACTACTTACATTATAAGCACAAAATCCTTACGAAGCTTTTAATAATGTAATAAGAGAAACCAATTATACAGGAAACTCAGCAAATTGTTCCAGTAGGTGACATAACTACTTTAGAAAATTAATAAAACATTATATTAATATTTGAATCTTTACAAAGCTGAACTCCAAAAGAACTGAAACCGTAAAGAAAAAAAATAAAGCGATGAAAAATGAAATCTCATGTCCAGTTTTTTCATACTTTTATGTCAAACCTAAATATTGTCTTGTTTGTTATGGTGATTGTATGATGAATAATAGTATTTGTGGTGGGTGTTGAAGTTTGGTGGTGGTTCAGATGGTAGTTTTTCTTTTTTCTTTTGAAATGCAAGGGGGATGGTGAGGGTTGTGAGAGTGTGTATTGTTTTGGGTTGTTGAAGTCGCAGAGAGCTGCAGTTATAATTATGTTATGTGCACTGATGATTTTATGGCAGTAGTATGGCACTAGGTAGTGTTTTGAGTATTTGGAGTTGGGGTATTTGCTCAGTGGTATGGGTGAGTGTAGTATGATATATTGGCACAGTTTGTTCAATGGAGTTGAAGGAGTACATGGTAGTGTGGTGTGGTGATTTCAGTCGTACAAGGAGGTGGTCAGCAGTTTTGAGTTGAAGTTTTGAGGGAAGTAGTTTATCGAGGTTGTCTACAGTGAACAAGTGATGGTCAAGAAATAAGGCAGCAAGGTGAATTAAAAGAGAAGGAGCAAGTTGGCAGTTGCACTGTTGTATATTGCAGAAGTGATGGACAAAACTTATTGGCTGTTTTTGTGGCCAGAAAGCAGGGTGATATGGTCAGTGAGAAAACAGAGGTAACAGAGGAAGCAATAGGTTATGATTGATGTTTGTGGAGATGGTATGAAGGCAGAGCACTGTGCATTGAATAAGGTTGGTGATAGGTGGTTGTTGATAGAGTTTGGTCTGGTGCAATTAAAATGCAATTGATGTAAACAGTGAATACAATTCAGTGAAGTAGGCAATTGAAATGCAAGGCAATGTAAATAGTGAATATAAATGTAAACAATAATGTGAACAAACTTGTAAAACCGTGAATGTAAAAGCAAGTGCAAGTAATAAAAATATTTTTTTAAATATGCAAATGCAATTCAAATTAAAAAAACAAGAAACAAGCACACAAATAAAATCACACAATTCTACAAACAAGCAAAAGGATATCAAGTCCCTGAAATATTAAAAAAGCAACACAAAGTGGATAACTAAGTTAAATTTTAAATGGATAGGTAATTACAAATGGATGGAAAAAATATTTTAATTACCACCAATTCATTCCAAACGTTGTCCTTATATATTCCGGGTACTTTATCCCAACTTATATATGATATCGGCACATGAGCTCTTACTAGTTTACCAAGTGTAGTAGCGATTTTTCCAACGTTATCTGAGACCGGAATACCAAGTAAGTTTTGATCAACTTTCTTCGCCTCTGAACATGACGAATGCGAAGATGTTGAATTTTATGACATGGAAATTTTGTTTTGCTTTTGGTTCAAACCTGCACAACAAGTGAAGATGTACAACAATTAAATATTATGAAGATGTACATCAAACCTATGAAGTGAATAACTAAGTGGATAACTAAAAAAGCAACACAAAGTGGATAACTAAGTGAAGATGTACATCAAACCTGCACAGCAAGTGAAGATGTTCATTAATCATGACTGAAAGTTGATCCAGAAGCCGTAGTTAGATAAACCTGATTTACCTTCCACTTTAAAAGCATAAAAAGGAGGGCCTTTCAGTAATTTATCCACTTTTCATCCACTTTTCTGTTTTTGATTTTAATTAGTACTGGAAAGTGGTAAGTGCCTATTTTAACTGTAGGTAAATTCCAGATCTGAACCAGTAGGATGTTGTACTATTGTTGTTTATTTACAGTTGGTGCAATAATATGAATATTAATCACATTTGATGCCAACGTGCTACACTAGAAAGTGACAAACTATTTGCGTCCTAAGGTCATGTTATTAATGTTAGAAAAATAAGGAATTCTCCGTTCTTGCACATTTTGAACCCACTATTATAAGCAACCGAGTGATTTACGTGCTCTACTTTAGATTTTAGAAAAGGTAAACCAAAAGTAAAGCTTACGTCTGCTATGAAAATGAATACATAGAAACAAGGAAGAGCTTTTTTTGTTGAAAATCAAAACCATGTATAAAATATTCAAAACCATACATACACACAATCGTGCAATTATAAATATACAGATACACAATCTTGTGATGTACGAATACTAATAAGTTAACATATGGATTTGGTAAGGTCTTCTAATTTTTCATTGTCTTCAAAAGCTGATTGATAGACGGTAGGGAACTCAATGTCATCCACATTTGTAGTCAGCCGTTTTGGTGTATGCAAGACCACAGACCATCCGTTATTTTTTAAATCTTTTGAGTAGAAAACTTGACTCACTTCTGATGCAAGAATAAATGGCTCGTCATTCACGTTATTTTTGTTCTTCAATTTCCCTAAATTTACCAAGATCAGGTTTGAAATGGGATCTATTTTGCAACCATTGACCTTATCCTCGACCTTTACCCAATCACAATAAAAAACTGTTTGTTTGAAGTCAGTGTAATCCAACTCAAGTATCTGTTGAATGACTCCGTAATACGTTGTTTCTGCTTCCTTATAATTTTTATCCTTACCACTCGCTCTAAATTTTGTAATTGCTCTCATGCATACACCGCTATTTTGTGTTACCATACGGTCTTCGTACTTTTTCGTGGAAAATGAAAATCCATTCACTTGGTACTTCATATAACTACGCGTTATGAACTTCGGCCCGTGTACTAGCCGCCACAGAGTTGGATCAACATCGATGGTCTTTAACAGGTACATAAAACAAAATAAGTAAAAAAGCATGATCACGAAGGTGTATTGCGCACTTATAAACACATGAAATACTTAAGACGATGTTATACCTCATTACGTAACCATAGATTAAAACTTTGAACGACTTCCACGGTGGTAGCCCTGTCTCGAGGTTGAAATCTAGTACATTTCACATAGGAGTTATACCTCCTATGGAAAACACATATCAAAATGTATATATAAAATGAATTAAAAAAATTGAAATTTCGGACAAGTTCGTGAACTTACTTCTTCCATTAATCCAATCCATCGTACTTATTAAGGACCCATCTACGCACTTGTTCAAACTGCACTTGGGTTAACGTTATATCTTTACCATTATCCAGAGGTATCTCACCAGCAAACTCATCGTCCTCGTCTAAAAACGCTTCGCGGGTATGTTTATGATTGCCATCACCTCCGTTTGGCATATATTCCATGCAGTAAAGACTAGCTTCTTGTACGATATATCCTTCTGCAATACATCCTTCAATGTATCTTTTGTTGCGCACATATCATTTATATGTTTTCATCAACCTATAAATGTGATCAATTATATATTATAGACGGTATCTATTTATATGAAATAATGATGTACATAACTGAAATTAGAAATTTACCGTTCAAATGGATACATCCATCTATATTTGACAGGGCCACAAATCAACGCTTCATCGGCTAAATGAACCATACGGTGGACACTGATATCAAAAAATGCAGGTGGAAAATGTTTTTCAAAAACACACATTGCTTCTACTAAGCTAGCCTTTGCTTTTAAAAGATGTTCCCTATTGATCACCTTTGAACACAAAATGTTAAAGAATAAACTAATACGATGAACAACATTTCGCAGATCCTTATGTTGTGGATAAGAATGTTGAAGCAATACCGGAAGCAAATGCTGCATTATGACATGGTAATCATATGACTTCATATTTCTTAGTTCAGGAGGATTGATGCTCACATTGTTGTGGAAGTTAGAAGAGAATTTGTTAGGCACTTTCAGATTTTTCAAAACAGTGCAAAACTGTATCTTTTCTTCTTTGCTCAAAGTGAAAGTTGCCTTTGGTATGCTTATTTTATTTGTTTCAGGATCTTCCATCACCCACAACTTTTGTTTTATACCCATGATTTTCAAATCCTTGCATGCATTGATGCCATCTTTTGACTTATCTTTATGGTCCATAATGGTGCTGATGAGATGCTCCGTGACATTCTTCTCCGTATGCATAACATCAATATTATGTCGGATCAAATTTGCTTTCCAATATGGTAAATCAAAAAAGATAGACCTCCTATACCATCCAGAAATATTGTCAACATCTTCATTGGTTGACTTTTTCCGTTTTCGACCAATTTCTTCTTTTTGTTTACCAACTTTCATTTTGATATTCGCTACTTTCTTTTCAACTTGAAAACCAGTCAATGGCCATTTAGGATGATGAAGTTCTTGTTTGTTGTTGAAATTTGTCTTATCGTATCGAAACTTGTGTTCGTTAGGAAGAAACATTCGATGTCCCATGTAACACATCTTCTTACTTTCAGGAAGATGATAAGAACAAGTGTTTTCCCCACAAATAGGACATGCAAAGTAACCGTGAGTTGTACATCCCGATAAAGTCCCAAAAGCAGGGTGATCATGGATTGCCCACAACACCCTAGCTCTCATTGTGAACTCAGATTTACGTAACGAGTCAAATGTAACGAATCCTTCCCATAACTGCTTTAACTCGTCTATCAATGGCTGTAAATAAACATCAATATTTTTTCCTGGTTGTTTTGGCCTAGAAATCAACAATGTTAACATTGAGAACTCCCTTTTCATGCACATAGACGGAGGAAGATTATATGGTACTACAATTACTGGCCAACAACTATAAGGGTTAGAGAGAGAAGCATGTGGACAGAAATCATCTGTTGCTATTCCAAGTGTGACATTTCATGGCTCGGCAGAAAAAGTTTGGTTAAAAGAATCTACGGCTTTCCATTGAGAAGTGTCACATGGATGACGCATTACGGTTGGATCAGACTTGGCACGACCATGCCAGGTCATCGCATCTGCTATCCATGGTACAATATACAGTCTCTTCAATCTAGAAATTAAAGGAAAATGTCTTAATGTCTTTCGAGGTACTTTGGTGCATTTTCTCTCTTCGTTTAATGATGTCATATATCTAGGTTCATTGCAATTTTTACAAGAAACTTTGTTCTCATCATCTTTCCAGTACAATATGCAATCATTGATGCATGCATCATAAGTTTTGTAATTCATCCCAACTTGCTTAATGATCTTCTTCACGTCGTAGTACTTTGTCGGCAGCGTGTTACCTTCGGGGAGTAAATCCTTTATTAGTTCGAGAAGTGCAGTCACACCATTATTTGAAAAGCCGTATCGGGTCTTCAAGCTATTCAGTTTCACAATGGCATACAGCTTCGTAATCCCTTTTGAACATGAAGGATACAGTGGCTCTTTTACGCTACCAAAAAGTGATTTATACTTCTTACTTTCATTGGCCCGCCAATCTGGATAATCAGTAGACTGCTCTCCAACATTAGCATGATCAGGAAACGGATTTGTAGGTTGAAAATGATGAAATCTATCTGCATCATTGACCATATCTTCCATCCTAATATGTTCAAACTCATCAGTAGTTGTGTCATGACTAACTGGTTGTTTTTCCATCTCCGCCCTTTTTCCCCATGAAAATACCACACTGTATATGATTGGATGATATCCCATCTAAGCAAATGAAAATGAATTTCATCTAATTTGATCGTCTTCATATTTTTGCACCGGGTGCAAGGGCATAAATACACTCCTTTCTTACCACCGTTTTCTTCAACAAAACTAATGAACTTCTGCACCCCGTCTATATAGTATGTAGATCTTAGATCTGATTCAGTTATCCATTGTTTGTCTATGCTGAAAGACATACTGCCCTCCTATATCATATATAACAGAACATGAGACTTGCCCTTCAATGGGTCCTCGTTCCAATTGCTCGAAAAGAAATTTTTTGAAAAATTCAAGTGGGAAATTATTGGAATTTTTTTGAATTGAAATGAATTATTAAACATTGATTTTATTATAAATAGGTTAGGAAATAAGTATTCCGATTATCTTAAAGTAGAATATCATAACAAATGCATGTACATATAGCAACCCACCATTTTTTTATTTTTAAAAATGTACAACATTTTTTATGAATAATATATTATGCTAAAGTTTGTTAGAATTGAAATCGTGTAAAGAGTTTCTGGGATACTTAGCAAATTACTAAGTATTGAGCATAATGATTTGCTTTGACATTTATTGGTCGTACATAGCAATGTTAGTAAATTTGACATATTGGGATTCAACATCGGCATTAATTTTTAAGCACAAGCCTTTTCTTTCATTATGCGTTCAGGTTTAGAGCCAAATAACTTAAACTTGAAGTATTTTTCTCACACATTTCATGTATTGCTTTAACAGTTATTCAGTTACCACCATTTTGATCATGAATTTAGTTTTAGATACATGGGAAGATCATGTTGCTATCGAGGTATACTTTTTATATGGATCTGTATTATAACTTAGAATCTGATCCTACTGCTAGAAAGATAACCTTTTTTCTTTACTTTCATTTTACTAATTAGGAGGTTAAATTTGGAATACAATCATACTGATTGAACTATAATGTTTTTGGTTTCTGTTTCTTCTTTAATGCAGCCAATTTTAAGTCAATTTGGCTGTACATTTTATATGCACAAATATCACTTCAAAACTTTCAAGAATTCTCAGTTATTGGTACCAATAATGATGATTAAGGTTTATTGATGTGGTATTGAATTCTTTTAAGCTTATAAGTTGTAGATGTTAATAATATAACCTTTACTGATCTTGGTTGTTGGAGTATACCCGCTAATAGGCCTTATTATTAATGTGAAATGTTATCTTATTGTGCAATCGCTACTGCCGTTGGTTAAAATCTTTTTTAGACTATCAATTTCTTCAGTACATCATCAGGTTACAATTTCTAGTGCCATATATATATAAATAGAATCATGATTTTGTTCATTTTTATAATTATCTAATATAATTCATGTATGTAAATTAAGTTGACATTACCACTTATTGTTCATAATATATTATGAAAGTTTCACACATAGATGTTGATGCACATTAATAACCAGAAATGTTGCAAATATTTTTATGTAGTCTTACCTGCATTAGGTTGAATGAAATAGCCTACATTTTCTTCTTGTTATGTGTCGTAACTAATAGCTTTCGTGTATTAATGTACAGTGATGGCAGTGAACAACCAATTCAACTGCTGAAAGAATTGATTGTTTTTATGACTTCTAAATGTACTCCTCCTTTTCTTTTAAGTTGAGTCACACTCAACACTATATTTAAAGTCTCCGTTGCCCTCTACATGTATTCTTATAAACTTGTAAATTTATACATCAAAAGATATCTACCGATTATTTGAATTTATATTTTTTTTGTTGCTTACCATTCCTGCAGCTTGACGACATAAGCTTATTTCTTTAAATGCCAACCTACATATTTGTCTTTGTTAGCTGTAGTATATAGAAAAACTAACAAGTAGAACAATAGAAGCGAAGAGAAAGTAGAGATATACAGATTAACTTTGAACAACTAAAGGCAATGGAATTTTTTGGTAAAATACATGGCACTTTATCTTGTTGATCTTCATTTTTTACCATTAAAGTAATACTTTTGGACATTAACAATGAGAGTTATATTATTAGCATCATTCTTGTTATGTTTGAAAATATTTTTAATTAAATTATCAAGCGATTTTTTTTCTTTTAATTCATGAGGCATCTCCTCTTGCTTTGACCACTTCAACGACTTATGAGTTGCCACTTATAAACACGTTAACGTAGCAGAAGTGTCCACTACCAACTAATCCTTTACTTGTGGCCATTGACTGAAATTTTAATCTTCTTCTTGTAAATTTCTAATCATTATATTCAATTATTGCCTATTATAGTAATACGCAATATAGCTCGAATATTCTAAACAAATTGTATTAATAACAGCTTAATTATCTGAATTTTTTATTTCTTCCTAAAATTGGTTCGTATTTTATTATATGACTTTATTTTTGTTTGTCCCGAATAGTATCTTTTTGCTTAATGTTACTAAATCATATTACCATTAAATTAGTGGATGTTTGTCTCATTTTCAATCTTTATGATTATTAGATTCCAAGTAAAAAAGAAGCATTTCTTTCATAATTTTACAACCATTATGCTCTTTGGTGTAGCTGGGACGCTTATCTCCTTCTCCATAATTATTTTTGGTAAGACCTTAATTTTAGGTTTTTTTTTGTGTTATCATTGTTACATTGTCATTTATATTAGGGAAATGACGTGTAAGCGAAATTTCTAACTATTTAATTAGTATATAACTAATTTGGTATATGCCATTTATGGCGCTCTATTTCATCTATAATTGAAATGAATTATTAAAAATACGAGAAGAGATATTGATATAGACTATTTTCTATGATACTCTTAATTATAAAAATAGCATTTCTGTAAAAGTTAACATTAGCACCAAACTGTTTCCAAAATTTTTGCCATTACAACGGCACTATTTTGTAGCACAGGAGTAACGTCTATGCATTACCCCTCTCCTGACTTGGCTTGCACCATTAACAACAATTTTATCCACTTATACAACAATGTCAGAACCATATACAACAACGCCTTTTGAATATACAACAATGTCAGAACCATATACAACAACGCCTTTTAAATAGTTTTATCCCAACTATTTAATATTCCCAGCACCACTAATCCCAAAAGCAAATGAATCATTACTCATTACAAAGCATCATTACAGTAACAATCAAAGTCAACTACCAATCGAATAATATCACTAGTTGATATTATCCTACAACAATCAACTCAATCAACTACCAATAATTTATTAAACAGATCAAAATCACCACTACTTTAGTTATTGTGGACTATAACAACTGCTAAATTTTATCAATCACATTTTGACTAATTGACTACAAATAACACTACGCCATAAATGACCTTCTGCAACATTTTTGCAAGGTGTTGCCAGCTAAAATGTTGCGATAGTTATAAAATTTTGGTCCTACTGCAACGTTGTATTTTTGGTGTTACCTTAGCCATAAAAATGTGTTGCTCTAGCTAAACAAGTGTAACACGATGCAACATTTTTATATAGTGTTGCAATAGATGTATTCAAATTAAAAAATTAATAAAATTAGCAATCCGCGTGAATACGATCCAACGATCTACATTTAATCTGGTTGTTAAAATGGATCACCACTGCAATTTGCCCCAAAATTTTGTTTTCCCGCCTAGTTCAGAGTAGATCCCCTTTTGGTTTTCATTCCAATTCGCCTCCTCCCATTCGCCTCCTCCCATTCGCCTCCGCCACCAAATTGTCACCCTCCTCTTCTTCTGCTTCCTCATTCGCCTCCGCCACCAAATTGTCACCCTCACCCCTAGCTACCCCCTGACCCATCGCGACCATCTAGCTCCAACCAGAGCCCCGTCACGACACCAAAACCCGAAGCCAAACAAAGTTTTCCGTTCAAACCCCTTTTGCCACCGCTGTCGTCGCCATCAGCTCTCACCTCCAACAGAAGACTTGCTCGCCACCAACCCCTCTACCTTTCCCCTTTAGACTACTTCACCTGAAAACCCTTCTAGCGCCTTAATTTATCCCAAAACCCGAACTGCTGCCCTCGAGATTTAGCTGTCATTCTCGCAACAATTAATCCGTTCACGGCTCCTATATCAGGTACATCCCAGTTTGATCTCTTCGTACTTTCCCCTATGATTGCGGTTGCTTCACTTGGTACTGGTAATTTCAATAAGATAGTATGCCCCCCATATGTTTGTGAAAATGCTCCTTTGTAACTTGTTAATGTTTCAGAATCTGGCTGGGTATCTACTGCTTCTAGATGCCCTGTGCCTCCATCGCAAGTTCATAACTCGGACTGAGTGCAAAGTGATCTTATCCAAGCATTAAGGTTGGTTGGTTCTGGTGGGATGTTTGAGTGCAGAGGTGGTAGGTTTTAGGATATTGGTGGGATGTTGACGAAGTGTGGATTGAATGATGGTGAGTGTTCTGGTGTTTATAGAGTATTGAAGGTTGGTGAAATTTGGGAAGTTTGGGAAAGTTGTAATATGGTGAAGGGTGGTTGCAATTGCAGTTTTTTGATAGTGAGTTGTTGTTTTGCTTGTTTGAAGAAGTGATGTTGGTGAAACAGGGGGATGGAGGAGCATGCAACTGTGAGGCTTTGGAGATTGTTTATATTGACAATGGTGGAGTGCTACTGTGTATTGGTTAAGGAGAGAAGCTAATTTGGTGATTGGAAATTGAAAAGAGTTTGCAGTAGAGTTTTGGTGTTTGGCCGTAGGGGATTCAAGCAGATTTAGGCGAGGAGATGGAGGATAGGAATTAAGTTCAGTCATCATTTGTGCATCATTTTACATCGTTCCAAAGAAGGCTCGATCTTCCAAAATCGGATGAATCGGGCGGTGCCGGGACTGCGGTGCCCCGGACCCCCGACGGCGCTGCGCCCGGACCAGCTTCTCGGCTCGCCTTCGGCTCGGCATTCGGCTCATCATATATTTGTCAATGTCGGTGTCTATATAATTTGAAACTGCATATGTAATGAGTGAACTGAGTGATGTAGTGAGGAATATCTGTATATATGAATATCAGTGTTATGTATCATTGAATTGTAAAATAGTGGAGTCAGGAATTTGTACTATTTCAAATGTTGAAATAAAATATTAATTTAAATAAATTACTGTTTAAATATCAAATTCTATGCAATAGCATTTTATTAAATAAATATTTATTTTTATTAAAAAATCAAATATGCTCTACATTGTGGGCCCCACAAATTCAGAAAGTTAATATCTATAGCAACATTTTGGAATGTTGCTACAGATACCTATGGGTGTTGCCATAGACCCAAATAGGGTTCTATTGCAACACTATTACTTATGTTGCCTTAGATAGTCAAAATGTTGCCTTTGAGGTCTAAGGCAATGGCAAAAATTGCATCACCCTAAAAGTGTTGCCATAGGCCCATGGCAACATTTTTCGGGCCTGAGCCAACATTTGTTTTGTGTTGCAGAAGGTCATCTATGGCGTAGTGTAATTTATTAAACAGATCAAAATCACAGAAAATGGTTTCAGTTCATGCTCTAATTAAGATTGGCAGAGTGTCATGTTTGCATGCAGATTGCCACAGAGACAATTTCTTTAACCAACTGTAGGCTTTAATATATAAGTGTATATCATTTTGGCTGACCATGGAAACAGAAATGCACAATTAATGGTGAGTTCTGAAAGTTGATTCAAAATTTACTAGATAGAAGAAGCATATCCCTAGAAACCTGGTAAAAATGCAAGTGAATACAGGCCACATGGAGCACGAGAATTGGAAATAATACAGTACTCATGGATATATTTTTTCCCTTTTCTTACTTTTGCATCTGGTTTATTAAGATGAATGGAAGTTACCATGTAGTTCGCTTACAAAATAAATGCAGGAATATACAAATAAAATGATTCAGACCAAGTTATTTTAACTTAAAATAACTTATTTTACTGATAAGAAGAAGCAAAGCAAATCCTAATTGTTAATCATCAATAAATTGATGATTTTATACCAAGAACATATAGGAATTTCATACCAAAATTCAATCTTGATGAGTCAAGAATAATCGAGGAACAAGTGATGAAATTTACCTTCTGTGATGGCAAATGGAATGGTGTGCTCAGTGATTACTTGAGAAAAATATAAGATTCCAGTGCAGAGCAAAAAATAAAACGTTCAATTTGAAGACGGTGGAAACGGAAGAAGAGTCGAGAAATTTGGGGTAAACGAATGAAATGAACGAAAGAAGGCGTGTCTGGTTTGATTGTAAAAAGTAGCACACAAAATAGGTACGGCTAAAACACGTATCATATTAGATACGGCTAAAAACCATATCTAAATAAGTGGGAAAGCCAATTTTCTGGAGGGAAGCAGTGCGTATTAGGGTGGAAAATTTGCGCCAAAAATAGGCACGAAATAAGATACGACTATTAGCCGTATCAAATTTGATACAGCTATTAACTGTGTCTAAATTTTTAGATACGGCTAATAGCCGTATCAAATTTGAAACAGCTAATAGTCGTATCTAATGAGGCGGTAGGAGGGGTGGCTAAATCAGCTTTTTGGTGTAGTGAATGAAGATTAGACTTTATCACCTTTAGCTTTGAAAAACTTCTTTCGACTGAGGCAACTGTAACTGATATTCTTCATAATAACATAAAAATAGTTGGGTTTATATATGACTGGTACATGGTTTTGAAAACCAGATCAGGCAATAATTCACAGTTGTGTGCATATGGATCTATCCTTCTTAATTACCAAGATCATTAGATGTAAATGTAAACACTAATTTATAGAAAATCACTAATACAAGAACTACAGCAAATTTAAAAAAATAAATAATACAAGGCAAGTGAAGCTTACTAATGGTGCCAGGAAAGATGAAAAGCTTTCTTCACAGGACTTCTCATCATACTTTGATTTAAGTCTACTTGATATGGAACAACCCATCAACAGCTATAGTGACTAATTTTGTAAAAATCCCAAAACCAAAATTAGTTGTTATTTCATTCATTTGTAAATAGATAAGAGCAATACAGCAATAGGTCTTCTAATCTATAGTAAATGTGCAACGTAAAAAGTAGTGTATAAATAAAAGAAAAGTAACAAACTTTATTACCTGAACAAAGTCTGATACATGATACAACAATAGGTCTTCTGATCTTCTCCGAGGAAAAAATAAATCGATTTAATTCCTAATGTTTAAGATTACCACAAAGATTTTGCTTTTCAAACTTTCTAAGATTACTACTGCTATTAAAGTTAAACGTGGACATCTCAATTAGGGTTTTTATAACAACAGACTACCGTCCTGCTGAGATGGAACCTACTATGGTGCTGCCTGAAGGAGATTGAGTGTCCCTGCTCGTCGCCTAAATGGAGTCCGGTCGCGGTCGCGGGTCGCCAGATGCCGCCGGATGCCAATTCACGAATCATAATTTAGGTTTTTTCTCCCTCCTGTATCATGTTGGTCAAATTGGTGCCCTAGGTTTTGGGCATAAGCGGAAGCTTTTCCCGCTTTGGTAAAGAATCGGGCCTGCAAATTGACACATAACAAAAATATGCAACAGGTCGACCCTTATTGGGACCGATCGACCGCTAGCTGTAGAGCGGTGGCATCAAAACCGTCGACCGCTTATATGTCGATGGCCGTGAATTGAACCTAGATCGAACAGTCTAGATTGAATATAATTAAATTTAACAACTGTCGTTCAGCCTTAATGTATACATGCCTAACCGCTCACATTCTCTTTATATTTTTTGAAGTAACGACGAAGCTCTTCCATTTTATCTTCTCCTCAAATTCTAAAATCTATATAAACTATTATATATATATATGGAGAACAGCGAAGTGTAATAGGAGAAGAAGAATAGTTTGAATCAAATCGCCAGCCAAGGTTAATTATCAATCTAAACCAAAATCTACATTAAATTCAAATCTCTTCTTAGATCTAAATTTCTAATATATATGTGTATACTTACGGTACATATTTTGGTTGGGAGAAAAGGGAGTCAAAAAGGAATAACATAGTTTAGATTCGGAGATTTGGAAACTAAGAGGTAGGTGGAAATTATATACTTTTATATAATATTGGATTTATATCATTGTAAATCTATTTCTTGTGTGCCTGAAAGTAATTTTGGAATTGTAGGATTTAATACATACATACAATGAATTTAAGAATTATGCCTACATATTCTATGAATTGTTAACTTTGATTAAATATTGCATATACTTGAATCTGGAAAGTAAGTATGAATATAGTCCTTAAATTGATAATATTGTACAGTATTTTAGGGTTTGTTGGATGTATGATATATGTTAGTAAACATGAATTGGAAGTTATTATAATTTGGATTGGGATTTAAATAGTATTTTAATTCATTAGAATAAAGTGTGTTGCAATATATATTTCTACAAACTATCCGGTTTTATAAATATGAATAAAGGTGTATTGTTTGAAATAACAAGGAACATGCCTAAAAGAAAGAGATGTACAAAATATGGACGTTTATCATGTTTTATACCGTCTATTTCAATAATGATAAAAAGATAATTCCTTTTAATTCCATGTATAACACATGTCTTCTTTAGATAATTTATAGAAAATTATAGTGTTAACGTTTCCTTTTGGGAAGTTCTAATTCTAATTCATTAAAATATAGAAATCCCTAAGTATAAACCGAAGTAATGTAAGTAGTGATAATAACAATAATTTAATTGTAAATCTAATGTATGCGATTTAGGATAAGTTAGAAAATAAATAATAAGAGAAGAAATATAAATAAAGCAATGGGAAATTAAGAGAATATAATAATCAAAGAAAGGTAGTTAATACTTGAAATGGGATATTAAGCTATATTTGATAGTGTTAAGTGGAAATTAAGTACTAAAAGATATTTAAAGTATTAAAACTAGAAGTAAGCGATAAACATTAAACGACATTAATGAAACAAGACGTATGCTATGTAAAAGTAACTGAATATTAACAGTTGAACATAGAAGGCGTAACAAATAAATAATATTTGTAGCCTTGAGTATGTATTTTTAGTGGGTGTGAATTATTGAAACCAGTCAGCAACTTAGGTTAATTAAACATGACTTAGTTATTAATATGGTTGGAATGCAAGGTCAAGTGTTACACAACAGAAGTCTGCCTACCGCAAGGGGCTACTAGCAGTTGTGTATACATTATACCAATGTTGGACATATCCAACTATAGGACCCGTAGGATTATACGTTCGTGTATAGGTAAAGGGAATATACCAAAGTAGGATGACTTGCCCAAGTCGAAGTGTCAAAGGGGCAATAGAGTCTACTTCAATCTTTTAGAGGGTACGTGTTAAGCAACCAAGTGGGCATTTCATTGATTACATTAGGCAATCTAAATGATACGGTGAGCTTTGGCTCGGTGCTATGACAACAAGGTTGGTACCATATATGTAAGGAGTAGAAGCTGTTTAAATAGATCGAGATCATCATCGGTCCTAAGCGGTCAGTGAAAAGATAAGAGTTACACCTAAACGAGCTACACCTCCTACTAGTATAGATCACGTTTAAGATATGCACCACATCACAGTTGTTTGTTAATTTGTTTGTCGTTAAGAGGTAAGGCTAGATAACCCTTAACGGAGGTCTTTCAAACGAATGCAGTATGGTTAAATAGTTGTAATGTCGTTATGAGACACCATGGGAGTTCATTGGTATGCACGACGACAAGGATTTGATACTGTGTTGATGATGGATCGTGACGAGGTGTACAGTTATGGATACTAGCGGGGAATGTATCTTGGGCCAAATGGGGACTGTGGTACACATACACACACATATATGTGTCTAGTTATTATACCTCAAGTAGGTGGGGCGTATCGTACACGCATATGAAGTCAAGATGACTAAGCTACATAGTAGACATAACATGTAATTGAAGAAAATCGGCATAAACTAGTTTTATGTATAAAAAATGTAATTTACCAATCACCAGAATGTTGTTTTAACCAAATCCTTGTTACAACCCATATGATAGACTTAGAGGGACATGTACTAGTACAAGGCGGGAACAGTGAAAGGACATGCATACTCGATATTGATAAGGGCACTAGATATCAGATGTATTAGCTTTGGTCGGTAATTATACTTTTACTATACTTTATTATTCCACTGTGAGTTTACATCGATGGTGCTTTGATATGCTTTTGTTATTTACAGAATACCAACACCAATAATCTGTACTTTGGTGGACTTAGACTCGATTTAGCAAAAATTCAGGCCCACTAAGGTGCGGGTTGTTACATTTGGTATTAGAGTATATGTTAGTCGATCTTAAATATTTGGATAAGTTGAGTGAATGTATTTTTATTTTTACTATAATTATATATATAATATGCCAAACTCTACAAATTCCAAATTTAGAAGTAATGCAACCATGTATCTAGAAAAGATGGACAATGCGACTATGAGTTGCAACAATAGATGAAGTTCAAGATATATGCCTATCCCCATCACCCCACTGAAAATAGGTTGTATTGGAAAGCGTTCACTTAAGAAGAGCGTGAATGTGACATATGGAAGAGTCCCTAAAGCTAGATAGTACTTGACTCCCTTGTAGAGAATAGTTTCCCTATGGTTGTAGATCCCCATAGGATTGCCGATTGATGATGTACGTTAGATCCAAATGTACCGAAAGTAAAGAATCTATATATTGTAGATATTTGAAAGCAAGAATTGAGCTAGTTCTCAAAGTAAGGTGTGTAGTAATCACTCCAAGATGATAATTGAATTTTTAATATAGGAAGATAAGTTAGAAAGTAAGTGGAAAAAACGAAAAACCCAAAAGAAGGGACAAACAAAACCCACTTTAAGTCAAACCCCATATGAAGGAATTTAGTAAAAGGTTTGGAAAAAGTATATATATTTGAAATGGTTTTCAAAGGATTTATTTAAAAGAAGAATAACCATATCTTTGAAAAATAAGTAAATAAAAAAGTTTTTAGCAAATTAAAATATCTTTTTATATTTAATTTAAACAGAAGTTCTAGTAGTAATTAAAGTTTGTTTAGACCAAAAATTTCAGTTAAAATGGATTTTAAAAAAGAGCTATTTCTTTTGAAGTAAAAAGAAAGTACAACGTATGTATAGCTTTCTAATATTTTTGATTTGAAAACTTTTAAGTTGTAAAATTATTTTTAGGGGTGGACAATAGGAAGTGGAATAAATTTTAAATGGGGGCAAATAGTATGGGAAGAAGACTAGAATCCGAAAACAAAAGCGGTAGGTGGGTGCCCGCTATGGGTAGATAGGAAGTTTTCAAAACAGTCAGAACGAAGATAAATAAGACGGAGGCGGAACGAAACAATGTTAGTTAGAACTAACAGTTATTATTCTACTCGATCAGAAAAAGGTCCAGGTTCAACCTGGCCCAAAAATCCATGGAGCAGTTGAACCCTTGAGGCCAAACAGTTGACCAGTAGCGATTGATCGCCCCAATATGTGGTCCACCGGCTATGGGTTTTCGGGCGTGCCCCGAACCTCGAACGCAATATAAAGTCGCATCCAGTTCGAGCCATCGCTATATTCTATCGTCTTCCCTAAATTTCAGCAGCCATGACCTCTCCTTTTTTCTCTAAAAATCGAGCGAACCCCCAATCCTTCAGCCCAGTGAACATCGACAACCAATCTGCAGCACCCCACAACCCTAAAAATGAGCGGCGCTTCATCCTATTTAGCCCCCAGATCTAGATCTAAAATCCCCCACCAAGTCAAACCATGGAACTACCACGAAGCAACATCTCCTCTCGCCATCCAAACCTAACCCAGCAAGAGATTGCCTGGCTACAACGTGAGAAGGAAGGATTCAGAGCTACAAAGCATCAGCAAACTTCGCGTTTCTTCAAGGGCGACCATTAAAGGTTGGAAACTTTTTTGCTTATGGTTTGGAGGACTTGTTTGAGGCTATAGGATTGTTGCCGATCCTTAGTCAAGATATGTTTGAGCTGGAATTCTACCCGCAATGTATGCATCTATTCGACGCTAACTTGGAGTATTAATTCGATGAGGACGTCAATAACTTCACATCCGAAGTAAAGAGAGTAGAGATTCTGATGACAGATGTGCAATTTGGAGGGATTATGCACATCTCAGCAGTAGGAGAGGACTTAGAGGATAACGAGACTTCCGATCCAGCTATTCTTCAACAGATCTTTCATAAAGGAGTAAGCATTTGGAGGACGGACAACATGTGGGACCCAACCCATCTAGTCCCCCGCATCATTCAGCATAACATCGTCCCCAAGGCAGGAAGTTTCGACCAAATCTACTCCCTAGTGCAGAAGGCCACCTATGCCATCATAGTTGGCATTCATGTGAAATTGAGCAAACACCATTACGTGGGCCCAGGAGTTGGTACGTGGAGGAGCTATCTTCCATATTATCACCTTTTCACTCCCATTATCCGATAGTATGGAGTTAGCTTCCGGGGAGAGCCGATGTAGAGGAGGGCACTAGCACCATTAGGTCCTCCATTAAGAGGATGAGGATTACAGAGGTGCCTGCGATGTTCGGAATGCAATAGGAGGCAGTGAAGGAGCAGATGGATTGAGCTCCATGGTCGGAGTAGAAGGCCGTAGAGCCGCATCCTTAAGGCCTCGATTATGCAGAGATTCGAGATTCCTAGATCCAGAGATCGAGCTACAAGAGATATGGGTGGAGCAGCAACACTAGGGTCATGAGCTTGGTTGCATATCTGCCATGCTCCGATCATTCAATGGTTTTGGCAGCTGTTCGGGCTCTCACGAGGGAAAGGGCCATTTGCAGCCCGTAGGTAGTTGGGTTAGTAGTATTTGTTGTTATTTTCTTCTAGCATTTATTTTCTTTTAGGTTTAGGTTGTAAACATTGGTTGTTTCTGCTGTTTAAAAAACGTACAATGTTAATGTTTCTCCTATTTATTTGTTTTTGGATTGTCTGCAATATTTATTGAGAAGTAGAATATAAAAGAAATCTCATAAAAGACATTTAACTAATAAAAAGGAAAGAATATATAAAAGACTGAAAGTTTATAAAATAAGTTAGGAAAGTTATTTAATTAGCTACTAAAGGAAAAGTAAAGTTAAGTCCTAAAAAATAGCAAACTTTTGGGAGATAAATTTTAGCGAGCTTTGGATAGGGAAATGTTGTTGCGAAACTACGAGTCACTATCCCTACACCTTAAAAGCTTAAATTTATAAATGTACTTATGTGCTGAATGTTGTTCTAAAATAAAAGATAAAGTTTCAAAATTTTGAAAATTTACTGTGTAGTAGATAAGAGTCAATCATAGGCGTTAGCCCATTGACTAAATCCCAATTACATTGGATGTGGCTGGATTTGTTTTAAAAATTAAAAATAAATACTTTTTAAAATTCTGTTCAAAAATCTTTGATTTTTAGAATATAAGATATTTTTGTGAAGATTTTGAAAAGTAAAGATTCATTTTAAAACTTTCTAGATATTTCAAAATTTTAATTGAAAAAAGGTTTTGAATAAAAAAGAGAAATTTTTGTCTTTTGAATGACCACATGCTTAGCATAGGAAAAGTTGATGGGTTAGCAAATATGAATTTTACTGTGCAATGGAAATGATGGTATGTAAAACATAGAGGGCAACAAGGAAAAAACTGTTTTAGTCTTGGAATTTTAATTTCCATACCTTGTTGATAGTAGAAAAAAATTATTTTTTAACAATTCTGTTTAAAAATATATAAAAAATTTCTTATGTGGATTGTACTGGAAAAGTTGAAAAAGATACAGGGGCATAAGAGAAGGTTTCAAAGTGCAATGGAAAGGATACATAAGAGAATGATAGAAATACAGAATTCTTCATCCAAACCCATTTTTCGACATAAGAATATAGGTTCAGAAAAATGGATTTTCAAAATTTTGGGTGTTGGGTATTGGATGGTAGGGATTGGATGCAAAATTGATTGAACTATACTTATATTCGTAGAACTGTGGGAAAATTTGTATGCAAAATCAAAGATTTTGATTTTCAAAACTTACATACGTATAGAATTGCCAGTATTATAGGTTGTTTGCACCATGTTTTAAAAATCGTTTTAAAGAATGCATTCATATAGGAGGGGCCGATTTAGTATTATTCTGCATACATATCATATGTGTTATGATACACCATGCACTTGTATATTATTGGTTGAAAAAATTGGTTGAACACCAATTGGATGGATAACTTAGAATGATTGCGCTTTATGTTACATGAATCGGTCTTTGAGAAATTTCGGGGATGAAATTCTTTTAAAGGAGGTGAATGTAACACCCGATAAATTGAACATAATTAAATACAAAGAAATTAATTAATAATTAGTGAAGCTGAAGATGAAATTTTCACAAATTTTAGAATTTGACTATGAAACTAGCACCGTTGAGTTCATGGCAATTTTCTGATTAATTTTCATATATAAAGTTTTCCAATCGGAGTTCAAATGAAAGAGTTATTAACGTTTGAATATTTCAGATCGGAAATAATTATATATATAATTAAGAAAATAAATGTAATTAATAAACGTTAATTAATGTTAGTGGTTACTTAACGTCAAAGCAGCATTCACGTTGAATTTGATCGCTTTAAAACGTAAGAAATAACGTGAAAAAGGAAACGAATTAACACATAACAAAAAAAGATAACCGGTCGACCCCTCATTAGGACGATCGACCGGTGGCATCAAAACAATTGATCGCTTATATGCTGGCGGCTGTGAATTGAATCTAGGCCGAACGGTCCAGATTCAATATAATTAAATCTAACGGTTTGCATTGATTTGAACCCCTATAAATAAAGACCTAACCTCTCACTATTCTCCTCAAATTTTCTAAAGCAACGACAAAGCTCTGCCATTTTCTCTTCTCCTCAAATTCTAAAATCTATATAAACTGTAATATGTCTATATATATGGAGAATAGCGGAGTGTGATAGGAGAAGACAAATAGTATCGAATCAAATCCCCAACCAAGGTAAATTGTAAATCTAAAAAACAAATTTAAATTAATTCAAATCTCTTCTCAGATCTAAATTTCTAATAAATATTTGTATACTTGCGATACATATTTTGGTATGGAGAAAAGTGAGTCAAACATGAATAACATGGTTTATATCCGAAGATTTGGAAGCTAAGAGGTGAGTGGAAAATTATATATTTTTATACAATATTGGATTTATATCGTTGTAAATCTGTTTCTTGTATGCCTGAAAGTAAATTTGGAACTGTAGGCTTTAATATATACATACAATGAATTTAAGATCTATGCATATATATTCTATGAATTGTTAACTTTGATTAAATATTGTATATACTTGAATCAGGAAAGTAAGGTGAAAGTAGTCCCTAAATTTATAATATTGTATAGTATTTCCAGGTTTGTTGGATGAATGATATATATTAGTAAATATGAATTGGAAGTTATTATAATTTGGATTGGGATTTAAGTAGTATTTTAATTTATTGGAATGAAGTGTGTTGTAGTGTAAATTTCTACAAATTATCCAGTTTTATAAATATGAATAAAATGTGTTTTTTGAAATGATAAGGAACATACCTAAAAGAAAGAGATATACAAAATATGGATGTTTTTCGTATTTTGTACCGTCTATTTAAATAATAATAAAAAGATAATTCCTTGTTTATCCAAATATAACGCAAGTCCTCTTTGGATAATTTATGTAAAATTACATTGTTAACATTTCGTTTTGAGAAGGTGCAATTCCAATGTAATAAAATGTAGAAATCTTAAAGTATATACCAAAGTAGTGTAAGTAGTGATAATAACAATAATTTAATTATGAATTTAATATATGCAGTTTAGGATAAGTTAGAAAATAAACGATAAGGGAAGAAATATAAATAAATCAATAAGAAAATAAGAGGATATAATAATCAAAGAAAGGTATTCAATAGTTGAAAAGGGACAATAAGCTATATTTAATAGTTTAAGTAAAAATTAAACAGTAAAGATATTTAAACTATACAAACTAGAAGGAAGCAGTAAATGACATTAAACGGTGTTAAGAAACAAGAAGTAAGCTATGTAAAATTAACTTAATATTTATAGTTAAACATAGGAGGTGTAGTAAATAAATAAATAAATAAAATAGCCTCGAGTACGTATTTATAGCGAATGTGAATTATTGAAACTAGTCTGTAACTTAGATTAATTAAAAATTACCTAGTCATTAATATGGGTTGCAATGCGAGGTCAGTAGTGTTACACAACAGAAGTCTGCCCATCGCAAGAGGCTACCAGCAGTCGTGTATACATTATACTTACGTGGGACATATCCAACTATTGGACCTGCGGGATTATACGTTCACGTATAGGTGAACAGAATATACCAAAGTAGGATGGTTCACCTTGAACGAAGTGTCAAAGGGCCAAGTGGAGTCTACTTCAATCTTTTAGGGGGTACGTGTTAAATAACCAAGTGGGCATTTTCTTGATTGCATTAGGCAATCTAAATAGGACGGTGAGCATTGGCTTAGTGCTGTGACGTCAAGTTTGGTATCGTATATGTGAGGAGTAGGACCTGTTTGCATAGGTAGAGATCGTCATTGATCCTGAGCAGGCAGCAGAAAGACAAGGGTTACGCCTAAACGGGATACACCTTCTACTAGTGTAGATCATGTTTAGGACATGCACTGCCTCGTAGTATTTTGTTAGTTTGTTTGTTGTTAGGAGGTATGGCTATATACCATTTAATGGAGATATTTTAAATGAATAGAATACGACTTAATAGTTGTGGTGGTGCCGTTATTAGGCACCGCGGGAGTTCCTTGGTATACACGGCGTCGAGGATGTGATATTGCATTAACGATGGATCCTGACGAGGTGCAGAGTTACAGATACTAGCGTGGAAAGTATCCTGGTCGAAAAGGGGGTGTAGTACTTATACACACACACACTTACATATATATAGTTATTGTATACTTCAAGTAGGTGGGGCGTATCGTAGGCATACATGAAGTTAAGACAGCTAAGTTAAGTAATAGACATAACATATAATGCAAGAAAATCGGCATAAACTAGTGATATGTATAAAATATGTAATTTACCAGTCACCAGGACGTTGTTCTGACCCCCTTCTCATTACAACCCAAGGGATAAACTTAGAGGGATAGGTACTGGTACAAGGCGGGAATGGTGAAAGGACATGCATGCTCGAAACCGACAAGGGCATTAGATATCAGAAGTTTTAGCCTTGTTTAGTAATTATATGTTTATTATACTTTACTATTCTGGTGTTAGTTCATATCAATAGTGCTCTGATATGTTTTTTCTATTTACTGGATACAACACCAATGATTCGTACATTGGTGGACTTGGGTTTTTGATTTAGCGAAAATTTGGACCCACTGAGGTATGGGTTGTTACACTTCATCCCTGGTACAATGGGGTTCCTGGCTGAGCTACAATCGAGCATGCCAAATCATTTAAGAACTTCATTGGAATACTTCTTCTAACTGATATTTATACCATACTTACTCTGCAACACCTCAACTCCAAGAAAATACCTCATTCACTCAAGATAACTCATTTCAAACTCTTGCATCATAGACTTTCTAAAAGCTTCAAACAAATTCTCATTACTTCCAGTAAATATGAGATCATCCACATAAAGACTAGCTGCAAGAATGTTGTCCTTTAAATTAGATTTAACAAAAAGAGTAGGTTCAGTTGGACACTTTGTGAAGCCTTCCTTTATGAAATACGATTCAATGCAGTTGTACCATAGCCTTGGAGCCTGCTTAAATTCTTAAAGAGCCTTAGCTTGTACATCTTGTGCTCTTCTCCTTTTCTTTTATAGCCCCATGGTTTCTGATCAAAGACATCCTCCAATAGCTCAACGTGAAGAAACATACTCTTGACATCAAGTTGAGATATGTCCATCCATTCTGCACTGCCAATGTAATCACTATCTTCTTTGTGTCCCACCGTGCAACTGGCACAAACGCCTCATTAGAGTCCACATCATGCTTTTGCACATAACCTTCTTCCACTAATCATGTCTTATGCTTGTCAATTTTGCCTAATTCGTTCAGCTTTGTCTTAAATGCCCATTTTACTCCAATCTTTTTCGCGCCTACCGGCAGTTCTATAATTCCCATATGTTGTTTTTATCGATAGCTTGAATATTAAGCTTCATAGCCTCTTCCCACTTCTTACTTTCTACATCTTTTTCAAAGGTGACAAAATCTAAGGCAAAATGTAATGCGAGACTGTTAACTTCTTCTTCTTCATCCGAAAGCTCTAGATCTGCTCCACTTACAAAATCTTTTAGCCTTGTCAGACCTCTTCTAATCCACTCATTATTGTGATGTATCATTTAAAGTAGTTTGTGTTGCTACTTCCACATCCACTACTGCCTCGTTTTCATCCGTTGCTGCTTCACTCTCTTCTTCACTTTCCCTGTGCTCTACTTCCTCATTGTCTCCCATTTCAACTCCTTATTGATTTCTTCTGAGCTTACTTTCTATTCCTAGCCTATGCAACATCCTGGCTAACCATAATACATTTTGCAATAGGGTTGTATAATCTATAAGCTTTTGATTCGTTGCTTACCCCAAATAACGCAAAACTAAAGCTCTCGACATCTAACTTTACTCTCTTATGATCAGGTACATGCACATAAGACACACACCTAAAGACATGAAAGTAGCCCACTAATGATTTGATGTTAGTCCAAACTTCTTCTGGCATCTTGTTCTTTACAACTACTGTTGAATTTCAATTCACATGTACACACCATTGAACTGCCTTCAGCTAGAATTCTTTTGGTACCTTCCTCCCATACAACATACTCCTCACCGAGTTCATGAAGGTTCTATTACTCTGTTCTGCTAACCCATTTTGTTGGGAGTATAAGCAGATGTCAACTATCTTTTAATACCGTTCTTTACACAAAAATTGTTAAATTCATAAAAATTAAACCCCCTCCCCTATTTGTACGTAGACATTTTATGAACTCCCATACTCCTTCTCAATAGCTCGCTTAAAGCTTTTAGACATCCTAAAAGCTACTAATTTCTCACTCAAGTATTATATCCACACTTTATGACTGTAGTCATCAATGAAACTAAGCAAATACCTCTTTCCACTTGTAGATATTACAGTAATTGGTTTGTCCACAAATGTCAAAGTGAATTGGATGTAGTTTTGAAGTTTCTCTTCTTGTACTCTTCTTCGAAATCCTCTTTCAATGTTGCTTTCCTATCAAACAGTGAGTGCGTACTTTCTTCGAAATCGCAATTGAAGGTAAACCAATTTCTGGTATTGCATAGTTCATAGGCTTTTGTAATTTAAATGACCAAATCTACAAATCCCTAGGTAGGAAACATCTTCTGTAGTAGCTTGAAGATAATTTGAAATTAGTGACATTGAGTTTGCACCAAGTGGGATAGAATCTACGAGCATGAACATCATATATGCAGTCATTCTGGTTATCATAATCTAGACTCTCCATGGATGATACAATCTGCATTTCTCTTTAACTTTGGAATATAGTACACTTCGATGATCACTAGCTTGGTCCGCCAATCCCTGATGTCACATTGCCTTTCCCTGTGACCTCCATCCTTATGTCATTCCCTAGCTTAACTGTATGTTGAAAGCTTTAATCCATATGTGAAAACCACTTCTTTTTCCACACATATGATTCGAACATCTGAATCAAGGAACCAGATATTTTCCCACTTTAACTCATGCATCTCGACATGTGACATTAGAAGTAGCTCTTCTTTTTCATCAAACTCCATGAAATTGGCTTCACTATCCCAACTAGATACTCATACTAAAAGTCCCCAACTTATAGGACTTACAATATTCCATAAAAGCTTTATTAAAATAACTTCTTCCTCTTCCATGCCCTTTGAATGCACCACGCCCCAACTATAGCTCTCAAGACCTGCTCTTCTTCCCTATCCAATCTTTTAAATTTCTGTTCATGCACAAACAGAGAGCTCTTCAACTCGTCAATGGACATAGTGCGTGTGCCTTTACTTCTTCAATCTATACCACCACATAGGTGGACTGTTTAGTCAGAGTCCTTAGAATCTTCTCCACCACCTTAGAGTCAGATATCTCTTTTCCATTACTCCGCGTATGATTTTCCCCAACATTTTCACTTGCAATATACTCTTTGATTGTCTTTCTAGCAACCGCCAGACACCTTCGATACCCAATACGACTTGCAGAGTGCGCTGTGATGGTACTCGACCAATGTAGGACAATAGTCAAGGGTGGAAAGTAAAAAAAATCCAAATCATAGAACCTTTTGTATATCTCACAGCGCAAGGATAAAAATTAATAATCAATCATAGATATAAAACATGCGAGATAGTAATATAATCAAATGAACCATAAATAAAAATATCAGAGTGCAACAACTTCACAAGATTATACAAAACTAAAATAATAGAGTTTATATATCTCAATATACAAAAATAATAACAATATCTAATAACATAAGTACCGACACAACTCCATTGTATTGCATAGTGAAATATAAGTGATAGTAAGTTCTAAAGTATAGATATATGAAAGCATAGCCTCATATCGTACTCCATGTAGCTCCATGCATTATCTAGACATGTTATCTCTAATCTACTAATTTAAGACTACCCGAGATAATAAGAAGCAAAGCATAAAAACTCGAGTCAGACAACAATCCGGTATGAGTGATACATCTTCTCAAATTACTATAAGAAACGTACATAGTAATAAAGATATAGAGTATGTAGAACCATACCTGAACTGTCCCTACGTCCAACAAGTTAGCACATAATACAGTTAAATGTTATATTATAATCTTCATCATAAGGGTATACTATACTAAGTATAATATGGGTGTTAGGGTACCAAGCTCAATAGTACCTACATCACACGACATCCATCAAAATAAAACAAAAATCATCAATCATAGCAACCATAGAAAATCATATAACAAACACACACAAAGATAACCACCAACAAGATCCCACTTCACTTTGGCCATCACCAAGCCCTCACATCCTCATGAATATCTCACCTTGCCTGACCATCACTAATGTGACCACGCTCGACATCACCAATGTCTTGCACCATCACCAAGATGTCACTTTGTCCCAACCATCACTAAGGTTTCGCATCATCACCAAGATGTCACTTTGTGTCCACTATCAACAAGGCCTCGCATCATCACCAACATGCCTCTTAATATTTGTTAACTCTCATGATCATCACTAAGATCAGTGACACTCCACGTCGCAATTGGATTTAGTGTTATATCACGTATATCACCAAGGTATTGCCATCACCAAGGCAGGCCAGACGGTCACCAAGGTCTAGGGTACACATGTGAGCGTTCTCATATACCCCTACCCCATGGAACACCTACCACATCAAGAGTTATAAACTATTCCTCCTGCACATGACTCGATATTGGGACACACCACGTCCCACCACATCTCTTCATCTCATCGAACGTGCCTCCTTATACCATAACCAAGTCCATGTACACTTCTCACCGGAAGTACTCGCATAGAATGATTCAGCCTATTGATACGTCAAAGTCACTTCACTTCGTTGATTTCCACTCAAACCCCTAAGTCATCTCGATTCGTTCTAGAGTCATCCACCCGAACTCCAAGTCAACTCCAAAAACCACCAAGTAGCTCCTTGGTTTGCTCTGAAGCACCCCCATGCCAGACTCGAAGTTCCTTTGAAGCACCCCTATTTCAACCTTATCCGGTATTTTCTTGGACCATCTAAAGCAGCAGCACTGCCAACCTGAAGCAAAACACTGGATATAAATTCTAGTTCGGTACCTTGCTTACACGATGTTTTCTCTTCACCGACCTGGAGTAACACCGGACATAAATTTTTGTATGGTCTTCAACTACCGAACCACTGACTCCAAGCAAGCACCCTCAACCCAAAGCCAACTACTGGAAGCTACCTTATCCAACACCAAGCCTGGACCAAAGTCCTGTAACACTTCTAACACTTAGATTTTGCATCGATTCCATCGTTATACTTCTTCGACATGTGTGCATCCTTTGTGCATCGATACGACCCCAAAAACTCAAGAGATAATCCATCGAAGTCTGATTCTATGTTTATGGTTCACCTATCCTTTGTGTATCATATTGGAGAGCATATCACTACTCCTTCTACATAGAGGCCCTCGACCATAGAATCACCTATTTCCTCCATTTCGCTCTGATGAGTATTTTCAAATATTTAAACATACAAACACAACAATAAACAAGCAAACAAACATCATACCATAGCAATTCACATCAAAATACATTTACAGCCTAGCCTAACATTCATATGAAAAATCGTAGATCCAAATAACTTGTTTACACCACTTTAGAACATTTTAAATTCGTTTTTGTTTTAGTTTCGAAATCCAAATAGTAGTAAATCATATTTTTGAATTTAAAATCTGGTTTAAAACCTATAGATTCATATATACCAAGCCTAGATATGATAAATCACTTACTAATCACCCAAAAACCAATGAAAAACATGCATATCGAGGTTGGTTTGAAATAAGCAATAATTATCCATTTAAAAATCATATTTTTAATTTGAACACATTTTAGAAACACATTTAAAAATATATATCCATAATTATAGTAAAGTGAGAGAATAAAATCTCTCACCTAGGTGGATAGCTGTTACACAGTTCCTAAGCTCAAATTTTGTAAAAGAAAAGGTCCCTTGCAAATATCTTATCTAATCCCCTCTTAATTAGATGATTTAGGCTAATTTTATTAGAAGAATGATGAAATTTAGGTAAAAGAAGGTCAATAAAGGCTAAGAAGAGTTAAAAGATGTTTAGAGATGTATTTATAGCGGTACATAGTTGTTTTGGAGGCTGCTCTAACCCTATTTCCAAGATAGGTTAACTGGTAGCATTAATCACCCTTAATTACCCGCTAATCTGGCTAAAATTTGTTAAAACTTCAAACATCTATATCCCCTAAACTCTAAGTAAAAAATCTGCTATGACCACTCTACGAAATCAGGAACAATCGTATCTTCCATTTGGAAGTAATTTTATACCTCAATTCAGTTTTTATAAAAAGTCTTTTATAATATTTTCATGGTCAAAATTGTCCAGTAAAAATTCAATGGGTGAAAAATGTAACAAGTTAGCATTCCACAAAGTTATAACCTCATACGACCTAATTTGGATTTTAAAATAATATTTTATGATCCTTTGATACACAAGATACGATCTTTACTGTCTCTCCCTTCTTCACCTCTAACTCCTCAAACTCTCTTTTCAAGATGTTGAGAATATACCTCTTCACTCTCACATTGCCACCGAATTTGCTCTCCAAGGGCTCGAGAAGATCTTGAAAGTATGTCTATCTAAAATTTCTTAAAAATCACCCCGTCTATAGCTTGATAAAGGTAGTCATTACTTAATTTTTTTCGTAAGAAAAAAGATGAATCAATCAAAGCTTCTTAGCCTGACCCAGTTCTGGCTAGGTTGGCTCGAATCCAGGCCAGTCAGCCAACTAGCCAAGGTTGGAGATGAGCCAGCCAGTCTTCCTCAACTGTTGGTTAGGCCCATGCCAACTCCTCTACTCAATAGCTCATCTAGCCAGTAGTAGCTAGTATACCTTGAAGCGGCTTCAACAACCAACTCATCAAGCAAAGCCAGACCTAAGCATAACCCAGCCCAGTCTACCCAACACGTCTAACTAGTGACCAACTCTCTCATGTCGACCCACACTTATCGTTGCTCCAAATCATCCCATCTCATCAAGTATCTCTTCCAACTATTTGCCGACGACATGGCTCAAAACCAGATCAGGCTTGACTAGTTGTTGGCCTGGCTTTAATACAGCCACCAACGATCGGTCCTAAGTGGCCCATGCCTGTCATCTCATATCTAGTCTGGAACCTCCCCCTCAGCCTTGTCCTAAACTACACTCCACCCCTATGTCCGGCTAACTCAACTCTGTGTGGTCTCGGTGGTCCCATCTTCGGCCCGGTTTAGCCACATCTTCCCTTCGAATGGCTCTAAATCAACCCGCCTCATCACCTCTCGCTCAACACATCTCTTGCAGCTTGGTCCTTAGCCACTATCTATTTTCTTCATGTCTTCGGCTATCCACCATCCAGCACAAGAAGCCTTGCCACATCGGCATGCAAAATAAACGGCAAGGGGCACAACCAGGCGTGCTTTCTTCTAACAATGAGCATATCGTACTTCTATAACATGCCGCTACAGTACATATGCATTAAGTGCACAATAAATGAAAGGTATGCACCTTGTACGGTTCCCCTGTTGGACTCATCTCAATCGCACATTTCTTTCACTTTTCCAATTGTCTCCCATCAACCCATTCGATCAGATCTATGGCCAAGCGCACTTTTCACTTGATTTGCAGCACAATCTCAGTGATCCACCATCGATTTCAACTACTATATATACCTCATGCATTGCCACTTCAAAGCGGTTGGAAGAGAAAAGAATCATGAGTATTTTACACTATCCACATCTCTTCATTAGTTTAAAGTTCTTTATTTTTGTTATTATTCTCTTGTAATTTACAGCAAAGTAAGAGAGAAATATAATAAGAGAACTTCATACTGGACGTAGGTAAACTTGTCAAACCACTATATATTTGATGTCATTTACTTTAATTGCTCTTTTCTTCATCATTTTCCATTTTAGGCCTTGTGATTAGCAAGTAACTAATGCTCTTCACAACGTCTCAGTCTAATTTCGAGGTTAACTAAATATTCAATCAACATTTTGGCGCAAAAGAAGGGCCTCCCTCCCCCTAAAGCTCTCATTTTTCTTCACTCTTCTCTATTAGTACCTTAGGTATTGGTTTTGATGATAACAACTATAGGACATTATATAAAATATAGATACTAATGTTTTACCAAGACACACACACACACACACACACACATATATATATATAGTATATAGTGCAGGATATTAGACATATATTGATTAAGAAGATTGTACAGTATCAATATGTTGATATATCAAGATGCTAATATCAAGAGTATATTCAAGATGATATAATTGAAGACTCATGAGTATTGAAGAGTTCAAGATTTCAAGATACTCCTGATAAGTTATAGAGTCAAAGAATTTTTGTTAAACCTTGATAGCACTTTCCTGATCTCTCTCGCCTTCTCTAATTTTTTTTTATTTTTTTTTCAAATATTACGGTTTTAAAATAATCTTTTCAAAATGATTTTTAATCTCTTATACTTACAAAAATATTATTTTAGTGTTTTTAAGTTTACATATATATTTAATTTTTGTTTACACTTTAATAAATCATCATTATATTGAATTTTATATATATTATTGAATACTCTTATTAAATCATTCAAAATTATTTTATAAAGTTTTATTAAGTTATATTTTGATTAAAATATGTATAAACTATATTTAAATGATTCTATAAAGTATCAATTATTTTACAAAGCAAGATTTTTAAAATAATATTTTTAAAGTGTTTTCCAAACTTGTAAAGAGTATGTCGACATACTCTATAGGCATATGTTAACATAGTGGCCGTAAAATTCAAATTTCAGATTTGAATGGAAGTGTCTTCTCGTCATATCTCTTCATGAATGGACATGACCATTTTCCCTATATATACCAGACTTCCAAATGAATTTAACTAACTATTTTCTTATTCTTCTCTCCTCTTTTCACTCTCTTGATTTCTAAATCAATTTCTACTCAAACTCTACCGAAATTCAACCAAAATTAAATTCGATCATTATTAGTTTGATTCTCCTTCATCTACTATTTGATTTCTCTCACCTCTCAAGATCAAAGTGCTATTCAAGAGCTATATGATCAATTGTAATCAAGATCGAAGATCTGAGTCTGTAAACTCTATCAAATCATATTCTTATACTCTGTGGTATTCTTGGTATCCCTGAAATCCAAGTAGATCTGATTATAGTCTGTAAAATTAATTGGTTGTGCTTAGTAGACTGTAAATCTAGTGGGTGTGCTTCTAGCACGGAAATCAAGTTACTCTACCTAGAGATCGGAATTCTAGAGGTTGTGCCTCGTAGACTTGTAATCAAAATTGTATTTGCATTTACTAGTTGAAAAGAAATCCATGCAAGGAATTGTACGGGATTGGGAGTACGGTAACTCCGAACTAGTATAAAATCCTAGTGTGTTATTTCATTTTTACTTTTACTGCAATTTCTTTATTTTCTCTTTGATTCTATGATTGTTAATTGCATCATTCCAAATAGAATCTTTAAGAATTTGAAAATTATTCATATAATCCCTATTCCGCCGACTCACATTTAGTATCAGAGTACTAGTTTTCAAAGTATTCATCATCTGTTTTTGAAAAAGTTTAAATGGCTACCAACACTATTAATAGTATTGTTAGTAACACTGTTAATACACTTGTTAGTAACTCATTTGTTGAAGGACAATCTTCTTCTAGACCTCTACTTTTTAGTGCCAATAATTACACATATTAGTCATATAGAATGAAAATTTATTTACAGTCGGTTGTTTTAGACACTTGGAATATCACACAAACTGAGTACACTGAACCTAAGTCTAATTTTGCATGGTGTATTATTGACCAAAAAGAAGTTGCACAAAGTAACTCTAAGGTTATGAATATACTATTTTGTTCATTATATAGAAATGAATTTAATAGAGTATCTATATGTAAGTCCGCATTTGAAATTTGGAGAACTTTGCAAGCTACACATGAAGGCATAAGTAAAGTTATATAGACCTAAATTTCCATATTGACAAACCAATTTCAATTATTCAAGATGAGTCCATATCTGATATGTATAGTATATTCCAAGATATAGTACACTCACTTATTTCACTTAGTAAAAGTGTTTCTGTAGAGGATCAAGTTAGAGAAATCCTCAATTCACTTACTCCTGAATGGTATCAAAAGACTCTTGCAATTGAAGAGGCTAATGACATTAGTACTCTAAAAATTGAAGAGATAATTAGCAATTTAATGTCTTTTGAAGTACAAATGCAGGGCATGAGAGAAAGCAAAGCAATAGAGAAAAAATCTATAGCTTTTAATGCAATGACAGATGGTCCAGATTCAGACAGCGATGATGATGAAAAAATTGATTTCATGACAAGGAATTTCAAAAAATTTCTAAAATATTGAAAGATAAATAATTTCAAAAGAAATGACAACAAAAATCCAAGAAGCAGAAGTGGAAACAGAAATGGTATTAGATGTTATAACTGCGATGGCCCTGGCCATTTAAAACGAGACTGTCCACATCCCGTTAAAGTGAAAAGTACACCAAACACTAATTCATCCAGAAAACGGAGAAGAGCCAAACCTACAACATTAGACGATTCAAACACATCCACAAGTGTTAATGAATCAGATACAGAAATTGCTAACATGCATAATTTAGAACAAAATGGTGACATGGATCAAAAAAAGGTACTCTTTTAATATATCAAAAGTTTTGATTTCTTGAATGAATTTTTTTTGGTTGCATTACTGATTGTTAGGAATACCCTATAGATTAATAATAATATTGATAGAATATTGTGTGATTATATTTTAAATTTAAATATTTTAATAATATAAAATATATTTAAATTATTTTTAAAATTATTTTTTTGAAAATAGAATAACTATAAATAGATATATATATATATAATAAAATATGATATAGTTAAAAAAATCATTTTTAAAAATTTTGACCTATATGTCGACATACCCAACGTGTATATGTCGACATATGTAGACAGATTTTGAATTTTAAATTCAAATTCAAAATTTGAATTTCCCTCCACCTTTTCACCAACTCCTATGTTCTAAAAAGATTTCTCTTGACCAAAGAACATGTCCTTTGATTCTCTATATACTCACCCTACCTCTATCCATTCATTTTTTATTTTCATTTTCAAATTCAAAAATAATAAACTCTCTTATCTCTTCAAACCACCCTTCAATGACATCCTCAAGCAATACTAAGGGTACCATAGGGCTTTCTAAGAAGATAAAGGAATATCCTTTTAATGATCAAGAATCCATGCAAGCCTATATTGGGTATTTATCTTTTGGAAAAGTCTTTCCTAGAAGATTTGCTATTTTTGATGATTTTCCTACATATGATCTTTTCAATCTTTGTTTGCAAAATGAAATTCTTGGTTTAATCGATGCTTCTCAAAATGATTTTTTCTTATTATCCAAAATTGGTGAAAATGTTTTATGCAAATTTAAAAGGAAAATTTTATGATGGAAGAGAAGGAGAAGTTTGAAGTAGTGTCAATGGACACTTGTGAACTTTTGAGTCACATTCTTGGATGCAAATCTAGTGAAATGGACCTTTCAACTTTTCAAATTGATTTTCAAAATCGTGAAGTAATTCATGAGATTTTCAAAAGTGATGATGATTTTGAATTTAAATATAAAAACTTACATCCAAAAGAAAGAATTTTAAGCCTTCTTTTGCAACAAAGTATCACTCCTAGAATGAGTAATTATAATAACCTGACACAAAAAGTTTTCAAAGCGTTTTTCGCCATTTATGGTCAATACGACATAAATTAGTCTCAAGTCATTTTGGATAAAATTTTTCCTAAGAATCTTTCTAAACATGAAAACACACTATTTCATGGTGTGTATCTTACTTGTGTTTTAAATTATTTTGATGTTGACTTTAAAGAAGAGGAAACAATTCCTCGAAAAATATTTGACAAGGCCAACATTTCACTTATGCATATTTCACCCTTTTTCGAGCCTTACGAAACACTTGTGGAAAAGGAACAAATTTTGGCTTGGGAAGAGGCGCAAGAAATAAGAGAAGAGGAGGAAGACGATGGAGTGGGAATATAAGTCAAGGATAAAGAACAAGAAGAGGAGGAGGATACTTCTTTGGAAAGTATCAATATGCCACCTAATCCATCCAATAAAGATCTTCTCAAAAATAAAGAGAAGATCATTCATAACCCAAGGAAGCTTAAGAAATCATTTTCAAAGAGATTTACTTCAATTCCAACAAAATGGATAAATTATTTGGAAAGATCATCCGCAAACTTGGTCGTTCTTCTTCGTCTTCATCCATATCATTCTAGTTGTTTGTTTAAACTATTTTGTGTTTGAATTGTCTAGTTTTAGTTTACGTTGAATCTCATTTATCTTTTTTATTTCTTTTACTCGTCCTTATTATTAATGAAAATTCTATTTCTTACTGTTATACATTGTCTACTATCTCTGGAAAGTCATACAAATATAATAGTATAAGCCAAATACAATAGAAAAGTAAAATAAAGTGGTTTTGAAAATTATATTGCATATGTCGACATATGCCAAGCATGCATGTCGACATATAACGACCAGTTTCAAAAAAATTTGAAAATTAAAAAATAATAACTACAAAACACCAATGCATTTCAAACGACTTCTTATCCCTATATATGCATATTCACTCCAGAAAATCATTATTTTCAGTTTCTATGTTCACTCCTTTTCATTCCTAAACTCTAATAAAAATCAATTGCTTCTCCTATCCAAAAACTAACCGAAAACCTCAAATAAACTCTTGGATCATTCAAGAACATTCTTTCTTTCATCCTAAGAAATCAAAGGCACTTAGAATTGAGTCAAATGCAGATGTCCTTTAGGGCCAAGGTCCACCAAATGCCAGTCTACTGAATTAGTAGGTCATCTGTAACGACCCGTAAATTTTCAATAATTAAAAATAGTTAATTTAATAAGGTTTTGTGATTTAATGTTGGAAGAAATAAAAATTTGTGATTTAAATAATAAGAATATAATTGGAATAAAACGTAATAGTATTAATTTAAGGTAATTTATAATTGCTTTGAATGAAATCCCAATTAATTAAAAGGATTAAAAAGTTATAATTGATATAGATTGTAAATAAATGATAGTAATGAATGTATTAATGGATAATTGGATTAAAAGAGAAATTGATAATTTAAAAGTTGATTGGTTAATGAAATAATGTGTAATGAATTGTAACTGAAAAATTTAATGTTGTGGTAGTAATTATAACACTTGTTGTGGATAATAAACTTATAAGATGTGACTAGAGGTTAATGGTGACAATTACTATATATCACCTATTTATTTAGCCTGTTAAATTAAATTTGAAATCAATTGCAATTAATTAGTGCAGTTAATGTAGATTAAATTGATAATTGTAGAATTAGTATAGTGTAAGTTGTTATAACATTGTTTGTAAATAGTAAACTTACAAATGTTACTAAATGTAGAAATGGTGACAATTACTATTCGTTACCAATTTAATTAATCAATTACAAATAAATGTTACATTAATGTGAGTTAAGACAATAACTGCAAACTGTGAATGTAATAAAAGGTATAGAAATGTTAATTTTATTTACCAGGCAATAATTAATGGAATAAAAAGAGTGAAACTAAGATAAATTTATTTTATTGAGATTTTAAATTATAATAAAATTAGTGGAAATTTAGATCGCATCCTTAAAACGGAAGAATACTGCAAAACGGTTGGTTGGGTTTAGATGTGCCTTGATTCGCCAAAATCGGTGATTTATGTCGTGATAGAAGGGGCTCGATCGGAGATCGTTACTGGCGGCGGAGCTAACCACGAGGCCAGGTCCAGGTCGGCCTTGGGAGGCGAGTTCGGCGGAGCTACTAGATGGAGTCGAAATTCGATCAGGCGGCGGGGCAAATTCCTTGATAAGTGGCGGCGCTATAGGGTTTTGAGCAGTGTCGAAGCCGTAGTTCTGTAGTAGGGTAACACGTGCTCTTTGATGACGTGTACGGTGAGAATGTGTTGCTTGTTTTATTTTAATTTAAATTTTTATTTCAAAACATTCTAATCATCATAACTTTCACATACAAGGTCCAATTCACGCCCGGTTTGTTTCGTTGGAATCGTATCGAAATTTCAAACATTTTGACGCTCGTTTGGATGAATTCTGAGACTGTTTGAATTTGGGCCCTAAATTGGATTTTTATTCGATTTAAAAATCGAAGGTGAGTGTTTTAACTCACTCACAACTACTAGATTATCTTATGTTAGTTAAATTAAATTTATGATGTGATTAGAAATTGATTGATTGATGTTTGGTATATTTAAATTGTCATTCCAGTTAAATTTGACTTTTATTGCAATTAATCATCGTTTAATTAAATATTGAATTTAATTGTTAGTTTAATACTTGTTAATGATAATCTGTTATCTATTGATGTTTATTGATTGATTGGGATAATGATTGTGATGGATGTTTGATTTGTTGACATTGGATGACTATATGTTGTATTTTTTATTGTTATAACACTACAAGTTCCCTATGGGTTGAAATGATACATACCCGAACGATCTATAGATTAGGAAAAAATCGTTATGGTTGAAATGATAGACTCGAGCGATTTTATGGATTTTATTTAATTCGGGATTGCGGTTTGAAATGATATATAACCGTAAAATTTTAAATTTGCGGATTGAAATGATAAATATCTGTACCACTTGACCCTAGGGTAGAAAATTATATACGGACGCCGGATTGGTTAAATTGAATGATTTTTATTTCCTTAAATTTTGAATGCAGTTAACTGGTATTTTGAAATAGAAATTGATTTATATAAACTGAATTATTTTCGATAATCCAAGTGTTACATGTTGAAATTGGAGTTGGTTTAATGAATTGCTCAAATAATAAATTTGAATTTCAAAGTTGAAGCGTCAAATATAAATGAATTTATTGGAATTAAGTTATTGAAAATGTTTGGATATACCTTTGAAATCTATTTAAACCAATTTAAACTATTTTAATTAAATTAACTATTTTAATCAATTTAAAACTATTTTAATTTATATTAATCTACTACAACCTATTTAATCCAATATAACCTATTTTACCTATTTTAAGCTAATTAAATTTATTTAATCTATTTTAAATCCATTTAATATAATTTAAATCTATTTAATCTATTTTAAACATATTTAATTTATGTAAAATTCTACTTAATATAATTTAAATCTATTTAATCTATTTAAATCTTCTTAAAACTAATTTAATCAAATTTAAATCTATTTAAACTATTTTTACTATTCAAACTATTTTAAATATATTCAAATTATTTTTAAAACTATATAAACTATTTATAATTACCTAAACTATTTTCTAAAATTTCAGACTGTGTAAAGTTGAAGTATTTATATTTAAATCCTTGATGATGATACAACCTAAGTTGGAATTTGGAATCGATACCTTTGTGAAATGACATATTTGAGTGAATAAGATGATTTGAAATGAAGAATTAATTAACATAGCCTATCGATAATTTCAAAGTGAATATGATTTGAAGTGAATAAGATTTGAACGCGAATGTGATTTAAAAGTGAATATGATTTTGAAAGTGAATATGATTTCGAAAGAGATGATTCAAAATTGAATATGATATTTTGATATAAATTGTGAATTGACCGTTTTGAAATGTAAAAGAACCATCTGGTGTGAAATAAGCATTTGGTTGTTAAAGAGACCGGGATCAGATATTGTCATACTCTCTGCCAATACCGAAAACCACTTTAACAACTGTGTATGTGGTGGAGATTCCAGAAATAAAGTAGGATGGTTTGGCGAACGATTTCTATATGAGGTATTGACGTGACCCCGACTCCCGTGAGTCAGCTTAGATGTGACTAAAACAGGAGCTATACCTGGGCCAAGTGAGGTCATTCCTCCGATCGGACATGCTTCTTCGATACCATATATGACTTTGTGAAGATTTGGTGGCTACCCCTTTATTTTGATTATGAGAGTGTGTTCCGAGGTGGGCGGTAGTAGCTGCTATGCGTTACCACCAGCCCGGTTCTGCAATTGGTAAATCTACCCTGGCATTGCCTCGAGTGCCATGTTCACATGCCCTAGAGCGCCTTCTACGAGTTTATTTTGTACCGTACCTATGGGGTGTCCTTTGGGTAAACCATTGGTTTGGTGGAGCTTACGGCATTGTATAGACTACGGAAATATATAAAATGTGTTAAGGGGGATATGGGTAACGCCTTAACGCTATTTTATTACTTTACATTACTGTAGACATATTATAATAGCGTATTGTACTACATAGTAGATCGTCTGACGGATCCTTAGGAGATGGTAATCTCGAACATCTCTTAAGTTACTGCACCCACGTTAGACACTAGATAGGAGATGTCATACCCCGTAAACATCTCCGACGCCGTTACACTCATATTTATTTCCCTGTTGATTTAAATTGCATAAGATCTTTTAGTTCTGACTTGATCGTTTTGTCTTTTCAATTCGCTCGGGTCAGTCTGAGCTTTTCAGTTTATCGAAGACTACTTTCTGGAGAATGAAGATGAAGACCTTTTACTATTGTTATTTATTATATCCATTCCACTGCATCATGTTGTTCCGCTGCATATATTTATTTATTCATGTTTTATGTTACTCTGATCTTTGTGTTGTAAAAGAATAATCAAATGTATTTATAAAACAGCTTCATGAACTGTTATTTGATTATTATATTTTGTCATTCCGCTGTGAGATTCTGTATTTGTTTTATTTCTTTCTCGTTTCTTATTCACCCCATAACAATCTGCCCTTTTGAGTGGTTTGAGTCTGGCATGTGTGTCTGCTTAAAACGTCTAGAAAGGCTGGTCGTTACATCATCAAATACCTCCTTCATTCATCTTCATCCTGATCCTGATCCGCCCTCACCCACAAGTTCCTCTAGCAGCCCTCAACTATGTCCGCAGGAAACCAAATGCTCGTTTTCATATCTAAAGATGGTCAAGCTTAACATCTAGCAGTCTTCTCAAGTAAGCTTGCAAGCCCAACCCTTCATCACAGATAATTTTTCACTTCTATTGATAAGTTCTCTTATCTACTAAGTTCTTGTGAATGGTGGCACTAGCTGCCCATCCCATCATCATGCAAACTCACTCATACATAAGAGTGCTCGAGCCAAACATGTGCTTTGGCTCATGCCAAGAAATGCGATCACCTTACAAGTGGTGGTGTGTCACCTTAGACAATCTTCGAGCCTTTATGTAGTCTGGTTCGAGCCAGCTTGTCTGTATGACCGCTTGTCACTCAGGAGAAACCACAAGCTAATGTATACCCCTACTCATGCTGGTACCACATGCCACACTACTTCTGGTCTTCACCCGGTTCACATAAACAACCAAGCTCAACTTGTTTCGTTAGCATACATTGCTATTTGATCTATCTTAAAAAAGAAACATTTCTACAAATAATGCAGGGACTATGCTAGCTATTTGAAACATGCTATCTACAAGTCACACAATGATGAATAAGAAAAGAGAGAGCAACAAAGTTCTTAGATAAGATTCACAACAAAAGATATGTTTCATTTAATCCATGAGTGCAAGGGCACAAAGCTCACCTTGCTAGGCGTATAAAGATATTTTATCGTAATGCAGTTAAAATAAGAAAAAGAAAAGGAAGAGACACACATCATGGAATGCTCTAATCCAGTCAACATTTTGGTGAGTAGCAAATTGGCAAGTTCTTCATGATTGGACAAACCTGCACCTGCATATGGTTACAGACTTAAGGGGCAAAATTTTACTCAATTTTTTGTTAGTAAAAAGTTAACCGATCAAGGATTCTTAGCCTATCTTGGTTCGATTCGGTCCAGACCAGGCCAGCTCAGATCTGGGCCAATCCACTACAAAAATAGCTAGGCTAGACACAAGCCGGCTGGACTTCCTCAGCTACCGCCCCAAACCTAAGCTGGACCTATGCCAGCCCATATACTCAATAGCTCAACATGCCAGCAGCAGGCCAAAACACCTCAAAGTAGCTTCAACAATGAACTCATCAAGAAAATCCATACCTAACCATAACCATGCCCAGTCCGCACCGACACGTCTTACTTGCAATCGGCTCTCTCATGCCAAGTTGCACTCGCTCTAGATCAGCCCGTCCACTTAGGTATCTTTCCGAACTATTCGCCGACCGGCACAGCTCAAAACTGAATCAGGTATGACCTGTAGTTTTCCTGGCAATATTATAGCCACCTACGATCAGTCCCAAGTGTTCTACACCTGTCATCTCGCATCTGGTCTAGCACCACCCCCTTAGCCTCATTATTAACAACACTCCAGGTCTATGACCAACTGGCTCAACTCTGTGCGGTATTAGTGGACAACCCATATTTGACCCGGTTTCACCACATCCCTTTTCAACCAACTCCAGATCGGACCGCTTCATCTCCTCTCTCTCAGCACGTACCCTATAGCTTGGTCCTGAGCAACCTTTTCCTTTCTTTATGTCTTCGGCTATCCACCAGCCAGCTTAGCAAGCATTGCCACATCATCATGAAAAGTAAATGACAACCAGATGTGCCTTCTTCTAACAAAGAGCATATCATACTCCTATAACATGCCACCATAGTACATATGCACTAAACATGTAGTAAAGGCAAGATACGGTTCTCTTATTGGCCCTCATCTCATTCGCATGATCCTTCCACTTTTCAACCATCTCCTATCAGCCCGTTCGACCAGATCAACTACTGGGCATGCTTTTCACCTGATTTAAAGCTCAATCTTAGCCATACATCATTGATTTTGGATATTCTAAACACTTCATGTATTGCCACTTTAAAAGGGTTGGAAGAAATAAGAATTATGACTATTTTACACTATCTAGAGCTCTTCATTAGTCTCAGATGCTTCATTTTTCTTATTATTCTCTTGTAACTCCTTGAAATTGTAAGAGAGATGTATAGTAAGAGAATTTCATAGCAGACATAAGCAAGCTTTTCGAACCACTCTATATTTGATGCCATTTACTTTAGTTGTTCGTTTTCTTCCTCGTTTTCCATTTTTTAGTCTGGTGATTAGCAAGTAACATTTGCTCTTCATATTGCATCAGTCTAATTCTGAGCTTAACTAATAATCCAGTCAACAATGACCATTAAAGTGAGGAATTTTTGTGAGCATACTACTCTTTTCTTCACTTATTTTTGCTCCTTTTGTTTTACTACTTTGTAGCTCTTTTTAGGAAAAATTCCAAGGGGGATTTAATACTAAATTATTAGGTATCAAGGGTTCAAGCAACACAAAAAATGTATATCAACCTTAAATCTTATGTCTAGCTTAAATACCCTTACATAAAAAAAATGAATACATAGATAAACTCCATAATTTGAACAATCTTGCAATCATGGTTCACTACTTGATAAACATTTCAAAGAAAAAAATTAGTCCCTAAATACAATGATTTATTCAACCTACAACTAACTAATAGCCTAAGAATTAGGCTTGGTTATCCACTGATTCACAACTAATTCAATAATGGAATGATTTAAGTATACAATCAATATTATAATGAACCAATTGATTTTATGATATCTAAGTCCAATCCAAAAGGGTGATTTAATTTCAATTTTATTTTCTCATAAAAAAGGAATTATGAACCAATTAATTTTATATTCAGTCCAACTCAAATGTTTTTTGTTCTCATTTTTCACCTTTTTCCTTTCCTTCTTTTTTCCCCTTTTCAGTTTGATAATAAGTGTAATTTATAGATTCGATGCTTTTAAATCTAATTTAGAAATTATATCTATTTTTACTTATAAAAAATAATAAAAACACGCTTAAATAGTTAAAGCTAATTAAAATTCAAAAGGTAAATATTGTAAAAGATTAATCATTTTTATTTAGGAAAGAAACAAATTATGATATTCTCATTATTATAGTGAAAGGAAAAATGGTGACATCAGTTTCAGGCCTTTTTTGCCCAAGCTTTTCAAAATTCAAATCGCTAGCACCTCTTTTAATTTTTTTGTTCGCTCTTTGCTCTACGGCTAATCTCGACATCTCCAACTTCCCTCCTCTACCCGCCTCCTCGTCTAGGTCAAGTCGAGATTCCGAGCTGGGTGCTGATGCCGGATTTGGGTGATATGATGTGGGGATCTCCGATATGCTACTGTGTTTGAGCTGGATCTCGTCCGTTGATGGGTGGTTCAAGGCTGCGTAATGTTGTCAATGGTCCAACCTTAGCGATTTTGGGTCCCAATTTGAGTATTGCATGTGTGTTGGGGTTTAATTCAATTGCTAGTTTATCTCCTGGTGTTCTGCACTCTGTTATCCCACCTTTTGGCAAAGCCGAGATACCCAAAAATTAACTAAAAATCAATGATTACTAGTCATGAATATCGATTGTGCATCGCAGGTTCACCATGGATATCGTTGAATTTTGTCCGAGTCCGGATCGGACTACAATTGACAAGACAGGACAAGCAAAGCCATAAAAGCCAGCGTTTCAAGTTTCAGGTTAATCGGAGTTCGTATGAGTGAGATATGATCGATACAAGTTAGGTAAAATATGTTGTTCGTATCCATCGGATAGTCGAGGTGATGTCTATTCGAATCCATCAGAATGACGTCGCCTCGCTCTATTCAAATCCATCAGATTCGTATCCATCCAAATAGCTCCACCCCGCTTCGAATCCATCAGGTTCGTGTCCATCAGGACGACACCGCCTCAGTTTGTTCGAATCCACCAGGAGCTAGCGATTTCGAAACGATAGTCTACAAATCGATCGTCTTCGAATCGATCCCGGACTGTGTCACTCGTGTCCATCAAGTTCGTATCGACTAGAGAACCCCTGATCGTGTCCATCGCATGCCGCGTTCGCATCTATCACTCAACTGTTGTTCGTATCGATCTGAGAGCACCATTGGTTCGTATCGATCTGATAGATACGAACTTGACCAAAATCGATCAATCCGAACATCCCCCTAATAAATTACCAGTGCGAATGGAGTTGCATGCGATGGATGAGAAATGGTCTTCGTCAACGTGAAATAACGATGCGAACAAGGCGCACGGATAACTCGGTCAATACGCCGCAAGGATTGGATCGATCCAGGGAACTCACACCACATCATCTCCCACGCATGTGCCTCGATCGAGTTGAACAGATGGATACGAAAGTGTGGATTCGAAAGCAGCAGACTACGAAAAACATGACCTTGAATCGATCATATCTCCTAAACCATTGATCCAAATGCAACGAAATTTTCACAACAGTTTGCATACAAGGTATAGAACAATCCTGCAAAGTTTCAGCTCGATTGGATCATTTCTTGATGGATACAAAATTGCTTCGTATCGATCGCAGATCGAGTCGAAACTTGGTGGGGTCGGTCGCGTGGGCCCCCTCACGTGCCAAAAGACGTCTCCCGAAGTTTGAGCGCGATCTCAGCCTCCTACGCCTATAAATAGCCCCCTGAAGCCTACAGAAAGGGGGGCTTTTGGCCATTCAACGTCCAGACTCTGCCGGATTCAATTCTACTTCTTTCTATTGCTGTTATATTCGAAATCAACCATTGTAGCAGCTGTAATCATCTGTAACCAGCAAGGATAATCAATAAAAGATAAAACTTTGAAGTGGACGAAGGCCGGAGATAGCCGAACCACTATAAATTGTGTGTCACTGTCCTTTATTTCTGGATTGCCATTTGTTGCTTGCTTAAATCTGAGATTTGTGTTTGAATATTGCTGATTTGTATTCATACACTGGTGCTTTCACAATACTTGAGGTTTGTGACCATTTTTGGCGCAAACACACTCTAATACAAATGGTTGTTTAGTAAATGTGATGAATCGGGCAATTCCGTATTGCAGCCTTTGTTAGTTGATGGTTCAGGCCTTGTGAAGGGTGGTCGATCGGAGCATGTTCCACAGTTCAGGCTGCAGGCCCCGCCATCTCATCTGCTCTCGTAGGTAAATCCTTCTTCTTTACGTGTTTCTAAGTTTAGTGGTGATGATTGTGTCCCTATTAGTAGTTAGTCATCCTTATTTAAGAATAGACCTGGTATTGCTGGCTCTTTCTTGCCCAAGCAATATATTGTCGATTTTCTGACAAGCCTGTCCCCCCATTGAAAGAAATCATTAACGTAGGAGTTGCATTTTGGAAATACTAATTAGTTGGGTTCTTTTAGATGAGTCTCCTCAGATTTCTATTATGAAAAATCATATTCTATGAGTCTGGTGTTTGAAGGGCTCGGTCAATATCAGGTGTGATAATTCTACGTATTGCTTTAAGTTCTCCAACCTGCAAGAAAGATCTTGTATTTTAGAATCTAGCCCAACTATTATTGAGGGAAAAGTGTTTATTATTACCCAGTAGTCCATCCATTGACCTTGCTCGTGAGCAGATCCTATCCATTTCCGTCTGGGCGCATCTTTCGAAAATCTCATTTGTTTTTCAATCTATGGAGGGGGTAAACTGGTTAGAAAATCATATTGGTAGGTTGATCTGCTTTGATATTTCCACTGAGCATGGACAAATTCTCCATTATGCAAAGGCTCTTATTGAGATCTCCCCTTCAAGGCAGTTGCCTAGTCGCATTCCAATTTCCCTTGCCGAGGATAGAGTTGCGTATATTGATGTCATACCAATGGAAACCTTCTATTTGCGACCTCTGTCACTCGTTTGGCCATGTTAACTCAGCTTGCCTGCATTCTTTCGCCAGATAGACATGCCTTCCCATAAGCATCCCCTCTTGAAGTCTCCATCTAGACAATGGATGTTCAGAGTTCAGCCTCCTTCTCAATTCATATCTCCAAAGCCTCCCAATCATGTTCCTCTGTTCCTACCCCTCCTGACAACCCGACCTCTGTGATGACCGCCCTATACCACCGACATATATAATAACTAGATAGTGTGCCGTAGTCATGCCCAACCAATATAGGACGATCATCAAGATGCATGATAACAAACATTGCATAGAACCTGTTATATCTCACAGCGCATGGATAAAATATAATATCATAGATATAACAGAAGAGACAGTAATAACTATGTGAACAAATCATTAGAGTACAGATCCACACAATTATACATCAAATGTCATAGAGTTTATACAATAGAAACAAACTCAATAACTGTCTCAAATACAAGTATGAGCAGTCACTACTAACGCTCCTTAGTACTGCACAGCAGAATAAGCATAGTTACTATATAAGTATATAATACGAGATAACTCCATCCAACTCGTCCTCTAAACAGCTACTAGGTCACCTAGACCTATTATCTAGTCTACTCATTTAAGAGTACCTAAGATAATAAGAAGCAAAGCATAAAACCTTGGGTCAGACAACAGTCTGCTGTAGTAAATAAATCTCAAAATACTATAAAGGTAAATATGGTAAGGAACAGAGTACACGAACCATACTTGACCTATCCCTGCAGCCAAAGAGTTAGCTCATAACAGTGTATTATGCTGCTCTACGATATCATAAAGGTACAATGCAGAATATTACAGTGGATGTAGAAATATCCCTGTCTCTAGTACCTACTCCTAATGATATCCTTATGTGATAGCCTATCAACCAAAAGCAACCACAACAACCATAACATCCATTAAACAAGACTCACTATCACTCATCCATGTGCTCTGAATATATGATAGCTCATATGGCCTCCTAACTGCAGGGACTAATGGGAATCCCGGCTCCCCATTGTACTCTCGTTTCTCGCAGCCCAAAGCTGGATAGGTGTCTTGCAGCCCAAAGTTGGGCACTATACACAAAACCACAGGTCTCAGGTATATGGATCCTTGCTACCAATTCATGGGCGTCCCCACATATAATACCCCTACTTCGAGTACAATGGAAAACACTCCAAGCATCAACGATTCCTTAGCACATACTTTCGAGCCCACCTTTGCTTCATTTGGTTACTGAGCCCTTCTTGCTCAATCCAGTTTCCATTATTCATGAGGAACCTATCCACATTCCCCGAACATACGGCTCACGCCTTTACAAGCCGCCATCTTAGGAACTACTCCCAATACAATCCAACGTCCAAAGATTCTAGCTTTTTATCATGCTCTTATATCGTCATCCAACCTAATACGAATGAGCCAACACCTCGAGCATGACCTACAGAGCATCCTCTACATGCCTGAAAATTTCACATCCATCCCATATAACGTGATAACTCGGCGCCGAATTATACACTTAGCCAATTATTGGCTACCTTCCTTTCCATGCCTCCAGTACACTTCTTAAGGTGCTTTGGACCTCGACTCATCACTCCTCGATAACTCAGCCCCCAATATAAAGAATCATCGTCCAAATGTAGAGATAACTCGGCCCCCAATCCAACACTTAGCCAAAATTTCCAACATCTTTCTATTGAACAACTCCTCGGATCAAACTCTATCCAACCATGCAAGAGATTGAGTCATAGCTCCTTCCCTCATAAATCAGTGCCGACTCATCTTGATAACTCGATGCCGAGTCTTACCTTCGACTCCAAATGAGGTGAAAATTATCATGTAGGATCCTGGTTTGCTTCAGAGCCACTCCTCCAAGTTTCGCCCAATTTCAACTAACTTTGCCTCCGATTTAGCCAATTCACCAACCTATCTTCTTACACATCCAAAACACTAACAAACAACATCAAAGCACGGTATACAAACTGTTATCTAGCCTTTTGACTAGGCTGTAACTAGATTGACTTGATAAATAGAACTTAAATGCTATCGAGGTAGATGGCCCGGAGAGATAGCCGTAAAGACCATAAACCAAGTATAATGAAGACTATAAAGCAAAGATATAGACAATCTAAAAGAATCAAAGCTCGAACTATCAAAGTAATGGATCAGTACCAATCCATAGAATCTTCCCAGATTCATTCCATTTTCCTTCTACAACCAAGTATTGATGTTAGAAGCCCATTCCTAACTCCATGGATCATTCACATGCAATTTGATATCGAATAGCTCAAGCATAAGGAATTAAAAGCTTAACTCCTCCACTGATCCATTCTAATGGCTAAGGAACATGCTCATAACCATATAAACAAGTCAAGAAACATGAAACAAACGATATATCACTTCGATCCAATGTAGCTAGAACCCTCTATAAGATGACCTTATGGATTGGTACTGATCCATGCCTATGGAACGGTACCGATCCATAGTTGATTGCTGTCTTAGCTACGTTTTCTCGAGTACAACTGCTGCTACATCATGGAGAGCGTGGAGGAAAATGTGCTAGAGATTTTCCTGGCGACCTACAACTATAAATAGGGCTTGGAGGGCTTCATTTTGAAGATATTTTAGCTCGCTAACAATTTTACATATATTTCTTGTAATTTGCTACCAAGTGGTATCAAACGATAAGAACAGCAATTGTAAAATAGAGATATCATCAATAAAATCTCAAGTGGACATAGACAACGATTAGCCGAACCACTATAAACATGTATTGTTATGTTTTCCCTCATTTTTTATTTCCTTTTTTGCACCTTTTATTCTCTACATAATCTATTGGGTGTTTGTGCCATTTTTGGTACTAACATTTTGGTTCTTTCATGGAGAACATGGTCACTAAAGTTGAGATGGACCACATGGTGAAGGAAATGGAAGACAAGCTCTAGGAAAGCTGCAATGAGTTGAATGCGCAGATGAAGCAAAGCTTGGACTTGTTGACTCAAGTAACCAAAAGTCACAAAAGGAGCAGGAGGGATAGAGTGCCTTTTGATTTGGAATCTGATTTCCTCATCGTTGGAGCAAAGGTAAAGGGATAGAAAGCAAAAGATGCTAAGGAAGGAAGCTGGAAAGTTAAAATAAAAAGCGGGACCGAACCATGACCAAGGCCTACGACCTATTTATCATTACCTATCCAACAATAGAGATCGATACCAAACCATCAAACATGGGTCTCGGTGCTCGACTCCTTGGTGATGCTGCTAGTTTGACTTTTGGGCGTACTGTCGATGGTCAGAATGTTGGAACATAGACATGTGCTGCAGATCTTCCACATAAAGACTATGTGCAAGGAACTACTGAATGAATGATTCCTTCGGTGTCAGGGGAACCCAAGTATCATGATACTAACCGAGAGCATTTGCCAGGTCAGGGGCAGATTATGTTCATTGTCGTTTAGTAGACCCACCTGAACTAGATTTTATTGAAACGGTCAAGCGATTGATAAGTGAGAATCAACACCGGACGAATGATGAGTGGGGTTCCTCCCCAAGCTGGAATCCTTTAACGGAAGATTTATTGCATGAGGAATACTCGCAGAGGTTTGTAATGCCAACGATGCATCATACAATGGAAAGACGGATCTAAGGCAACATTTGAAGAAGTATGACTGGCATATGGATTTGGCCAGGGCTACTAATGTTGTAGATGTCATTATTTCTCGATATTCTTAGAAGGGGTAGCGATGATGTGGTTCACCCGGATGCCACTGAGATCTATATCATCCTTTGATCAACTGGTGCAAAAGTTCGTAGAGCAATTCCGCATGTACACAACACGTCCAAAAGACGTGATGTCAATTTATAACCTCTTCCAAGGAGCGGGAGAATCTTTGAAGGATTTTTTGCATAGATTTCATACTGCAATGGTGAAAGTAAGCAATGCTTAGGAGGACATCGTACTGATGGTGCTAATCAGAGGAATTCATCCTGATACTGAATTCGGGAGATGGTTGAAAATGAAACCCCCGTTAACGATGGATAACTTTTACAAGAAAGTCAATCAGTTCTTATACCTGGAAGAGGCATGTACTCGTCCTAGAAGGGATTATGCTAGGAATTCAGCTGAAGTGATTCACAACAATATTGTAGTAAAATAGTCCGGAGGGAGTTTTGGGGATGTAGATATAAACATGGGCGATAAGAATTATGGTCAGAAGTGTAGTGATAATTGGGTCAGGAAGCGAAAGCCAGATGATAGGAATCATCCCAGGATTCCTAAGTATAATAGCTATACTAAATTGAATAACTCAATAAAGAATATCTACTTGGCAACTCAAGGTATTGAGCAGTACAAGAAGCCGACTTCGAGGGAGTCGATTGAGAAGGAGAAAATTGTTGGCAAGTTTTTCAAGTTTCATAAGACATATGGTCATAACACTAATGAATGTAGACATTAACATTATATGATCGAGGAATTGGTTCATAAAAGAAGTTGCAGCAATTTATGAAATCCCTGTAGGATGGCGGGCAAGGAAACTCCAACCCCCATGGGTTGACATCCCAACGGGGATAATCCGAGCCCAGTGTTGATGAACTTAGGTGGCTTGAGAAATGTCTTGTGATAATTATTGTAATCGGCGAACCACATCAAGTTAGGAAGAGTTGGAACAAGATGGGGTGTATGTTAGTGCTTTGAAACATGCAGTGAATGAGAGATATTTTGCTGTTAAAGAAGTGCTCTGGCATAGCAACTCATAAGTGTGACAGATGATATCGTTTTCTATAATAGAGATGCCGATAGGGTAGTGGCCCCGACTATCGATCTGCTAGTCATTTCGGCCATTATTGGACCTACTGTAGTAAGGAAGGTTTTGGTTGACTGTGAGAGTTCAGTAAACATCACATTTAAAAGAGCCTATGACCACATGTTTCTAGAGGCAAAGGACTTAAAGCCGTGTAAATCTTGGATCCAGGGATTTAATAGGACAACTATTGAGCTAGTGAGATGAGTGGATATACCAGTGGTTCTTGGAGAGGGTGATCGCAAGAGAGTGTGAGTCGTGCCTTTTGCTGTGTTGGATATTTACTTTACCTAGAATGCTTTTTTGGGCCGATTGGCCCTTGCTGATGTAGAGCAGCCATCGCTCCTTTGTGTTTGACGATGAAATTCCCAACCGAGAACGGTGTGGGGGTAGTTAAAGGGGATCAAGGACTTGGCCACAAGTGCTACATCATCGAGTTGAAAGAGGCGAGGCAAAGAGAAAAGGGAAAGGGCGCAAAGAGTGCTCTCTACATCAAGGCTCTGGACGCATAGCGACCACCGCCTGAGCCCTGGCTCGAGCAACATAGTTGATTCCATAAGGATATGGATCCAAGGAAAGAGCCACTGGACGGAAGGGCAGCTCCAGCCGAGTTAACAATCAACATCCCGATCAACCACGAAAATCCTATACGGGTCTTGAAGGTTGGATCGCGGCTCGGCATAAGGATGATGAAAGAATTAGTTGCTTTTCTCCAAGCGAACTGGACGAGTTCGCCTGGACACACTCGGACGTGTGTGGAATATCGCCGACGATAGCGAGCCATGCACTGAATATAAATCCGAAGTGCGTTCATATGAAACAGAAACACCACAGCCTAGGTTCGGAGAGATCCGCTGCACTTAAATAAGAAGTGGGGAAGTTGAAGGATAACGGCCTCATCGGTGACGCCCCATACCCGGAATGGGTATCGAATCTAGTTCTGGTGAAAAAGTCAAATGAGAAGTGGAGGACACGTGTTTACTATTCTGACTTGAATAAGGCACACCCGAAAGACAGCTTTCCGCTCCTGAGAATAGATTAGCTGGTGGATTCAACAGCTAAACACAAGTTGCTATCGTTCATGGATGCATACTATGGATACAATCAGATCCCGATGCATGTACCATACCAGGAACACACCAGCTTTATAACCGATTTGGGGTTGTACTACTATCTCGTTATGTCGTTTGGATAAAAGAACGCCAGAGCAACTTACCAATAGCTGGTGAACATGATGTTTAAAGATCAAATCAGACGCTCGACGAAGGTATACGTGGATGATATAGTCGTGAAATCACAGCGATCGGAGAACCACATTGATGACTTAGCTGAGATGTTCAATATTCTCTAGAAATATGGGATGAAGCTTAATTCCTTGAAATGCTCATTTTGCGTTGCATCAGGGAAATCCTATTGATGACTTAGCTGAGATGTTTAATGTTCTTTGAAAATATGGGATGAAGCTTAATCCCTTGACATGCTCATTTGGCGTTGCATCAGAGAAATCCTTGGTTTTATCGTGAACTCCCGTGGGATCGAGACTAATCCAGAGAAGATCGAAGCAATGAGGAACATCCAAGCTTTGAAGACGATCAAAGACGTCCAAAGCTTGAATGGGAAGCTCGCCACCCTGAGTCGATTCATCTCTAGAGCCACTGACAAATGCATACCTTTCTTCAATATGATCAAGAAAGGGAAAAGGAATTTCGCTTAGATGCAAGAATGTATATAGATGCATTCTAGGCTTTGGTGAATCATTTAGAGAGACCTCCCATTCTATCGAAACTGTTGGATGATGAGGATTTGTTTATCTATCCGGTAGTGTCGATGCATGCTTTAAGCGCCGCACTCGTGTGTGAAGAATCTCGAATCCAGTGACCAACGTACCACGTCAGTAAGCAATTCACAGGAGCAGAAAGAAATTATCCGAAGTTGGAAAATGTAATAACCTAATTTTTGGAGAATGATAATAAATAATTAATTAGTTAAAGATGAGTTTCGGGAGTATAAAATAAATAGTTTGGATTTATTTGGAACATTGGAACTTATTACGAGGTAATTAGTGATGAACTTAAATGGTTCGAGAACAATTATTTGTTTAAAGAATTGTAAATTTTATTAATTTGGAAGTTATTTAATATTGAGTTTAGAAATATGAACTCTTAAATATTTAAATTTTATAAATCTTGAAAAAGTATTATAATAGTTATGAAATAAATAAAGAAGGTCGTGATCAATTAAAAAGTGATTTTGTAAAGGAAAGATTTGGTATAATAACTAAATAAGAAATAATAAATATATTTGGAATATTAAAATTATAATAGTAATTAAAAAGAAATATTGAGTTAAAAATAATAATATTAATAATACAAATTTGAATTGATTGGTAAACGATTTAAATAAAATAATTAACTAAATAAATTCATGAAAAATTATTCTATAAAAAGGAACAAAGTTATTTAATTAAATAATTAAACCTTTTAGGCTTGAATGCATTTATTTTATTAATAAAAGAAGGAGAGAAAGAAGGAAATATGGAAGCCCAAATAGCCTGAGCCCAACAAAACAAAAATCAAAAATCAAAACCCTAAATAATTTATCTCCTGATGTTCCAATTCCAGATACTTCCCTACCCTGATGTTTTCCTTCTCTCTGTAAATAATCCCTAAACCTATATGTTACATTACTTTAGAGAATCCATTCCCTTTCCCCAAACCTGATCGCGTAATAACTTAAATAAGGATCAAATTATATCAAACAGCTCTCTATCTTGGCTTCTCAACACCTTTACATCATACGCAATCTAAGAAGCAGCAATTCACGTAGCGACATTTTCAGCAGGCAGCACAGAAGCAAGGAAGAAGGAGCATCGGTTCAGGTGAGTAAATTACTCACAACCATGTCTCATTTCATAATTATATCACTTGGACATGATCAGTATTCACATTTCAAATATCAGTTCCCTCATTAGGATCGATCACGCTACTGATTCATAGAGTAGAGGAGAGGGGATAGAAATCAAATGGCAAGTAGGAGGAGAGAATAGACAACCACAGGATCGAAAACCCATCAACTACCCCACTACGGAGCTTAGCATGACCATGACCTGACGCTGACCGGTCGACTGGTCATGGTCGACCAGTGCACAGGTGTGGAAGATACGTAGCAGGCTCAGGAGCGTTTGTTCATTCTATGTTGCGCGCATGTAGTTCCAGTGTGTGCGTCTTTCTGAGTGGGTGTATCCGTGTACGTGTGCATGTCCATGCCTGAATATGAGTGCATGTGTATGTTCATCTTCAGCTAATGTGTATTAATGAAAGTAAAGGTGCTGTGGAAATATATAAAATGATTGAATACGTGTCTGTGTGTTGCCAGGTTTGAGAAGGTGAAAATGAACGAGTATGCATGAGATAGCAGTGGAATTTTGAATATATATTCGAAACTGAAATTTAATCTACATTAAAAAAATATAAACTAAATAATTACATGTATAGATAATTAACTAAATGCTTATATTTATAAAACTTACACATGCAGCTGAGTTTTGGGAGGAAAGGAAAAGTGAGTTAAGGGATTTCTCTCTCTGAGTAACAAGACCATAACCAACAACGTCGCTTGTTCAATTCACACTCTCTCATGCTTTTGGACTAACCGAACAAGCTATGCAAGCAGATAAGTACAACTAGCTACGGACCAGTTTAAAATAAAAGCTTTGTTTGTAACGCCGAAGCCTTCATCGTTATAAATTATATATAATATCCACCGTTTATAAAGGCGAAGATTTCTCCTTATAAATTTATAATGATGAAGTCTTCGTCTTTGTAAATTTATAACGGTGAAAATTTCGTCTTTATAAATTTATAACGGCAAAGTTTTTACCGTTATATTTACTAGTCTTTGTCAAGAGAGAAAATGGAAGTATAATTTTATTGGAGGGACAAATGAATAACTTTCTCTTCTTCTAATTCAACTTTTGTTACTTCATTACAATCTTGACAACCAACACAATAAAATAACCACTATTTATAGTGGAACACACACTTTTACAAATAGACACAACTTTTTAGATAGACACCTTTTCGTTTCAACGGACACGACCCTTCATTAAATAGACACGATTTTTCATTAAATAGACACGACTCTTCACTTCAACAGACATGACTCTTCACTCTAATAGACATGACTTTTCATTGTTTTCATTTCCTACTAATATAGCATTTAATGTTTATTCAACAAAACTCCCCTGTAAACTTAAATGCTTCCGTCATCCGTCATGTGCCAATCATTTTCTTGCATCTGTTGAGAAGTACTTTCGGCAGTGGTTTTGTAAAGATAACTGTAGCTTGATCCTGACTTGTCACATGCACCAATTCCATACTTCCTTCCTTCACATGATCTCGGATAAAGTGAAAACGAGCATCAATGTGTTTGCTTCTTTCATGGTTTACAGGATTCTTTGCCAACTCAATTGCTGATTTGTTGTCAATATGAATCACGGTTGCACCAAGTTGCTTTAGCTCCATCTTGCTCAACAAATTTCTAAGCCATATCGCATGACATACACACCAAGATGCTGCCACATATTCAGCTTCACACGTCGAGAGCGTTACGATCGGTTGCTTCTTTGAAAGCCAAGTAAACGCATTACCTCCCATAAAGAACACATATCCCGAAGTACTTTCCCGATCGTCTATGTCTCCGCACCAATCGCTGTCGGAATAGCCAACCAACTTGTAATCTTCTGCTTTTGAGTAAAACAGCCCCAGTGACAACGTTCCTTGGATATACCGTAGGATTCGCTTTAGCGCTTTCCAATGCGAATGAGTCGGCTCCTCCATGAACCGACTTACAATGCCGACACTAAATGAAAGATCCGGCCTTGTGCATGTGAGATAGCGAAGGCTTCCTATCAAACTCCGGTATCTATTCGCAGCGACACGTTCTCCTCCACCGAACTTTGAAAGTTTTGCACCTGGTTCCATTGGTGTTGATACAGGGGTGCAATTTGCCATATTGAACTTCTTCAATATCTCTTTTGCATATGCCTCCTGTGATATAAAAATTCTCGTCTCTACTTGTCTAATCTCCAAACCCAGGAAAAACTTCATCAAGCCCAAATCTGTCATCTCGAATTCCCATGTCATTGTGCCCTTAAACTCTTCTATCATCTTATTATTGTTACCCATAAAGATGAGATCATCGACATAAAGAGCAACAAATAATATGTTACCTCCATTCTTATTTACATAAAGGGCATGCTCATAAGGACATTGCTTGAACCCGTTCTCCTTGAAATATGAATCGATGCGTGTATTCCAAGCCCGCGGTGCTTGCTTCAACCCATAAAGTGCCTTCTTAAATTTTAGCACCTTCTTCTCTTCTCCGACTTTTATGGATCCAGGTGGTTGTTCGATGTAGACATCTTCTTCGAGCACTCCATTCAAGAATGCCGACTTGACATCCATTTGAAATATCGGCCATTTGAATTGAGTAGCTTGTGTAATGAGTAATCAGATTGTCTCCATTCTTGCAACAGGAGCAAGTATCTCATCATAGTCGATTCCTTCCTTTTGCTTGTATCCCTTCGCAACAAGTCGTGCCTTGTACCGTTCTATCTCGCCTTGAGCATTCGTCTTTTTCTTGAACACCCATTTCACACCAATGAGCTGACTTCCTTTCGGCAATTCTGCTAGCTCCCATGTATTGTTACGGTCAATTGCCTTAATCTCCTCGTTCATGGCAGTTTGCCACTTCTTGTCTCGAACCGCCTCTTCAAAACTGATATTTTCAGCATCTGACAGAAGACATACAAGGTGTAGCTCATTTTTCGAATCATACAAATCTTGCAAACTTCGCATTTTGGGTTGTAGTGGTTCATCTTCATTATCAGCAGTTTCAGGGTCTGTTGATATACTTGCTGGTGCAATGGCTGATGATTCTCCAACTTCTATAGTAGCCTCTGTCGAATTATTCCAGTCCCACTCGCTTGCTTCGTTTACTCGCACATCACGACTCACCATCACCTTCTTGCTTATCGGGTCGAGTAGCTTGTACCCTTTTGTCTTCTCATCATACCCAATAAAAATATACCTTTTGCTTTTGTCTTCAAGCTTCGTTCTTTGCTGATCTGGTACGTGTGCATAAGCCACACTACCGAACACTTTGAGATGAGAAACTGTCGGCTTTTGTCCGCTCCATGCCTCTTGTGGTGTTTGATCATTTAACTTCATATGTTGACATTGATTTTGTACATAGATGGCACATTGTATAGCTTCTGCCCAGAATTCCTTCGGCATCTTCTTGCTTTTGAGCATTGATCGAACCATATCGAGAATAGTCCGGTTCTTCCTCTCGGCCACACCGTTTTGTTGAGGAGAGTATGATGCGGTTAGAAATCTCCTTATGCCTTGCTCCATGCAATACTCCATAAATGCCGTCGAAGTATACTCGCCACCTCTATCGGATCGTATGGCTTTGATGTGTCTACCAGTTGCCTTCTCCACCATAACTTTGAACTTTTTGAACACCTCGAATGCCTCAGACTTTTCTTTCAAAAAATAACCCTAAGTTTTCCGTGAGAAGTCATCGATAAAAGAAATGAAGTACCTTTTACCGCTGAAAGATTCGGGGGTAATCGGTCCACATATGTCGGTATGAATCAACTCGAGAATATGTTTAGCTCGATATTCTGCATTCTTTTGAAACGAGGCTCTCGTTTGTTTCCCAAGCACACATTCTTCACAAAATTTGCCCTCATAGTCCATGTTTGGCAGTCCGTGCACCATATTCTTCTTTGCTAACTTCTTTAGACCACCATGATATAGGTGACCAAAGCGGAGATGCCACAGCGATGCCTTGTCTTCTATATTGACTCGCAAACATTTTTCCTGTATGCTTCTCAATTTCAGTTTGTACATCCGATTTCTTCCCATCTCGACTCGAGCAACTAAACGCCCTTCATTATCTTTCAATTACAATGCCCGGTTTTTCATGAATACTGTGTATCCCTTCTCCATGAGTTGCCCAATGCTCAAAATGTTGCTCTTAAGATCAGGTACAAAGTAAACATTCTCAATTGATCCTTCTGTACCATCTTTTTGTGAATAATAAACTGTACCTTGGCCTTTTACTTGGATCTTTGATGCGTCTCCAAATGAAACGTGTCCATCTTCAACCTCTCGCATCCCCCCGAACATGTGCTTGTGCCCGCACAGTGGTTACTAGCGCCGGTATCGAGATACCACTCCGTGTCATTGTCGGAAACGGTATTTTTGTAAGCCATCATGAGAACACCATCTTCTCTTGTCTCTTCTTCCGCGACTAAATTTGCGTTTTCTTCTACCTTTTTCTTGGAATAGCACTCCTTTGCATAGTGTCCATATTTACCACAATTATAGCAATCGATGTTTGATTTGCACTCTTTTGCGTAGTGTCCATGCTTGCCGCAGTTGTGGCATTCGACATTTGAATAATTTGATCGGTCACCTCTACCACGACTACGTCCTCTACCTCGACTATTTTGTTGGCTTGACTGCCCCTTTTTCTCATAATATTCACCCTGACCACGGCCTACACCACCGCGACCATTGTTGCGACCTCCACGGCCACGTCCTCTACCACGAAAATTTTGTGCATGAGGTACCTTTTCGTCTTTGATTGACACCTTGGTTTGAAGTGCCTGCTCAAGTGTCTCCTCCTTCTTTTTCTTCTTACGTTGTTCCTGTGCCTCGAGAGAACCGGCAAGTTCGTCGACTGTAAGCGTCGCAAGGTCCTTTGATTCTTCTATCGCGCACACAACATTCTCAAAATTGTCGGTCAATGATCTCAAAATCTTTTCCACAACATGCGCATCATTCAGCGCTTCGCCATTACGATTGAGTTGGTTCACCACAGCCTGTACACGTGTGATGTAGATAGATACAGTTTCTGACTCCTTCATCTTAATCCTCTCCAACTCACCACGAAGAGTTTGGAGACGCACTTGCTTAACTCGATCGGCTCCTCTAAACACTTTTTTTTTAAATGTCCCATGCTTCTTTTGAAGTAGTTGCACCAGCAATCTTCTCAAAGCCCGACTCGTCGACGGCTCGGAACAACATGTATAGTGCCGCCTTATCCTTCGATCGTAACTCTTTCAGCGCCTTGTTTTGAACTGTCGTATATCCAGTGGTATATTTGTTGGTTCTTCAAAACCTTCTTGGACCACCTCCCATGCATCTTGAGATCCGAGGAGAGCTTTCATTTGAATACTCCAGTTCTCATAATTCACCTTCGTTAGTCGTGGTAGCGGCATTTGGCTCATCATACTCTCCATTGGCTCTGATACCAATTTGTCAAGAGAGAAAAGGGGAGTATAATTTTATTGGAGAGACAAATGAATAACTTTCTCTTCTTCTAATTCAACTTTTGTTACTTTATTACAATCTTGACAACCAACACAATAAAATGACCGCTATTTATAGTGGAACACACACTCTTACAAATAGACACAACTTTTTAGATAGACACCTTTTCGTTTCAACGGACACGACCCTTCATTAAATAGACACGACTTTTCATTAAACAGACACGACTCTTCACTTCAAGAGACATGACTCTTCACTCTAATAGACATGACTTTTCATTGTTTTCATTTCCTACTAATATAGCATTTAATCTTTATTCAACAGCCTTTGTTCACTCAACTAGCCACGAGATCAGTTCAAGCTAGTCACGGAGAAGTGAACAAGCCACACTTACTTGCTCCATGGTTTTTTTAGCAATTTAACAAACCATTGTTGGTTGTGCCTTGAGAATTGAAGTGTAGAAAGATGGTGTTCAACAGTTCAAGTATACATGCATGTGTAGTTCTCTGTTTTAACCAAATATATAGGTGTCAGGAAGATGGAAGTGTATACATGTCCATATAAAACGGAAATGGTAATTAATAGGTAGAAGAGGGTATAGATTTTATAATATAGTGTAATAATTTATGCTATTGCCTGACCTGGAAAAGCGAAGAAGAACAGTTAAGCTAGAAAGGAAGTTTTGAGAAATATAATCTTATATTGCAACTGAAAACTATGTATACATATATTAAAATATAACAAACTAAGTATATTTATATAATACTATAAAGATGCGAGCATGAGTGAATGCGTGCACGTGCGTTTACATACATACATACATACATATGCATGTCTATATATATATATATTGACAAGCACATATACATACATGTATATTAATGTGTTAGTGTATGCATGTGGGTAAGGGAAGGCTATGCGTGTGAGCTTTAGGTATAGGTAGTGGGATTGGAATTTAAGTTATGAAGATAAAAGTAACCGATTGCTAATTGTATATATATCATAACTAAAATCCACTTTTATATATACTAGTAGGAAGCCCGTGTCGATGGCACATGTGTAAATTTTATATTACTATATATGATGTTATGCATTAGGTTACTGATTTCAAATTTGTTGAATATATAAGATGCAATATCAATTTGAATTTGCATTGCTTTTAAGGTAGAATGTTCATTAGATAATATGCAGATTATAATAGAAGCCAAATTATGAAGAATGTAAAGAGGATAAATACATGTTTGGAAAGCAATAAATAAATTGATTTTCGGTATTTTCCAATGTTTAGGGCAGTAAAAAAAGGAAACATCTCAGGTGGCAACTCTTTTGAGAAATATAACAAAAATGTATTTTAAAGGAAAAAATAAGTCTCATATAAATGAACAAAAAGTTATATGCAAATAATGTACACCTTAAATCATTCAACGGATAAGATGCTCTGCTCTAAAATACAATTAACAATGAGGTGACAGTGGACAGAAGCGCATAAAAAGTCAACATATTATCAAAATCCAAATCATTGAATCTTTACATATTTTCTTAGCTCTAGATTTTAAACAGTTTCCTCTGTTGTAATATATTTTATCATCTTTGAATTTGGTTGAAACTATATGCCATAATTTCACTAAATTAAAATTTTGATATATCCGTTCATCTTTGAATTTCATAGTTAACTGATAGTTATAGTGAACTCTCCTTATATATCTCAATGAAAACTGCTTAATAATGATTATTTTCAGTAACATCGGGTTTTATAAAAGAATTATAATAATTTGGTTATACTGCGAGGAACATAACTCAAATTCAATTTTGTTACTAAAAGGAGAATAATAAGAGAAAGACATGTTGAAATGAAAGTAATCACGATGTTTCGACCTAGGATAACATGTAACATAACTATCTAATATTTTCAAAACAGAAAGGTAACCCTTTATTATCTAATCATTTCATACTAAATCCATGGTTTAATTTAGTAAATGCAATGAATTTATGAGAATATTGTATTATCTTTTTGAGGAAGGTACATGAAATAAATTTGTTAACATATCTGTACTATATTTTGATTGAAATTTCATTGACATTTATGTTTTAATGGACCTTTACATCCCTTTAGCTATATATTTGCCTTAAATTATGTTAAAACTACAGAAATGCATTATATACCTTTTTTTTATAAATATAAAGATTAATTAATATCAAACATTTGTGTAATGAAACGCTATTCAATATGGAAAATATATGGAAAAAATGCTATAATCGAACGTGTAAAAACCGTGGTATTTACAAAATTGCATATACATATATAAGTTCAGATTATTATATAGTATTAAAACAATTACTTCTCAATAGGTACAAAAACATATTTTTATAGTATATTAAAGATACATGCTAAATATAACATATAGTTATTTCTTTACAACACCATCAGTGATCTAATAGTTGATTGATTCTAGACATTACAATGTATGGGAAAGTATATTAATATTAGCAGGAAGAAATAATTTACATTCAATTTATTCCCAAACTAATTTTAATTGGATAAAAATTTACTAAATTTTAACAGTAAGAAATAATTTACTGTAAATATAATGCATCAATTTTACTTCCAAACTAATCGAAACTGTACGGTTCGTAAACTTCTAAATGTGAAAGCATATAAAACTGTTCGGGTTTCATAGATTGGAACATGTTTGATCATAATGGAAAAACCATGAAAGAAAATATCCGATGCATCCAAGAACTCCCTAACATAAAAACGTTATATTGTCATCTATCAAATTTAGATACAAATGACTTCATCGTATGTAGTAAGAAAACATGAAAAACGACACTACACCAATCAGTCCATTTTGTCATACTTTTCCGCTTTCAAATTGTAACAGTAATAACCGTGACAAATTTCTCACAATTATTTCCATTACGAAATTTTGTCACGGTTATTACCGTAACTAAATCTAGTAAATTCGTGAATAATTAAAAGTACCGTGGATATGGTTGTAATTTTACCGTCTATGGTTGCTTATCCTATTTCTAACGCATATCATTTCATCATTTCTTATTGTTTCCATATTCGCTCCAATCTAGGGTTATTGCCCCTTCGATTTATTCTACCATCGTCTCCGCCGTTCTGCCACCGTCTCCGCCGTTCTGCCACCGCCTTCATCATTTATTCTCCACCAATTTGATGAATACAAAGGAAGATTAGGGCCTGTGTTCTATTTCGGTGATCAATTGGAAAAGCAAGTTTGGTATGTATCATGATTTTCCAATTTTGTTGTATTTCGAAATTACTTCCCAAATCATGCTTTCAGTTGGCTAGAAATTTGTCTTACCAGTTGATGTTGATGATGAATTATTTTTTGGTCTATGTTTTCACGTGCTCTTTTTTTAGTACAACCATACTTTGACATGGATTCCTTACGTGAGTGAAATTACTAACGTAGTTTGTGTGCAAATAATAATAATTATCACCTGTCCAATTACATCTGGAGTTGTATAAACTGAGCAGTACTATTGGCACAGACATGTACATTAGAAATTATTTAGATTTCAAACAGCAGCAGAAAGTGTGCGTGCTTTTCATTGCAGTCGGCATACATATTTTGTGTTGCCATTTGACCACTTCCTGTTTTGTATTTTTCAATTCAAATGGTAGTCAATTGCCAAATGTAATGAATATTATATCATTCTTCAAATGCTGTTGAAATCAAGTATTTTCCAATGTATGTGATGATATGAAAAATACAGCTCTATAAATTGAGTTTTGGTTAACTACAGAGCCGGTTTTAGGATTATACTTACTAAAAGTAGAATTAGGGGTTCTAGATAGGGCAACTTACACTAGGAAATAATAATAATAAGGTTGCTTCATAGAAATTACACTAGAAAATGAGGAGCAGATTGATGATTATGTTCCAAACTATGTGATATGTTCCATCTAATTTTACTGTTATGCTGAATGTTTGGAAAGGTTTGAATTTTTGTTGAAAAATCTTGTTAAATAAATAGATTGCCTTTGGTAAAATTATCAAACTAGTTGATAATTTTTTATGTAGAGTTTTAACAATTTTATAAATAAGTACATAAATGATTAATACTGCTTTTATATCATGAAAAATTGAGCTTCACAAGTATATAACATGAATGGATGTTTAAAACCTTCTACTTTATTCTGGCTATTCATCTCAAGCTATAATTTAAAGAAGGGATGGTATCAATCAAAGCTTCATGAACTAAATTACTTTGTTACTAGAATAAAATACGTACATAAGTGCTTTTTGTTTCCTCCTAAGAAAATTTATTCTCCATATGTATGAAACATAGATTAATTTTCATGAGTGTAATTTGGGCAACTGTAAAAAAGGGAGTCAATTAGAATCCAATGAAGCTAGGCACAATTCAAGAAACAAGAGTTTAGACAATTTAGTGTACTCATTTTGTGTGGCTTCAGTTATAAGTAGACTATTTACAGTTTATGGTAAGTAGTTTCAAATTATCTTAATTGAAAAAAAAACTATTCAGCCTCTAAGAAATAAATACACTTTTGTACTATTTTGAAGAAACTTAAAGATATTGATAAATTGGAAGTCATTAATCAAATATTTGATTGACCTGCATTTCTACGTATGCCTACGGTGATTCAGAGGGAAATTACTATAGCAATGAACATATTTATATACAATAGACATTAATATTATTTGGCTGGCCCCATTTCATAATTAGGTACTGGGGCAATGTTTGCTGATCTCACGCATTTTTCTAGACCGCAATAAGGTAAGGTTATCAAGTTTTCCTTTTTAGTGAAATTTTCCTTATAATAATAAGTTATATATGTATATCTCATTTGAGAAACAATTTATATCTCTTTGATGTATCATATGGTATTTTTTTGCTTTATTTCTTTTTACGAAGATCTCCTATCCATAATTAGTGAGCTTATGGTTATTTCTACCTTACTTTTTGGCAGATGGCATTATGACAATTGTATATCAGTCTTTAGTATTTGCATATATGGGCGAACCTGCATATCTTTCAAAGTAGAAACAGAACTGACAGAGAATCTTCTTTAAACACATATTTGGTATTATTTATAAATTTATTCCATTACAGGTATACGTTGTTGGTAAATATTTGTTATTTTCCTACATAGTACATATTTTTTATATGGAATTTTATTTGCATATATAGGAAAACCTGCATATCTTTCAAAGTGGAAACAGGATCGACAAAGAAGCTTCTTAAACATTTATTTAGTATATTTTTTATAAATTTATTGCCATTACAGGTATACGTTGTTGGTAAATATTTGTTATTTTCCTACATAATACATATTTTTTATATGGAATTTTGTGTACTTGTATACTAGTTTCAAAGTTTATGGAAACTTATCATAATTTAGAATAACAAAATGTCTATTAAGTAGATGATACAAACACCATTTATAATTGTGTAGAAAATTTTAGATATGCACTATATTTCAGCACCCCACCTTAACTATATACTGTAAAACTAATTCTTAGCAACCATTAAGAGCAAGTTTCAAATGTAAAGGACACTAGCAAATTTTTGTTTGTTTCATAGTTTCCAGTAACTATAGTTTTGTGCTGATATCACATAGCATGTCATAATGTAACCAAAATCCTCTTGATTTTCCTATACACCCTTGTATGCTTTACTTCTAAAGCAAGGATTGTATTATTCATTCTCTGATGGCAAATAATTGAAATTCTGGGGATATTTCCCTCGTTATGCTAATCTGACTAGTATTTTTGACAAAGATGAAACTTCCATACTGACGACTTATCTGCCCTTTCAGATTGTTGGGAGTGAAATTTTAACTATATCGGTTGTAGCATGTTATGTCAATACAACTTTGCCTCCACCCGATAGTATATGCTCTCTTTTGTAAGTCCATTAATTTGTTACATTTAATCATCTACATTCATTCTCTTATGGCTATTCAATCTTGCATCTGTAGCTAATTGGAAAATGGTTGTGCTGGTGTATTTGTAATGGCAGTGTCTTCAGCATCTCCCAAGGTAATATGAATGCGTGCATGATATATATTGGAGTTACGATGGTAAATGCATGCAAAAACTTAGTTTGAAATATTACGTATGTTAATGTTGGGTGAGTGTATATTATATTTTTTTTCTTATATGCTTATTCACACTACTTTGTTAAACTATCGTTTGTCTTGCATCAGTAATTACTGTCCCATTTCTTACAATATTCTACTTTTTTTCCTTCCAATGCTTTGTTTTCTTTATCCTGGTTGTAAGTGAGCTTTCTATCCATATGCCACTTTATATATTGTATGTTTCCAGTTTTTTTGATTAGTTTGCCATACGAACAACTCTTACATTATCTCATATCTTACTGTATTGATTATTCACTCTGTTTCTACTTCTTATATAAATGTATGTATTCCTATATATGTGCAAGTTTCAGTAGTTTTCAAAGTATAATTCATGAGATTCTAATATAAATAAAGTTTCAAAATGTATTTATTTATTTGATAATAAATAAATGTATTAAATTAATTAGAATGATAATTATTTAAAATAGTATATGATTATTGTATATGATTCTGTTGTAGATATCGACAGTGCGTCCTTCGCTGCTGTTTTCAGATTTTACCGGTTAACAAATCGTCGTCCAGATGTAAGAGGTACGTCTAAAATCTGACATGAGTTGATTATTTACTCCTTACATCTTCATTGACATAAAAATTGTTATCCAAAGTAATCAATATTCAGTAAGTCTGATGTTGGGTTTATTATTGCATCTTAATCTGTCTAGAATATTTATTTTAAAATGATCTTATCATCTGAGCATCTGCTCGTTCGATGGATAGATATTCATCTCAAAATCATAGCAATTTCAATTATGGATAATTGTTTCAAACTTCACTTTAGGACAATAATAATAGCAATTTCATGTTACTTTTCTTTAACATGGTACCGTAGTTGTTAACAATACAAACTTATTCCTTTGTCAACTCTACAAGTAAAATCATTATTAAAATATTTCACTATCCTATAAATGTTACTTTTCCTTAGAAAATAAAAAACAATTTCATTGTCCTATATATATTCTTATAGTTATACTGATTTTTCACTCGGTTATTCTTCAAGATTGAAATTATTCTGTTTGTCTCGTGATGTGATCTTTATTAGAATATTTCTGTTGATTTTACTGGATATGTTGCCTTTGATTTATTTTCTCTTTATTAGCATCTAATTAAAAGGCATACAAAATATGTTCTTCTCAAATAAAATGAGCACCACGACTGTCGAAAATGTTCACTCTGGAAACAAAAACAAACAGTGCCACTGTGCTTCCAATTCATATGGTACAGTGCTAAGCGCGTAGCTCAATTTGCAAGCTGAGCTCTGGGCTCAGTTATTATAAACTGAGTATGCTTAGTTTTTATCAACTAAGCTTGCTCAGTTTATAAAAACCGAGCAATCAGTTTATAAAAACTTAACTAGCTCAATTTCTATAAACTAAGCAACCTTAGTTTTTTTTTACTGAGTTTACTACTCAGTTACAAACTAAGCAGTGAAGCTCAGTTCCAATCTGAGCAGTAAGCTCAGTTAAAAACTAAGATTAGCCCAGTTTATAAACTATGCTGGAAAGTGCAATTTTTAACTAAGAAAAGCACTCAGTTTTTATTATCAGATTTGGTGCAATTCTACATTCAAGTACAATGAAGCTTTCCTTCTATTTGTTTTATAAACTGAGCAAGTGAGCATTAATGTTTATGCATATGCAGGCTTTAATAGAAGCTACAGAAGAAAAGCACAAATCAGAAGCAAATAAAATTTGGCCGATTTAGTTGATGGAAACTGATAATCCCGAATGTAAAATTACACGAGCAAAGGCAATGAAAGTGGCACACACAAGTAAAAAAACCGGAGAGGTGCTTTCTTGCGCCGTTGAAAAATATGTAAGTCTTTTACAATTTTTTTCTGACGACAATTTGAGTAGTTCACATTTACACCAAAAAATAGTGACCCGGATATATTAAACTATTATTCAAAATTTCATTGTGGAACTAGCATTGTACATGCCAGTATATACAACATAGTGCAACCGTGCTCAATTTACTGCACAGACAAGTGTACATCTTCTAACCATGCAATTGATCTCCATACTTCTTCCTTATAGTTAATGTTAATTTATCCCTCTATGACTATGACCTGTAAAAACCTTGAACAAACCATAGTAAAATTTGATTATTGTTCATGTGTGTACATTATTGTGCACAAGTTCATTGTCCTTTTTTCTTTCTTTCAAGATAGAACCTTCCAGGAAAGATTAGAGGAAGTATCAGAATTTTCAATATCACATCATAGTTCTTCTTGTGATGAGGGAACAATGTTTAAAGATTAAGAAAACTGTTTTAAGAAGTCATCAGGCATACTAAATAAAAGCTGATGTATCTGAAGTATGTGATTATATTTTGGTTCAACGTGAATTATATTTTGAAGAATGGTAGTAGCAGTACTCTGCTTTTACATATGAGTGTTGAGTTATGCAGATTAATGAACATGTACTAGTTATTTCACAAAGCCTGGAAGTCATGTTACATACTGTATACACCACTATAGTTTGCACATCATAATATAAATTAATAAATACAAATCTGTTTCTTTTACAATACCTTGAGGGCTTGATTATTCCACTTGCATCTCTTATAATGCTTATCTCTATTCCTTCATCATTCAAGTCACGAAGCCTTGTTAAACTCTGGACAAATGCAAGTTTAGTTCACTCTGGACAGCATGAAACTGATGATAACTCTAATGAACTTTTCCTTGATTATATAAACACATTTTGCTTGTATTCTGTTAATGATTATCAAATGGGTTCCTAGTATTTAAAAAATTATCTTACTTGTTAATTCTCTCCTAAATTTTCTCTAGCATTTTCCTGTCATCTTCTTCAACATTTCTGATGTGTTTTCCCATAAATTCACTGCGTTCTCTTTTGCCAAGCATTAGATTTTTTTGCTTTATGAAGGTGGTTAAAATTTATGTTGCAGGCTAAAATTTTACAATTGGAAAGGCTTATATACATAGAACTGGAAGTCTGTTTAAGGATTATAAAAAGGGTGATTTTGTGCAAAAGATACCCCTGTAATTTATAGTCTGTTTAAGAACTGGAAGTCTGTTTATGAACAATCGGCACCCTTGTAATTTGGTGTTGTTCTAATTATTGATAGTATGTTTTCTTAATGTTAATACTATATATTTTTGGTATAGATTGTTTGTAGCTGTAATAAAATATTGGTGCTATATAGTTTGTTTGATACTGTTTTAGTTATAACGGTTATAAGTGTTAGAAAATAACCTTTCGTAATGGTTATAACTGTGATATAATTAGCATTTGTCACGGTTATAAGTGTGAGAAATTACTATTTTATCACGGTTATAACCGTGAGCAGATACTATTCTGTCACGGTTATAAGTGTGAGAAATTACTATTTCGTCACGGTTATAACCGTGAGTAAATACTAAACTGTCACGGTTATAAGTGTGAGTACATACTAAACTGTCACGGTTATAAGCGTGGTAAATTACTATTTTGTCACGGTTATAACCGTGAGCAAAAGTGTGACTAAATTTTACCACGGTACCTATTTTCACGGTTATAACCGTGACAAATTAATTTTGTCACGCTTATAACCGTGAGGAAATTGCCTTTCTGGTGCTGTGCGATACATAACATGCGTATTATATTTTATACCATTAACCGCAGTAGTAAAAGCCGGCAGAGAAGAACCATGTAGGTGGAATACATAGATGGGAACTTACAGTAATAAAAAAGAATTTTAATTTCCTCACCAAACTTGAATGGTCAAAAGAATTAAGGAGAAGATGGGATATTAGAAACAAGAAAAGAGTCACAGGTCCCTATTTTTGATGTTGTCATACAAAAAGTTCCTGCAGAAATGAATATGTAAATTTGGTCCCTATTTTTCAAAAATAAAAAAAGGCAAAGTGTCTTGCACTTTTCTAACAGAAAATGTAAGATAACTTGCACTTTTCTAATTTTGAAATATTTTTTGAAATTTTCGAAAATTTTGAAAAGCGCAAGTTAACTTACACTTTTTATCAGAAAAGCGCAAGCTAGTTTGCGCTTTCTAATTTTGAAATTTTTTTGAAAATTTTTAAAATTTTTAAAATTTTTGAAAAGCGCAAGGTAACTTGCGGTTTCTATCAGGAAAGTGCAAGCTAGTTTGCGCTTTCTGATTTTGAAAATTTTGAAATTTTAAAAAGCGCAAACTAACTTGCGTTTCTTATTTAAAAAAAATAAGGACTTAATTTACATACTTATTTCTACAGGGACTTCTCTTGTAACACCATCAGAAATAGGGACCTTTCGTGCAAAGCCCCGATTAGAAAAATAAGCTTATGAAATGGATGAAATATATATTACAAAAAATGAGCAATAAAAGGATTTAAAAAATAACCAAATCAAACATAGAAGAAATATTTAATGGTGGGCAGTAAATTATTAAAAACAATGATCAAAATGTCAAACATACTTCATTAGTCAAATATTTTTTCAACAAGAAAAGAGTCACAGGTCCCTGTTTTTGATGTTGTTATACAAAAAGTCCCTCAAGAAATGAATATGTAAATTTAGTCCCTATTTTTCAAAAATAAAAAAATGCAATGTGTCTTACACTTTTCTGACAGAAAATGCAAGATAAATTGCACTTTTCTACTTTTGAAATATTTTTCGAAATTTTTGAAATTTTTAAAAATTTTGAAAAGCGCAAGTTAACTTGCACTTTATATCAGGAAAGCGCAAGCTAGTTTGCGCTTTCTAATTCTGAAATTTTTTTTTTGAAAATTTTAAAAATTTTGAAATTTTTGAAAAGCGGAAGGTAACTTGCGTTTTCTATCAGGAAAGCGCAAGCTAGTTTGCGCTTTCTGATTTTGAAAATTTTGAAATTTTAAAAAGCGCAAGCCAACTTGCGTTTTTTGATTTAGAAAAAACAGGGACTTAATTTACATACTTATTTTTACAGGGACTTTTCTTGTAACACCATAAAAAATTGGGACCTTTCGTGCAAAGCCCCTTTTTTCAATTAGTTGTAGACTGTAATTAATAGTAGCAGTAATTTATAAAAAGAAGCTAATGCAGCTATGCAAATTTATTTTTTAGTGGCACGTATCCTAGTTTCAAATACTATCTACATTAAATCAACCATTTTTGGCCAAATTATAATGATAGTATACTAAATAAGAAGGTGTAAAAATTGAAAGGATGTAATGGGCATAAAATATGAATTTTTCTCATTCTAAATCAGAAAAAAGACAAACTTAGATTTTACCAAATTGAATGGATACAAAATAATTGTATAATAATTTATTATGAAGTAAGCTTAGCATACTTTTGTATTGCAAACCACCATTAGCTTGGATTAAGTTATAAGAAAATGAGTTCATTATTCTTTTTACATGAATTATATATTCTTATTTTGCATACATTAAGATTTTATAATATGTTGCCTGTCATATTTCATATAGAGTAAAGAGTAAAAAATGAAACAAAATTTCGGAGGGAAAGCATTATTAAATACAAAAGACATCATGTGGACTTGCCTCTGCCACCTTGTTGAAAATGCAAGTCTAATCTAAAAGCCTTGATTACACGTTTACATTATTTTCAATGTATATTTTTGGTGGATCTAATTTAGCGGAAATGCCTACACAATCTACATATTTCTACATTTTACAGTTTAAATTTGGTTGATGTAATAAATTCTACATTCATTATTTACCAAGATCAAATATAGATAACTTAATGTTTTAATAAAATACATTTGAAGGTTGTCCTTTACATAATAATACATAACAAAAATTTAATTTCAATGCTTTGATAATAAAATACATTATTCTCCATAATTTTTTATTGATTTTGAATAAACATAAAATCCTACATACTATGTAGGAACACATACTATAAAAAAGTTAATAAACAATCCAAGTTGAAATGTAACTAAGTAATACCTAAATAATCAATCACAAAAAAGTATGATGTGAGAAGTCTTAGTTCACACATCTTAGCGAACAGGTTAAGCCCGTAAATTTGTAGTTATCTAAAAGCATTATTGGAGAATTCCCTGGAGAAAATTTTAATGAGGTACAATGGATTCTAAGTGGATGGAACTGCATAAGAATGAGGAAGTTAGATAACTTATATGTTGTTCCAGTTCCCTAAGAATATGAATAATGTATGCATATAGTCATTATGCTGTCTAAAGTGTTAGTTGTTCAATTTTTACAAACAACTTATGTGCACGTGTATGTATTTAAGAAAAATATTTAAGGACAAATTTTAGTAGAGTCTGTAGCAAGTGGAGAAAATGGACAAAAACATTTTATCCATTTGAAAATACAAAGGGAATCTGCAAGGACATAATTACCTTAGTATAAATAATTATTATTTTCTCAAGCGCATCATTTTATCATATAATCTCAAGCAAACAAACTTAGAAACCAATTACAGAAAAATATCTTGCACAAAATATAGAGAACAATTTTATAATCTTACCTCAAGTAGACATCCATCATCTTCAAATACCGAAATAAACATCCTCTCATAACCATTGGTCATTACGTCAAGTCAGTGATCAACTTAGAGCATCGTAGATCATTCAATTACTGCAATCGTAAACAAAGAGCTTCTGTCTAGCAAACAAAGTTAGAAAAATGATCACCGCCACAGCCAATTAAGAGTCCACCTTTTGTGAAATCATTGAACGCAAGTTTATCGTAGATCATCTTTTGGCAACGCGACAATCTTTTATAGGAGTATGTTGATGATTGAAAATTTCAGCAAAAAGGTGCAATTGTGGGGTTTCAAATTCCAACCAAAAATTAAAACTATGCATGGATCTCTTTGGTATTCCAACTAAAAACCAAAATCAGATGGTGATCAGATGTGGCATCAAGCTTTAAGCATCCACCATCTAGCTCCAGAATAGATATTGCTGCAGAAAAATGAAAAAAAAATACCACGTAGAATCAAAAGGTTGAAATGGAAAAAATGCCTTAAATTTGAAATATATTAAGTGGAAATTGATCACAAACGGAGAACGAATAGTTAACTGCTCGTATGTGCGAAGCAGAACGTTGTGGATAAGTGTGTAAACGTGGGGTGGGCAGTTACTTAAAACTGAAGCAACATGCGAGGTGGGAAATGTAAAGGCATGGGTATTTAATATTTAATTAATAACGGCAGTTAAAATTTTGATTAAGTGGATAATTCACAACCGCATGATATCTTTTCTTTAATCAATTCTGGTCCCCTCTTTATCTTTTCCGTTAAATCTGCTCTTAAAGTATAATCAAACAAAATTAATACATATAATAAATTTACTTAAGTATTAACTTCTCCGTATACTTAATTTTTATTTGTACGAATACAAATATAAAGTATAGTTTATATAAAGCTAGAAAGGAAGTTTTGAGAAATATAATCTTATATTGCAACTGAAAACTATGTATACATATATTAAAATATAACAAACCAAGTATATTTATATAATACTATAAAGATGTGAGCATGAGTGAATACGTCCGCGTGTGTTTACATACATATGCGTATACGTACATACATACATATGCGTGTGTGTGTGTGTGTATATATATATATATTTTGACACACACATATACATACATGTATATTAATGTGTTAGCGTATGCATGTGGGTAAGGGAAGGCTATGCGTGTGAGCTTTAGGTATAGGTAGTGGGATTGGAATTTAAGTTATGAAGATAAAAGTAACCGATTGCTAATTGTATATATATCATAACTAAAATCCACTTTTATATATATTAAAGTATAATCAAACCAAATTAATACATTTAATAAATTTACTTAAGTATTAACTTATCTGTATACTTAATTTTTATTTGTACGAATACAAATATAAAGTATAGTTTATATAAAGTATAGTTTAATAAATAAATAAAGAGAAGCTATTAATGTAATTTTAATCGAAGATGGAATAGATCAATATACTCTTATTTGTATATAATTATTATTGTCATATCCCCCGAGTAGTTCATTTGCGTGCGTGGGGTTGTCCTGTGGATTCGTGAAGGTGGAGGAGCGTAGGACCGAGCGCATGCACTAGTGAGAGTTCCAGCGTCAATAGGTCTCTGTACATGAATTAAAGATGAGGAATATATTAAAGTGCATGAGTATGTAAAACCATGCGTGTTTGCCATATTTGTGAAGGAGAAGGCGAACTCTTTGTCAGAAGAAAGAAATATTAGAAACTATATACGTGTGTATAAATACTTCAACTAAAATTTATATTGAAATGTAATAAACATAGTAAATATATATGTGCATATATAAATTTATATGTATCGAAACATGTATTTATATTAAAATATAATAAATTAAGCGAATATAAACATATTACAAAATTTTAACTTATAGACGTACAATAATTACAACAAAATACCCCTTTTACAACGGGCAATGCCCGTTGTAATAGGGGTTTCGCAACGGGCACAGATCCGTTGTATTATGCGATACTGTAATAGAGTGGATGAATTTTACAACGGTTATTGTCCGATGCAATAGAGGTCTTATACAACGGTTATTGCCCGTTGCAATAGGGGTTTTTTACAACGGGTTTTGCCCGTTGCAAAAAAGTCCTTTACAACTATTACAATGCACATGTAAATTTTAAACTAATTTGAATTGAAACAAAATTATTATACTAATGACAACCATATTTATTCATATTTACTAAAAATAGCAAAAGAAATTCATATTTCAAAATAACAAAAGAATTTATCTATTCACATCATTCATAAAATTTTACATAGTTACAAAACATCGAATACAACCCTAAACTAACATAACACGTAGTACATACAAATAATAACACAAGATTTAAAATTTAGACCGAACGACATTGAAGCAAACCTTGAACCATAATATTTTAGTTAATCAAAACTCACATAACACCTTTTTTCTTCAAATATTCATTTGCTTCTGCTATGTCCTGCAATACATACAAAGATAAATTGTATTTAAAATGTGAAAATAAAGTTTTGAAACTTTATTTTGATTATTTGTATTAAAATGTGCAAAACATGATTTTAATTTAAAGAATTGCAATAATTTTGATAATTATTGCCAAATGCTTCTTTTATATATTTTAAAAGAAGTATTTGATTTAAATGTGGTTTATTATAAATAAAAATGAGAAATTTGGTTTAAAAATAAATTTTGGTTGTAAAAATGATGAAAGTATGATTTGTCAAATTTAATTACATATGGAAGTAAATTTTATGTAATTTAAGAAGTTAAAAATATGGTTTTGTGCATTTATTTGTGAAAATTTTGCATTTTTGAAAAATAAGAATTTTAATAATAAAAATATTTTTAAACAATTAAAATTTATCTTTTTATATAGTGTAAAATACTTTAATTTATTTGTATGTAAGTTCACATATCTTGTTTGGTTTAAAAACTTGAGAGAAATGTAATTTGTTTTGTAAATAGTGTAACTTATGCATAATTATGTATGTACATGAATTAAAACTTAGGCCATTTGATTTTTCTTTTAATTGTTGGGTCCAAGCCCACTTAGCCTAAGTCTGAAAGAAGGAAGTGAGAAAACAAAATTGTCTCTACGTTCATTTTGCTACCTCACCTTCTTCATCAAAGACAGAAAACCAAAAGAGAAACCATCCCTCTTTTAAAAATCCAAGCTTCAATCTCCAAATTAAATCAATCTTTTGCTAAAAATTATCAAATTAAAGCTTTTTTCCATAGGTAATCAATATCTAAACCTTATCATTTCATTAAATTCCTGATTTGAGAAGGAGGTTTCTAATTTACTCTATATCTTGTGTTGCATGTTTGTAAAGCTCCATTTTCAGGTTCTTGAAACCAAATCCATCTCAAAGCCTCAATCTTTTTGCTTAAATCCGGATATTTTTGCAACAACAGCAAGGTGAGTGATAAACTCATAATTTCTAGCTGAAGCAAAGCTTCAAAAATCGAAATTTGAGCTTTTGTAATCATTGTTTTTGTTAGTTTTCTTTCTGCGAATCTAGTTTGGGTTGCTCTTTGCATGTTTATATCTTTTGATTTCTGCAACGAAATGCTGCCGGATTTCTTGCATTTGGTAGTTTGAATGTTGAACTTTGTTGCTGCAAAATTTGGTTGGAAAATATTATCATTTGAGTGTCCAAAATTTTACTGCAAAATCAACTCAAGCACAGATTTTTGCCTGTAGTTGTTTTCTGAGTTGCTGCAAACATGGCCTGAGTCCATGTTTGAGACAGCATAACTCATTCATTTCTTACTGGAATTCAATGGTTCTTTTTTGTTTTAAAGGTGAAGTTTTCTAGTATATTCGTACAAATTTTCAGCTCAATCAAAGGTAATTTGGTCCTCTATTTCATGCCTGAAAGTTGAACCCAAGATGGTTTCAGGCCTGTACATTTTTGGTTTTTGAACTGTTGCAAACATGGCCTGATTTCATGTTTGAGACAGCATAACTTATTCGTTTCAAATCGGATTTGAGTGATTCTTTTTGAAAATTGAATTAGGAGTGTTGATTTACATTTTTGCAATATTTCATGACAATATGGGTTCGTTTTTCTATTTCGAAACTGTTGTCGAACTTGAACCCGCAGCCTGCTGGAATTCAGCGATTTAACTCTGTTTTTAGTCCAACTTTGAAACGACGCAGATTCTTCGTTTCAAATTGGATTTGAATGATTCTTTTTGCAGATTGAATAAGAATGTTGAACTACATTTCTGCATAATTTCAAGTCATTTTGACACATTTAACTTGTTCAAAGCTGTTGTCGAATATTGAATCACAGCTTGTTTTAAACGGATAATACTGTAATTTCCGTTATTTCGATGTTTTCTTGATATTTCTTTCTGGATTTCATACACAGGTATTATAATGTGTTTTAAAAATGTTTTTCAAATAAATGGGTTTTTGAAATTATTATCATATATTATTTTTAGTATAAAAATTATATACTCTATAATAAGAGAATTTCAAAGGCAATTTCTAAAGCGATTTGGAAACGTTCCTAAAACTCGTTTTCTTCAACTTAATTTCTATATAAAACACACAATTTTGCACTTCGAGCGAAGAGGGAGGAGAATTAAGTGATTAGATAAAATGCGTGCTATGAACACGCGCGTTTATCTTCTCAGTTAATTCCTAATCTATTCATTTGATCGTTTTGACCTTCGGGTCTGGTTTACCGATGAGATGAGGTAAACTTTGTACTGCTTTGAGTGTGGAATTGACTAACGGTTAGTAAACCTTTTAGTACGAACGTGTGGTATGAGACACACGTTAGCACTTTGCGGGTTCCTATCCGAGGGGTTTGTGACACATATTGCCAGTTAGTGGTGTCTAGTACTGGGTCTCCGGACCTTCGCCACTACGGTTTGTTGCCTTTGGGTTTATTGCCTTCGGATTTGTGCCTTCGGGTTTGTTGCCTTCGGGTTTGTTGCCCTATAGTATCGCTTTTGGAGTTGATCCTTCGTCACCGCTCGAGAGATACTTGGGTTTGTCGCCTTCGGGCTTGTGGATCCTTGTTTATACAATATTGAACACGTGCATCTTTTGTTTCTTTGATATTTATATATTTTCCTAGAGTATCGCCTTTCGGAGTAGGTCCTTTGAACCACACGATACATAGCGATTACCTTGTGGAAACTTGTGTTACCTTCATTGGTATTTGTTATTTGCCTTTTTGGCTTGATTTGGGATATTCATATCCTTTGTTTATTTGAGTAGCCGATGATATGAGGCTTGTTATGATTCATCTTTTGTTAGATGATCATGTTATCCCTTTTAGAGATTATTGTGGTACTTTATGACATTGCATGTTCATTATCATTTAGCTTATCTAATTGATTGTTTTGCTAGCCTAACCCGTGTATTTTTTTACTCGGGTCAGACCGAGGTGTTTCAGGTTAGGTGCTTTGGATGTAGCCTATTTGCTTTTGCTTCCGCATGGACTTTGCTTTCTACATATCCGCTAGCCTATCTTATTTAGCCTTTTGTTGTCCTTATCTATTGACACTCTGATCTATGTATTATTTTTTTGGGCTCATGTATGAGTAGTGGTCGTCATACCACTTAGTTGTATCATTTTGGATTTGTACTGGAGATGTATTTGTATTTAGACATATGTATGTCATTCTGCTGTTCTGTGATGTTTTACATTTGAGTTATTATATTTTGTTCTGTTAGATCTTATAGCCATTATAGTTTTGTATTAAGTATCTATTGGATATGTCAATCCACATGAAAAAAAAAATATGCTACATTTGTCGACGTATTCAGTAGATAGTTAAGACACGACTATAGATGGTCGCTCCTATCCAGCTCCATTCTCCGTATTAGTAGACGGTATTACCTTGTAATACTCTTTGCTAATGTGGGTCTCGCAGTGGGGCGTTACAGCTTGGTATCAGAGTCGAGTTCAGAACAAAATATGATAAACACAAAATAGAAGCACATATTACGGTACATCAAAGTGTAATACAAATGTCGCGAATCCCTGGATCATCGTGCTTTTGTTCTTTTCGTGTCCTTTGGGGTAGATAAAATTTGGGAATACATCTAGGAATGCATTTTAATTCCATAATATTCCATATTTGAATTAATGATATCTACTATGTCAATAATCTTTATCTTATCTTAACTTTTAGTAATGGCTGGAAGAGGCAGAGGACGACTTTCAGATGCGGGGCAGTCCAGTGGCTCCCATCCGGATGGAGTATATATGTCTGCCGATTAGTTCATGGAATTATTTAGGAGCACCTAGCCTCCAGCTCCTACTCCAGCTTCTCCTTCACGCAAGTCTCCTTTCGCGTGCATGTGCAGTGACTTTGCACATCTTGGAGGCAAGCCATTCAAAGGCTCTGAGTCTGTTTTGGAGGTTCAGGCTTGGATTCGTTCTTTCGAGCGGATATTTTCTCGCATGGATCTTTCGGATTATCACAGGGTTCTTGTAGCATCCAGCATGTTACAAGAGCGTGCTCTTGATTGGTATGAGCTATTCACTGCTGAGCTCGACGAGTCTACTCTTACATGGACTCAGTTTCGGGAATGATTTGAGCTTTAGTTCGTTCCTGAGTCTGAGAAAGCACCTCTTGCCCGTCGCTTCCCCGAGCTAAAGCAAGGGAAATCTTCTGTTTCTGATTATGTGTCTTCTTTCGAGGCACTTTCTAAGTATGGCCTTGAGTATATTAGCACTCCATACAAGAAGAACCTCAAGTTCGTTTCCGGCCTTAAGAAGTATTTGAAGAAATCTTTGATGTTGCAGCTTAAGCTTTCTTTTGAGGAGCTAGTTGACTCGGCGCTTCATCTTGAAGCCGTCGAGAAGGAGATCGATAGTGGTGATGATGTTGAGGTTCACAAGAACCCCGACAAGAAGCAGTTTCCATTTTTTAATTCCAAGTATTTTCCTTCCAAGAAGAAGAAGACTGGTGGTTCTAACTCTCTGACTCAGTCTACTGGAACACCTTCCATTCGGAAGTGTTTCAATTGTGATTCTCCTGATCATATGATTCGAGCTTGTCCTAAGCCTCTCTTCTACTATTGCAAGAAGGAAGGTCATCATGTTTCCACCTGCCCTACTATTCCTGCTAGTGCCAAGTCTGGCAAGCTTTATGCTACTAAGGCTTCTGGAGGTTCTTCTCAGCCTAGAGGTATATCGCCATCTATTTTGGAAGGTTTTATTTTATTTCATGACCGCAGTATTCGAGTTCTTTTCGATACGGGTGCTTCACATTCATTTGTATCGAAGAAGCTCGTTGAGGATTTGTCTTTAGACGTATCATGTATGGTTACTTCATTGAGGATTGCGAATCCTATTGGGGAATCCGCGACCCTTAGCATGCTTTGTGATGATGTTGAGATTGCTTTATGTGGCTTTTCTTTTCATGCGAATCTGCACGTTATTTCTTATTTGGGATTTGATATGATTTTGGGTATGGACTGGCTAGTGCGATACGACGCCAGGATTATTTGTTCTGAGAGAATTTTATATCTTCGACATCCAGATTCGTCCACTATGCTATCACTTGTTCTTCGAAATGTGGATAATTTCGAAGTGTCTTTATATTCTCTAGACTCACGAGATGCTGATGATATATCTCGTATTCCTATTGTTTGTGACTTCTCTGATGTATTTGAGCATGTTTCGAGTTTTCCACCCAAGCGGGCAATTGAGTTCCACATTGATCTCATTCCAGGCGCAACCAGTTAGTCGTCCTCCCACGAGGATGTCTACAAAAGAAAATGAGGAACTCAAGAAGCAGCTTTTAGAGCTTGAGTCCAAGAAGTTGATTCAGTCTAGTTCATCACCGTGGGGTGCCGCGGTTGTATTTGTGAGGAAGTCCGATGGTACTCTTAGGCTTTGCATTGGCATCGCAAGCTTAACGAGTTGACCATTAAGAATAGGTATCCATTACCTAGGATCGACAATATGTTCGATCAGTTGAGTGGTGCTAAGGTCTTTTCTCAGCTCGACCTTGCCACTGGTTTTCATTAGTTACGAGTTGAAGAGGATAGCGTTCCTCTTATAGCTTTCCGCACTCGTTATGGTTCTTTTGAGTGGCTCGTTATGCCGTTCGGTTTGACGAATGCTCCTGCTTTCTTTGTCGATCTCATGAATCGAGTATTCCGTGAATATCTCGATAAGTTCGTCCTTGTGTTTATTGACGACATCCTTATTTATTCTAAGTCCGAGATAGAGCATACCCACCATTTGAGGATTGTCTTGGATACTCTTCGTCAGCATCAGCTCAGAGCCAAATTCTCCAAGTGCCACTTTTGGGAGAATAAGGTTAAGTTCTTAGGCCACGTTGTATCTTCCGAGGGCATTTCAGTCGATCCCTCGAAGATCGAAGCTATCTAGAATTGGAAGAGGCCTGAGAATGTTCATGAGATTCGTAGTTTCCTTGGATTGGCGGGTTATTACCATCGGTTCATTAAGGATTTTTCCCATGTTGTGCTTCCTCTTACTAGCCTTACTTGGAAAGGCGTTCGTTATATTTGGTCCGACAAGTGTGAAGCTTCCTTTTAGACATTGAAGGAACTTCTCACTAATGCTCCTATTCTGGTGGTTCCCGAGGGGAATCATGATCTTGTTGTCTACACCGATGCTTGTGGAAGTGGTCTTGGTGCTGTTCTTATGCAAAAGGATCAGGTAGTTGCTTATGCTTCTAGGAAACTGTGTCTGAATGAAGTTCGCTATGCCACTCATGATCTTGAGTTAGCCGCCATTGTCTTCGCTTTGAAGATTTTGCGCCATTACCTCTTAGGCGAGCGCTTCATTGTCTATACCGATCATAAATCCTTGAAATATTTATTCACTCAAAAGGAACTCAATATGAGACAACAGCGTTGGCTCGAGTTTCCTGCCTCTTATGATATTGATATCCAGTATACCCCTGGTAAGGGAATCGTGTTGCTGATGCGCTTAGTCGCAAACACTCGGTTGTTGTTTCTATAATGCTAGCCGAGTGGAATGTTATTGAGACTCTATCTTTGTGCGATATTCGGGATCGAGCCCATCATCTGATTCGCCTATTCTATTGTTTAGCTTGGAAGCTCATCCTAGTTTGTTGGATCGTATCGCCAAAGTTCAGCGACAAGATCCAGAGTTGTTGCATCTTATTCAACTTTGTGAGTGTGAATCCCATGATGAGGCGTTGCGGGATTTCAACATTGATTTTCATAGGTGTCTTCGCGAGAAGAACCGTATTATTGTGCCTTCTGATTCTGCACTTAGGCATGACATTCTCGATGACTTTCATCGTTCTAAGTATACCATTCGTCCTAGCAGTAGTAAGATGTATGCCGATATGCATCGCCTTTATTATTGGGAAGGCATGAAGCGCGAAATGGCGAGTTATGTGAGTAATTGCATGACTTGTCAACGTATCAAAGCCGAACATCAGCGCCTTTCTGGTCTCCTTCAGCCACTAGAGATTCCATTGTGGAAATGGGATCAGATTTCGATGGATTTCATTAACAACCTACCTCGTTCGAGATCGGGCCATTCTAGCATTTGGGTTATTGTTGATCGCCTCACTAAATCAGCTCATTTCATTCCTATTAAGTCTAATAGGGGTGCTTCTCATTTGGCCAAGTTTTATATCAAGGAAATCGTGAGACTTCACGGTGTTCCTAGTTCGATTGTTTGTGACGGTGACCCTCTATTCACGAGTCATTTCTGGTAGAGTCTTCAGCAAGCTTTGGGAACAAAGCTTAATTTCAGCACAGCATATCATCCGCAGTCTGATGGACAGACTGAATGGGTGAATCGTATTCTCGAGGATCTTCTCTGTGCTTGCATTCTAGATTTCAGTGGTAGTTGGGAGGATCCTACCTCTTATGGAGTTCTCCTACAACAACAATTTTCAGTCCAGTATCGGTATGGCTCCTTTCGAAGCCGTATACGGAAGGCCATGTCGATCACCTTCATGTTGGTTGGAATCCGGGGAGAAGCTTATTCTAGGCCCCGATTATGTCCGTGATTCTTCGGAGAAGATTGATCTTATTTGTCAGAGAATGAAAGAGGCACAGAGCCGCCATAAATCCTACGCGGACAACCGTAGGAAGCCTCTCGAGTTCTCTATTAGTGATCTCGTCTTTATTCGTGTTTCTCCTTTGATAGGGGTTATGCGTTTTAGTACGACTGGGAAATTGGCTCCTCGCTTTATAGGATCATTTCCTATTACCGAACATATTGGCCCTGTGGCTTATAGAGTTTCACTTCCAGCTCATCTATCTGGCATTCATGATGTGTTTCACGTCTCTTAGCTTCGGAAGTGTCTTCGAGAGTCGGATTCTGCTATCGATTCTCCTGATTTGCAAGAGCTTGAGATCTCACCAGACTTATCTTTTATGTAGCAGCCTATTCACGTACTTACTTCGGAGGTGAAACGCCTTCGAAATAAGGACGTGCCGCTCGTTAAAGTTCAATGGTCCGCTAATCCCAATGACTGCACTTGGGAAACCAAAGAGTTTATCGAGCGAGCCTACCCTGGTTTTCTTTCATCGCATTGCGATGGTGAGAATCTCTTTTTATCTCAAGCTTATTTCTTTTCTTTTGATTGATGAAATTAATAAGTTGAATACAAATTCTGAAAGTGTGCTATGGATCATGTAATATGGATATATGATAATACAGAGTGTAGTGATGATAGCTATACGGTAAATAGTGCGGAATATAAAAGCAGTATAGTAAAAATGACACCAGAGATTTTTATACTGGTTCGGAGCACTATCCTACGTCCAGTTCCAGACTCCTTCTGGAATTTCACTAAAATAATAACCCTCACTTAACCTGGAGGAACATGTCTATACAACCCTTGAGCAGCCGAACAAGGACCTGAGCAGCGAAACAGGATTTCGCCTCAGCAGCCGAAGAGGACTTCACACGCCTGAGCAGCAGAACAGGACTTCAACAAATACAAAAGATTGTTTTGACTTTGTGTGTTCTAATAATACGAATTTTTCACTTATAGTACACCCTTCCTATAATCTTCTCCTCGAGTATATGTATATATATATATATATATGAAGTTTATGAAGGATAGAAAGGTATAAAATTACTTCAATGCAGAATATTTGAAAGTATATTGCAAATAGAATCAAGAGAGATAAATTAGCAAAGATAAGAGAATTAGATTAAGATTTTGTGATTTGAAATGAATTTGAAGTATGTATTTATAAAGGTTAGAGAGCAGCGACTGTGGGTGAAGAGTTTCGATTGAAGTTTTGCGTCCAAATCTTTTCGTTAGAGGTTCGTAACTCTTCACAAAAAGTCGTGTCTTTTCGAAAAGTAGCTGTTAAAGAAATTCAGTCAACTAAGCCTCTAGGTCAGTCGACAGAATATTTAAACGAATTTAAATATATATATTCATATATCTGTGCACTGTGCATGTTGCACAAATTTTCCAGTGTCAGTCGACTGGACCCCTGGGTTAGTCGACTGACCTGGTGAATTTTGTGCAATATGCACAGTTTTCATATATATAAATTTCACACTTTTATAATTTATTTATATGCTTATAAAAAATTTGGAACTAGAATGATTAAATATATAAGCTAATATATACGTAATCGAGGAGAGATTTTAACAATATTGACCTAAGACTCAAAAACAAAATAATATAATTGATGCACCAGTTTTGAAGTCTTGTCTCCTTGTAGTATATATTCTCTTTTTGTCATAGCAGTCGTCAAATCTATATGTCGTAGTGATAGCTTTGTGTCATAAATCAAAACCAAGTCTCAACAAATTCTTCTCTAGAAATTGCGAGGACGCAATTTTCTTAAGGAGGGGAGTCTGTAACAACCATGGTTTAGATGATTACTTGTAATATTAAATTATAATGGTGATTATAATTTAATATTTGGAAATAAAAATTAATTGGAGATTTAAAAATGTTTATTGTGAATAAAAAAATGGATTTAAAATGTGAAAATAAAGTTTTGAAACTTTATTTTGATTATTTGTGTTAAAATGGGAAAAACATGATTTTAATTTAATGAAATGCAGTAATTTTGATAATTATTGCCAAATGCTTCTTTTATATATTTTAAAAGAAGCATTTGATTTAAAATGTGGTTTATTATAAATAAAAATGAGAAATTTGGTTTAAAAATAAATTTTGGTTGTAAAAATGATGAAAATATGATTTGTCAAATTTAATTACGCAAGGAAGTAATTTTTATGTAATTTTATGAGTTAAAAATATGGTTTTGTGCATTTATTTGTGAAAATTGTGCATTTTTGAAAAATAAGAATTTTAATAATAAAAATATTTTTAAAAAATTAAAATTTATCTTTTTATATAGTGTAAAATACTTTATTTTATTTGTATGTAAGTTATCATATTTTGTTTGGTTTAAAAACTTGAGAGAAATGTAATTTGTTTTGTAAATAGTGTAACTTATGCATAATTGTGTATGTACATGAGTTAAAACTTAGGCCATTTGATTTTTCTTTTAATTGTTGGGTCCAAGTCCACTAAGCTAAGTCTGAAAGAAGAAAGTGAGAAAACAAAATTGTCTGTACGTTCATTTTGCTACCTCACCTTCTTCTTCCTCAAAGGCAGAAAACCAAAAGAGAAACCATCCCTCTTTTAAAAATCCTAGCTTCAATCTCCAAATTAAATCAATCTTTTGCTAAAAATTATCAAATTAAAGCTCTTTTCCATAGGTAATCAATATCTAAACCTTATAATTTCATTAAATTCCTGATTTGAGAAGGTGGTTTCTAATTTATTTTATATCTTGTGTTGCATGTTTGTAAAGCTCCATTTTCAGATTCTTGAAGCCAAATCCATCTCAAAGCCTCAATCTTTTTGCTTAAATCTGGATATTTGTGCAACAACAACAAGGTGAGTGATAAACTCATAATTTCTAGCTGAAGCAAAGTTTCAAAAATCGAAATTTGAGCTTTTGTTATCATTTTTTTTGTAAGTTTTCTTTCTGCGAATCTAGTTTGGGTTGCTCTTTGCATGTTTATATCTTTTGCTTCCGGCAACGAAATGCTGCCGGATTTCTTGCATTTGGTGGTTTGCATGTTGAACTTTGTTGCTGCAAAATTTGGTTGGAAAATATTGTAATTTGAGTGTCCAAAACTTTGCTGCAAAATCAACTCAAGCACAAATTTTTGCATGTAGTTGTTTTCTGAGTTGCTGCAAACATGGCCCGAGTCCATGTTTGAGACAGCATAACTCATTCATTTCTTACTGGAATTTAATGATTCCTTTTTTGTTTCAAAGATGAAATTTTCTAGTATATGCGTACAAATTTTCAGTCTGATCCAAGGTAATTTGATCATCTGTTTCATGCCTGAAAGTTGAACCCAAGATGGTTTCAGGCATGTACATTTTTGGTTTTTGAACTGTTGCAAACATGGCCTGAGTCCATGTTTGAGATAGCATAACTCATTCGTTTCAAATCGGATTTGAGTGATTCTTTTTGAAAATTGAATTAGGAGTGTTGATTTACATTTTTGCAATATTTCATGACAATATGGGTTCGTTTTTCTATTTCGAAACTGTTGTCGAACTTGAACCCGCAGCCTGCTGGAATTCAGCGATTTAACTCTGTTTTTAGTCCAACTTTGAAACGACGCAGATTCTTCGTTTCAAATTGGATTTGAATGATTCTTTTTGCAGATTGAATAAGAATGTTGAACTACATTTCTGCATAATTTCAAGTCATTTTGACACATTTAACTTGTTCAAAGCTGTTGTCGAATATTGAATCACAGCTTGTTTTAAACGGATAATACTTGGTGTAATTTCCGTTATTTCGATGTTTTCTTGGTATTTCTTTCTGGATTTCATACACAGGTATTATAATGTGTTTTAAAAATGTTTTTCAAATAAATGGGCTTTTGAAATTATTGTTATATATTATTTTTAGTATAAAACTTATATACTCTATAATAAGAGAATTTCAAAGGCAATTTCTAAAGCGATTTCGAAACGTTCCTAAAACTCGTTTTCTTCAACTTAATTTCTATATAAAACACACAATTTTGCACTTCGAGCGAAGAGGGAGGAGAATTAAGTGATTAGATAAATGCGTGCTATGAACACATGCGTTTATCTTCTCAGTTAATTCATAATCTATTCGTTTGATCGTTTTGACCTTCGGGTCTGGTTTACCGATGAGATGAGGTAAACTTTGTACTGCTTTGAGTGTGGAATTGACTCACGGTTAGTAAACCGTTTAGTGCGAACGTGTGGTATGGGACACACGTTAGCACTTTGCGGGTTCCTATCCGAGGGGTTTGTGACACATATTGCCAGTTAGTGGTGTCCAGTACTAGGCCTCCGGACCTTCGCCACTACGGTTTGTTGCCTTCGGGTTTGTGCCTTCGGGTTTATTGCCTTCAGGTTTGTGCCTTCGGGTTTGTTGCCCTATAGTATCGCTTTTGGAGTTGGTCCTTCGTCACCGCTCGATAGATACTTGGGTTTGTCGCCTTCGGGCTTGTGGATCCTTGTTTATACAATACTGAGCACGTGCATCTTTTGTTTCTTTGATATTTATATATTTCCCTAGAGTATCGCCTTTCGGAGTAGGTCCTTTGAACCACACGATACATAGCGATTACCTTGTGGAAACTTATGTTACCTTCATTGGTATTTGTTATTTGCCTTTTGGCTTGATTTGGGATATTCATGTCCTTTGTTTATTTCAGTTGCCGATGATATGAGGCTTGTTATGATTCATCTTTTATTAGATGATCATGTTATCTCTTTTAGAGATTATTGTGGTACTTTATGACCTTGCATGTTCATTATCATTTAGCTTATCTAATTGATTGTTTTGCTAGCCTGACCCGTGTATTTTTATACTCGGGTCAGACCGAGGTGTTTCATGTTAGGTGCTTCAGACGTAGCCTATTTGCTTTTGCTTCCGCATGGACTTTGCTTTCTGCATATCCACTAGCCTATCTTATTTAGCTTTTTGTTGTCCTTATCTATTGACACTCTGATCTATGTATTATTCTTTTGGGCTCATGTATGAGTAGTGGTCGTCATACCACTTAGTTGTATCATTTTGGATTTGTACTGGAGATGTATTTGAATTTAGACATATGTATGTCATTCTGCTGTTCTGTGATGTTTTACATTTGAGTTGTTATATTTTGTTCTGTTAGATCTTATAGCCATTATAGTTTTGTATTAAGTATCTATTGGATATGTCGATCCACATGAAAAAAATTATATGCTACATTTATCAACATATTCAGTAGATAGTTAAGACAAGGCTATAGATGGTCGCTCCTATCCAGCTCCACTCCCCATATTAGCAGACGTATTACCTTGTAATACTCGTTGCTAATGTGGGTCTCGAAGTGGGGCGTTACAGGTACTATTTCCGACCTATGCAAACGCCTCCAATATAGTTCGGTAATTTGCTCCCTCAAACTCATTTTTACCTACGTGGACTGTTTAGCTGGGTTTTGAAATAAATGCAGTAATTTAATTTAGCTTCATATTAATATGGCGGCAATGTAAATTTAGGAAAGTGAAAACTAAACCCTAAATCGATTGATGTCCAACCTCCCGCCAAATTGAAATCCGTATTATTCTAAAAAATGTCTTAGTCAAATTACTTTGATGACAACCCTAACAATTTGGTGTTTGTGAATTTTTTTACCAATTTGTGTTGCTGCATCTCAAAGTTGATTTCTCTTTCAGGAAGTTTCAATCGTAATCCTTCTTGATTGTATTGAAGAAATCCAATGAATACTATCTGGCTTGAAGAGAAGATGGGGAAGCGAGACCTACCAATTGCAAATCTAGGTATGCCAAGTTTACAATTGAATATTGTATTAAAATATATGCCAGAAAACCTATTTATGAGACTTTTTGTTATAACTTGGCACTATAAAGTAAATCTCAATGATAACTTAATTTTTTTATAAAACTAATTCTGTATGGTATTGTACAGTTTATATATGATTGATATAATCTTAATTTTAGATATTTATCATTTTGTTATCAAGTTCTTCAAATTTGTTTAAGGAAATCTAATAGAGTTCAATTTTAGGCATAACTAGATAGTTGCTTTTAACTTAGACAAGATAATATGCATTTACTTATATAGTTGTAAAGTGTTATATGTATGGGTTTTCTTTATAAAGAAATGTGTTTTCGTTGATACCACTTGAGCTAAAAAGGTATTTTAATAGTATTTCAATTTTTCGGCTTACCATTTTCAATGAGAATAATGACATCATGTTTGCTTGGAAGGATATGCTCTATCTTTACCTAAAATAGTTACTGTTTGAATTTGACAACTGGATTATGTCAAGGTTTATGGCATCGAAGTGTCATTGCTTTGCGGAATTTGTTTCCAGTGTGTTTCTAATGGCAATCGAGATTACTGTTAATTTTTTTAGCTTGTACCAGGTGTCTTCCATTCCTGCCTTTGTATTTTCTTCTGATTTTGATAGCTCCTCTATGCCATAAAGCTTTTTTTCTTCCTTATTTTTGTTTAATCTAAAATTTTGATATTTTTCCCTCCTTGGTATATGGTCTGCTTTGTAATAGCTTCATCATTACTATTAGTACCCTCACTTAATGTTGTGTTTAATTTACAAGGTTCATATATTAAATCAGATTATAAAATAAATTTGTCATTGAGAACTTTATGTATTATTTGATCACGAACTGTATTTCTTTCTGGGTTAATACTTCATAGGTCAATTGTAGAATCAAAAGTAAGACAGTTACCTATTGGTGTAATTATTTTGTTGGTGATATTAATATTCAGGGTTGTTTGCAAATAGGTCTTTGCGTGAAAACTCGTAATATCAGTTTTCAAGCGATTGTATAAGTTTATACATAATCAACTTTGGAGTTGTCTACTTAACTTAAATTCTTCCATTGCTTAGTAGGATCTAAAAGAATAAACTTTTGTTTCCTTGAACATATACACAATAAAACATTGTAAATATGGGAAATCATTCTCATGTCCAAATAATTGTCACTTGATAAGAAAATTTTAACTTATCATACTCCAGTTCTTTACCATCATCAATTTCAAACTCAACTCAATTTTGTCCAGAAGTAGTGTGACAATTGCGACTCAATTCAGGAGCAATTGCTCAATGGAAAGAAGCTTATGTCTGAGCTGTGATCAAATAAATCAATGGATTGTAGTATTGAACTTTTTATGTTCTAGAATTGGGTTTGGTTATATTGGAGTAGTTTTATACTAAAGTTCAAGTGATTCATCTCTATAGATATCGAGTCATATTATATATACAAAATTCCTATAAAAAATAATTTTAAAATGGTATAGGTAATGTGGACTGCAAATTTTATTATACTAACACCAATACATGTGTTGCAAGCGAGGTCGGAACCGTAATCCAACTTTTTACATAATAAAAAGTTAAATTTTTCCAAAATATCTTAGGGCGATATCTTAATAATTTTGTCAATGTGTCACAAATTATCGGTAGATTAATGAATTTGTATATTCCAAGTAATAATCAACATGCTTCATGTACTAATAGGTTGGATATATGTTGACACTTAGCTATATGTTTATGTTCAAAATAAAAGCAATATGATCATTCATCAACTCTTTTCCTGGATAAGTACAACTAAAAACTATCATAGAAAAATTTTCAAGTCTTGTTTTCTAATAAAAAACTTACAAATTATATATCATGTTTCCGAGCTCACAAAAATAAACTTCGAAGAAGCACATAGAAATATAAGAACCATTCCATCATAATTTTCATTGTGTTGACTACATTTTTGTTTCAGGTTAAGAAAAGTGCTTTTCATTTTACCAAAAAGACTTAGCTAAAAAAGTGAATGCTAGTGGTGATGCTCTGAACTAATACTTAAGAAGGCATGTAATCTGATGTGCTTAGCTATGAAATTAAAGGTGCAAACTCAATTTCCACTTTTCCAGTTTATTTTCATTTTTATCTTCCAATATGTTTCCAACTCTTTTAGAAGCCTTACATTCGTCAACTTTGTCCCTGATTCATTATTTACCTAATTACTATATTTAAATTGATTTTGGTATGATTGTAGTCTTTGTTGCTTTAGTGAAGTTGATTTTTTTTCTGAGAATTTGAATGAAGTTGGGAATTCATTCTTTTTAATTAATGAGGTACTATTGCCTACATTTGAAGTTCTTAAACACCACATTTACATATAAATGAGGTGCCATTGGTTACATTTTTGCTTTATTATTTACTTATAAAATAAGTTCTAAGCAAGCCTCGGTTTCAATTATATGACATAATTCTGCATTTTCTTACTATATTATTTGAACTCCCAATTTGCTTATGACTGTAAATGTTAAGAATAATTAAATCGTCTAATGATTTTATGGCTTGAACATTGCAAATTTTTTGTTATATCTAAGGTAATCATCATGCATCTGGATCCATTTCCGAGTTGCTATCAGTTTCCATAAACAAATAATCATCATGGGAAAGTTATTTTCATAACTTTGAAGTGCTTGAGGTTCATTTTATTAAAGTTATTCATCACCTTCTAACTATATTAGTTTTATAGCTCTTTTACCACCTAAAATATCAACAAATGTATGCCATTCTATTTATCTATAAGCAACTACAATGTGTTAGACAGCCACTTTTTCTTATGTGGTTTTCTATGTAATTGGAAAAGAAAATTATCATGATGTCTAAGCTGTTTGAATATTCAAGTTATTATTTTATTTTATTATAGATAGAAGTATAAAAATATAATTGATCATATAAAAGTAGTTCTTATTTTATTGCACTTTAATCTTAATTGCGAGGGTCAAGTTCAACTATTCTTATTTTGGTGGTACCGAGGCTTGTTATGATTTTGATTTTGAAATTGTCAAAAACTTTAATTTTGAAATTCAACTATTTTATTAATCAAAGTTTCAATATTAATGAATTTGGGGGTGAGAAATTAGTCTGTTAACACTTCTCTACTAACTCCGCCAATATGATACAATTAACCACCTTAGTTGATGTTCATGTTGTATCATTAGTTGATTACTTTTAACACTTTGTCTTAGCTTAGTTTTTTTTGTAAACCTACAATAAAAACTTTCTTCATATTTGAGCATGATTATTTATTAATTATAATGCTACTTCAATGTTATATTCAAAGACTATTCATTATTTGTTACAGGTGCAGCAGCAATTGTATCTTTTGGTAATAATTCTGCTAGGCTTCTTGTGGAAAATAGGCACATGACTTCAAAAGCATTTAGTTTATGCATGGATGACAATTTAGATCTTTCTGCCGATCTTTTTGCAGCCTTTTTATTTTCAGCTTAACACCGGAACTTTCAAAGGCTTGCCTTTGATTTGACGAGGTTAAATGCATGCATAAATATTCCTTCTGGTTCAATGTTTGTGTTTGGTGATGCTTGTTTAGTAGAGAAACTTTACAATTCTCAAGTTCCAGATTCAAAGGCCATCCGTGCCGTTTGCCCTGAGCTGACCATATCTCTTCAGCAACAGGTATTCATGCTATAACATTGTAAGCATTATTGGTTAAATTTTTGTAGTCTTGGGCCTCTTGGCCCCAGTGCGATAGGTTATAAATTATTCAAGGTATGGTTAATTTGTTTATTTAAAAAAACTCAGGTTATGGATTTATGAACATCTTATGTGCATTAAAATTTAATACCGCAAAGCCAAATGATTGCACCAAGAAACATACAAGTTGATTACATGCATTTTTTTTGGTATAAAAAATATTATGCTAATTATTTTTCTTAGTCACTGAGCTAAACGAAACACTATCGGAAATTTTTCTATATGCGAGGCTTATCATGATTAAAATTGCCTTGCATAAAATTATAACGTACAGATCAACAATATTAGATATATAGTTAAAGTGCTTGGGTTCACAAACTTGTTATGATTGACTACATTACTCCACAATTATAGTTACTGTAACGACCCGGTATTTTACACCATTCGCATCCATTATAAGTGTATAGGTAGACACTCATGCCGGAGTTGAATTGCTCAAGATACCGCGTTGTTAATTTAAATTGGCAAAACTGAACATATACAATAAATAAAATAATCACAGATCACAGACACAGAGTAATAATTGCAGCGGAAGTAAAAGAGATAGTAGTTCATGAAGCTACTATATAAATATATAAGTTACATCAGAGTTAAACCAGATACAACGGAAGAGTAACACGATACATCAGATACAAATCAGAATACATCACTGGAATCATCGAATACTGAAAGCAGAATAGATGGCTGGATCTTCAAGCAAAGCTCCAACTCCAAAGGTGAGTCTCGAATACTGGAACACTCAGTCTGACCCGAGCGTAAAGCAAAAACACAAGACACTCGAGTCAGGATTAACATTCTTATATTAATAAATCCAACTCAAGTGAAATAGCAATTGAAATACAAGTAACTTAAAGGATGTTTGGAATAACCATCCTTTAAGGATCCGTTAAACTATCTACTATGTAATAGTGTACGATAAGTAGATAATGTCTATCAGTAATATAAAGTATCAAAATAGTGTTAAGGCGTTACCATTATCCCCCTTAACACATTTTATACAAGCGTTATAGTCTATGCAGCACTGTAAACTCCACCGTAAACTAGTGGGATATCAGGGAGTACTCCATAGGTATAACACAAAACAAATTCGTAGTGGTCGCGTATATAGGGATCCAAGTATGACAAGGCACATGAGGCAATACCCAAGGTAGTGAAACTACCGTTTGCCTGATCCGGACTGGTGAGAACGCATCGCCGCAGCGATCGCAACACCGCGAAACAACACTCCCAAATCAAGGGTGCACCAATCGACAACAAGTAATGAGTAGTTTTCGAAGAAGTGTGTTCGCTCGAGGTAGCTAACCCCCATTTGGCCCGGCACGTCTCCTGTTTTAGTCATTTCCAATTTGACACAAGTGTCAAGGCTATCCATTATCGTTCTCTTTCTTCAGTCATCACTTACATCATTCCAACCACTTCATTCTGGATCACACTCCGCGTATAGTTATTAAAGTGGTTTTCGGTTTAGTCAGTGAGTATGTCCTTAACCGATTCCGGTCTCTTTAATAACTTTCGTAATTATTACACCGATTGGTCATTTAATATATTTCAAACCAAATCAAATTCAATTCCAATTAGAATTTTATAAACCAATATTCCATTTGTCTTTCCAAAACAATTTCCATAATTTACATTTCAAAACTTCCAATTTCATAATTTCAAAATCTTATAATTCAATTTCAATTTCTTTTTAAACAATTCAAGTATTTTCAAGTTCAGATACAAGTTTCATTTTCGAAATCATTTTAATTAATTTAATTTAACATTCAAATCAATTTAAATTCATTGATCGATTCCATTCAATATTCGTTAAGTAAATTTTCATTTAAAACAATTTCTATTTAATTTCCAATTCATTAAAACAATTGCTTAAGTTCAACTCCATTATATCAAAACTTACAAATTGACTTAAATTAAATTCATCAATCAAATTCTTTACATTTCAAGTCTTACATTTATTTCAATAAAACACATTTTATTCTTATTAGAGAAATTCAATTTCACTGATTTAAATTTAGTTACAAGTTTCAAAACTCAATTAAATAAGAAACTTATTTTACTTATTCAAGAAGTTAAATTTCACTTATTAAAGAATTCAATTTTATTTAATTATTAAATAATTCAATCTCATTTAATTATTAAATAATTTCAAACTTAACTATTATAAAATTTCAAAACTTAATTATTAAATAATTTCAAAACTTAATTCAATCATTTCTCAAATTAAACAACGTTCTTCCATCAATTACATTGTTAATATTTTGTTTCAGATTATTAAATATTAACATTTTACTTTCATTAAAAATTCAAATTTCAACTTCATTTCAAAACCATATTATTTATTCAAATAAAATCTTCATATTTATTTTTAAATCAAATTATTGACCAATCAGTTTTTATTTAATTCTCTATCCTAGGTCAAAGTTTAATTTGGGTATTTATCATTTCAACCAGATTCCATTCCAATTCAAAAATCAAAGCATAACAAAGGGAACTTGCAGTGTGATAACTGGGATGGTGTCAAAGTAAATAAACAAGCAAGAACAACAATCAATATCAATCCAATAATCAATTCAAATAATCCCGAAATAACCGTATTAATTCACATTGTTATTTGTGCGAATTAATATAATTATTTCTAGAATCTACACTATCATTTCATGTAGACTAAAGATTATTACATTACGGTTCTTCACTTGTCATCTATTCACAATTTCCTGCATCATCAGTTTAAACAACATACAGTTGATGGTTCAAGGTGTAGTTAACACTATTTTCTACGTGTCAAATGATTAAATGTTTAAGGGGTCATATTAAACAAATTTAACTAACCAAATTCAACACATATGTCGATTCAAATTTTTACCTATTCTACGTCAAATTCAATTGCATAATATTTATCACTTTATACATTACAATTTAACATCCAATATAACAACAATCAATCAATCAATTATCGACCAAACTGTATTATCATCGCATAAATAATTAACAGATAATGGTGTCAGATGTCATAGGTGAACAGATACAGGTAATAGCATATATAACAGTGTAAATAACTAACAGCAGCATATTTCAATTGTCGTTTCAATTGAAATCAGATTTAATAAATAAAAGAACATTAATCATGAGTGATTGCTCACCTTTCGAGGCTAGAGGAATTTGATAACGAAGTAGATTACTAATCAAAGCGCGAATTCCAAAGCAAAGTGAAATGGGCACGAATTGACAAACAAAACTGATCAATAAGAATAGACGAAGTCAAATCAGAATTGGATCGATGAATGTAATTGATATAAATGAACTCATATATAACTATATATAACTATATATATATAATCATATTTTATATTCAAACACTTTTATTGACTATATATGTATTTCAAATTCTATTATTCAATTTAAAACACATACTTTAATATCAAGATATACACGTTATTAGTATTCAAAATCAAAATTTATAAAACCCACATTACAACAAGTATCATCATTCATTTTACACACTTGTATTATAAAAAAAATTAAAAATCAACATTTTATAAAACAATAAATCACCTTTATATTTTAAAACAACATATATATATATATATATATATAACTGAAATATAAACTGACCAATACATATATAAAAATTTAACCTATTATCGTATAAAAGACAAATCTAACATATATATAAAAATCAGCATGTATACATCTAAAATTTGAAATACTACCTATATACATATGTCCAATTAATTTATACGAATATATATAACACATACAATAAAATTATCAACCCAAAAACAACTTTTCATTATAACATATACATAACAGACGGGTCATAAATCCTTAGTCATTTTAAAGATACTTATATACATCTGAACAACAACAAACTAAACCTTATAAAAGTTATAATATATGTATACCTCTTAAAGCAAAAATCGAACACATATATAACTAACTTTAAAACTATCTATATAAAATAAATCATATAGGCTAAGATACTTATACGCAGAAATCCTATAACATATATAAATACCGAAGCAAACACACACACAACAAACAGTAAACTTCTAAAAACTATACATACTTTTGAACATATATGCATAAACACTGAAACCAATATATATATTAACAGGCAAATTTCAAAACTATATACATCAACTACTGTACAAATTTATAACTCAACTACAAAAAAATCTCAAAACAAGTATACGAATATATACCAACTTCATAATATAAACATATAACAAATCAATATTCTTATAACTTATATACGTACATACCTAACTGATGTAACTATAGACCATAACATGTATATTAAACAAATATATAGTATATATAAATATTACCTATATTTACCACAAAGAGGAGGCTGCTTGGCCGAACAAAAGAGGGAGAAGGAAGGCTAGAGGGGAAGAGATGGGCAGCTACTGAGTTGTGCTCGCATGGGTTAGAGAGAGCCGGAATGGGTCACGTCAAGGCGGCCGTTGATGAGCGGGTTCGGCAAGCGAAGGGTGAGAGGCTTTGATCCGGGTGTTGAAGCATAGGTGACGTGATGAAGTAGAGGCGGATGGTGATGGGTTCGAAGGTGTTATGGCGGCTGCGGCCATAAAGAAGGAAGGAGCACTGCTGGCCGATGGTGGCTCACGAGTGGAAGTTCGGGCGGAGCAGCGAGGCAAGTGGAGGCCGAAGAGAGGATGGCAGGCATGAACGTTGGAAGGGTTGCATCAGCGTTCGGAGGCTGCGCGGTGGCCCGAGGTGGTCGTGTGGATGGAAGGCGAAGGTCGTCATACAGTGAGTAGGAGTGACGTGCCTGGTAGGGAGGCCGAAAGCCAACGCTATGTGTGATGGAGTGCCAAGGTGGTGGAAAACAAAGTGTGGGGGCACCTAAAGGCGGAGGGATGATGGTGGAAAACTTCGGTAGGCTGGGAGGTTGTAAGAGGTGCTTGGCTGAGCTTGTGGAAACAATAGAGGGGCAAGCAAACTGAAAGAGGGGAAATGGCTTCAGGAACTAAGAGGAAAGTTGTATTGAGGAAAAGGAAAAACGAAAGTAGCCAAAACATTTCATTGAATAAATAGGCTTCCAGTTTTATAAAAGGAAAGATGTAAACGAAACGTCTCATTTTTTAGAATGGTCGAAAAAGAAAACAAAGAAAGGGAACAGGTGAGTTTGGCATGAAGAAGAGCATGGGACATCAAACGTTTCAAAGCATGGATAAAAGCAATTGAATAGAAAAATTGGATTTGACAAATATAATTGGAACCCGTGTATAATTGAATATAGGAATAGAAAAAGTCACATTGATATCCGGGAAATCTAAAAGCCAAAGTCTTTTGTTTTACACAATATAAAATGAAAGGCCACTTAATATCAAAAAGTTTCAAACCGGTACCGATACGAATATCTGTTACGCGGTTTCCACCGCGTACCGGACACCGATACACAGAAGTGAATATACCGCAGTGATCAGTCACGACGAGATGATCAAAACGGTACACAAATATCAGTGATATGATTGAATTATAAAAATTCGAATTTTCTACTAGCGGAAAATGCACCAAAAACACAGAAAAATAAGATCGACGGAGCTAAAGGAGTCCGAATTTGGAAAAACGAAAAACTGACGTCTTGCTCAGAAGATGATTTAGAATTTTTCTATTTAAAAATATTTAGGTTCCAAAAACATTTTATTTTCATCGCTTTTTAACTGATTAAATTGAAGTAAATTTACGCGCGAAATAAACTTTCATATTTTCGGACGAAAATTTACCATTTGCTATGTTTAACTAGACGCATTCCAAATATCAAATTTATATTTCAAAATTTTATCGTTTAAAATTTCGCAAAATTTCAATTATTAACGTTATTAAAACCAGTTAAATTTCGTATAAAGAGAGTAATTTAGAGTTTACATTTTTGACTTGGTTTATCTTGTTTTTGCAACTAAAAAGTATAATGACCGGCCTAAAACATTGGGTATTATGTTTTTTAACATACATTATTTGTTCCATTTTAGTTACAAAACCACAAGCAAGCCAATTTTGTAACAATTGACCACTAAATCACATTGTTTATGTTTAATTATTTACAATTTATGCATTGTTCTAACAAATGCATAGTTTAACATATCCCCCTATATTTGTCCCTACATTTACGACCAATATTTTTTCACTTCTCCTTATATATTGTTTGACATTGAATTATGATTATGAAAAGCATCATGCAATAATGTAGATATGAATACGGTTGGCATTGGTCGTTAAAATTTGCAGTCTAAACATTTGATTCCTGAAAAATCTCCAAGTATATATCTTGTGAATCTAAAATTATAGTCTAAACTTTTGAATCCTAGAAACTCTCCAAATCCTAAAAAGTCACAAGATTGTATGTTCAATGCCTACATGATATATTATCTTGTGAAGCTTATGTGTCATGGACCATTTAATGATATAAAATGCACATGACAATGATGTATACAAATTTCCTCCAATGCAAAATGTGCCAAATGTGACGACCCGGCTTTCTTTGCCCAGAAAGACACATCGTTATAAAGAAAGAAAGGGATAGAAGAAGAAAAGAAAAGAAGAAAGAACAACAACACATCAGAGATCTCACAGCGGAACGAGAAATATATTATATCACATAAGATATTACATAGTATCATATACATCAGAGTATACAATTTATACAACATAGAATAGACAGTTATAAACTTCTGTCTATTATACATCACAAGTACATCAGTACAATACAACATACACAGCGGAAACTCTATATATCTACACGCTGAAGCCTCCTGCTCCTCAGCTCCTCCAGTATTCGTCAAGACTAACCTGAATCCCTCGACTACTCAATAGAAACTAACTTTTCTTATGTGTCAACTTTTCCATGGATGAAGATTTTTTTCATCTTCAATAATTGGTGTAATTTATTCATTATTATATCAAATCAATTAATAAGAGTTTATGTGTAATACTTCATATTGTGATGTGCAATGTCGAGACCATATTGTATTTCGCATCATCTTACTAGATTATAAGTTGTGACATCTAACTTAACGTGTAGAAGACTTTTCATTTTGATTAGTTGTTATTATGATGGGTACTATACTGTTTTCTGTAAACAGATTAATTTTTGCTCGCTTAAAGTTAGAGATTTGACTATTGATTGCTGATTGGTTTTAAATTTATTTATTACCTAGTGTTTTAATATTGAAATAAGCAGTGAAGATGTTTATTATAAAACACATATTGCACTAAATACTAATCACTTTCTAAATGAAAATAAATTTAACAAATGTGTAGTACTGATGTCCATTTTAAGCTTTGAAGATGATAGCAAATAAGCACTTAAACCGTTCAATATCCACATTTATAATCTTCAATTATTGGATGTTATAAACTTTTATAGCCGTCATACACTAGAATCTTTTTTATAATGCCCAATCCTAGCTATGTTTAAATGATGCACAATTTAGTTTAATCATAGCAAGTGCAAATAATGCTTACATATCTTGATACTAGTTTGCTATCATCCTTACACGAACAAGGAATACACGAGGACTATCGTCAACATAGTAATAAGATACGATTTTACTGCATATACCCTAATTAAATCAAAATAGGTGTTTAGTTGCTGCTACCAGTTTATCTAAAAATTAAATTTGTAAATGATAACTCAAATTCTAGTAGGGTTTAAGTACTCATCTTGTTTTAGGATACACAAGAAGTACATGACCTATAAATAAAATGACAATTCTAGATATAAACTAATGAATCTTATGTTATTTCAAAATTTTGATAATATCTCTTTATTTGATGTACCATGCTCAATTTTGATATTCTTTGTATATCACCAGAATAGAAATAAAAACACGGCTTTCATCATCTTATAGAGATATATGTTTAGGTTCTTAGAAGAAAGGATGAGCATTAAGTTGGGTTGATAATTTATCATAGAAAACATGGTAAGACCGAATCAATTTGGCACTATCTTTTAATTTTTAATGAGATGTTTTCTAGAATGATAAGAATATCTCCTATACATAGTTGCATAATGTCAGTTTAAACGTATGATGTATAACCTGTTTCCTCATAATATACATCTAATCAGTAGCGAATTATTATCATTTTACTAATGAAGTTGTAGAATAACGGTATAGGTTGTAGTGTTAGTAAATTAATTGTATCAGTACTCTTTCTTACCCATTTACTACTCTTTCTTACCCATTTATTATGCAAATTACTTATAATATTAAATATAATACTTACTATAATATTGGATATCTGCCAATGACCAGTCTTTAGTGGTAGATTTTCTAGCTTGATTTGTCAGTAGAACTCATGGATTCATCCACTAAACATAAATTAGAGTCAATATTGAGAAAAAAAAGGATATTTTATGCATATGCACGTATTATGAATGCAAAATTTCTAATATTTTATGTTACTTGGCCTTTGATATTAGATGAATAGTCCACCTACTACAACGAATATTTTTTCTTTCTAAACTATTGAATCATTTGACATAAAAAATATTATACAAACTATGTACATTAACCCATGTCTAGGATATCTGCTTTGGTCATCCATGACATACCTCCATGTGTAACAAAATAGATATTGTTTTAACTTTTATTAACCTGATTTTATCTATGTCTGACTGCATTTATTATTTCAGCAACATCATCCAGCTTATGTGCACCAATATCCCACACTATTTGAGATATTACATCACTCTTAATGATATGGATTTCGTACAACAATGTGTGCATACACCTGGGATAAGTAATGTATTAGCATCAACGCTATAACGTACTATTTGGTCCACTTGAACGATTTGATTAGAGTGAGGTTGAAGCAGTATCAACAAAAAACTTCAATTGCTTTTATGTAGTTTCTTGTTTTGTGTCATATAACAGTGTAAATTTTATGTTTTTCTTATAATGCTCTTCTCGATTAAAATGTGTAATATTTTTTGTGATGCTAGTTATATGCACCCAATGTTGATATTCACTTTGTTTTTTTCTTTTGAATGACATATAGAATGGTACGTTGTGGCACAAATTTCTTTTTGTTGAATGAAATGTATGATGCTATATTGCAGTATCATCTGTTTGTAAAATATTGAAGTGTATATGCTTTACTGTATTTAAGTTTTGACACGTTGGTTGTAGGGTGTATTATTTATAATACTCACTAGGGGCACATAGCTCTGCCACTATTTAAATTCATGGTTCTAACAAAGATTAGCAATAGAGGCATTTTCACATGTCCCTAGTATATTTTGAGCTTTAGTTTTTATGTGGCATCCATTTTATTGGAGGCAGTTAAAAAACACTATTTGCCTCTATTTACCTTTAGGGACTTGATTTTTAAAGGCCAATTTTAATTTGCCTCTCATAATCATAGAGGCAAACTAATGCATTTTTTAGCCTCTACTTAAAATGTTAGGGACATTTCAAAATGCCTTTACTACTTTCATTTTTGGCAGTGTGTCCACGAGTGCGGCGCAGTGGGGAGGAAGTTTGGGTTCTGGTAAAAAGACCTAGGTTCGATTCCTATCATACGCTTCCCCATCCTATATAAATTTACCCGATGGTATAGAGGCTTGGATCAGCGAACGACTTTACTATACCTTCCTCATGAGTTTACCGGCCTGCCGTGTTCTCCTTTTTTTACAAAAAAACCTTTCTTATATTATATTTTTCTGAATTATATTATATTTATTCATAGTAAACTTTCTTATATTGTATTTTTCCGTAAAGATTATATTTTTATCTTTATAGTTTTTGACTATTTTTTATTTATGTGTGACGAGTAAACTGAATAAACGGTTTAGTGATACCGTTTGGTATGAGACTTTCAGTAACACTTTTTTGGTTATTCATCGGACCTATCATATAGAGATGTCCAATTCAGTTCAATCATTTCAGTCCAAGTGGCCAAAGTTGAGAATTGTGCTAGATGTTCAAATTCAAAAATATAAGGTTTAAAAGGCTTGGAATGGCCCGATTGCTACAATATTCTTTCCTTTGTCCTTCTAAAACAAAATATTCTTCTTGGCATTGAGTTCTGACTGGTCCAAGTTTAAGGGATGCCAAAAGACTTTTGACCATTGCCATCTTGTTGGTACAACTTTCATATTGAGAAAGAAAGTCATATAACAAGATTGTCTTGTCTTTATGAATTGAACAGCAAATTTCAATGTTAATTGCTTTAGTAAAAAATTCATCACCAGCTTGATGTCTTTCTTTTTCTTCTGAGAACTTCATTTTATCAAATATTTCGAATTCGTCTTGAGGCGATTCGGTGACTTTGTGAAGTTTCCAAATTAGGACTAATGGATAAAGATGGATATATTGTCTTTCTTCCCAAATGCTTCAAATTCTAAATATTTTGAAACTTATTTGGATGTTCAAGAACTTTTTTCTTGCAGATTTCGAGGATGTAGTCTGAAAAGTCTTTAGAGCAATTTGTATTTACATATATTTCATGAACTAAACCCTTTTGGATATGTTCTTTATATTTGGGAATGTCATTAAAACTTGCTGAAATCCTTGGTCTTTCGATTTTTTTCTTAATTAGATGCTCCTTTTCAATGAGCTTAGTAATTCTGTATCCTCAGATTGGTTGAAAAACAAAAGTAACTGGCTTTCGCCGATAATTTGTTGTTGGTATAAAGAGATCATTTCTTGAACTTTTTCTCCGGCATTCATTTCTTGTGTCGATTTATTTTCAACCCAATACAGTTTAAGTAATTCAAGAAAATCTTGAATTCGTAAATTTAAAAGGTCATTTGTCTCTATTCGAGACATTATTTTTTGAACTCCTTTTCTTCAACAGATGCGCCGTTGAATAATTCTGCTTCTTTAGCATCAAGCGCCTTACTTCTTGATGTATTACAAAATTGTAAAAGTTTGGATACCTTGTTTTTTATGTCAAGAATAGTTTTATCTTTATTGGCCCCGTATTGTTTTATGTTCCGAAATGATTTCTCAAGTTGAGAAAACAAAAAATTTGATGCCTTTTAATCACCTAATTGAACAGCCTTAAAATGGCCGTTGAACTTATCATATAATTCTGAATCTCCTCCTTTCATCTGCATATGTACCAATCCTTTAAAATTGCTTTACCGTAAGATTATTGTTGTACTCCCATAGGAGTAAAAACCTTTTCTTTATTTTGAATCTGTTTATTCATTCACACTAGTTTGTTTTCGAAGGTTGGAGTTGTTTATTGGATAATTTCGTTTCCTTTTGCTGATGTAGATGTTTTGATGGAGACTTGCTTTTTATCTAGTGTTGAAGTTTCCATGTAGACTTGTTTTGCCTTTTTTGGTGATGTAACTTGTTGAAAAGCTTGCTGTCTTTTCATCGCTTCTGCGATAATATCAATTTTGTCCATAGATTAAGCCCTGGTAAAATAATCGGCTGCAAAATTAGTGTAGCCAGGAATATATTTAACATCATAATTATATATTTATAAATACATTGCTATTCTAATTCTTCTTAGATTTTCTTTTGGATTATTTATTGTAACAACCCGCATATTTATCGGTTGTATATTTAAATATTTTATTTAAATATAATGTCGTTTGTTGGATTATAGTCCGAAAAGCTACTTTTTGCAAACGACCGAATTGGAGCTCGAAACCACCTCCATTGAGTCCAAAATGGCGTTTGCGATCATTTTGAGTATAAACTTTGATATATTTGGAGTATGTCGAAATCTGCTACTTTTTCTAGTTGGGTTTTGGGTTGGGTTCAGCCCACTAGCTAACTAAACCCACTTAACCCCCCTAACTCAGCTCCTTCTCTTCATTCCATCTTCATTTCATTTCATTCCTCAAGCTAAAACTGAAATGGGGAAAGGGAAGAGGAAATAGAAATTAGCAAGCCCTAGTTCTTCTTGCATCTTGAATCCTTGCTCCAAAATCAAATAGAAGCCATTGGTAAGCCTCCTCTTCATCTTCTCCAACTCTTCTCCTCTTCAATTTCAGAAAATTCCTAACCCTAATTTGGGAAATATGTGTTGTCTTCTTAGATTGAAGCTTGTGGAATTGAAGTGGAGTGTGATTGGTTGTTTCTTTGCATTTGAGCTCCTTCTTCTTCTTAGTTTTGTGTAAAAAGGTGAGTTTTTAACTCACATCTACTTCTCTTGATATCATTGATGTTGTGTATGAATTCCTAACAAGTATTCATGTGCTATTGTTTTGGTTTGGAAAGGATTGGAATTTCATTTTGATAGGGCAAGAAGTGCTGAAAAACAGGCTCCGGTCGACCGAATGCAGGGTCCGGTCGACCGACCTGCTACTTGAGCACTTCCCTGCCTCTGTTTTGGAAGTGCAGGAATTCAGGCTCCGGCTGACCGACCCAGGAAGTCCGGTCAACCGACCTGCTTCCCAAGAATTTTTCCAGGACAGTGTCCGGTCGACCGAGCCCTGTAGCCGGCCGACCGACCTGCTCCTGTTTTCCCTGTTTTGCCTATTTTTGTTCGTTTTGATCGGTTTTCCAAATCTTATCGATGCAAGTTGGTTTTTAATGTTTGTTATTGCATCTTTGGCTTTGATAACATACTTTTGACTTCATTCACGAGTTTTATAAATAATCCCTCTAAATCGTATTAAAAGCTCCCTTCTCCGCTTTATAAATTTCTATTTAAACACACATGATTTTGCACTTCGAACGAAGTGGAAAGGAGATTAAATGGTTAGGTAAAACACGGACCATGAATCCACGCGTTCACCTTTCCGATTAGTCCCCGACCTATTCGATTGATCATTTTGACCTTTGTGTCTGGTTTACCGATGACATGAGGTAAACTTTGTAATGCTTTGAGTGTGAAAATGGCTAATGGATAGTAAACCGTTTAGTGCGAACGAGTGGTTATGGGACATACGTTAACACTTTTCGGGTTCCTTTTCGAGAGTTATGACACATTCCGCCAGTTAGTGGTGTCCAGTACTGGGCCTCCGGACCTTCACCACTACGGTTTGTTGCCTTTGGGATAGTGTCTTCGGACAGTCTCCCTAGGTTTGTTGCCTTCGGGTATGTGCCTTCGGGTTTGTGCCTTCGGGTTTGTTGCCCTATAGTATCTCTTCCGATGTTGGTCTTTTTGAGCCGCATGGGTGATATTTGGGTTTGGAGTCTTTGGGCTCATGGATCCTTGTTTATACAGTACTGAGCTCGAGCAATCTTTTGTTGTTTTGATTGATATTTATATTCCCTAGTGCATCGCCTTTCGGTGTTGGTCTTTTTGAGCCGCATGATATGTAGCGATCATCTAGTGGAACTTGTATACCTTTATTGGTATTTGTTATTTGCCTTTTGACTTGATTTGGGATATGATATCCTTTGCTTGTAGAGATGCCGATGATATGAGGCTTGTTTTGTTATGTTCATCTTTTGCTAGATGATTGTGTATCTCCCTTAGAGATATTTGTTATACTCTGTACGATTTTGCAGGTTTATTGTTGATCAGTTTATCTAACTGATTTGTTTAGCTAGACTGACCCGTGTATTTTATACTCGGGTTAGACCGAGTTGTTTCAGGTTAGGTGCTTTTGGACTTAGCCTCTTTTGCTTCCGCATGGACTATTCCACTAGCTTCCTTTTGTTATAGCTTGTATGTAGTCCTTATCTGTTGTAACTCTGATATGTATTCTTGTGAACTCGTCTGTATATTGTGGTTTGCTATACCACTTGACATGTATCATTTTGTATACTCTGTTATGTATCAGTATATGTGTATATGATGATCTACTGTTCTGTGATGTATATTACATTGAGTTGTTACATTTTGTTCTGATAGATCCTATAGCCATTGTAGTTTTGCTTTAAGTATTTATTGAACTTGTCGAACCACATGAGATGATAAAAACCACTTTTCGGCGTGTTCAGTAGATAGTTAAAGTAAGACTACACATGGTCGCTTCCATTATACTCTATTGTCCGCATTAGCAGACGGTATTATCCATATAATACTCTTTGTTAATGAGGCTCTCGGAGTGGGGCGTCACATTTATTGTCCTTTTTTTAAGAACGGACAACAAATTATTATCTTTTTCAATAATAAAACGTCTATTTAATAGATAAATTTTCAAACTTTTAATTGCTAACTTGATAGCAAGTAATTCTTTATCATATGTAGCATATTTAATCTGGGTCTTATCAAACTTTCCAGATGCATAAGGTATTATTTTCTTTTTTTTTGAAATTAATACTCCTGCCAAAAAATTATCTGAAGCATCTGTTTGTAAGATGACTAATTAATCATCAGAAAGAAAATAAAGAATTTTTTGGCCTTTCACCATATCTTTAAATTTATTTAATTTCATCTTCTTCTTGTTTTTTGTAATGTAATTGGAATTTTATCGGTGTTCCATCTTCTTGGTTGTTCACCACTTGTTTGTTCGTATTTTTCTTGCTCTTCAGTAAGTTTCTTTTGTAAGTATTGAAAAATATTTTATTTTTGCATATATATGTTGTTGTAACTCAATTTGTCCACTCATAATATTTTTTTCAAGAAAATCAATTTCAATTTTATATAATCCAATTTTTTAGGGCTTAGAATTACACCATTTTTGAGTAATATTTTTATTACTGTTAAGAGATGTTGTTTATGTTCTTCTACTATATTTGAAAATACTATATATCATCAATGTATACTACAATAAATAGTAAATGTCCAAACTTAGAGTTCATCCATTTTTGGAATATTTAGGAAGCATTTTTTAGTCCAAAAGGTATAACAAGCCATTCAAAATGCCCTTGTGGACTACTAAAAGATGTTAATTCAATTAATTCTTTATCTTCCAGTTTTATTTGCCAAAAACCTGATTTGGCATCAAATTTGCTATAGTATTTTTCTCCTTGAATTTGCTTAATTAAATTTTCTACAGAAGGAATAAAATACCCATCAAATTTTGTGTAACTATTTAATTTTTTATAATTTATTACCATTCTAGCCTTTCCTCTTTTAACCTCAGAAATCTTCCTTACTAAGAATGCTGGAGAAAAATTAGGGGTAAACTCTTTTGGATTAGTTTAAGATCTAATAATTCTTTTATTTGTTTTGAAAACTCCTCTTTATCAGGTGGTGTAACCATAATACTATTAACTCTTACCTTAGAATTTTTATATTGTTCCATTAATTCAATGTTACAATATCTTGGTGCTTTGTCAAATAACTTTAATGGATTATCAGAATAGAATGGTTCTAACATATTATGTATTAAAATTTCAAATTCATTTGTAGTCGGTATGTTATAGGTGCAAATTTTTTATTGTAATTTGCTAGACATTTGTGTATTAACCCTTTCAATTAAGGTAGTAGTCTTTTCACTATTTTGTACAATCAGATTGTAGTGGGACGCAATTGTAACAGGTAGTGGAATTCTTGGAACTAAAATATCATCAATTCAAAAAACTGTTTATTAAAAGGTTGTAAATGACGGGGATTATCCATTCCTAAAATACAATCATTGCCAAATTCTCGTGGTAACAACGCCAAGTCAAAATTATACGTTTTATTATTGTTATATATATATAAGGTATTTGAACTTGTGATCCTTTTACTTTGTAGTTCATGGGGACTTGTCTTCCTACAAAGTCATTTAGCATTCCTTTTTTATCCAAAGGTGTATGGGATTGTTTTGGTATAAAAACTTTTTGTAATAAGCTGACTACAGCACCGGAATCTAGTAAAGCATGTATTATGAATCCTGATATTCAGGAATACATATTGTCAATGGAATATATATATGTATGTAATTCTGTTTTTCTTTTTAAATCTATAGATCTAATCATGACATTTTCTGTTAGATAATGGAATCTTTACAACCTTTCGGTCTAATTCTTGTTCTTTTTGTTTTTTCAGGATCTTTAGCATCCTACCTTCAAATGAAGATTCATGTCGAAAACTCATTCTATGGTTAATTCCTTTTAAAATGTTAGGTGTGAGTTCTACATCTGCTAACTCATGAATTGACTATGTTCTTTGTAATATATTCGAAGAGGAGGTTTCTTCTTTATTTTTTGTAATTATGGAAATATTGTTTCTAGACGCTGTAATATATTCTATAGGCATATGTATTTTTGCTTTGAGAGATTTTACAAAAACCTGTATTTCATTTCCGAACATTAGATGTCTTATGTCAACTAATTTTGGTTGGATTGTTTTTCCTAATCCAACTTCATATAGTTTAATAAACTATTTAGGTGCTATTGATTTAACTTTGGATGTGTCATTTAAAGCCATACAATGTTCCCGTTGTATCTCCAAGACTTTGGAACCTGGTAGGAGTTCAATATTTTGTAAATTAACTGATAACGTACAAGCTTTATCTATATTTTGATCTTTAAGACTAATATAAAAGTCAGGATGTATGTTTACCCCAAATAATATATTCGCTAGGTTAGATTTTGCTCCTCCAATAATACTATTTAAAAATTATTTGTAATTCTTTCATCCATGCAAACAATCATTATCAGAGTATCAATACCAGATCTAAAATGACCAGTTATTTTTAGCTGTATTAAGCCTATATGTAGATATTTCATTCTTGGAATTTTTTATTTTAATTTTTTTAATTTTTTCTTTATTTAAAAGACTTATTGAAGTGAAATCTTCTTCCTCTTTTAATTCTACATTTCCTTGCACACGTTCAAATAAGTGTGTATATTGATTAAGAAATTTTGATTTAAAAGATATAGGTTTGTAGATTTCTTTTTTATCCGAATGAGGAATTACTTCTTTTAATTTTTCAAGATCTTCATCTGTCATAACAAATGGTTTGCCAGTACTATCTTGTATATTAGGATTTGTAATTTCTTCAAATGCAAATGTGTTCATATAAATTCGGTATTCATGATATGTTTCTTTATTTCTTGTAGTTTGGGATGAAGAAGTACCTAATGGAGTGCATGTTTCTTGATCATAAAATTCTTCTTTTATTATTGGAAGATCTTTGTATTTCTGTATTATAAGTAATCCAATTGAATCTCCTTGTCCAATCATGTAATCTCTATCTTCTAAACTAGTGCTTTTCAGGAAAATAGGAATATTAGTTCTCCAAAATGGTTCTATTAGTCCATTTGTAATATAAATATTTTCTCTTGCATGCTTAGGAATATTATGAATTAATCCATAGTATCCTAATGGAATTTTTATTATTAAATACAAAAAAACTTTTGTTTGTATGATATCTTTTTAGATTAATACTTCTCACTGCATATAATGTATATCCTGGAGAGTTTATTTTTTTCCTTTTTTGGGAGAATTGCATAATTGGTTAATGGTATGATTTTAATCTGATTATGTGTTTGATTAATTATTATCATATTAATCTTAAATTTTTTGGATGATAAGTTAATTATCTCATCTTTTGAATTATTTTCTTTAGAATCATTTGATGTTTCTGAAGAAATTGATTCAATTTCATAAATTGAGGAATTATCTTCACTTGTTATATCTTCAATCAATAAATTTCTTTTTATAGAATTATTTTCTTTCTTTTTATACTCTAGTTTCCATTTCTTTCTCGTTATCCTAAATTTTGATTTCTTTTTTGTTTACAATATTTGGGTTTATATTTCTTTCCATATTCTAGAGGATAACCAAATCTTACATTTATATCTTCTGCATATTTGGAATAACAAGCAAATCCAAGTTTAGATTTTTTTATTTTCTTCATTTGTTTATGAGCTTTTCCTTGTTCATAAACATTTTCCATAGTTTCCATGCGATCTTTTTTTAGTAAACCTGTACAATGGTTATTGTCTACCTGGGATCCTCTAAGGATATCATATCTTTCTTTTATAATATTATCCCATACGTAAGGAATATTTGTGAAAAATGCTTTTAACCAATAAATCTTTTGTTCATTAGTTGTTAGACTATATATTAGTCCTATGTATTTGGTAGTAAATTCTTCTAATATGCAAATATCACATAACTATATCTTTAGTAATTGTTTTTCACAATTTTCATTTTCTATTAGTATTTCATGAGTAAAGTCCACTAATAGTAATTTTGATAAGCCTGCAAGGGCTTCTTGCTTTGACCATTCATTTTTTACTTGTAAATATTTTGGATTTATTTTTTCAATATTCCTTAGCCATACTAAGGCATCCCCTGTCCAATAACTTGTTGCATAATGTAAAAATTCAACAGTATCCATTATTGGCCTAATGGATATATTACTCCTCCCATATGTTGTAACCATGTATTGACATATTTTTTAATTTTCCTACGTGGGATTCTATCTATATTAAATGTTAAATTATGACCTGAAGATGAATGATCTTCATAAAAATCTTTCAATTTTCTTCGTGAAGAATGATATCTAATCCAACCAGCTCTTGTACCATGTCTAAAAATTTCAGGGTAAGGATCATTACGAGCTCCTTCATAATTATTATTATAAACACTTTCTTCATGGTCAAATATTTCAACATCTATTTGAAGTGGTTGTACATTTATTGATGGCATATTTACCATTGTTTGAAAATCTAGAGTTTATAATGCTAAAACACTTTCTGTCTCATTAGTATTAATTTTATAATTATCTTCTTCTGATTCATCAAAATCTTTTGTCTTAAAATAATTAATTGTTGAACATATTTTTCATAATAAGAGTAACATGCAGTGGTATGGGATGTCGTTATGTTATATTTTTGATTGTTCATTATAGGTAAATGTCACTCAAACGGGGGAATGCCCATATACATGTGGTGATACTCGCTGCGGTGGGTATATGGTAGACATGTGATGACTTATGCGGGCCATGTGTCGGTTAACCGTGGAAGATGTATACAGTTATAGGTTAAGGATCATCTTTGTGGTTCTATAGTATTGGATGATTTAACAGGCTATCTTACATTATCTATCGATTATATGATTTTATGATAATATTTTAGGGCATTGCTGTGTGCTAGCCCGATTCTCTTGATGATTTCATTTTTATAACGTTTTATTGTATGGATGATTCACCCATTTGATGTTGTTCCATGGTTTCTATTTGATTCGATTTTATACGGGTGATGACATTTTTATATTGGGTTTTGTAGAGTTCTACAAATAGGATAATTGGAATTATTGAGATGAAATTATTTATTTATACCCAACATATATGCACACAGAGTTCTATATGTTATTGACATTGGATTTAGAATAAAATCTAGCCTATTTATTATTTATATAACACTTGAGTCGGTACGAGACATTCCAAGTACATAGAAGACCTAACCAACATCTATGTCGTTGGGATTAGAGGAGTCGCATTAGTGACTGTTATACAACATCTATGGGTATAAGTATACTATATATAAGTGATGAAGAGTTGTATATTGACACTGTTTTAAAATTTTGAGATAGTTGACATTAAAGATATTTGTATCTAAACAGTGCTATATATTAGATATTATATGTTATCGCTGTGACTAACTCTGCGTTCTCTTCTGATATTTAATGTTTATTGTATATTATTTTATCCTATAGGCACACATGTCTATTACTTTGTAATGATATCGTGTACGTATAGATTAGCTATTTATTTGATTTTTTGATACGTACCAGTGTTAGTCCAAGGAGTATTCATAGTGTATCCCTTATAGCCTCATTCTTTGTATTATCTGATGGTATTACTCTACAATACTCTTGGATATGATGGATATAGAGGTGGAGGCGTCATAGAAAAGCTCGCATACTTTTTGTAGATCGCTACGAGGAAGCTTGGCCGCTACTTTTAGGCCTATTCGATTATAGTTCTGACTGACAAGCCTTTAAGACAGGTCTTGCAATGACTTGACACCTCTGGAAGGCTATTGAAATGGAACATTGAATTGAGCCAATACAATATTACTTATCACCCTTAAAGAGCTGTCCGGGGTCAAGCATTAGTGGACTTCATTGCCGAATACACCGTGCAAGATGACACTTTGGAGAGCAGTGGAGAACATAATGCCAGGTGGAAGATGTACAAGGATGGTGCATCTAATGAACGTTGTTCCTACGCTAAAGTCGTGCTAGTGACTCCTGAGAAATACCCAATTTGGTATGCCCTGAAACTCAACTTTTCCGCATTGAAGCAAAATATGAGACATTGATTGCATGACTCAAGATTGCCAAGGAACTGGGAGTTAAAACTTTTCATATCTTTTGTGATTCCCAATTGGTAGTATGTCAAGTGTGGAAGTAGTTTCAGGCGAAAGGAGCAAGGCTAGCTCCTTATCTAAACCGAGCCCTTGAGCTGCTTAGTGATATTGAATATTACATAATAATGCATATTCCCAAAGAGGAAATTGTGAAGGCTAACTCATTAGCTAATTTAGCCACTTTCAAAGATACGCAGCTCATGGGCCTGGTTCCGGTGGAAGTATTGTCGGCTCCGAGCATTAACCATATTATTGTCGATTGGATCTTGGAGGTTAAACCTAAGAAGGAGTCATGGACGACTCCGATAAAGAACTATCTGTAGAGAGGAATCCTTTCAGACAGGAAGAATGAACAATGTCAACTCCTTCATAAAGCTGTAAGATTTATTATGCAAGAAGGGGTACTTTAAAGGAAAGGATTCTCCATCCCTATGCTTCAATGTGTCGCCAACAGTGAGGCCAAGCAAGTCCTGAAGGAAGTTCATGAAGGGGCCTGTGGTGATTACACCGTTGGGCAAACCCAAGCAAAGAAGATCCTTCAGTACGGGTATTTCTAGCCAACTGCCAACTGAAATAGCTGATTACGCCAGAAGGTGTGACAATTTCCAGATATTCACCAAGATACCGAGAGCCCCACCAACGGAGATTACTCAAATGGTCAGCCCATGACCATTTGCAATCTGGAGAATCGATATCATTGGCGTATTACCGATATATAAAGGTAGCGAAAAGTACGCCATCATCGCAATTGATTACTTCACCAAATGGGCTGAGGCGGAGCCGTTAGCTACAACCACCATAAAGATGGTGATCAACTTCATGGTTAGAAACATCATCTATTGTTTTGGGATTCCACAAATGATCATTTCCGATAACATGATCCAATTCGACAGTGCCGAGTTTAAAGACTTCTATCGCATGCACAATATCGAGAAGAGATTTACATACATACATACATACATATATATATAGGGAGATATATATTCTTTTAATGTGATTTCACTTCCTATCTTTTCATTTTGTTGAAGACCTGCTTAATAGAAAAGCAAGATGGATTTGATATGTGGACAAATCATAATAGGAGGGGCAAGTGCAAGAAGAGAGACTGAAGAAACATAGACTGATGGTGGAAGGGAGGAAAGAATTACAAGGGCGGTAGGAGAGGATGATGCACCGCCATCTAATGAAGTGGGTATAGATGTAAATGTCTTACTTAGACAGCTCATGGCTTAGATGATGAGGGAAGCTACACTAGAGGCAGTATAGCCGAGAGCCGTGGTAGCGAGTGAAGATTTCCCGAGGGAGAGTAAGGATTTCAGAAATTTAGGAGGGAAGGCATTCACTAGGAAAAAGCCTACAACAAAAGTGATGAATTGGTTGAGGAGCTATGAGCGCATATTTAGAGACCTGAAATTGAATGATGTGCAGAAGAGGAGATTGACATCAAGGCAATTACAGGAAGACGCACTGGGTTAGTTAGAGACTGTAATTGTAGGAACTCTAGAAGAGGGAATCACGTGGGAATAGTTCAAGGAAAGGTTTGAGCTTCGTTTATATCGGAGTCTCAGCAAAGTGTGTTGTCAAGGGAGTTCATTGACTTGAGGTAGGATGGCCTTAAAGTGGACGGGTACATCCAAAAGTTCAATGCATTGGCTAAGTATGGCAAGGAGATCATTATCATTATCACTCCTACGAAGAAAAATGAGAAGCTTATTAGAGGCTTGAAGCAAGGGCTTGATCATAAGTTAATGGCTCATCTAGCATCTCCTTATGAATTTGTAGTGCTCATGGCTAGAAGATATGATAGCATGTATCAAGATAAGGGAAGGTTGGAGATGAGGCCTAAAGAAGAACAGAAGAAGAAGTTCACACCATACACAAGGGCAAGAAAGGGGCGTTGAATGGGAAGGGAGCAGTTGCTAATATGAAGTCGTCTTTGCAGAAGTAGTCTGCTACAACTGCGGACTGAAGGGACATCATGTTTCAAAGTGCCCTCTGCCTAAGAATGGTGCAAGGTTAAAGTGCTTTAAGTGTGATAATATGGGACATCTAAAGAAGGATTGCCCAGATCTTAAAGCATAGGTATATGCTTTAGAGGGACCAAGGAATGGACCATCTACAAAGAAGAGAGGCAATGGGAAATTAGAAGGTATATCTTTGATTTCTAGTATTTTAGCTAGAGTACTATTTAGTACTAGAGCTACACATTCTTTTATAGTTAAAGATTTGGTGGATAGACTTGGGTTAGGAGTCACCTGTTTAGTAACATCCATACGTATAGCAAATTCGATAGGAGGGTACATCACTCTCGGATTGAGATGCACTGACCTAAAAATCAAGTTATGTGGGTGTAAGTTTTCTTATGATCCTTATGTGTTTGACTTCATAGGACTTGGAAGTTTTTAAGGATGGATCGATTGGAGAGGTATAGTGCGAGGGTGCACTACAGTGAAAGGATAATTACCTTAAGTCATCATGGCTGTAGGGATAGGGTGTTTGTGGTATTGGAAGAATGTGGAAAATTGCGCATGAACACTTTATTTGCGATAGCTTCTGAGGAAGAGGAGTTGGGAGCGGTACGAGTACAGAAGGAGTTCTGTGATGTATTTGAACCGGTTTCAAGGTTACCACCCCCGAGAGCGGTAGAGTTCAGCATTTACTTACTACCAAGGACCGAACCGTTTAGTTGACCACCCAGTAGATTGCCTCTGAGGGAGCTGGAGGACTTTGGGAACCAATTGGTAGTGTTAGAAGCTGTGCAGTTAATGCCCCGCTATATCCCCGCTATAACTCCGATATATCTTATAGCGGATTCCTACCGCTACGATTTTTCCATATATCCCCAACATATAGCCTTTCCGCTTTAATCCCCACTATTTCCGCTATATCCCGTTATTTCCGCTATATTCCGCTATTTCCGCTATATCTTCTATAAATAATTAGATTGAAAAATGATATTTATACGCTATAAAAATTATGAAATTAATTTCATTGAATTTTTGATATATGTTTAGAAATGATAATACTCTAATATTCTACTAAATTAAATTAAGTCATATAACAGTTTTACGTTCATTTACAATACATTTGTACATATTTTTATTTAAAATTATTTTTGTATTAATTATAATTCAATTAAATGTTAATTTTTCACATAATTACTATCTATATATTTGTAAAAACAACAAGTATGGGATTTATATGCTATTTTAGAGTAATCCGATATATCCCGCTATATCTTCGCTACATCCCCGCTATGACTTTTTGCACCTCTACCGCATTGAATCCACCGAGCGCTTTAACTGCACAGATTAGAAGGGAAGAGACCAAGCAGCTCACCATGAGGAGCAGCGGCAGTGTTTGTGAAGAAGTCCGATGGGTCTTTGAGACTATGCAGAGACTATCGGAAGCTGAATAGGAGGATGACGAAGAATAGATGAAGTTGAGTGGAGCTAAGGTGTTTTCGTGGCTATACTTGGCTATAAGGTTCCTTCAATTGAGAGTTGTAGAGGAAAGTATTCCTTTGATCGCATTCAGAACTAATTCTTATGAGTGGTTGGTGATGCCATTTAAGCTAACCAATGCGCCTGCATTATTTGTAGATTTGATGAACATGATCTTCTGAGATAAGCTGGACATATATGTGTTGGTGTTCATAGATGGCATTTTAGTGTACTTTGAGGATGAGGAGGAGCATGTAGTTCACCTAAGGCTCATGCTGGAGACGTTGAGAAAGCATAAGTTGAAGGTGAAATTTTCTAAGTGTCATTTTTGGAGAAGGAAAGTGAAGTTCTAGGCTATATAATTTCAAAAGAAGGATTAGCGGTCGATCCAGAAAAGGTGGAGACGGTAATTGGGTGGATGGGACTGAGACTATGACTGAGATACGAATTTTCTGGGATTGGCTGGTTATTGTAGGAGATTTATTAAGGATTTCTCTCATATAGTTGCATCAATGACTAGGCTGACTAAGAAGAGAGAGAATTTTGTTTGGGTGTAGGAGCATGAGAAGACATTCCAGGAAATGGAGCATAGGTTGAGAAACGCATCCGTGTTAGTATTACCTAAAGGGAATGATGGTATGACTGTGTATACTGACGTGTTGGGTTTGGGGTTAGGCGCAATATTGGTGTAGAAGGGAAAAGTAATTCCTTATGCATCTAGGCAGTTATGACCCCATGAAGTTAAGTATCTAATGCATTGAAGTTGGCCAAAGTAGTCTTTGCATTGAAGATTTGGAGACATTATCTCTTGGGGGAGATGTTTGAGTGGTATACTGACCATAAGTCCTTGAGATAATTGTTCACTCAATGGAAGCTAAACATGAGGCAGTAGAGATGGTTAGAGTTCCTAGCATTGTAGGATTTTAGGTAGAGTTTTCCCTAGGAAAAGGCAATAAAGTGGCTGATGCCTTAAGCTGAAGACAACAAAGTTTCATTTTAGTAATGTTAAAAGAATGGACTGCGTTAGAAACGTTATTTGCATGTTATATGCAGTATCGGTCTAGTGTAGGATCAAGCAATGTAAACATGATATTAGCATGCTTTGAAGTCAGACTTACATTGGTAGAAAGGATAGCTGGACTGTAGAAGAATGATAAGTTCTGCACAGACACAATAAGGAGTTTGGACTTAGGAGTCAAGGCAATAGAACTGAAGGGGTTCAGGGTGGATAAGAAAGTAGTACCGCGAAGAATGGTAGGTTGTATGTTTCGAGTGCTAGAAAACTAGGAAGAAAGTATTAAATGAATGTCATCGTTCAAAGTTTATCATACATCTTGAAGGTACGAAGATGTACCGAGATGTGAAGAGGAGTTTCTTTTAGGAAGGAATAAAGAAATATGTAGGAGAATATGTGAAAAGATGTCGAATGTGAACACCCCACCTCTACACCATACTATTCAAGAGTATTACTAAGTAATACCGTCGAATAATATGGAGAATGAGGCTATATAAGGTACACCAATGAATATTCCTTTGGACTAACATCGGTACTATTCTCAAATCATAATATGCATATTATAAATGTACACATTCACAATACAAAATAAAAACCATGTGTGCATCCAAGTTAGAACAATACGCAATCCCAAAATGCAAATAGACCTCACATGGTCAGAACGCAGCAAATAAAATAAAATATACATATATAATACATAACAGAGACATAGTCATGTGTGTTACAAATTGCTAGTACTATACCCACAGAATACATACATCACATACTAGTCAGCATCATTCTTGCCAATAGCGCCTGCCATCTCTTACTCGGAATGCACCAACTTACCCCAAATTTGGAATCCGAAGCATCTCCAAGCGTACTATGTGTAAAATTTTGTAAGCCACAACTATAAGGCAAAGAACCATTTTTATAATGATTAATCTAAGTATGAAATGAATGTAGTACATTCCCAGGCATTCATCGCTCGAGCATCAATACCAAGGCTATCCGGCAAGGACGAGCCAAATAATGCTCTCTTCCTAGCTAGGAATACCGTAAAGGAGATCCGGAAAAGACGAGCCACGAGAGGCTTTATTCTATGTCGATGAATGCCGAAATGGCTCTGTGAGGATGCGCGAGCCAATTAACGCTCCCTTCTATGTTAGGGACACAATCTTAGAGATGGCATAACCACCCACATCATAGTTCCAATTCATACATCTGTGGTGTGTTGCACTATGAGGATGCAGGAGCTAATCAACGCTCTTTTTTGTGCCAGAGGCATTGGCGAATCGATGACGCCACTATCCACATAGTGATCCCAATCCATTCGCCCATGATGTCGCCTGCCACTCTAATGGAATGGGGAATTGGTGTCAAAATGGGTGTGATTACCCTGAAGTAATCCCAAATCGACATCCATGGTGCTGCTGTGTGAGGATGCATGAGCCAATCAACGCTCCCTTCCATGCCAGAGACGTCGACAAACTAGTAGTGTGTCCATCCACGTCATGATCTTGATTTGTTCGATTGTGATGTTGCCTACCCCTCCAGTGGGGTGAGGCATTGGTACTAAGGCAGGCACGGTCAACCACGTTTACACTTAAACTTGGCATCTACAGCGCTGGCCGACTCAAACACTAAAAGTGGCCTTATCACCGCAAAGTCAAGCCATGTAGCGACCCACGAATACAATTAAGCTGGACCAGCTTGAGTATCAAGGGACCACCAAAGGGCACCCCACTACCGACTCATTACCATTTATATATGGCTTGGGGCAGGTTGCCTTAGCAAAAGATAAGTCGTTGGTTTACTTTTTTCTTTTTTGTCTACTTGTTTGTTGTATTATGCATAAATGACTAAGTCTATGTGGTTACTTAGCAAAATTAAGAGGCCGATTGATCCGACCGACAAAAAACAAAAAATAATCATCGAATAAGTAAGCACAACAGCATGTACATATGCAAAATGCCAACTAAGAAGTAGAAAAAGAAGGCATATAACATGTGAAAAATAGACAAATCCAATCCAACAATTTACATAGAAGAAAGTTCATAACACAAAAGGAGTTCATTATAATATCGAGCCTCACCTAATCATATACAACAAAAAGAAAATACAAGAAGGATGCAAAAAGACCATCACACTTTCCAAGGCTCGGTAGGAGATCCAATAACATGACAGCCGTCATCTTACACTATCTCCTTGTCAATCCTTGGAGTAGCATCAATGGGTGCCTTCGTTAGGTCTACTGTTAAAGAAATGATCTGTTCCTAGGATAAATTCATCAAGTAAGTCCTTCCAAACACCATTATCTTTTCCGCCACCTCCCGTCATCATATTTCACTCGGGAAAGGATGTCGATAGCCAAAGAGAGAGATGGTTGGTTGCAACAATCAGCTTCAACATTTTTGTCATTCCACTCTCCTCTAGGATGGTCTTCATCCCTACAAGCTCCTTTTAGTAACATAGTACAAATAATGCTACAGGGTACCCTTCATGTCGTCTGCCCCCTTGTGGCTAGCCTTTAGATCCACTCTTAATTGGGTATTCTCTGCCGTAAGCCTCTCCCTCCTAGTCACCTTATCAGCCCTTCCTTTGACCTCAGCTTCCCTGGTCGCCTTAGCATCAATGGCCCTCTTTACAAACTCCGACAACTTCTCTTTCCCCAGACGAGGGGAAGTGGCCTCATCTACGATCTGCTTTTAGAAAAGTAGCACATCATTGCGATGGCGGAGAGTGCAGGATCCGACCTATGAAAAGGAATTGATAAGTGAATAAAAAAACTAGGGAAAGGAAATGTCTACTCTAGAATATCACTAGGAAGATCTCGCTGACCTCGACGTCCAGTACTTCCTTAACGGAGTGGCCAACTACTCATTTTTGGGTCGACCGGTCAAGTCAGAACCTCCAAAGCAATCCCTTTTAATGTTTGTACAAGTTCGAGCAAGCTTGCCACATCCATGTTATTCACCATTGAGAGGCTAGTGGAATCAATCATCCTGATAACGTCGTTCCTCGACCTCTAAGCTCGGCCTTCCAAAAAAACTAAAAGAAGGCTCCCCATCAATTCCCTTTGGCTCCTCGTCGGTCGTCCTCCTCTTGAATCTAACTAAGTTTGGCCCTACTACCGCCCCGGGGGTACTCTTGGATAGGGTCTATTGGAACTAAGCCAACATGCAACAGATAAAATGGTTGAATTTCAATTTTTTTACTATTTTAGATCTCATTAGACCTTTGCAGTCTAAATTAATTTAGATCTAATCTAAATAAGTTTTAAATAAAATATTTATTTTATTTAATTAATTAATGTAGATTTATTTGTTTATATGTGATATTATGTGTGTGTGTGTATATGTATGTGTGTGTGTGTGTGTATCAAATACACACGTACGTGTATGTGCACGTGCAACATATAAATTGTACATGGTTTAATGTGCCTATGTATAAGTGATAGAATTTACACCATAACGGATACATTAGCCCCTTTATATATGTGTTTGCTTTATATTGTTGTTTTAGTATTAATTTAATGTTATATGTGTATATTTATAAACATACGCACACAAAAAACATTAAACTTAAATTTGAATATGTTGACTATTTCAAAATTATAAATTCATGTTTAAAATATCTTAAGTAGTCTTAAATTTAAATTAGATCTTGATTTAGAATGAATCTATTTAAAATTTGAATTTCAACTTTCAAAAGACAATATTTTTAATTACAAGTGTGTATACATAAAAAAATTATTACTAACATTCGAATATATATATTATATTTAATTTTTATAATATTCTAATTAACAAATATATTTTTAATATTTTAATAATTTAAAATCATATGTTTAATTTCATTTGACTGAAACTAATTTAATTTTTTTTCCAGCCAAAACCGAATTTAAAATCAAAATAAAATATATTTTCCAACTGTAGACAATTTTATAAAAAATGTTTTCTTTTTTTGTATTTGGCTGAAGCCAATTTCAAAACAAAATGCAACATATTTTTTAAATTCAACCGAAGCCAATTTATAAACAAAATGAAAAAATATTCGACCGAAGCGAATATTTAAAAAATTAATTTTAAATCCATATAGATTTTAAATAATTTTTTTATATGAAATATATTTGTATTTATTCATATAATATATATATATGTGTTTTACTAATTATAAAATTCAAACTTAACTTAAATATTACTTTAAAAAACTTTAAATTTTTTAGAAATAAATATATATATATTTTTAATTTGTTAAAAATAATTTTATGCATTTTTATAAAAAAGGTTGTTTTATTAATTTACAAATGTGGAAGTGTGTATGAGATTGACAACAAACAATTATATACAAATTCAAAACAAAATGCGATAGATTTATATACAAAAGGAAATTAACAGCATATGTGAATAATAATACAATAAAATTAACATGTCACCGATAATACGTAGCCAATGAAATGCACCTAGAATATTGAATGAAGCTCCTTCAGATCTTATCTATGTGTCTCCAGAATTTGCAGCAAACCAGAGACGAGCACCGCACCTTGCTTTAAAATGATTTTGGTTTTGACTGCATTGGAATTTTGGCCTTAGTCCCTTAGAGTTTTTGGCTGGGGTAGAGGAAGTGGTGTGGAGGCAAAAGAATGAGAGAAGAGAGACTTTAAATAAGCATCTAGATGGACTAAAAGGTGGAGACGAAATATCATATGTTTAATCAATCTCTTACGCTAATTCAAATCATAATTTGATCATTTTAAAGCTCTCTCCCATCCTCTCTATGGCTGGCTAGAAAGGGATCAAATGGTCCAACAAATTTTTTGAACTTATTTTAAATTAATTTATTTAAATTCTATTTAAATATTTATCGATATCGTATATCGATACATACATATCTAACTTTAATATACAAACCCAATTGACTACTAATGGCACCCAAAACCAAAATAAAAATAAAAATTAATATTTCATAAATATTAATTAATTTTCAATAATTATAATCAATTAAATCATATGGTGTTTCAGAATATTCAATATTGTAGTTGTGCAACTCAAATGTGTAAATTTAGTTAATGATTAATATCGAATAATTCGAATATTAACGTTCACACGTTACCTCAGCTAGTGGTGTGACAATTTGGTCAAATTTATCGCTTACACAATTTTGGTAAAATCTAATTTTACTATTTTAGGGGTCCCTGATAGTGACAATTCTTTGCAGTCAATTCTCTTCGTCAAAACAATATCATATGAGGACTTATGGAATTTGGTATTTTTCAAAATTCCAATATCATCCCCATTCAAATTGTATAGTCCAAACACAAAGTCCTTGGTTTAGTTATAACAATTATCATTACCAAACTGCTTTGGTCAGACTTTGACTTTAAGTTAACACCAGCTGACCGTGATACTAACCTCATATAACCATGGAGACGAATTCTCTATTAAATAGTGTTTCTCTTTCATTGCTTCAACTCAGAGCCAGCTATATTCGTTCCATGGATGTTGTTGCCACGATTTAACTATAATCAAAGTCGAGTGTCCGAAATCAAGTTTATTGGTATTTTCATGTTGAGAGAACCGATATCTATTCTCGATACATCTTGAATATGAATATTTAAAATGATATGTCTATTTTTGTGATAAATTACTCATAATTAAAATACATTGTAACTACTATCATAAAACATAACATTTATGGATTTTGTATTACATATACTTAAATTAAATTAAATAAATAATTTTTATGACACGTTATAACAAGTATATAATAGAAAGTAAAACAACTTTTACTTTGAACGAGTCTTTATTACAGAGTTAATAATTTATAATAAATTACTGAATTGCCCCTAGGGTGTACCCCTAACTCTATCAATCTCCCACTTGCATTTGGGGCCAATAATGGAATCTCAATCCAATTCCTTCGATAAGTTTGACTAGAACTGACTAAGCTAGTCTCTTTGTGAATGAATCTGCTATGTTGTCTTTTGTACCTCTTCTTTGAATCACGACTTATTTCTTAACAACAAATTATTTAATTAGGTGGAACTTTCGAAGAATGTGTCTTGACTTCTTTTGTGATCTAGGATCCTTTGAGATATACATCTCCTCATTATTGTCATAAAACACTGTTATTGGATTATCCGTGTCGGGAATCACTCCTAGCTCACTCATAAATTTACACATCCAGACCGCTCCTCTAGCTGCTTCATTGAGGGTGATGTACTCAGCTCCATCATGGAATCAACTACTACTTCCTATTTAGAACTTCTCTAACTAACCGCCCCATCGTTTAATGTAAAGGCATTACCTAACACTGACTTACTCTCATCGATATCACTTTAAAAGCTAGAGTCCTATATACCTTCATAAGGAGGTCACCGTTCTCATATATAAGGAATAAGTTCACAGTATTTATTAAATACTTAAGTATACATTTTACGGTAGTCGAATGCTTTTCTCTGGGATCAGATTGGTATTGGCTTACACATTCTAATGCATATTCCACATCCGGTCTAGTACATAGCATGTGTACATTATGGAACCGATTGTTGATGCATAGGGTATCCTCTTCATATGCTTCTTCTCCTTGTCAATTAGAGGAGTGTCCTTCTTAGAAAGGATGCTTTCAGATTGCGTTTGAACATTTCTATCCTTAGAACTCTCTATACAGAACCTTTTCAGTACGGTATCTATGTACAGGGATTAGGACAATCCCAATAACCTCTTAGATCAATCTCTATAGATCATACCTAGTATATTGGTTTCTTCTTCCAAATCCTTTATGGAGAAATTCTTGAAAAGTCACGCTTTCACTAATTGTAATTACAAAATGTCATTGTCAATTAATAATAAATCATCAATGTATAATACTATGAATAAGATTGCACTACTTGTTCCTTTTGGTATACACACACTTCCTCTGTGCTCTGATAAAAACCAAACTGTTTGATTACCTTATCAAAACACTTGTTCCAACTCTTTAAAGCTTGTTTAAGTACATAAATGGATCTTAACAACATACAAGCCTTTCTCTCACTTCTGCTGACTTTGAAACCCTCGGGTTGTGACATATAGATGATCTCTTCTAAATCAACATTTAGAAATGTCATCTTTACCTATTTGCCATATTTTGTAGCCATAATATGCAGTAATAGCTAGCATTATCCAAATAGAGTTAAGCATCGCTACAGGTGAAAAAGTTTCGTCATAACCAACACCTTAAATTTGACAAAATCTTTTCACAACAAGCGTTGTTTTGTAAGTCTCCACTTATCCATTTGCATTTAGCTTTTTCTTAAAAATCCATTTGTAGCCGATAGGTTTTATCCCTTCGGGTATGTCATTCAAAGTCCATATTTTATTTTCATACATGGAATCCATTCTGGAATTCATAGCACCAAGCCGTAGTGCAAAGTCTTTACTCTGCATTCCTTATTGGAATGAGAGATGAGTGCCATAATCTAAAATGCAGTCCTATTTCTCACCATCCATGAGAAATCCATATTATCTCTCTAGTGCACGAGATTCCCTATTAGATCTTCTAATAGGTTGTGTGTTTTCATATAAGAGTGAATTTTGTTCTCCCATTAGTTTAGCCTCTATGTTAGTATCCTGAATCTCATCCAAGTCTACAACTTCATTGTTAAGTTCTTTTGATAGAAATTCTTTTTCCTAAAAGATAGCATATGTGGAAACAATAACCTTTTGTTCTTTAGTGTTATAGAAAATATATCCCCAAGATTTCTTGGGATATCCTATAAACCTACATATCTTGCCTATAATTTGTTGGGGTCAACATTCTTAATGTAGGCTGGACAACCCCACACCTTCAAATAATTGAGGTGGGCTTTCTTCCTATGGCACATCTTACACGGCGTCTTAGGAACAGATATTGTGAATATCAAATTCAATATATGCATTGTAGTTTCTAGCACATATCCATAATAGAAAAGAGGTAACTCGACTTTACTCATCATAGAATGAACCATATCTAATAGGGTTCGATTCATTCACTCCAAAACACTATTTTGTTACGGAGTATGGGGTGGAGTAAATTGAGAGATATATCCATTGTCTTTTAAGTACCCTTGGAGCTCTTGTCCAACATACACCTCCTCGATCAGATCAAAGTATTTTTAATCTTATGGTTCTTCTACATTTTGACCTTATTTTTATATTTTATAAATTATCACAAACATCGGATTTGAACTTTATAAGGTACATATGTCTTAATCTTTAGAAAGCATCGATAAAGGTAAGAAAATAAGAAAAGTTGTCTTTCGTAACTATAGACATTAGGTCACATACATCAGTACGAGTCCCAGGAGTTCATAAACTATTTCATTGATCCCACAAAAGGGGTGCTTGATCATTTTTCCTTTAAGGCACAACTCACATGTATCAAATGATTCAGAATTAAATGATGGTAGAATGCCTTTGTTTTTCAATTTGTGTAGCCATTTCTCTCTTATACGACCTAGCCTATAATGCCATAGATAGTTATTATTTATGTCAACATTCAAAAAAGAGTTATTCACAACACAGACATAATTAGTATTAATAACATAAATTCCATTATCCAAAACACCATTGCAGACTTTATTTCCATTCAACATAATATTCATAACATTATACACATGATGAAAATATATCTATTCTCATACAATATAGATATAGAATTTATTCATAAATTAGGTTTTTTACATAATAGCAATTATTTAAAATTAAAACTAATTCATTGGAAAAGCTAAATGATAATCTCCAACTTTCGTTGCATCTACCAGAGTCCCAGTATCAACTTGAAGTCTAATTTCTCCCTTCGCCACATGACATATATTCCTATGTCCCTATAATGAATTAAAGATGCGAGTTCCAGATCCAGTATATAAAACCTAAGACAATTCATAAATTGCAAAGCAAATTTTGGATCATAAATATACTCGTAGGAGCAGCAGAGCTATTTAGTTTCTTCTCTTTGACAATCTTTCAGTACTACGGACAGTTCCATTTCCAATGACCCTTCTTGTGACAATGATAACACTCACCTTTGTCAGCTATAGAAGTCTTCTTACTCTTTCTATTAACTCTTTTCTGCTTCTTCAAACCATTTGAAAATGATGCCTTACCCTTGATTGCGAGCACCGCACCTTAATCCTTGGATGAAGACTCGACTGACCTCCATATATTAAGCAGCTCCATAGGGCTTACATTCAATTGGTTCATATTATAGTTTAATGAGAATGGTTCAAACTTGGGAGTATGAGAGCCTAGGGATCATATCCACTTACAGCTCATTGCCTATCGTAATGTCCATTTGAAAAAGCCTATCAATAAAACCCTTCATCATTAAGACGTAGTAGCCCAATTTATACCCTTCAACATCTTTGTACTAAACAATTTCTTTGTAAGTTCATACCTTGCATGTGATGACAGCCCTACACCTTTAGTACTTAATAAGACCTGTAGAGTGTGTTTCCACGTTACTTAACTAATGTAGGATGATAGTCAAGGGTGTAACGTAACAAGAATTCAAATCACAGAACCTGTAGAATATCTCACATCACATAAAAAAATAATAATAATCAAATAGATGTGGAGACAGTAATACAATCAAATGTACCATAAATAAAAACATCAGAGTGAAAAAAGTTCATAGATTATAAAAGAACAATAATAGAGTTTATACATATCAAATCTCCAAATGAACTCCATAGCTATCTCTCAAATAATACAGGTGCTAACATAGCTCCATAGTACTTCATAGCGAAATATAAGTAATGGTAAGCTCCAAAGAGAGTGTGTGTAAGCGTAGCCTCCTACTTATACTCCGTATAGCTCATGTTATCCATAATCTACTCATTTAAAAGTACTATAAATAATAGGAAGAACATCATAAAACCTCAGATCTGACAATAGTCTAGTATAAGCGATACATCATCTCCAAATACTATAAAAACTATATACAGTAATATGGCATAGGGCATGTAGAACCATACTTGATATGTCCCTACATCCAACAAGTTAGCACATAAAACACAATATATGCTAAACTACTATCATATGTGGGAGTACAACACCGAGTACAATAGTGGGCATATGGGTTTAACATAACAATATGACATCCATATCAGGCACATAGCAAATGTAGCAACCATCACACAGCCTTGCATCTCTCACTCAAGTGTCGTTGGATATATAACTCTTATGACCCAAACAAATGATCAGTGGCTACTCAATATTGCGAATGCTCAACTCATGCCTATATAGATGGCTAGGGACTGGACACACACATATGTTTAAATACGGGTACACATAGACTACCGTGGGTACACATAGACCGCCTTGTCCTAAAAATGAGCATCATAAACTTGGAGTTATCTATCGATCTCTTAGCACATGTACCGATAGTAGAACCGCATCTTGTTCCGCTCCACAAGCTATCACACAGAACTTGCCTGCTCAATCTATCATAAGATGCCATCATCAGTTGCCATGTCAAGTCAATGAAGTCATCTTAGTTCAATTGGTTGTCGCTCTACTCCTAAGTCATTTCAATCCCAAGTCATCCATCTCAACTCTAAACCAACTCATACGAACCTTGAAGCAAGCCGCTTAAAACCCCAAAGCACCTCCAAACCATGCTCGAAGCACTCCCACTCCAAACTAAAGCCCCCTTAAAGATCCAAGCTCTGTCTGGCTCCTCATGTGACTGGATCGAATTCGTCAACCTTTCAGCCCAAAGCACCCAATTGATCATAATTTTTGCCCAGTTATGCACCCCCTTAACCAATTTCCATGTTCGATTATCCAATCTTTAAGCACCCGCTTCTCCATCTCGATGTAATTACCGGATCGGACCAAGGCATTATGGATAGGATTTCCTGGCTAGTCTTCACCGCCAGATCACCCTGGACCCAAAGCCAGCACTTTCCCTGGCCGAAGCCAACCACCAAGCCAACTACAAGCCCCAGACTAAATTCCTATGGCCCCTCTAACACCTTGATTTCAAGTCAACTCCATCATTACACTTACTACTTTAACCCGCGTGCATCCCTTATGCATCAATGCGACCCCAAATACTCTGGAGCCTAACCGTCGAAGTATGATTCATTTACAAATCTCACATCCTTTGTGTATCGAAATAGATAGCACGTTGCTACTCCTACATGGAGACCCTCGACCATAGAAATGATCACCACCTTCAATTCGCTTCGATGAGTGTTTACAACCATTTAAATACATAAATAACATCCAAACAATTATCATAAAATTTTCATCATTCAAACATGCAAACATTAATTAAAACATTGCAAATCTTTACAAAATTCTTCTATAATAAAACCTAACACCATATAGGCAACCACACATCAAAACACTACCTCATATTATTTTTAATTCATTTTTCACTTCATGATGGGTTTTAGAACAATGTAAAAACATAATTTTGACTTTAAAAATAGGTTTAAACATGTCAAAACCTATAGGTACATACATAATAAATTGTGAAATGATAAATCACTCGCCAAACACCCAAAAAAATCAAAGATTTGCATGTAAAACAAATAAAATTCGAGAATAGATAGCAAAGCTTCAAAATCTCTTCTTCAAAGATGTTGATTTTGAAGTCTCTAGCTAATCCGCTTGCTAATCTACCCTTAATCTATGAATTTGGACTGGTTTTGAAGAGATTTAAAAAGGTTTTCGCTAAAATGAATGTTAATGGAAGTTTAGATCTATTTGGAAAGATGGGGAAATGATTTGGGAATAACCATTTAAGTCAATATTAGCCTCAAACACAAAATGGGCTATTGGGCCTATCCCATTCTTCACTAATTACCCACTAAGCTACCTTAAAAACTACTTTACTTCAAACAGCCATATCTTTCAAGCCATAAGTCCAAAAGGCTTATAACCAATTTGTGGAAAGAGAAACCGTCTTATCTATCATTTAAAAATTATTTGAGGACCTAATTCAGCTTCTATCAAAAGTTATAACCGTTAAAAAAATTTAGAGGTAAATTGTCCGGTAAAATTGTTAAGGGTAAAAAATGTCACTACTCAACATTTCTCGAAGTTATAGGGTCGTACGACCAAGTATGAATTTAAAAATAATATTTCACGATCCTTCGATATGTAAAAATGGATCGTTACACTCTTTCCCTCTTCTCCTCCTTTAGAACTTCAGCCCTGAAATCCCTAATATAAAGACAAAGTCAAATATAGTTACCCTACATGCCTAACAACCATAAGAAAGAAGATCAAACATCAAACATACACACATAACTAGAAATGCGATAAAAAATTGAAATCAAAAGTGAAAATAAGTGCGATAAACAAAAAATCTCACCAAGTAAAGAGCTCCAGATAATCGGTTTTCATGACCTCCTCAATCTCCCAAGCGCAAGCACTCTCGCTTTTACCCCACTGAACCTTCACCAAGTTCATTATTTTCCTCCCAAGCTTCTTTATATCATGTCCGACGATACGAGTGGGCCTACAAGGCCTCGAAGCTTCTAGTTCAATCTCAATATCATTAAGATGATCTGATGCAATAGTCATGCCTGAGTCGTGCACAAACTTCCGCAAATGAGAAACGTGGAATACATTGTGCATGCCTACCATTTTCTAAGGCAAGTCAACTTTGTAGGCTAGGTTCCCAATTCTCTCAAGTATCAGAGAAGTACCTACAAATCTCGATGCCAACTTCCCCTTTGTACCAAATCAAACAATATTCCTCAGCGGAAAGATCTTAACAAACACTACATCGTAGACATAGAATTTAATATCACTTCTTTTATCAACATAGCTCTTTTGTCTATCTTGAGAAGCTTTCATTCATTGTCGAATGATCTCGTTCTTCTTTGACGTTTCTAACTATCTCTGGCCTAATTATTAGTTTCTCACTCGCTTTCCACTAGCATGAAGGAGCATTGCATGGTTGGTCATATAATGCCTCAAACGGTGTCATACCGAGGCTAGATTGATAACTATTGTTGTATGCGAACTTGACCAAATGTAAAAGATCGTCCTACGAGCCCCTAATGTCAAGTATGAAAGCTCGCAAGAGATCCTCTAAGATATGATTTACCCCCTCGTTCTGCCCATCAATTTGCAAGTGATAATCTATACTGAGATGCAACTCCATCCTCAGTGCCTCTTGTAAGCTCTTCCAAAATTTGTTAGGGAATAATGAATCTTGGTCACTTACAATGCTCTTCGGCATACCGTGGAATCCAACTATCCACTTCACATACAACTCGGCAAACTTGGATGTCGTTCTACTAGACTTTACGGGTATAAATCTATCACACTTTATCAATCTATTGACTATGACCTAGATACTATCATATCTGACTCTGGTCCCCAATAATCCATCGATTAAATTCATCGATACCTGCTCTACTTCCACTTGGGAATCTCAAGCTATTGTAGAAAACCACTTGGCTACTTCTACTCAGCTTTAACTACTTAACAATTCATGCACCTCAAGATGAATGCCCCAACATCCTTTTTTATCCCTTCCTAATAATATGCCTGCTTCATATCTCTGTACATTTTATTGCTATCAGGATGTATCGTCAATCTTGAATGATTGCAATCCGTTGCACCTCATCCCTCAACCTATCGATATCAGGTACAAACAATCATCCATCCTTACGGATCCAACCATTAAGGTCGACTCTGTACCGCCTCATTTCTTCATACTCTACTTCTTCAATTTTGGAAATAATCTCTGCTAGCCTAACATCACATGACTAGCTTCGATCCTCTTAATCAAAGTAGGTATGATAGTCAAATTAGCAAACATCTGTGGCTCAAGCTCACATCGAGGTCTGAAGTTATTGCTAGCAATAAACTCAAGCTACTTCCAATCTAGAAACTTCACTCCCTAATTGGCATGTTCTAAAAAATTCCACTTATTCGGCTCACAATAATCAATACACAATCTTAAAAAGTCATCAGCCTTCGTGGAAAATACTACTATGCAACCCACTTCGATATGCACTTTCGAATGAACTCTCATCTCAATCGACCATTCACTTGCACCTCTAGTTTGTTCTAGTCTTTGGGAAGAATACACCTTAATGGCATAACTACCGGTCTGGCATTCTTCACCAAGTCTATTTGGAATAGGATCTCCCCGTGTGGTGGTAATCCGACCACTTCCTCAAATATATCCAGATACTCACTAGCTATAAACATAGATGACAACTCATCATATGGGACCTCAAGAAAATATAGAAAGTAACACATCACCTCATCATCAGGCAGGTAACCCAACTTCTATCTCCGCCCATTGTATCATCACCAACAACACCTCATAATCCACCACTATTCTTTATTCCTACAACCATTCCATACTCAAAATAATACCAAACTCTACAAATCCCAATACAAAGCAATCACAAATAAACAAACATCCATGACTCATTGAGGCTAAGTCTCAACAAAACCATGCACAAGCTAGTCGATCCTCCAATAGGGTTTGACATAATCAATGATGTATCTACTAAGTTAGGTCTCAATCCCAATCTATCTATCAAGTCATTAGATATAAAGGAATGTGAAGCTATAGTATCAAACAAAAAATGTACATGTATATCGGAAATAGAAAGCATATTTTGCATAATGACACTCTTCCCCTTCTCCTTTACCAATGGCACACTCTACGAAGTCGGAAAAGCAATCAAAGCATATGCAGACACAACCTATTTAATCCTCAATGGCCCTGGACAACCCTTCTTGATGTGCCTATATATGTTGCAGTTATAGCATCCCTTCTTCCCATTTCTATAGCCTTTACTAAGATGGCCCTTCTCTTCATTGTTATAACAAGTAGGCTCCCATTTTCCCTCCTTCTGATCATTCTTCTGAAACTGCTACTACTTGTTGTTGTTCCATTTTCTTTTCCCACTGCCGCCATATTGCTGTTTGGACTCCTCCTTTGGAATAGCAACCTCCTTCGGCTTAGGGTATAGGCTTTCATGCCTCAAAGCCCTCTCCACAACTTTCTCAAATGTCTCATCTATGTGGCCAATCATACTTTCAACAAAATAGTCATTCAGCGAGTAATGAACTTCTCATTCTTCTTTAATGGAGTGTCAATAAAAGACATCCTATAATTTGAAAGAATATCAAACTCAGCTATGTACTCCAAGATAGATTAGTCTCCTTGCTTCAAATCAACAAATTTTGGTAACAAAACCGACTTTTAAGCTTCCAGTATGAAATTTCCCTCAAATCTTGCTTTAAACTGCTCCCAAGTGAAATGCTCATCGAGAGTACATATCTTTGTAGCATTCACTAATTCACGGCCCTACCTGAAGTTGCCTAGAGGCCAACTTCCTCTTCATTGCATCTTATAATTCTAAGTCCTCAAAGATGCATTTGTACGTGCTCAGCTAGTCCTGCAATTCGATGGCTGGTTCTGCTCCAAGAAACGGTTTGCCACCAAAACTAGAGTAGTCTTTGGTTAACTTAGCAAAATCAGCCCTCAATGCTTGCACCGAAGTACCAACATACATAGCAGCTAGAGCAATTCCATGAGCATTCTACAACATGTACCTCATCATATTATTGAACATAGCCTGCATATCAAGGTTCATAGTAGCCCCATCACCTGCTCCTTGCTCTATATTAGAAATAGAAGTCCTAGCAGCATTCCTCATTTGTTGGCTCATTCTAATAAGCTATAATAAGAATGATTAGTCTCTTAAAAAGGAACAGGTGGTCTCCGTGAATGTAATGAGATATAGTATAAGTCGCATATCTATATATACTACAATATAGATTTGAGAATCAAAATATAACAAGTACGTCCTCTCATATATAGCTTAATCCATTCTAAGGCGATAGCTCCTACCTTATCTATAATAGCTCTAAGTATCAACTTGGGTCAACTTTGCACCCTAAGTTCTGATACCAAATGTGATGACCGCTCTACATCTTCGGTACCCAATAAGAGCTGTAGAGTGGGCCGCCATGGTACCCGACCAATGCAAGACGATAGCCAAGCGTGTAAAGTAACAAGAATTCAAATCACAGTACCTGTAGAATATCTCACAATGCAAAAGGTAAATATAATAAACAAATAGATATAAAACAAGGGAAATAGTAATACAATCAAATGATCCGCAAATAAAAAACATCAGAGTGCAACAGGTTCATATATTATAAGAAAAAAAAATAGAGTTTATACATCCCAACTCTCCAAATAAATTCTAACAAATGTCTCTCAAATCATACAAATATTAATATAGCTCCACAATAGTGCATAGCAGAATATAAGCAATAATAAGCTGTAAAGTATAGATATATGAAAGCGCAGCCTCCTACTCATAATCTGTACACCTCCATGCTCTATCCAGATCTGTTATTCCTAATTTTTTCATTTAAGAGTACCTAAGATAATAAGAAGCAAAGTATAAAACCTCAGGTCAGACAATAGTCTGGTGTGAGCGATACATCATCTCAACATATTATAAAAACCGTATATGATAATAAGGACATAGGTATGTAGAACCATACCTAAACTGTCCTTACATTCAACAAGTTAGCAAACACAGTATGTGCTAAACTACTATCATATGTGGGAGTACAACACCGAGTACAATATAGGATAAAGGGGTATAACATAGCAATAAGACATCCATATCAAGTACATAAAAACATAGCAACCATCACACAACCTTGCATCTCTCACTCAAGTACCATTAGATATACGATAAATCTTGTGACCCACATAGATGGTCAACAACTACCCAACATCGTGGATGCTCAACTCATGCCCACACAGATGGCTAGGGACTAGACACATACATAAGTCCAAATACGAGTATAGACAAACTGCTCTATCCCAAAATGAGTATCACCACCTCAGAGCTATTCATCGATCCCTTAGCACACATACCAATAATAAAACCACATAAATTCTACTCCATAAGCTATTACATAGAACTTGCCCACTTGGTACATCACCAAATGCCATCATTACTTTCCATATTGATTCATCGAAGTTATTGAACTTCAATTGGTTGCTGCTCAAATCCTAAGTTATTTCAAATCACTCTTGAGTCATTCACCTGAACTCCAAGCCAACTCATACGAACCCCTAAGCAAGTCACTAAAACCCTCAATCACCTCCAACCAATGCCCGAAGCACTCCACTCCAAGTTGAAGCCGCCCTGAAGTTCCAAGCTCTGTTTCGCTCCTCACACTACCAGACCAAAGTCATCCACCTCCCAACTCGAAGCACCCTACCGAATCATAATTCTTTTCATGTTATGCCCCTATACCAATTTCTATGTTCATTTATCCAATCCTTAACCACACTCTTCTCTATCCTAAAGTAACCACCTGACTAGATCGAGGCACCGACCAGACTGGATTTCATATTCGATCTTCCACCACCAGACCACCCTAGACACGAAGCCAATACCTTCCCTGCCTAAAGCCAACCACCTTGCAACACCAAGCCTCGACCAAATTCCTATAGCCCATCCGATGCCTTAGTTTCATGTCGACTCGATCACCATACTTACTGCTTCAACCTACATGGATCCCCTATGCATTGATGTGACCCCAAACACACTAGAACCCATCCATCAAAGTCTGATTCCATACTTACGGATCTCCCGTTCTTTGTGTATCGAATCGAAGTGCATATCGCTAACCTTCAACACGGAGCCCTCGACCATAAAATCGTTTGCTATCTCCAGTTCTCTCCGATGAGCATTTACAACCAGTCAAACACACAAATAACATCCAAACAAGCATCATACGACATTCAATTATCACCTGAACATGTTAACATTCATTAAAACATGGAAAATCATCACAAAATATTTCTATAAAATAACCTAACACCTATATGGGCAACCACACATAAAAAACATGATTAAACTACTTTAAATCAATTTAAATTCGAGTTTTACTGTAGTTGGGTTTCAAACCAACATAAAAACATTATCTTGACTTTAAAAATGGGTTTAAAACATGCCAAAAACATATATACACATATATAATAAGTTGTGAAATGTTAAGTCACTCACCAAACATCCAAAAATTAAAGATTTTCATGCGAAAAGGGACAAATCCAATAATAGACAGCAAAGCCCCAAAACCTCCTCTTCAAAACTATGGATTTAGAAGCCTTTAGCTAATCACCTTACTAATATCTTTATCTATGAACTTGGAATTATTTGGAACAGATTTGAGAATGTTTTGGCTAAGAAAAAGGTTAATGGTGGTTTAGATCTATTTGGAAAGATGAGAAAATGATTTGGAATGACTAGTTTAGCCAATATTAGCCTCAAACCTGAAATGGGCAATTGGACCTATCTCAATCTTCAATAATTAACTACTAAACTATCCCAAAACTTCCTAACCTTAAATAGACATATCTTCCGGAATGTAAGTCCAAAACCCTATTATGACTCTTCAACGAAAAGAAAAACAATCGTATTATTTTAAAAATGGACGGAGGACCTAACCCGACTCCTATCAAAAGTTATAGCCATTACAAATTTTCTAGGTTAAAATTGTCTGATAAAATTCCTAAGGGTCAAAAATGTCACTACTCAAACATTTTCAAAAGTGATAAAGTCATACAACCCAGTATGAATTTAAAAAGAATATTATACGATCTTTCGATATGTAAAATACGGGTCGTTAGATTGCAGAACGAGAATGTTCCTCAAACAAAACTTTGAGGCTATCAAAGATATGATGGACATTCATGTTTTCATGCTGTCTCCATAACAGTTTATGTAACGTAGAAAGCATGTAAACTTGGGCGATCACTAGATCTGAAACTCATTTGTTATAGGATAGAATTAGTTCGGAGTTTGCATTATCAGTGGATTTTTCCCCTGGAGTTTCGATTATCAAAGACCATAAACGTTCGTTTGCTATTTGAATTGCTTTAACCAATTTATGTAGTTAGCTTCAGTAGGTTTTTCGTTTCCATAAAAAAATTTGGAGTAGACATATTTCAACAAATTTAACTTAGTACATAGGTAGTTAATTTGTAGAGATGTTCTTAGAATATTAGTATGATTAAACATTACATTTCATTTTACTAATAATCTCCCACTAGAACTTTATGTTTGTCACAACCCTAAGATGAAACATATGTCTCTTGACTTCTCTAGTGGGTGTTAGGACTAGTATGCCTTAGGGTTCTGACCTTGAGGAAAGCTCAATAAATCTTAGGCCCATATACAATGGATAATGCCTTATTGGTCGTATCACATACAACTCCTAACGTTGTGGAATTTGTCCTAATCTCATCTTTATCTTAAAGAAAGCTGGGCAAATAAAGAGAGATTATTTACTCATACCTACCACTTCATGATGGCCTAAGTATAATGCACATACTTGAGGAAAGCTCAACAAACATATACATGTATCTTACTCCATTATTCTATATGTTAATAGTACTACACATAACATCCTTAGCTTGAGGAAAGCTCGACAACTAAGGAGTATGAAAGTAATTAACATATAAATGGTAGAGGGCAACATTTATACTACAGATTCATAATCTTTAATACACACACACAAACACACACACACACACACACACACACACACATATATATATATATATATAATTGAGTGATATTGACTTATGTAATAATGTATTTCTTATGAAATACTCTCGTAATTCAAGTGTTGGACACATAAGAAATTATGATATACGTATTATATGTATGTATTTATTTCATAAATCTAATTAGGGCCTTTATTGTTCCATCATTTATTATACATTCCTATTGTATAAGTTTAATTCTTGTATAACATTTTACAATTTAATTAACCGATATAATAATCTTATGTACAATGTTATAATAGTTTTATTAATTAAAATTTATTTAATTCGTTAGGTAATTACTTAATTAACATTTTAATTAATTTTAATTCATTTAGTTAAACATTTTAAATTGAATATGTGTATTATAACATTTATAGTTATACAAATATATCTTAATATATATACATTTATGTATGTATGTATTTATGTATGTATTGTACTATTTATTAATTAACAATTAATTAATTTATTTAATTAAATTTTTTAATTAATTATAATTTATTTCAAAAATTATATATATATATATATATTTATATTACTTAAAAAAATTTAAGACAATGCAACATATATTAATACATATATTATTTAATTTAGTTAATTAACTATATAATTATTCATTTTATTTTATGAATCTAATTAATTTTAAATAATTTTTGAATTAATTATTAAACTTTCAAAACAATTTTGAAATTTGTTTTATAACATCTAAAAAATATTTTACTTATTTAAATTTTAACCTTTTATATTTATAATTTTATTTTAATAATTAATTTCTCAAAATCTATTTTAAAATTAAAATAAAGATAAAAATTCAAAAGGTTAAATTTAAAATAATTAAAATATTTCATAAATGTTATAAAATTACTTTTAAAATTATTTAGGAAATTTATTAATTAATTCAAAAACTATTTATAATTACTTAGATTAATAAATTAAAATGAATAATTAAATAGTTAAGAAAATAAATTAAATAATATATATGCTGCTATAAGTTGCATTACCTTAAAATGTTCAAGGTAATAAAAATATATTTAATTTTTGAAATAAATTATAATTAATTAAAATGGTTTAATTAAATAAATTATACATACATACATACAAACATACATACATACATATATATGTATGTATATATTAAGATATATGTATATAACTATAAATGTTATAGTATATATATTCAATTAAAATGTTTTATTGAATGAAATAAAATTAGTTAAAACGTTAATTAATGAAATAAAATTTAATTAATAAATCTAACATAATATTACACATAAGATTATTATATAAGTTAATTAAATTATAAAATGTTATACAAGAATTAAATGTATACTATAGGAATGTATAATAAAAGGTGGAATGGCAAAAACCCTAATTAGATTTAAGGAATAAATACATACATATAATACGTATACCATGAATTCATATGTGTCCGACATGTGTGTGTACGTATGTATATTAAAGATTATGAATGTTTAATATAAATATTGCCCTCTATCATTTATATATTAAAAAATTTCTTGCATACTCCTTAGTTGTTATACTTTCCTCAAGCTAGTGATATTATATATAGTACCATTAATAAATAGAATAGACTGCAGCAACCCGTAATTTCGAACACTTCGTCTTTGAATATCGTAACTTTTGAAATATGGCTAAGTATTATAAATGTGATTTTATAATCTTATTAAACCCATTTTAATTAATAACTAATCATAAAAAACTTGTTTTTGTAATTTGTTTACAAAAAAATAAATACTTTGAAGAAATATCAATATTATGACCGAAAATCATTTTATCTATTAACAGCTTTATTCAATATAAGGTGTTCAAACATTGTGTACATGTTCAAATAACTTAGGAAATCACTAATAAGTAATAAAAATAGTTTGCACTAAAACACTTGGGAAGCTTCTGGAAGCTTCTAGAAGATAAGGGGATATTTATTAGTGAAAGAAGATATTTTCTAAGGTATGTGATGTGTAAAGTAGAGCATATGGAGGCATAAGGGGGGCTGAGCCTTCCTTGGCAGGCCAAAAGGGTGAGGGGAGAGGGTAAGAATACCATTTGTTCCCTATATAAGTGTGTGTATAGTACATTGAATCGCTTTTACATTTTTATAAAATAAATCAATGCACTCTTCACACTCTTCTCTTCATAAATTCCAAAGAACAATTCTATTCAAATCAACTCCAAATCAACTCAAACTTCTTTTATAAGCCTACAACAACATTAAAATAACTACTAGCAACTCTAAGCTTGAAGATTTGAAGCACCAAGCACAATCAATTCTAGGCCCTGAGCAAAGGAGGGGCAATTTAAGCAAGGTTGTAAGCAAAGCAAGGTTGTGGTAGGAAGTTTTGGTGGCTATAAAGTTAAGGTAGGAAGTGGAAGCTCGTACTAGATTGTTTTGCTTGTCGAAGGGTGAGCTAACTCACCATTTGAATGAATTTGAAGTGTATAGATTGATGTTTAAATTATAGTATATGTGTTGAATTTATATTGGTTTATCTCTTTGTGATTCTTGCTTTGGAGAGTAAATGGCATATGTAATTGATGGATATGGACTTGTATGACTTTGTATGACTTGTTGCACAGTCTTGAAACTAACCATATAGGGCTTGGTTGAACATAGGTTGAATCAGACTTGAGTTCGAAAGTGGTTTCATAGTGATAGTTACTATAGAAGCACTTCGAAAATGCTTTGTGTTTGACATTTTCTATGAATTTTTATAGTGAGATCCTTAGGGGTTACTTGCCATAGTTGTGATGTATTATGTGTGTATTAGTTACTACAAAAGGATTGGATGCTAAAAAGTTCTTTTGCATTTCAAAAATCGATTATCTTTCAAGATATTAAAACTAGCCCAGTTCATAGCCTTTTATAATAGTCAGCTGCAACACTTTAAAATGTTGATTTTTCTCTAAACCACTTTTTACAGCATTTTGTAAATGCTACAGTTTTTGTTTGAGACTAAATTGCTATGGAATGACTTTAAACTTAAGTATTTCACTTCAGTCTTTAGTAGTCATTTCTAACTTTTATTAGAGTATGTAAAAAGTGGTTAGGAGTTTTTATGTATTTTTAATAATTTATAATGAATTACTAAAGTAAGGTATTTATTTTTAAATAAAGGAAAATATGTTATTTCTAAAATTTTAAATAAAGTAAAAATTAGATAATTTTAATTAATATTTTAAATAAATGTTTTAAACCATATTATATGTATTGTAAATTATATTTTAAGTATATATAGCTTTTAGAAAATTAGTTAATTATTTTATTAAAGTATTAAAAAGCTTTTATAATATAACACCTTTTAAATTCTTTTTAAATATCTTAGCTTTATAAATAAATTATTATAAATACATCTTTATCATTTTAACAGGTTTTTAGATTATAAACAGATGTTTTATAAAAGATGTTTAAGATATGCTTAAGTGGCTTAATCGTGTTTGTTTGTTTACTTCTTTATGGAATGTAATTAACTATATTTAATGCTAAAAGCCGACAAAGTAGACTTATCTATCTATGAGAGTTAGGAATGTTGTTCAAGTAGGATTTAGAAGTAATAGTGCTCTAACCTACCATCTTCACTCTTGATCGAGAGATAGTAAGTTGAGACGATCGAAAATGTGTTAAGTATACGAAACTTGATTTCAATAGGAAATTGTGTTTGGTACTAGATATTCGATTAATCAACTAATCAAACTTGACCATTTAACTTAAGCAGTATATGAAAGCTTCACGACTTCATACAGTTTGATATCCCTTGGGGAGGACTTATTGGTATAAAACAACTATAGCTTTAAGAATTGTTTATATATAAGATCCTCTAACAAGAACTCCTTTATATACTTTTCGCTTACTTCTAAAAGAAGCGGAATTGAATTTATCGAAAATTCATCGATTTAGTTTTGGAGCGTCTGGGATCGGCAAGTGTTTTACTTATCGAATCCCACTTCAAAACTCTTATATGAGTCTATGATTTAGAAGCAGTTTTGAAGTGGAATGCTATAGAGTTGAACTGTCTATCATAAGGTTAAGTCCAAGGGAAAGTTCAGCATTAACATTTCAGACTAATGCTATAGAGTTGAGTTGTCTATCTAAGGTTAAGTCCAAGAGAGAGTTCAGCATTAGCATTCGTCAGTTGACTTATGTTGGAATCCATAGAAAGGATTCGTGTCCTGTTCGAGTGAAGACTCATGTGAGAGATGCCGAACGTGACCTCGACATTGGAAATGGCTAAAGAAAGATTAGGCTGCATAACTAGAGGTTTAGTAAACCCTCTATAGGGTATATCAACTCCATATCTAAAGAATGCTTATCGATGTTGCTATCGAGTGTTGATGGTATGATTCCACTTGTAAGGGCATGGGCTAGTTGTGTTTCTTGTGTTTTATTTTATCTAGAGATATAGGACGCTTGAAATATAACTTCTAATCCTGGTGCATCGAGGTTGGATTTGGCTTGACCGAAGAGATCTCCATGGAAAACCATATGCAAACATACCTTAGATATTTTAGATGTACATCTAATATTTTTTTTGTGAGATGTAAGCAGCATGGCTATTTTCTAATTTATATTATACATCCTAGACATCATCCATTATATCACTATATTAACTAAATAAATGGTTTGGTTTCTTTTGAGGAGAAAATTGTTACGATGATTCGTACGGTTTCAAAAGTTTCTGCTATATGGATACATGTATCTTGAGTTTTCTCATACCAAACTTATGTCTAACACGTGGTTTTTCTTTTTCCTAAATTCCTCATGTACTCTTTTGAGTAGACCGAGTAAAGCATGTTTTACTTCGACTGCTTCAGAGTTCAGGAGATGAGCTAGAAGTTTTCGTATATTTATCTATTTTTATTTCCATTGCACTACTATATTGTATGTATCAGCATTGGAGTACAGGAAGTTATGGCCGTCCAAGCTGATGATAGCACTTAGGTTTTGTAACTCTTAAATTACTCTGTATTTTGGAGTAACCCTTTGTACTATCTTTTGATATTATATGTTATCGTTCCGCTGTGAGATTCTGATATTATGTTCTCTCTTTCCTGTTCTATTTCGTTTTCATTTCTTTTACCCTAATAACATGTCTTTTTGGCACTTGGCTGCTTGATACACGAATACAGTGGATGTATTTATGTCGTCATGCGAAGGTCGAAAAGTTGGGTTGTTACATTTGGTATCACCACTAGGTTTAGCGAATACCTTTTCTTTGGTTGGGTATGGCTCATTAGAGATAAAGTAAGTGATATCCTATAATAAGTCGAGTGCATTATATATACGGGAGCGTATTTATATTTTCCTATAAACCTATTCCCCTTTATAGTATTTCCTTAGCAGTAATTCTTTCTTCGAATAACTCTATCCTTACGTTTCCTAAAGCTTTTTTTCTATGTTCAGGTAATAAGAGCTGTGAGTGCTAGGGCTGCTAATGCCAGAGGAGGTAGAGGTGGATGGGGTAGTACTATTACTAATGGTGCGAACTGGGCACCGAGGAATGTCTCTACTATCGAGGAATCGATGGTGAATGTTATGGAGTAGGTCGTACGGTTATGGTCATAGATGAACTTTTCTTCGCTTTGTCGTGATTATGAAAGGTCGGTTTGAGGTTCAATGGCGAGATTCAGACTTGGCTTAGTTTGTGATAGGATTCTCAGGGATATAGAGTAGGATGATGCGATGAAGCGTCGTTTGGCACTGCGACATCTGATTGATGCTACTATTGATTGTTGGGGCTCAATTACTAGAGATTTCTAGGAGAACAACTTATCTTGGACCTAATTTAAGGAGGTTTTTGAGATGAAGTTTGTTCTGAAAGCCGAAAAGACTTTATTGTTTAGGAGCTTTCTAAATCTGAAGTGGGGAGCTATGTCAGTTGCTGAGTATGAGGATAAAGTCAATGCAATGTCTTGGTTCAGGTTGGGGTAAGTACGCACACAGCTGAAGAAGAGAAAGATGTTTATTGCAGGTATGCGCTTGTAGTTTCAAAGGGACATAACAAATGATATTCAAGGATCCTTTATGAATTTAGTAGGTATAGGTTTGAGCTTTGAGAGTTTAACTCCAAAGCCATCTTATCCGTACTAACCGAGGATAACAAGCGCAAGTTCCAACCATCGAGGGATGTTTCCAATTTATCTTGCCATAGGTGTGGAACGGAGTTCTCGAAATTGTAGGTCGGGTGGGGGTAGGAAAGTATGTTAGTACCTTAGCCATTACTTTTGATGGCAACAACCATATGACGTTATATAAAATATAGATACTAATGTTTTTATCAAGTTATATATAGTATATAGTGCAGAATATTAGATCAGTGTTGATTAAGAAGACTGTACAGTATCAAGAGCAAATTCAAGAGGCTGATATAGAAATTCAAGAGTTAGAGATTGAAAACTCATGAGTATCGAAGATTCAAGATATTCAGACAAGTCATAGAGTCATAGAATATTGTTAAACCCCGATATCACTTCTTTGATCTCTCTCTTCATTTTTCAAAAAGGTTTTAAAATCTAATCTCTGATTTTAAATGGTTTTCAAATATTTTTAATTTCAAAAATAATTTTAAAGAATCCCTTTTTTTAAAATGATCTTTCAAAATGGCCTTCAAATATTTCTAACTTTTAATTTTATTTACAAGATTATTATATTTTGAGTAATTAATTTTTTAAGTATTTTATGTTCTAAATGTACTTTTAAGTCTACTATACTTTGTTATAGTCTAATTTTATGCTTTCTAAATGTTTATAGGTAAATTTTAACATTTATTAATACTTTGATTTTAAATATATATTCACTTATACTTTATATATATTGTTTTCAAAAGAAATTCATATTTAATCCTTTATATTAGAAATATTTAAAAATAATTTCATAAAGTTTACATCATTTTCTATATAATTAAAATATGTATAAACTATGTTTAAGTGAACTTACAAAGCATTAAAATATTTTACAAAGCTTAAGGTTTTCAAAACAAATTAAAATAATTGATTTTAAAAATTACAAAGGATATGTCGATATATCCCTATAGTGTGTGTCGGCATATAGGCTGAATTTTTCAAAATTCAAATTTGAATCGAAGTGTCTTTTCATCATATCTTTTCGTGAATGGACATAATTGTTCTTTCTCTATAAATAAGAGGATTTTCCAATGAAAATTTTAAACTAATTTCTTATTCTTTCTCTCCTCTTTTCCTCTCTTGATTTCTAAAAAGAAAGTCTACTCAAATTCAATCGGAATCAAATTCAAACTCTATTAATTTGATTCTCTATCAGTTACTCTCCGATCTCTCTCTTCTCTATCACTTAAAATAAGATCAAAGTGCTATCCAAGAGGTTATAGGTTCGTTTGTACTCAAGATCAAGAAATTGAGTCTGTAAATTCTATCAAATCATACACTTATGCTCTTGGGTGTGTTTCATGTCCCTGAAATCCAAGTGGGTGTGCTTATGTCCCATCTGAATCAATTGGGTCTGCTTGGTGTCCTGTTTGAATCTAAGTGGGTGTGCTAGTGTCCTGTTCGAATCCAGTGAGTGTACCCAAGCTCAGAAAATTTAGAGGGTGTGTCTCGTAGCCTTGAAATCGAGACTGTATTGATTTTGATATTTAAAAAGAAATATGTACAAGAAATTATATGGGGCTGGATGTAGGGTAACTCTGAACCAGTATAAAAATTCCTAGTATGACCTCTCTAACTCCTTACTTTTTACTTTTACTGCATTTATATCTACCTGTGTTTGCATCTGTGATTGTTGATTCTACATTGTTTAATTATAATCTTAAAATAATTTAAAAAGATTCACAAAAATTAGTAAACACTATTCATCCCTCCTTTAGTATTAAATTAGCCTTAAGATCCATCTTCCGAAAACAAACATTTGGTATCAGAGCTTTGGTTTTCAAAGTATTTATAATTTTGATTTTTGAAAAGTTTAAATTGCTAACAACACCGTTAGTAATACTATTAGTAACACTGTTAGTTCATTTGTTAGTAATTCCTTTGTCAAAGGACAGTCTACTACTAGACCCCCACTTTTTATTGGTAGTAATTACACATATTGGTCATTTAGAATGAAAATATATTAACAGTCAATTAGTCTAGACATTTGGAATATCACACAGAATAAGTACACTGAGCCTTGACTAACTTTTCACAATAGACTACTGACCAAAAGGCAGTTGCACAAAGTAACTCCAATGCCTTGAATATTTTATTTTGTCCACTAGATAGGAATGAATTCAATAGAGTGTCTATTTGTAAGTCTGCATATGAAATATGGAGAACACTACAAGTAGACATGAGGGAACTAGCAAAGTCAAACAGACCAAAATTTCTATGTTAACTAATCAGCTCCAATTATTTAAAATGAGTCCAAACGGGTCCATTTCTGATATGTATAGTAGATTTTAAGACATAGTACATTCACTAATTGCATCGGGTAAAAGTTTTTCTAAAGAGGATCAAGTTAGAAAAATCCTCAATTCACTTACTCCTAAATGGGACCAAAAGACTCTTGCAACTGACATTATCACTCTAAAAATTTAAGGAGTTAATTGGCAATTTAGTGTCATTTGGCGCACAAATGTAGGGCATGAGAAAAAGCAAGGCAATAGAGATGAAACCTATCGCTTTCAATGCCATATCAGATGACCTAGATTCAGACAACGACGACGATGAAGAAATTTCCTTTATGACCAGAAATTTTAGAAATTTTTTGAAATACAAAAAGGTAAATAATCTAAGGAAAAATGAAAGCAAAAATCCAGGAAGTGGAAGTGGAAATGTTCGATGGTTAATTGCAATGAATTTGGCCATATGTAGAGAGACTGTCCACAGCCGGAAAAACAAAAAAACTCACCAAAAGCTTATTCATCTAGAAAACGAAGAAGGGATTATACTGTAACACTAGATGTTTTAAATACTTCCTCAAGTGATAATGAACCAGATACAGAAAATTCTAATATGTGCTACACAGCAATAATCAATTCAGAAAAGTTCGAAGAAATGGAGCAAAAATAGGTACGCGTTTAAAATTTAAATTCTGAATTTTTGAATAGAGTTTTTGGTTGCTTTTGATTAGTAGGAATGATCTATAGTTCAATAGTAATATTGGATGAATCTAGAGTGTGTGTGTGTGTGTACATATATATGTGTGTATATATATATATATAGATTTTAAATATTTTATAAAATTTACTTTTATAATATAAAAATAATATAAAATATAAGTTTATTTTTAATTTTAAAATTATTTACTAAATACATAGAATAGTAATAATTAAAGGATCATTATATATATTCATATACAAACAAATAAGAATAATTTACTCAACTCTTAACTCTTAAAATCATGGACTATATGTCGACATATCCCCTAGCCATATATTGACATATGCACATGAATTTAGAATTTCAAATTCAAAATTGAAATTTCCTCCACCTTTTCACCAATTCCAATGTCCTGAAAAGGTTTTTCTTGACCAGAGAACATATCAATTGATTCTCTATTTAATTATACCTTCTCCATCCATCATTTCACTCTCATTTTCAAAATTCAAAAATTCATTAACTTTCTTATCTCTTCATACTATTCTTCATTGGCTTCCTCTAGCAACACTCCATCAAACATGAGGTTTTCCAAGAAAACAAAAGGCTATCTTTTTCATGAAAAATAAGCCATACAAGCCTATAGAATATATGGTTTAGAAAAGTCTCTCCCAGAAGATTCGCCATTTTCGATGACTTTCCTACATATGATTTTATAATTTTTATATGCAAAATGGAAATTTTGGTTTAATTGATGTTTCCCAAAACGATTTCATATGTTTTTCAAATTTAGTAAAATTGTTTTATGCAAATTTAAAAGGAATGTTTTATGAAGGCAATGAAGGTGAAGTTTAAAGTAGGGTCAAAGACACTCAAATTGTTTTAAATTGTGAAATTTTAGATAACATGCTCGGATGCAAATTTAGTGGAATAGTCCTTTCAAATTTTAAAATTGATATTCAAAATTGGGAAGTTTTTTATGATATTTTTGAAGGTGATAATGATTTTGAGTTCAAAAAATAAAAATTTGCGTCCTAAAGCAAGAATTTTAAGTCTTCTTTTGAAAAAAAGCATAACTCCAAGGACAGGAAATTATAATACCCCGACTCAAAAAGTTTTCCAAGCACTTTTTGCTATTTATGGTCATTATGTTATAAATTAGTCACAATTTATTTTGGATGAATTCTTTCCTAAGAATCTCTCTAGGCATGTGAAAATATTCATTCATGGTGTGTATCTTACTAGAGTATTCACATATTTTGGTGTTGACCTTAAAGGAGAGGAAAGCATTCTTCGAATACTTTTCGACAAGGCCAACATCTTTCTCATGCAAATTTCACCTACATTCGAGCCTAATGAAAAACTTGTAGAAAAAGAACAAAGATTAGCTTGGGAAGAGGAGCATGAAATAAGAGAAGAGAAGGAAGAGGAAGGATAAGAAATAGAAGTGAAGGAGGAGGAAGAATAAGAGGAGGAGGAAGATACTTCTTTGAAAAGTATCGAAATGTCATCTCATCAATCCAACAGAGATCTTCTTAAAAATCAAAAGAAAATTGTTTACAACCAAAAGAAGCTTAAGAGATCATTTTCTAAGAAATTCACTTCTCTTTCCAAAAAATTAGGTAAGTACTTTGGAAAGATCGTTCGAAACACTAATGGAAAAGTTTCATCTTCATCTACTTCTTCCTAGTTGTATTTTCTTTTGATTTTCTCATTTTTAGTTTGAATTATCTTAGTTTTAATCCATGTATCTTTATGTTTATCTTTGAAATTCCATGTACTATCTATTATCATCAATGAAATCATGTTCCTTGCTATTATATAGTGTTATTGGTCGCTGGAAATCCATAAAAGTACAATAGTTTAGGCTAAATACAGAATAGATAATTGTTTTTGCAAAAAATTGGTGCATTTGTCAACATATGTGTATATAATGGGCAGAAACCAAAAAAATTTAAAATTCAAAGTAAAATAACTATCGAACACCTATTCATTTCAAATGAATTCTCACCCCTATATAAACCTATTCACTCCAGAAAAACATCATTTCTATTATCTTTCTTCTCCATTTTCATTTATAAACTTATCTTTTCAATTATGGCTTCTGCACACTAGAAATTGTTTAAAATCTTGAACAAACTCTACAATCGTTCAAGAATATCCTTATTTTTATCCTTACAAATCTAAGACACTTAGAATTAAGTCATATGCAGATGATAAAATAATAAGAAAAACATTTTGATGCCATTTGATGGATGATTTTTTCACTTATCAAAGACGAATCAACCAATAATCCTAATTGTGTCATTAATAAAGAAGATGAAGATTGGAATGCCATCAAAGCAGATCCAATTTTCGGTTCTGATAGTTGGGTAGAAGTTCCTAGGGAAGTTTAAGATTGATTGGTTAGTCTTAATATTTATAGGATTAATATAAATTTGTACATTGAATATATTACAAATATGGATTGGTGTGTATAAACTTATTGGATTGGATTGATTTGTTTGGATTGATTTGTTTGAATTGATTGATTTGTATTGAATTTGATTTGGATTAGAAATATGTATGTAATGGATTTGTGCAATTGATAAAACTGGGTTATGTTTTTACTTCCTCTACATATCACTCTTTTATATATCTTATAGTACCTTAGTTGGGGGGAGTTTTGATTATATTTTTGTTGATGACAAAGGAGGAGAATTATATAAAATATCTAGGCATAGACTAAGGGGGAGTTTTTTTAACTTAGTAGGAGTTATAACATATTTTATAAATATGGTTGGCATTATCAAAAAAAGAGGAGATTGTTAGTACCTCAAACATTACATTTGATGACAATAACCATATGAAATTATATAAAATATGGATGCTAATGTTTTTATTAAGTTATATATAGTATATAGTGCAGGATATTAGATTGGTTTTGATTAAGAAGACCATACAGTATCAAGAGCAAATTCAAGAGGCTGATATAAAGATTCAAGAGTTAGAGATTGAAGACTCATGAGTATTTAAGATTCAAGATATCCAGATAAGTTATAGAGTCATATATTATTGTTAAAACCCTGAAAGCACTTCTTTGATCTCTGTCTTCTTTTTTCAAAAAGTTTTTAAAATCTATTCTATGATTTTAATTGACTTTCAAATATTTTGAATTTCAAAAATGTCAAAATGTTCTTTCAAAATGGCCTTCAGATGGTTTCTAACTTTTAATTTTATTTACAAGATTATTATATTTTGAGTAATTAAGTTTCTAAGTATTGTATATTTTAAATATACTTCTAATTCTATTATACTTTGTTAAAGTTTTAGTTTTATGCTTTCTAAATGTTTATAAGTAAATTATAACATTTATTAATACTTTGATTTTAAATATTTATTCACTTATACTTCATATATATATATATATATTATTTTTAAATTAATATTTAATCTTTTATCTTAAAAATATTTAAAAATAATTTTATAATTTTTTCTTAATTTTTTGATATAATTAAAAAATGTATAAACTATGTTTAAATGATCTTACAAAGTATCAAAATATCTTACAAAACTTAAGATTTTCAAAACAAATTAAAATAAATGATTTTCAAATTTACAAAGGGTATGTCGACATATCCCTATAGTGTATGTCAACATATAGGTCGAATTTTTCAAAACTGAAATTTGAATGGAATGGTCTTTTTGTCATATCTCTTCGTGAATGGACATCACCGTTGTTTCTCTATAAATAAGAGGATTTTCCAATGAAAATTTTGAATTAATTTCTCATTCTTTCTCTCCTCTTTTACTCTCTTGATTTCTAAAAGGAAATCTACTCAAAATATTCTCAAATTCAATCAGAATCTAATTCAAACTCCATTGATTTGATTCTTCATTAAACACTCTCTGATCTCTCTCTTTTCTATCACTTAAAACAAGATCAAAGTGCTATTTAAGAGGTTATATAGGATCATGTGTACCAAAGATTAAGAAATCGAGTCTATAAATTATGACATCCCAGATTTTTGGCAATATTATTTAGGATATTTAATTAGCTAAATTAAATAAAATAATGTGTTGATTAGGGGATTGAGATTTGATTTTAATAAAGGTGTAGCCGTGCCATTTAATGAGGAATTAAAATAAGAGTTAAATTGAATTAGAGGAGGGGTAGAATAGGAAAAAGGCCATTCCTATATCCTCCAAACCTTAGCCGTGCACATTCATTTCACTTCTAATTTTTTATAACTCAAGACCAGCCATCATTAATAAGGAAAAAGGGAAAAAGGAAGAAGATAAGCTAGGACGAAGCTTAAGCAAATCAAATCTATTCATATCTCAATCTCTTTAATCAAAAAGGCTAAGGTGAATAGTGTTTACATCTCATTTTGATTGTGCTTTCGGTTTTAAGATGAATATTTTGCAATGATTTGCCATGTTTTTGAATGATGGAATGAATATATATACTTATTGATGAATTATGGTTTTTCATATTGAATTTATGATATGTTTTAATGTAAAAACCCTATTAAATGACATATTTTTGCCTTGCGAATTTTTATGAAGATCAGAAATAATATTTTGGAGATGGGTTTCAATTTTCAGAATTTTTGGAATTAAGGTGATTTTATATGAATTTTCTAGTAAAGAAAATGATAATTTGGGTTATAAATTATTTACGGGTAAATAATATATGGGTTGGGTCTGAAATTTTTATATGTTAGAAAACATATTAAAAGAGATTTTTTGGAATTTTTCTAGATTTTCCTAAGAATTTTGATAGGTATATAAAATTATTTGAGGTATGGGACTTAAATGTTTTATACATTTTAAAATGGAGAAGGGGCTTTTTGTAAATAATTTGAAATTAGTAATTCTAAAAAATGGCAGCACTTTTGAAAAAGTAATATGACGACCAATCAGATTTAGACAAAGAAGGCAGGTGAGGTACAAAAGAAATAATTTAAAAGTACAAATAAATAGGTTTTTCACTATTTCGTCTCCTTCGGCACCAGGTTCCACCTCCATACTATCGCCTCCAACACAGTCGAAACAAATGCATATGGTATCAGGCAACTGGCACGTAATGAATTGGATGTAGGCGAATGGTTTAGGGTCGAAACCATAGGGTTCTGAAAGGGTTGAACTTTTCTTTGGTTTTAAAGAAAAATGCGCCTGTTTGCTTTCGACCAAGATGCTTTCGACTTGGTTGGGTTTCGACTAGGTCAAATGGTTTAAAAGGAAATGGTACAGATTGGGTTGCATCTTTATTTTAAATGAATGCTTTCGAATAAGTTGAAACACCTAGCTGCTGCCTTTTACCTTTCGATCCAATAGGTTTCGAAGGGGTTGTTTTGTTTTCTAAAAATTTGTCCATCTCTCCAATGCTTTCGAAGGGATGGTTTCGACACCATCACTTCATTACTTAGGAAATGGTTTCGAAGCATTTGCTTTCGACTTAAATGTTTTAAGAACCTTTTTCTATAAGTAAAGTAAAATGCAAATTAGTTTCGAAATAGGTGATTTGAATGATTTCAAAAGGAAGTGTTTTCGACTTTAATGGGGTTATATTCTTTTGCTTTATTTGAAGGCATAATCCAATGGTTTCGACCGAAACGTTTTCAAAGGGTTTCGAAGGAGTTAACTTTGAATGGTTTCTAAAGGTTTCCACTTATTTTAAATTGAACCCAAACGCTTTCAAAAGGTTTAAGTTTAATGCTTTTGAAAGGTTTTAAAAGAGGTTTCGATGGGGGGTTCCCCAAAGGTTTCGAAGAAGTCGAAAGGTGTTGTTTTCTGATGGTTTCGAAAGTTTTCGAAAGGAAAGGTTTTCCAAGGGTTTCAAAAGACAATGTTTAAAGGTTTTTAAAAGAATGATGTCAAAGGTTTTTAGAGCTTTCGAAAGGGTCACTTTCAATGGTTTCAAAGGGGTTACCTTCAAGGGTTTCGAAAGGGTGTTTAAAGGTTTTAAGCAAAGGTTTCAAATGTATTGAATATGCAGTATAGCCTAAGTATTTTCAAGTTAAAAATGGTTTTAACTTGTTTTGGAAGGATAGTTAATCGTTATTAAATTCCATCAACATTATTTTGAGTAAAGTATATATATTATGGCAAAATGACTTAGATTAAAGCTAAAGATATATTTTCCTTGTACATATATGATTTGAAGGACTAAATCATTTTGAAAAAGGTTTTCAAGGAAAATTTAAAGGATAGTTAACCATAAGAAAAGATTTCGAACAGTTAGTCCATTTTGCAGGCAGTCCGCCTAAATTTCGGATAGTTAGTCCATTTTGATTCGAATAGTTAGTCCAGTTAGCGGCAGTCAGCCCAGTTTTATGGAAAGTTAGTCCATTTTAGCATAACGGACCTTGCTATTGTTTTTCGGACAGATAGTCTTTTTATTAGCATAACGGACCTTGCTATTATGATTGTGGGCAAATAGCTCACATATTACCTATTTTACAGACAGATAGTCCATTTATTAGCATAAAGGATATTGCTATTTTGATATAATCAGTTTGACTAACCAGTTTGGTTACAGGAAAGGATTTGCAAAATATATATGTTTTGGAAAGGATATTAGTGAGGTGAAACCCGCTCCGCTACGCGGCGTGGGTTCACTTAATATCAGTAAACTGAGATGTAACAGAGTTATTCGCACCAGGCTTTATGTCTGACTCAAAGTTTTTGTTTCCTCGTAAACTCTCGGGTACTCAAAATTGATTTGAGTAGGCTGAGGGTTGAGGGTTTTAGGTTTTAGTCTTTTGACAAACAAAGCTTTTGAAGACGAGCAGGTGGCTGACGGATAGCTAATTAGGATTTTCCATTTCATTTTTTTTGATTCCGCTATGTATATTAAGTCAGATATGACTATATTACTTTGATCAACCAAAGGGGCATCGTCATATGTCGCTCTTGGCGTATTTTTGTAATGACATATTTAATCATTGCATGGGAATCGTTAAGGGATTATGTAACATGGATATGAATTATTATGTTGAAATGTAATCAGTTAAATGTTGTTTTTTTTGAAATTTGTGATTTTTTTCATTTTCATGTGCTTTTGATATTATGGATACCATTATCATTACCATATTTTGTCACAGAAGTTAATACTATGGATGACTGCAGCATCTATGGTGCTTAGCTTTTGGCCTCCAGATACGGGATGTTACATAAATTCTATCAAATCATACTTTTATACTGTTGGGTGTGCTTGGTGTCCCTGAAATCCAAGTGGGTGTGCTTGTGTCCCATCTGAATCAAGTGGGTATGCTTGGTGTCCCGTTTGAATCCAAGTGGGTGTGCTAGTTTTTCATCTGAATCCAATGAGTGTACCTAGAGCTTGGAAAATCTGGAGGGTATTTCTTGTAACCTTGAAATCAATATTGTATTGATTTTGATATTTGAAACGAAATCTGTATAAGAAATTATATAGAACTGGATGTATGGTAAATCCAAACCAGTATAAAAATTCCTGGTGTGACCTTTCCAACTCTTTACTTTTTTACTTTTACAGTATTTGTATCTGCCTGAGTTTGCATTTGTGATTTTTGATTCTGCATTATTTAGTTATAATCTTAAAAGAATTTAAAACAAAAATTTGTAAACACTATTCACCCCCCCCCTTTAGTGTTAAATTAGCCTTAACATCAATTTATCACAAACTAGCAAAGTAGTTAAAGCGTCGATTGCTAAGATACCAAAGATGGTGCCAAAGCTTAGCTTGCATCAAGGAATTGTTACAACTTCCATCAGACTGGTCATTTTGCAAAGGAATGTTCGATGCTTTAGAAGGGTTAGCATCTTAGAGTTTCTGCACTTGCTTCAGCACCTTTTACTTCTACAGTTACAAAGGGGAAGCCGGTTCTGAAAGGTATTCTATCTATTTATGGAATTTCTATTTGTGTTTATCTGATACTGATGGCTTAGTTTCATTTCTAGTTGCCTTGTTGGTAGATTGAGGCTGGAGTCAGTTATGGCTTCTGACTCTATTTGTGTGTCGAAACCTGTGGGTGGGCTCGGCCAATCTTAAAATGATTTGTTTAGGAATTTCGGTAACTTGTTTTAACCAACTCTTTCCTTGCGATATGTATGTTCTTGGTTTTATGTAGTTTGATGTTCTGCTAGGGATGGGTTGATTATCTCGGAATAATGCAGTTTTGGATTGTGATAAGCGAACTATGGTCTTGGGGAAAGGGAGGAAGGCTCTGATAGTGTCTTCTGATGGACCTAGCTCGCTTATGACTAGTTTTCTTTATATTATTGATGTAGCGGAAGAGGAGTTGGGTTCGATCTTTGTTGTTCAGAAGTTTTCCGATGTCCTTGATGAGGTTTTTGGTTTATGACCTCATCGGGAGATAGAATTCCCTATTGATTTGGTTCAGGATGCTAAATCTATTATATTGCTTGTTCATAGGCTAGCGCCGAAGGAGAAGCTAAAATTGGCCAACTAGGTCAGTGATTTGTAATGAAAAGGTTTAATCCGACCGAGTCTTTCGAATTGGGGAGCATCTATCGTCTTTGCTACTAAGGTGGATGGTTCCTTAAGATTGTGTGTGGATTACCATGAGATTAATAAGCGGACTATTAGGAACAAGTATCCTTTGCCTAGAACATATGACTTGTTTGATCAGCACATGGAGGCATGAGGATGTGAGCCATCCTTGGTCAGCCAAAGGCATGAGGAAAGAGGGTAAGCGTACCATTTTTTTGCTTATATAAGTGTGTATAGTTTATTGAATCACTTTTATAGTTTTATAAAATAAATCAAAGCACTCTTCACTCTCTTCTCTTCATAAATTCCTAAGAACAAATCTATTCAAGTCAACTCCAAATCAACTCAAACTTTTTCTATAAGTCTATAACAACATTACAACCACTACTAGCAACTCAAAGCTCAAAGATTTAAAGCACGCAAGCCTATCTATTCTAGGCCATGAGTAAAGGAGGGGTAATTTAGGTAAGGCCATGATTAAAGCAAGGTTGTGGTAGAAAGTTTTGGTGTTTGCTAGGTTGAGAAAATAAAGCTTGTACTGATTATTTGCTTGTTAAATGGTGAGCCAACCCACCATTTTAATGCATTTGAAGTGTATATGTTGATGTTTAAATTATAGTACATGTGATTGAATTTATATTGCTTTATCTCTTTGTGATTCTTGCTTTGGAAGACAAATGGCATATGTTATCGAGGAATATGGACTTATATGAATTTGTATGACTTGTTGCATAGCCTTGAAATAAAGCATATAGGGTTTGGTTGAACATAAGATGAATCAGATTTAAGTTTGGAAGTGGTTTTATAGCGATAGTCGCTATAGAAGCACTTCGAAAATGCCTTAGTTATGATGTATTAGTTACTGTAAAAATATTGGATGCCTAGAAGTTTTTTGTATATCGAAAATCGATCAAACCTTCAAGATATCAAAACTGGCCAAGTTCGTACTCTTTTAGACAACCAGTTGCAGCAGCTTAAAAACGTTGTCTTTTCCCTAAACCAGTTTTACAGCATTCTTTAAATGCTGTAGTTTCTGTTTGAGACTTTAAATTGCTTTGAAATGACTTTAAACTTAAGTAATTTTTTGCGTCCTTTATATTAGTATTTTATAACTTATATTAGAGCATTCTAAAAATGATTTGGAATTTTTATATATTTTTAATAATTTATTACGAATTATTAAAGTAAGAAGTTTATTTTTAAATAAAGGAAACCATGATATTTTTGAAGTTTTAAATAAAGTATAAATTAGATATTTTTATGTAATATTTTAAATAAATATTTTAAACTATATTATAAGTATTTTAAAGTATATTTGAGTATATTTAGTTTTTAGAAAATTAGTTAATTGTTTACTAAAATATTTAAAAGCTTTTATAATATAATATCTTTTAAATTGTTTTTAAATATCTTTGCTTTATAAATAAATCATTGTACATACATCTTTATCATTTTAAAAGGTCTATAGATTATAAACATATGTTCGATAAAAGAGGTCTAAGAGATGCTTAAGTGGCTTAATCGTGTTTGTTTTGTTTACTTGTTTATGGAATGTAAATAACTATACTTAACGCAAAAAGCTGACGAAGCAGACTTGTCTATCTGTAAAAGTTAGGAATGTTGTTTGAGTAGGGTTTATAAGTGATAGCGCTCTAACCTACTGTATTCACTCTTGACCAAGGGATAGTAAGTTGAGATGGTTGGAAATGTGTTAATATACAAAACTTGATTTCCATAAGCGATTGTATTTGGAACTAGATAGTCGATTAGTCGACTAATAGAACTTGATCGTTTAACTTAGGAATTATATGAAAGCTTTACGACTTCATATGGTTTAGTTCCCCCGGGTAGGACTCATTGGTGTGAAATGTCTCTAGCTTTAAGAATTGTATATATACGAGATCCCTCGGGGAGGACTCCTTTATATATTGTTTGCTTAGTTCTAAAAGAACCAGAATTGAGTTTACTAGAAATTCATCGATTTACTTTTAAAGAGTCTGGGATTGGCAAGTGTTTTACTTACTGAATCCCACTTTAAAACTAGTATACATGTCTATGTTTTAGAAGCGGTTGTGAAGTGGAATGTTATAGAGTTGAACTATCTATCCTAAGGTTAATTCCAAGGGAAAGGTCAATGTTAACATTTCAAACTAATGTTATAGAGTTGAATTGTCTATCCGAAGGTTAAGTCCTAGGGAGAGGTCAGCGTTGGCATTCATCAGTTGACTTGTGTTAAATCCATGGAAAGGATTCTTATTCTGTTCAAGTAGTGAAGACTCATGTGAGAGATGCCAAACCTAACCTCGACATTAAAAATGGCTAAAGATAAAGTAGGCTGTACAACCTGGGGTTTATCTAACCCTTAACCGTATGTACCAACTTTATATTTAGAGTATGCTTATCGATGTTGCTAGCGAGAGTTCATGATACTTGGTGCCACATGTTTGGGCAAAAGCCAGTTATGTTTTCCTTGTGGCTATTTAACTAGAGCTATATGATGCTCGGAAGGTAACGTCCAATCCTTGTGCATGAAGGATGGATTTGGTTTGTCCAAAGAGATCTCCATGGAAAATCCATATGCGAATATATCTTAGTAGTTTTGATGTACTTCTATTATTATTATGTTGTGAGATGCTAGATGCACAGCTATTTTTTATTTATATTCTATATCCTAGACATTATATATCATATCAATATATTAACTTAATAAATGGTTTGGTTTCTTTTGAAGGGAAAACTATTATGATGATTCATACGGTCTCAAAATTTATTGTTATATGAATACATGTAACTTGAGTTTTCTCATACTAGACTTATGTCTGACACATGGTTTTTATTTTTTTTTCATAAATTCCTCATATACTCTTTTGAGTTGGTCGAGTAAAAAAGGTTATACTTTGGACGCTTTAGAGTTCAGGAGATGAGCTGGAGGCTTCCGTATATCTATCTATTTCTATTTCCCTTACACTACTATATTGTACATATTAGCATTGTATAGATAGGCAGTTATAATTATCTAGGCTGATCATAGTACATAGGTTTTGGGACTCTGAAATTATCCTAAAATTACCCTATATTTTGGAGTAACCCTTTGTACTGCCTTTTGATATTATATGTTATCGTTTCGCTATATGATTGTGATATTGTGTTCTCCTTTTCTTGTTCTGTTTCTTTTTCTTTTATTTTACCCTAATAATATGTCTTTCCAGCACTTAGATGCTCGACACATGAATACTGTGGATGTAAAACATTCGAGGGTCAAAAAGTTGGGTCGTTACTTTTGGTATCAAAGCCAAGTTTAGCAAATACCTTGGTTTTGGTTTGGTATGGCTCAATAGAGGTAGGATAAGTGGTACCCTAGAATGAGTTGAGTGTATTATATGCATGTGAGCGTATTTGTATTTTTATATAAACACGTTCCCCTTTATAGTATTTCCTTAGGAATAATTCTTTCTTTGAATTACTCTATCCTTAACTTTCTTAAGGCCGTTTTGCTATGTTTATGTAGTAAGAACTATGAGTACTAGGGCTGCTAACATTAGAGGCGGTAGAGGTCGTGGTGGATGGGGTAACACTGTCACTAATGGTGGGAAATGGGCACTGAGGAATGCTACTTCTATCGAGGAACCGATGGTGATTGTTGTGGAGGAGGTCATATAGGTTCGACCATAGATGAACTTTTCTTTTCTTTGCCATGATTATGAAAGGTTGGGCGGTAAGAGGTACAATAGAATGGAGACTGTCATCAAGTTTCTAACTTAGCTTAGTTTGTGTGATAGGATTTTCAAGGACATGGGGTTAGATAATGCGATGAAGCATTGTTTGGCATCGCGACATCTTACTGATGCTACTATGGATTGGTGAGGTTCGATTACTACAGATGTCCAAGAGAATGACTTTTCTTAGGTCCAGTTCGAGGAGGTTTTTGGGATGAAGTTTGTTCCAAAAGCCAAAAAGACTTTGTTTTTTATGAGCTTTCTAGATCTAAAGCAGGAAGCTAAGTCAGTTCCTGAGTATGAGAATAGGGTTAATGCATTGTCTCAATTTGGGTTGGGTTAGTAGACATATCGCTAAAGAAGATTGGGATGTTTATTACAAGTATATTCCTAGAGTTTCAGAGGAACATGACAAATTATATTCCAGGATCCTTTTGAATCTGGTAGGTTTGGGTTTGAGGTTCGGGAGTTTGGCTCCTAAACCATCTGTATCTGTTCCAACAGTAGACAACAACATAAGTTTCAACCATCGAGGGATATTTTTTATTTAGCTTGTCATAAGTATGGATAGAAAGGACATTTTTCTCAGAATTATAGGTTAGGTAGGGAGGGAAAGTAGTTAAAGCTCTAATTACTAAGGCATCAAAGATGGAGCCATAGGCAGCCAAAGCTCAGCTTGCATTGAGGAGTTGCTGCAATTGCCATCAGCCTGGTCATTTTGCTAAGGAGTGTCTGATGCTTCAAAAAGGGTAGCAGCCTAGAGTTTTTGCACTTGCTTTGGCATTTCTACTTCTGCAACTGCAAAGGGGAAGCAGGTTCTGAAAGGTATTCTATCTGTTTATGGAATTTTTGTTGGTGTTTTTTTATAATAGTGCTTCTCTTAGTTTTATTTCTGGTAGCCTTTTGATAGATTGAGGCTGGAGTCGGTTATGGCTTCTGACTCTATTTTATGTTGAGTCCCGTGGGGGTTTTGGCGAATCTTAATATGATTTGTTTAGGAGTTCTAGAAACTTGTTTTAACCAACTCTTTCCTTGTGATATGTATGTTCTTATTTTTTTGGAGTTTGATGTTTTGCTTGGGATGGATTGGTTATCTCATAATAATGTAGTTTTGTATTATGATAAGCGAACTGCAATCTTGAAGAAAGGGAGGAAGGTTAAAATAGTTTCTTATGAAGGACCTAGCTCACTTACGACTAGTTTTCTTTATTCTCATGATGCAATGGAGGAGGAGTTGGGTTCGATAATTGTTGTTTAGGAGTTTGCAGATGTGTTTGAAGAGGTGTCTGGTTTACCACCTCATCGGTAGATAGAATTTCGTATCGATTTGGTTCAGGATGCTAAACCTATTGTGTTGCATGTTCATAAGCTAGCACTGAAGGAGAAGCTAGAATTAGCCAACTAGGTCAATGATTTGTTATGGAAAGGTTTGATTCGATCGACTCGTTTGAATTAGGGAGCGGTTATAGTTCCTTTAGATTGTATGTGGATTACCGTGAGCTTAATAAGCGGACTATTAGGAACAAGTATTTATTTTCTAGGATAGATGACTTGTTTGATTAGCTTCATAGTCAGGTGTTTTCTCAGCTTGATCTTTCCACTGGGTTTAATCAGCTTAGGGTAGAAGAGGAGAATGTACCCCTAATACACTACTACAAAACAGGTCATTTGCATCGGTTGTTTACCCCCCTTTTGCATCAGTTCAACAACCGATGCATATGCAACCGATGCAACAGGCTTAACACTTTTGCATCAGTTCTGAAACCGATGCAAAAAGATCTATTTTGCATCGGTTGTTACTAACAACTGATGCAAAATATCATGGTTGATTGCTTGGACACAGCCCCTTGTTGCATCGGTTGTAATGAAAACCGATGCAACAAAGGAACTTGTTGCATCGGTTGTTGTTGAAAATCGATGCAAACTAATCCCTCTATTGCATCGGTTTTTTATAACAACCGATGCAAACTAATCCCCCTATTGCATCAGCTATTTATACCTGATGCAAAAAAGTCATTCTCAGAAACCATTATTACAGTACTCAAATAGACTATATATATATTATTGATTATAACAAACAATTATTGCATGGAATATTACAATCATTCAAGATGGCAAATACATAATCGGATTTAATAAATAGCATAAGTGCACGGGTTAATACATAATCAGATTTAATAAATATAGTACTTTTAGATTTAATAAGTAGTATATTCAGAACTCTTCTCAAAATGTCTGAAGATGAATACGGGTTAGAAGGATTAAAACGACATGAAAAACTTTCTTCAGTTCTTTATTCCCTGATCAGTGTTCCATGGCTTCTTCATCATTTCATGGATTTGAAAATTGCTGCTGCCAGAAATGAATATTTTTCTATGTTATTCAGTTACTCTTCAGATAAATGATTAAACCGACATGAAAAAAAGATAGAAGAATGCAAACAACTTCTGTAAATACAGATATTACCTCAATAGTTTTCCCATTAGAAGCAGTGACTATGTCACCTGGCCTCATTGTTGTACCACTTGTCATATTTTCACATGCAGCCACGACAAAATGAACCTGAATGCAAGAAATCAACAATCATAATTTCAGCACATCAAGCACTTACAAGAACCTTTTTTTTCTTTTTCTTTCTTAATTTCAATTTTTTAAGCAAGCCATAAGCAATACTTGCCTCAACTCCAGCAGGCTTGATTTGTCCAATTGCTTTTGCAGCCCCAAGTGTTACTGCAGAGCCACCCATATCGAATTTCATGATATCAATAGATGTTCCTGCACCAACCTTGATGTTGTAACCACCACTGTTATAAACAAGAAGTAAAAATATAATAAAATGAATTTCACTTTATCTGTTACTATTTATCATTAATAAAAATCAAGTTAATCGAGTGGTGGTCAAACATACAGTCCAGCGAAAACATAAATGGCATATTTAAGATCCCTATGTCATTAATCCATATAATTACTGATAAATCATCTTGAATATAAAAAAAATTAAAGTATTTGCAGGAGCTATATTATTAGAATAATGCACCAGAGGAGATCCTCTATCAATTTTCAAGTTTATGGTATGTTTGGTAATAGCTTATAAACAGCATAAGTAGCTTACAAATTACTTCTGTAATTTAGATGGTTTGACAATAATTTAATTTTTCGACTTAAAATCAGCATATAAGTTGACAGGTCAAAAATTTCAAATTTTAGAACAATTCAACTTTTCTATTTAGGCACATTTATTATTTAGTGCTCACTCAAAACTACTTAAAAATTATAATTCAAATTAGAAGATTTAAAATAAGTTTATACCAAACAGGCTCAAAATTACTCTTAACTTACATATCTGATGGTGATGTGCAAATGTAGGAATTTGGGGTTACGATATCATTTTACAGGGCACCATACCTTGTAGACATAGATTCTGAAGAAGGGAGAAGAATACTGAAACTAGATTCAATTTCGAGAAATAGCAGCAGTGAGATTAATAAAATTCATCTTTCATTTCATGGTATCAGAGCTAGTATAGCCGAAAGGCAATTATCAATCAGAAAAAAAGGTGATTTTTATCCTTCTCCCCTCAGAGCATTATCATCACAGGGGGTATACCGATCTCTTGATCATCTTAATATCAAATTCTTACCAATTCTTGCAAACTGTGCCATCCTAGAAGAGGATCATATTAGAAATCTTCATCTCCTCATCTGGTTGCACTGATCTTGATCACTAGAGTCTACTTTGACTGCAGTATTATCACTGCCTTGCCAAAAGCATCATCTTCTTGATCAAGATCTTCTCACCTGATTGCTCTGCATCCATAACTATTGGCTGCAAAACTATCATTGCCTCGCCAAGGTGCTGCTTCACTGATCAAGATTTCTGACAGCAGGGTTCTTGATAGCCTTTCTCTATAGTGGCTGCATGAAAAATAACTATAGTAAAGTAAGAATCCAAGAGCAAAATTCGATCAGACGCAATTGCAGTCACATCTAGAAGGGCTGGTTCAGGTACTGAATTGAACGAGTATAATATAAGCGAAGGTTGAATCATCACAACAGAGTTAGACACATTTTCTCTATTTAGCATCATTCTATAATATGCAGTCTCATCAGGACTATTATTGAAAACCTGTAATGGGAAGGAGTTAACTTAGCAAATAAAACAAGTATGTATCTTTAGAATATTATAGCTTTTGGCATCTGGCTATGCTTTTGCCTTTTTCTCAAATGCCAAAAACCTAGCGATACAAACCTCAGTTGGAGGAAAAACTCAAATTTAAAGGTCAATCAACATAAAATTGCCATATCCCAATCATGAGACCTTTATTCCTCAAGTCAGTTTGCTACTATACTGGCAGAATATTGAAGTCTTCAGAGGCTATTGGATGTGATGGAAGTAGAAAATTTGTTATGTGCAAGAAGTTAAGTGAGAATGGGTCTGTAGAAGACAGATTAGGAAGGAAAAAGAGTTGGAAAACATGGCTTAATAGGTCGCTCATCTCTGCTGTTTCTTCTCACTGATATACTACATAAGTTTTAGAGTCACAGAGTAAATATGGAGTTCATATTTTTGAATTATTTAGATTGTTTTAGGTTTGTTTATTCTTCTTGTGGCACAAACATTGAATTTCCAGAAAAGATGACCAATGCAGAAAAAATGACTGAAGATGGAATACACTTGAAGTAGGCAGTGAAACTATATATCTACAATGCTGTATAGAAAATAGGAGTGATTCATCATTAAATATTGTATAGTATTTTGGAAAATATAGGATTAAATGTGCTACAGTTTATTATTTAATGAATAAATAAAAAGACAAGTAAAGAATCGACGTGTGGAAATTGGTTGAAGGTTTCTGTTTAATTCCTTTGTTTCTTGATTTGTCATAACATGTTGGCAGTTTACTAATCGTTACAGCTAGCTGTCTGCAGGAGTACTGATTTCTTGTGATGGAACTCCTTGTTGGTTGGGGTTGATATGTGTGTGTGTGTGTGTTTGATAATGTTTCTTAGTGACTGATTCAGCATCATGTAAAAAAGAGAGCATTGTGCTTGTAATAGACTAAGAGGGAAGGGAAGGGAAGGGAAGGGAACCTTACAGACGGATGGACTCTTTGCGCTGTTGGTTCACAACGATGTAATGGAACATTTTGAGAAGTCTGTTAACAAAAAAATTAAGTCATTATGTTGTATCAGGTATAGGCCTTTCAAATTCCTTGAACAGTGCGAGTGTGTGTGTCAGTGTCTGTGTATATGTATGAATACAAGAATGCAATTCCCAACTACATTGCTTGGCTACAGAGCAAAAGATAATCAAATAGTCTTTCACTTTGGAAACAACACGATCATCGTTGGTGATTAAACATATAATTTGACCACTCAAGAATTCACTAATATGTGTTATAATATATTGTACAGAACATTACCTGAGTAGATTCATCTATCAATTTCTCTTGAGCACCAGCAATAGCAGATAGTAAATATAGGTTGTGCTCAAGTTTGGCTTCAAGCCTGCAGTTAGTTGTGTAAAATTTAACTAAATTCTATAGCTCACAACTTTGTTTTATTTTCATATTATCAGTGCGACCGTAAGTATTGAGGTATGAATATAGAATTTGGTTCATTGACAAATGGGATGATATATACTAGTCATATAAGTTTGGTTTTATACTTACAGTGCACTTTCTTCCTCCCCTTACTTCGTTATTCACAACGCCACTCTGACCCTCAAACAACATCACATCAACCACCTCAAACCATGTGCCCTAAATCCACAGACTACTGACAAAGAAAACTGAACAGAAGTGATTACAATGACATCGAGTGAAATTACTCACCTCAATAAATTGTGTGCAATAACGAGGGAGACTATGCTTGAACCACAAAAGGGATATAACATCACCAATGCCATAACCTTGTTCAATTATGGTCGACATTGGCACGCCAGCATAACATGGCTCCTCTCCTATAAATAAATAAAAGAAGGGTTATGCGAGAGTATATAATGTAAAAAAAGGTTATGCGAGAGTGTATAATGTTCGGATCTACAATACATTGCGCTACACATGATAATGTTCTGCAAATAATACCATAAATTTTAATATTAATTTATAGAGATATTAATTTATGTATATGCTAAAATAAATTTATATTTATTATTGTTTGAATAAATGTGCTGTAGGTTGAATTACAGAATGTACCACGGACAATACAAAAAAAAGTCAGTAAAGTAATAAGAGTGGTAACAAATGAAGAAAGCAAAGAAATAAAAGAAACACTTCAATTTAGCAACAAAAAAGATCAAGATTCAGCGTATTATTGCTTATTATTATCAGAACTCACTTACAACTGATGCATCGACATTTTGCAACGACGCTTATTGCTTACATGTTGTGATAAGCCAATTAATGGGACAGAACCAACGACAAACAAAAATAGTAAATATCAAATTAAACATGATAACTGGCCTTCCATTGGCTGAGGTCTTTTAATTCAAGTCAGAGTTAGGTGCCAGCATAACCCATCAATTTGATACTCTATTCAAAAAAAATGTAAACTTCTGAAAATGAGAAATTAATTTCAGAAATTAAAAAATGCAATGCACCGTATGGAAGTTAATTTGGTAGGTGATATGAAAATAATAATGAAATGTGTATTTACTGCGTCTGCAACCAACGTTCCCCTGCTATAAATAGACAAAATGATTTAAATTAGTCTTGTATATAACCAAAATTAACCCCAAAAAAAACGGTAAAGTACGTATGAAGCCAATGCGTGAGAAATTCTAGATGCTGCATGTTAAGTTTATTTTGGACTCTTCTAAAAAACCAACGTAATTGGTATATGTGTATTCACTGCACTAATTCTTGAACTTCACATTTCACATGTTGAAATTAGTCTCTATTTCAGTACTTAAACAGACACTTTTATGTTACAAGATTGAAAAAGGACAAAAAAGAAATATAATAATCCAATTTGGCTAATAATTTGATGTATTACAAACTAAAATAACAAAAAAAATATGGTTACAACAAAAAAATTATTAAGCGGTAGCTTATGAAGTGAGGAAAAAACTGAATTGAGTCAAGTGAAGTATAATTACCAAGAAGAATGCAGTTTGAAAGAAGATAAAGCATTAAACTAGCTGATTTTCAATATATGGTACTGGGTATAAAAATTGTGCATCATGTTCATCAAACTATACCCGTTGATTTGATTGATACCTGTTCTGATCCAAACCTGAATAAAATCCATCAAGATCGTCTTCAAGCAAGTGATTGATATCTATAAATTTTACATGTGCTTCCATTTTTGTAATCCGTATCTGAACAGTATTTTAAACAAGTCAAAAGTGCATCTAGATCAGCCAATGTCCAAAACATATATACTGCACTGAAAATTTGATGTAAGAAAATACAAATGAAGCAATGTACAAAACGAAGTTAAGTAGGAGAAAAAAATGATGGTGCACAGAGACCTGAATGTCTATTCCTAATTATTGTATTAACACTGATAAAACGACAAAATGAGCCAACTATTCTTGCAAAATGCTAGAAGAAATTAACGTACCTTTTTAAAGATACTTGCGTTGGCGATCTTACGAGAAAAAATTGATATTGTTAAAAATTCTAAAAAATATGTATTTTCTTCCTATATTTTGAATTGTCTGTTCATCCATTTATATAGACAGACAATTAAAAATAAAATTAATTTTGCAGTATTTTCGTTTTCTTATCGCCGAATTGCAGAGATTACAAGCGCAAACAAGTCATTACATGCCTTTGTCCTTGGTTCAATAAGTCATTACATTCCTTTAAAATCAAAATTCTGTATAGTAATAACAATTTATTTCAGTAAGGAATTTATTCAATCTTACTCAAACTCCGACATCATGGTACCAACTAAAATAATACTAGTTAGCCAATATTGCAAGTAACAAGAATATGAACAATCAAATGTTTAACAAAAGAATTAAATTTCATTGTAACAAATAACGAAATTATTTTACCATTTAAACAATCAAATAAGCTTAACAAGTAAACATACCTTGATTTTGTTTAGATAATCATATCCAATCATGCCAGCATATAGCAAGTTGTAATCACCATGTTCACCTTAATTTCCTGAAATTATAACCAAATCCCAAATTCAAAAAAAATAGCAAAAAATGGAAAAACAGAAATTGAAATACTATATAAATTTTTTATTTTCAAAGATTTGTGCTTAACAATTTTCGGAGTTGCTTCGGACATGACTATTTTCCTATTAGTATTACGACATAACGACGAGAATAATCATTCTTTGCTAACATCTAGTTTAACAATTCAGATAAAGTAGAAATGATTGTACTAAAAAGTAATAAAAAGTAACAATGGTTACAAATGACGTTGGAACAAAACATCCACGGAAGGAATAATATAAATTGCTTAACTTTAATACATACACAAAAGCCAACTTCAAGCTGTTAATAAAATGACAGTCATGAATCAGGTTAAACACATCAAACATATGTAACTATTCAAAAGTAACTCAACAACAATCATCAAAGTCTCGGGTTACTTACCACATAGTGTTGAACCGCCTGATAATTTCCATAGGAGGAACTGAGATAGTACTTCTAGCTATTGAAAAGTGTATACCACACCAACCTCACCTCCATTCCATCCAAATCTTTCAGGAACTGCACTAAGCATAGTTTGGTATCAAGCATTTGATCATAATATGAAAAAGCGTTGCCAGATATGTATTTAATGCCAACATTGGACATTTTCCTGTAATTGAAGCTTTAAGATCTGTATAAACTTTCACTAAATGCATAAACTTTCCTGGAGAGGGCGAAGTCGAATCACTTGAATTCGAAGGGAAAATCGAATCGGCAGGGAAAAATCTAAGATTTAAGGAAAAGCTGGCATTAAATTGAAATCAATTGCTAGGGTTTTTTTCTTTTGGAAGCAGGTGAAATAGGGAAACGGAAATGAAAATAAGCGGCGGTAGAAAAAATTGGGATGGCGGAATTAACGAAAGTGCGTAACAAAAGGGACGCAAGTTAATTTTTGCATCGGTTGACTTTAGAACCGATTCAACTAAAACTATTTGCATCGATGTATTTTCTTCGGTTGTCGGTGATAACTGATGCAAATTTGGTTTTTTATTACCTATTGCTTTTTACGTACCAATTGCATCGGTTATTAAGATAGAACTGATGCAAATAGTTCTATTTGCATCAGTTTTTACTTCAACCGATGCAAATGAGGCGAAGCAATATTCACTTTTTGTACTAGTGATAGCTTTTAGGTTCGATAAGTTTTATGAGTGGTTGGTTATGCCATTTGGCATACCTAATGTTCTAGCATATTTTATGGACTTGATGAATCGGGTTTTCCAAGATGTGTTGAATAAGTTTGTTCTTGTGTTTATTGATGATATTCTGGTCTACTCCAAGACCGAGAAGGAGCATATTCAGTATTTGAGGACTGTATTAGAAACACTGAAAGAGCATTTGTTGAAGGCCAAGTTCTCAAAGTGTCACTTTTGGTGGTCGGAAGTCAGATTCTTAGGTCTTATCGTCTCGGCAGAGGGTATTTCTATAGATCAGCGAAAGTCATAGCTGTTCATGATTGGAAGAGGTCGGAGAGCGTAACCAAGATTAGGAGTTTCTCGGATTAACAAGTTATTACAGGAGGTTTATTCAGGATTTCTCAAAGATTGATTCACACTTGACGAATCTGACAAAGAAAGACGTCATATTTGTTCGAATGGATAAATGTGAGCAAGCATTCATAGAGGTGAAGGCAAGGTTGATAAGTGCTTATGTTCTTATTATTCCGGATGGGGGTGAGATTTTAACTGTTTACACAGATACTTGTGGAATAGGTTTAAGTGCTGTGTTGATGCAACATGGAAGGGTTATCGTTATGCCAGTCGATTGCTCAAGCCATATAATGCGAGGTATCCGACCTATGATTTGGAGTTGTTAGTAGGTGTTTATGCATTGAAGATGTGGAGACATCACTTGCTATGTGAGAAGTTCGAGTTGTATACAGACCATAAACCTTTGAAATATATTTTTACTCAAAAGGACCTTAATATGAGGCAACAAAGGTGTTTAGAGCTTTTCTCAACCTATGATCTAGATATATTGTATACACAAGGGAAACCTAATGTTGCAGCTGATGCGCTCGATAGGAGGTATGCAGCTATGGAAAATGCAGAGGTTCGACCAACACTGATTAGCTGTATCGAAGGGAATCAGCTTAGAGATCTTCTTATATCTAGTATAGCCAAATCGATATGTGAGAATGAGGCATCAGCGAGGTGGCCAGGATTTTAGGTAGTCACGGTATAGTGAGAATGAATGGAAGGTTATGTGTCCCAGATGTTAATGGGATGAGGCAAGAGGTATTGACAGAGGGTCATCATTCACGATTGATGATACATCTAGAGGTTACTAAGATGTATCAAGATAAAAGGCTAACATTCTAGTGGGAAGGCACGAAGAGAGACATTTCTATATTTGTGGATAGATGATCCAACTACCAATAAGTCATGGGCAACCAACAAAAGTTGACAGGACTGCTTTAGTCACTCGAGAATCCCAAGTGGAAGTAGGAGCAGATCATTATGGATTTTATAGACAGGTTGCCTAGATCGAGGAAGGGTAATGAAGGAGTTTGGGTTAGTGTGGATTGATTGACCAAGAGTGCACGCTTCTTACTAGTGAAAACTAAAAGGATGGCATCTAGTTTAGCTAATTTATATGTTAAGGAGATCGTCAGGTTGCATGGAGTTACATGTGATATTGTGAGTGATAGGGATCCCATATTTACTAGCCAGTTTTGGAAAAGACTACATGATGCCTTGGGGACATAACTAGTTTGAGTACAGCTTACCATCCTCAAACTTATGGGCAGACAGAGAGGGTTAATCGCATCTTAGAGGACTTGCTTCGTGCTTGCATATTAGATTTCGAAGGTTCGTGGGAAGAACGTTTACCGCTTGTTGAGTTTTCATACAACAACAGTTACTAAGCTAGTATTGGAATGACACCTTTTGAAGCATTATATGGTAGGTTTTGCAAATCTCCATTATATTGGGTGGAACCAAGAGATCGTCTTAGTGCTTAGGCCGGACATGATTCGAGAGGCATCAGATAAGGTAAAGGAGATTCAGAAGCGAATCAAGGAAGTGCAGAATTGACAGAAGAGCTATGAAGACAAGAGGCATGGAGACTTGGAGTTCTCAGTTTAGAACTTTGTGTTCGTAAAGGTTTCTCCAATGAGAAGTGTTATTCAGTTTGGAAGGATGGGAAAGTTGGCTCCTTGTTATATGGGACCACTCCCGATTCTGGAGAGGATTGGTCACTCGTAGATAGAAACAATTTACCGACTGGACTATCGGGTGCACAATGTATTTCATGTATTACATTTGCTTAAGTTTGTGCATCATCCTGCTTTGGTACTAGAAGCATCCTATTCGGAGGACCTTGTGGTTGAGCCTAATTTGACTATTCTAAGGCAACCAGTTAGCATTATTGATCGAGATACGAAATAATTGAATACTAAGGTCATGTAGTTGGTTAAGGTACTGTGGAGCAAGGATGCTCAGGATTATATATGCAAGATGGAGGATAGGATGAGGTAGTCCTATCCAGAATTGCTTGTAGACTAGTGGTTTCTTATCTTATCTTAATATATCTTTTATAAGGTACTCATTGCTTGACGAGGTGTCACTTAGTATGCATTTTGGTTTGCAATTTTATTCGTATATAGTTTCAGCAGTACTCTTTATATGTATCCTTTTTCTTCTGTTCCTCTTTAATTATCGTTCTTGTTTGAATTTTGAAGACTAAATATCTTAAGTAGGGGAGAATGTAGCGCCTCATAATTTCGAACACTTCGTTTTTAAATATCGTAGAAGTATGGTTAATTGTTATAAATGTGATTTTATAACCATATTAAACTCCTTTTAACTAATAACAAATGATAAGAATTTTTTTTGAAATTTATTTACAAAAATAAATACTTTGAAGAAATATGATAATGTAACCAAAAATCCTTTTATCGATAAATAGTTTTTTATTCAATATAAGTTGTTTGAATTTTGTGCACATGTCCAAATAACTTAGGAAATCATTAATAAATAATAAAAATATTTTGCATTAAAACACTTAGGAAGCTTCTACAAGATAAAGAGATATTTATGGCTGGAAGAAGATATTTTGTAAGCCATCTTATCTGTAAAGTAGAGCACATGGAGGCATGATGGGGTAAGCCTTCCTTGGTTGGCCAAAGGGGTGAGGAGAGAGGGTAAGCATAACATTTGTTGCATATATAAGTGTGTGTATAGTTCATTAAGTTACTTTTACAATTGTATAAAATAAATCAAACCACTCTTCACTCTCTTCTCTTAATTAATTCTTAAGAACAAATCTATTAAAATCAACTTCAAATCAACTCAAACTTCTTATATAAGCTTATAACAACATTACAAAAACTACTAGCAGCTCAAAGCTTGTAGATTTGAAGCACCTAAACCCAATCAATTCTAGGCCGTGAGCAAGGGGGAATTTAGGCCAGGTTGTGAACAAAACAAGGTTATAGTAGGAAGTTTTCGTGCTTGCAAGGTTGAGGTAGGAAGCAGAAACACGTACTTGATTGTTTTCCTATTGAAGGGTGAGCTAACTCAACATTTGAATGAGTTCGAAGTGTATATGTTAATGTTTAAATTATAGTATATGTGATTGAATTTATATTACTTTATCTCTTTGTGATTCTTTCTTTGAAAAGCCAATGGCATATGTAATTAATGGATATGGACTTGTATGACTTGTTGCATAGCCTTGAAACATAACACATAAGGTTCGGTTGAACATAGATTGAATTAGACTTGAGTTTAGAAGTGGTTTTATAGCGATAGTCGCTATTGAAGCCCTTCGAAAATGCCTTATGTTTAGCATTTTCTATGAATTTTTGCAGAGTGATCCTTAGGAGTTACTTACCACAGTTGCGATGTATTATGTGTGTATTAGTTATTGTAAAAAGATTGGATGCTAAAATCTTTTTTCATATCGAAAATCGATCAAACTTTCAAGATACTAAAAATTGCCCAGTTCATATCCTTTTATAACAGTCGGCTGCAGCACTTTAAAAACGCTGTCTTTTCATTGAACCGCTTTTTATGATATTCTATAAATGATATAGTTTTTGTTTGGGACTTTAAATGGCTTGAAATGACTTTAGACTTAAGTATTTTCTTCAGTCTTTTTGGTAGTATTTTTTAACTATATTAGAATATTTTTAAACTGGTTTGGAATTTTTATGTATTTTTAACAATTTATTAAGAATTATTAAAGTAAGAGGTTTATAAATAAAGGAAAACATGTTATTTTTGAAGTTTTAAATAAAGTATAAATTATATTTTTAGGTAATATTTTAAATAAATGTTTTAAACCATATTATAAGTATTTAAGTATACTTTAAGTATATATAGTTTTTAGAAAATTAGTTAGTTATTTTATTAAAATACTAAAAACTTTTTTAATATAATATATTTTAAATTGTTTTTAAATATCTTAGGTTTATAAATAAATTATTATGCATACATCTTTATCATTTTAAAAGGTTTTTAGATTATAAATAAATGTTTTATAAAAGAGGTTTAAGAGATGCTTAAGTTGTAATGACCTAGAAATTTTAACGATTTTTATAACGTAATTAACTAAATTTTTCGTGAAAAATAAATAATAAATTTTTGAAATGAAAATTTGATATTTGGAATACGTCTATTTAAACATAGAAAATGGCAGATTTTCATCAGGAAATTTGGAAGTTAATTCTGTTGTGTAATTTTCAAATTTCAATTTAAATCAGTTAATTTGATGAAAATAAAATATTTTCGAAACCTGAATATTTTTATATAATAAAAATGTAAATCATTTTTTGAGTGAGACGTCATATTTCGTTTCGTCAAATTTGGACTGCTCTAGCCCCGTTTATCTTATTTTTGGCGAAATTACAGTAGTTTGGCAGCGAAATATCGACTTTTGATAGGATGGTCGTATCACCGATATCCATGTACTGTTATGTTTGTCTCGTCGTGTTGATCTCCGCAATATATTCATTTGTGTGTTTCGGTGTCCGGTATGTGGCCAAAACCGTGAAACGTTCAGCCATATCGGTACCCGTTTTTGAACTTTTGATGTTCCTTTTGATATTCATTTGAATTGTTAAGTTATTTAATTGTTAAATCTGATATGCCATTATCTGCAATTGTTTACCTACAACATATGACACCATAACCTGCTGTATGTATTCTTTTTAAATTGTTACCGATGATAAATGCATGTTGTTGATATGTTATATTATTATCATATTTGTTCTTAATCCGCAAGTTCCCTGTTAGTTTAGAAATCCCTATGGGTTGAAATGATACATATCCAAACGATCTTATAGATTAGAGGAAAATCGTTATGGGTTGAAATGATAACCCAAGCGATTTTCATTTATTTTGAATTTTGGGATTGCGGATTGAAATGATATACCCGTAAAATATTAAATTTAAATTGCGGATTGAAATGATAAATATCAGTATCACTTGACCATAGGATAGCAAATTATATATGGACACCGTTGGTCTATATTTTGAAAATGATTTCCAAAGTTTGATAGGAAATTTATGGGTTTTATTAAATATTGATTTTTAATAGAAAGATTTTAATTTTAATATATGCGTAAAATTTAGACTTTTAAAAATTATATGTTTTAGAAATTATAAATTTATAAGTTAAGTTTGAGAAATGTAAATTTTAAGATTTACTAATAAATTTACTATTTTAATATATATATTTATAATAAGATTTAATATAAATTTAAATTTAATAATAAGAATTAATTTAATAAAAAAATTCAATATAATAAAATTTAATAAAAATTTAATTTAACTAATATTAATGATATGTTTAAAATATTTATTTAAATTTATTTTAATATTCTTAAATAGATTTTTATATAACTTTAATAAATAAAAGTTGGAAAGATAAATTAAATAAGAATTGATTTGTAATTTAATTTGTTAAGGATTGAATTTAAATAAGAAAAGATTTCTAATTAAATTTGTTTAAAATTGAATTTAAATAAGGTTTGATTTGAACTTATTGATTTTGAGATTTTGAAAGGTATGATTTTATAACGTGATTTGATAAAAAGTGATTAAATGAATTTGTAACAACTATGGTGTAAATTAACAAATTAATTAAATTTAATTAGGAATGATTAATTCTAATTTATGATTTGTCAAATTTAATTATGAAATCAAATCATGTTTTGAGAATATTTGATTTGATTTATCTATGGAATGGGTTTTATTTCTTAAATAAAGAATTTCAATTGAAATTGGAATATTATTAAATCAATTATATAAAATTTGGTAATTAGATTAAAATGTTAATATTGTGATTTTTAGTTTAAATTGAGAAATTATAATTTATTCTCTTTAAAAATAATGATAATTTAACTTGTGATTAGTCTTGGTAAAGTTTAGAAATAAATTCATATTGTATAAACTATTGGTTAGTGAAGGTTTGTGTTTTATTAATGTTAAAAACAAAATAGAAAAGGGGAATTAATTTGAAGAACAAAAATTTGTATATTTTTAGCCTCAAGGACACAACCTCAATATTTTAACCACAAGCACAAACATTCTCCTAAAAGTTATTCATAAGGACAAACATTCTTCCAAAATTATTCATAAGGACAAACATTCTTTCAAAACTGATACTGAACTAAAAACTGATACCTAAAAACTACTACCGATAACTACAAACTGATACTTAAAAACTGCTATCAATAACTAAAAACTGATACCTAAAGAAAGTTGTCCTTCAGGCTAAAATACTGAAGGCCTATCCTTGAGGCTAAAACGCTGAGAAATTTTGTCCTTGACAATAATTTCCTGAATAGAAAATTAGTAACACTTAGGATTTTGTAACACTTTGTTAATATGGGTTTGGGCCTAAGCAAATATCAATCCATTTGAGCAAATAAGAGAATACTTCTCATTTTTATTTCTCAAAAAAAGAAAGAAAAGTTTCTGTACGATCAAAAACATCAGAAAGAAAAACTAGGGTTCATCCCTCTTCTTATTCAATCCAAAAGCTTCTTTTTAAATTAGAAATAAAATCGGGAAAAATCAAGTAAAATCAAGTTAAGAAATCTATGCTTTTTCTTACCAACTTAAGTAATTAACTTCAGGTCTTTTAGTGATTTGTGAATCTTTTGTGTGATGCCCCATCTCTATGCTCACAATAACAAAGAGTATTAAAAGAAATATTGTCTGTTATTATGAAGAATAAGGCTGGATAGGAGCGGCCATCCGTAGTTGGGCCTTACACTAGTATTGGTTACCTCGATAGGAGTGGTATATATATTTATTTTTCATCACTTATTTATTTACTCCCATCGACATACCCAATTCCAGTATAAAACAAACTACGATGGTTCATAATAGTTTAGGACAATATATATAATAATAACACAGATAATAAAATGCAGAACACAGATAACAAAAGTCTCATATATATATATATACATATATATAACTGATGTCAGTTACAATACATTTGACACGATACATATGATACAACTACAACTGTCGACTCTGGAAGTTATATATACAAGTACATTATCGAATAATATACATGAATACATATCATCCTATACTAGGACATGACTACTTCAAAAGGTATGAAGAGACTTCATAGTTCAAGCAGCAACCCAAAGCAGGATATCTACAACCTGAAATAACTCGGTCTGACCCGAGTATTAAATTCAAAAGAAAATAATACACGGGTCAGTCTAATTCAAACTCAGTTATTAATGCACGGAAGCAATAATAATTAAATAATCAATAGACGACAGTCACAGAAATCTCGTACATCCAATTCTTCAATAAGAGAATCGGATAACGACAGGTATAACACTAAACAATGTTAAACAACAAATCAGCAATTTCAAATCGTCAACAAAAATAAATAAAAAAGATTATCAATGAAAATAATTTAGGAAACAACAGAATTGTCTAAATGATAATTAACAACAAAATAATCAATACTGTTCGGCTGCAGTACACGCTCGCATGCACTGCCTCGCCACTACAGTGATGAAATACACAAAAGCTCCATGAATCAGAAACAAATGGCATCAAATTAAATCAAAATGAACCAGATGGAATTACAACGTACAGCATCCACCCAATAATCATCAAATGAACAAAGTGCACATGAATGTACAATGAAAATCCACAACCGAATGCAAGGTCAAACCCGAGTCTTTGAGACTGGATTCAACTCACTGTATAATCTCAAAAATCAACCTGAAATGATCAAGAACCAACAAACCAAGCTCAACAAATTCAAGCAAATGGAAACATGACTCAAGAGCATATGAACACTGTTTCAAATTAAGACTGTGAACTGCAACACTACAGCAACTACAAGTGACAGTAGTGTGAAACTAAACCACAAAGAAGGCAATGCAAATGCAATATGTAGGCTACAGGTCTGGCAAAGGGATAAGCAAGCATATACACCAGTATAAGACTCAAGTGCATATACAAGTATGCAACTGTGAAACTGGATCAAGCAAGTGCAGAAGCAAGTGCTGACACAAGTGATACAAGTTCGAACAAAGCAAGCACAACCAGAGCTCAATACATGTGAACTCAACTGGACAAAACCACTATGCAAAGTGGTGAATGCAAATACAGGTGCAACATAATGCACCAGTGGACACATAAATGAAACTGACCAGGCAGAACCAAAATGCAACCATATGTGCAAAGATGCACATCAGTCATGGAACAGATCAGAAGTGAACCCAACAAATACAAACTTCAAAAGGTACCGAACTCGAGTACATCAAATCAGGGACAATTACACATAGAGGCCTTCAACCAGACTTTACAAAAGTGTATGTGCAGACTATACAAAAGCGAAGATTCAAATATCAATGCCACTGATTCAATAGTTCTAGTGCAACCGGGAAGGCAAGTGCACTAAGGACCAACATATAAGACACTGGCAAAATCGTGATGCAGTGTAATACAACACAAATTATATCAGTGGATCTATATAAGCACTGAACAAAGGAGCAGCCCATTTTCCAAAGAAAGAAGTAACATAGTAACTACGATCAAAGTCAAGGCTCAATATCACAAATAATACACTTGATTATCAAAGTGTATACATTATGAAGCAACCAAGTAAGGTGGCTGAAATCAACAATTGACAGAGATTCAATCTGTAATAGGTTGCTTTTAAAACATCATCAAACATTATCATGTAAGTGCAGACAACTACAAAATCAAGCTTAAAATAGTCAAAGCCGAAGCCAACCATTATCACGAGCCGAAGTCAGGTGATAAACAAACTGAAGTAGAAAGCATAATTCACTTTAAAGCCGATACCAAACAAGTCAGAAAATTCAATATGTACACCAGAGGCAAGGCTACTACAAAGAACAACAGCAATTAAACTCAAGTGCAGTGAAAACACAAGTGTAGATTCAACAACATATGCATACAAACATACAAATGTATGTATGCACATATATGAAGACACACAGAAATAATCAAGCAGGGAATTTCAAATTAAACAGAGAAGCCGAAGTCATAGCATAAAGTGCACACGAGTTCAAAAGTCATGGAACGACAATCGAACAAGTTAAGCATGCTACAGAGATGAACAAGCATGCCAACAAAATGAACAACACAAAGAACTAGCAAATGCATAGTGAATTATACAGCTCAAAGTTTCAACTGCAATGACATGGTGAAAATGGAAAACTACAAATCATGGAACAGCAGCCTCAAATGAATATACATGCATCACATACTTGAGGACTAGAGCAAACTCAGTGAAACCCAAAGCATTTAACAGTTATACAAAGTCAAGCCGAAGTAAGGAAATATCAAAATTCAAGTCGAAGTCGAGAATGAACGAATCAATTTTTCATCTCAAAGCCAAAAGAATCGATGTCAACAGAGCAAGTCGGATAATTCTCAAGCAAACAATATAATTCGAACGGCGAGCAAAATGAATCGACAAACTCAAACACTTGAATACAAACGAAAATCCCGGAATTCGAACTCTAGTTAAACTCGAGATGTGAATTAGATGTGAGTGGATTACTCACCTTTGTCGAAGGGAAGACGGGCTCGGCGGCCACAAAATCTTTAAACGAGATAATCAAAATCGACAACCCCAATTTCGAAGCCCTATCTTGAATTTGGGACGAAAAAGAATAAACGAGGCCGCCATTTCGTTTTAGGGTTAGTGAATGGGAAAAATGAAAGAAAGGGGAACGGGTCGAATTATTTTTATAAGAAGGGAACGATATTCACTTTGATAATTATCACAGCAAAAACAACAAATGAAAATATGGGCTACCATATTAAATTTTAAAGTCCACATCTTCTTCACCAAATCATAAAAGAATTTCAACTTAATTAAAATTCCAATATCAATTTGTTAGCAATTTTAATCGTCTAATGACGATAACTAACTTTTACAAAATCCAGGGTTATTACAGACTCCCCTCCTTATAAAAATTGCGTCCCCGCAATTTTCATAATTAAAGTCGTCTATAACAATTATTTTTCTAACATAAACTGGTTAAGCTAGAAAAATAAAGATCGAGAACACAAACACCAAAGAAATCTTTTAATTTCATAAAAGAAATTCACCAATTTCTCAACAAAATCTAATTATCAATTAGATAATCAGAAAACAATCAAAACTGGATAAATGCAATTATCAACAATATTCAATTATCAATTAGATAATTAGAATATAGAAATCACAAAACAGCAATATCTAATTATCGATACGATAATTAGAAAACAGCAAAATCTGATTATCAACAAAGATAATTAGAAAACACAAATCACAAATCGCAAACTGCAAAAATCTAGTTATCCAACAAATAACTAGAAAGCACGAACTACTAGCATTCATACAAAAAAATCAATGGCCGAATTATATTAAATGACAAATTCAAACAAATATCTACTTATCAAAAACGATAATCAGAAATAACAAATATCCGATTATCAAAAACGATAATCAGAAACAACAAATATCCGATTATCAAAAACGATAATCAAAAACAACAAATATCCGATTATCAAAAATGATAATCAGAAACAACGATTATCAAAAACGATAATCAGAAACAACAAATATCCGATTATCAAAAACGATAATCAGAAATCTCAAATCAACAAATATCTAATTAAAAAAATGATAATTAGAAAACATCAAATATCTAATTATCAACAAAGATAATCAGAACTCAAATCAGCAAATATCTAATTATCAACAAAGATAATTAGAACTCAAATCAGCAAATATCTAATTATCAACAAAGATAATTAGAACTCAAATCAGCAAATATCTAATTATCAACAAAGATAATTAGAACTCAAATCAGAAAATATCTAATTATCAACAAAGATAATTAGAACTCAAATCAGCAAATATCTAATTATCAACAAAGATAATTAGAACTCAAATCAGCAAATATCTAATTACCTACAGATAATTAGAAACAACAAATATCTAGAAATCAATTATGATAATCTAGAAAATCAACATAAAAGGTAGGATCGATCCCATCAGATGGCGAGTTTTAGCTACGCCGCATGTGCATCAACAAATGGACGAAGCCTACCAAGTACTATATTTTTGGCGCCCAACAAATGACCCGAAGGTCCAACAAATGACCCGAAGGTCTAGTACTGGTATTGACCTGAAGGTCCAGCAGAGTGGCCCGAAAGCCCAACAAATGACCCGAAGGTCCAGCAGATGACCCGAAGGTCCAACACAGTGGCTCGAAAGCACACAAAATCATCAAAATCATCAAACAGCAAATGTTTCAATTAACGAGTCCAGAATTAACCGAAATAGCAAACGCACATGTCCCATACCACGTGTTTTACTAAATCGTTTGATTCTCTTCATCGTTTCCTTGAAAGTGCAAAATTGTGTATTTTGTAAAAATAACATTTTACATTCTCAAACGGACAAGTCCGGAATTAAGCGAATCAGTAAAAGAAAGAGTTCATAGTCCTCGATTTTGCTGAATCGTTTAAATCTCTTCCTCATTCTTTTGAAAGCGCAAATTGTAAAAAATTTAGGATTTTAAATAATTAATATTTTACGTTCTCAAACGGACAAGTCCGGAATTAAGCGAAACAGTAAAAGTGAGGGTTCATAGTCCTTAATTTTGCTGAAGCATTTAAATCGCTTCCTAATTCTTTTGAAAGCGTAAACTGTAAAAATTTTGAAATAATTTTCAGAACACGTGATTAAAACAACAATGTCAGTAACAATTTCGAAAAGGAAATTGTACTTCCCAAAACACCATAAAATCGGATCTCAAATCAGCATTGCGGAATAACCGCTAGAAAATCCACTTTAAATTTGACGGTTACTGAAGTCAAAGCGACAGTAATTTCTAAATGTCAAAATCTCATCAAAATGATTCGCATCAAAACATAACACCAGTGAATTTTCATTCATCAAAAATGTCACAAAACACCGTGCTTCAAAAATTTAGCACCGATGTAAAAATCCCGTTATAAAGATAATGGCAACAAATACGTTTAAACCCAACACCGGTTCAACGTAAAATTAATGCAGTAACGTGCAACTCAAATTTGCACGTACTACAAAATGAACAAAGGAATCATTCGAATGTATCTTCAATGAAGATAATTCAAAACAGCAAAAATCTCAACAAAAATCACATAACTGCAATCGCTTCGAATCCTCAAATCGGATTCGAAATTTTCAAAGAAACAAAATAAACCCAGCTATGTAAACAACAAATGAAATTTATTTCAATTTCATATTTTGATTTTTAAATCAAAAAGGTTATCAGCTGTATTCAGCGAAACCAGTCTCACTGTTTCCGCTGCGCACTCTGATAAACAGAACACAAATTACTCAATCATCAAAACACAGTTTCACTTTTATTTTTAAATAAAGATATTTAAAAATTTCATCATAATTTCAAAACTTTAGTTTTTGACTCAAAGCACAAACAAAACAACGACAAATAGTTGTAACACATGTTCCATCTAAGTTATGTTTTATATTATGTCCATAAACCCCAAGCTCTGATACCAACTGTGACGCCCCACCTCTATGCTCACAATAACAAAGAGTATTAAAAGAAATACTGTCTGTTATTACGAAGAATAAGGCTGGATAGGAGTGACCATCCGTAGTTGGGCCTTACACTAGTATTGGTTACCTCGATAGGAGTGGTATATATTTTTATTTTTCATCACTTATTTATTTACTCCCATCGACATACCCAATTCCAGTATAAAACAAACTACAATGGTTCATAATAGTTTAGGACAATATGATGCAGCCCGGAATACAGGCCAGAATGGTGAAGTGTTAGATCGTGAGCGACCTAACCAAGTCTTGAGTCGAGAGCGACCTAATTGGTCGCGAGATAAGGAGTTGCGAGCTAACAAAGTTCTAGGTCGTATCCGACTTAAGACCAAGGTCGCTGAAGAAGGGAGCAAACGACCTAACTTGCCTACCGCTCTTTTAGGTTGCGAACGACCTAACTCACATGCCGCACTTTTAGGTCGCGAACGACCTAACTTGCCTGCCGCTCTTTTAGGCCGCGAACGACCTAACTCACATGCCGCACTTTTAGGTCGCGGACGACCTAACTTGCCTGCCACTCTCTTAGGTCGCGAACGACCTAACTTGCCTGCCACACTTTTAGGTCGCGAACGACCTAACTTGCCTGCCGCTCCTTTAGGTCGCCTCTAAAGCTTGAAGCCGTGGATTCCTTATGCCGCTTTACTCTATGCCGTTGATTTTGGTATGCCGCTTGCTTAGGTCGCTCACTACTGATTCTTAAGTCGCTGCCTCTTATTCTTTAAGTCGCCGCCTTGTTGTTAGGTCGGTCGAATGCTAAGTCGTGAAGTTTTAGGTCATTTCCGACCTATGGGTTGTAAAGCGCTGTGTTGTATTTGCTTATGTTGTATTGTTTTAGGTCGGACTGTTTTAGGTCGTGACCGACCTATGTGTTGTAAAGTTTTTCGTTCTGTGGCGTGTGTTGTAAAGCTATAAATAGCGGGGTGATGTCATTTGTAATGGTGGTTGATTTTTGAATAAAATTCTTGTTTGTTAGCTTTGTGCTTTCAATTAAAATCGGTAGTTGAGTGTAATCTCCTATCTCCACCTTCGACATTCGAGTGCGCTCGAATCTTCGATCGTTGAAGCCAATTCGCGGAATCAAGTGCGCTTGATCAACGCTCGAAGAATTGTAGATCTCTCTTCACGGTATCATGCGCGATCAACATGTCAGAGATAGCTAGAATTCGGTATCTACGGATCAACGAATTTGGGCCATTCGGTATTCTTCATTCCATCGATCGCTATTTTCACAGAATCATCATTTTGTTATTTCCGCTGCTGCATCATATGGTATCAGAGCTTGTTTTTAGCCAATCATAGCTAAATCGAGTCTTGGAGCCGAGAATTCGAAGTTTTGAAGTGTTAGCCGAGCTTGAAGTTTGAGCCGTGCAACTTTGTTTGAAGTGTTGAAGTTGCGTCTGATTTGTGAAGAATTTGAGAAGTTTGAACCATGCCGCCAAGGAGAGCTAACCGCCATCAAAATATTGAAGCATTGTATCGAAGGGAAGAGGCCGATCAAATGGAGCAACGTATGCATGAAAAATTTGATGAAGGTATTGGTAGATTGGAGAGAATGATGTTAGAGTTGAATCAAAGTCGGAGAAGGGCTTCACTTGAATCTAACCATGGGGGAAGTAGAGTCTCACCACATTCCAATCGAGAGAGAAGTGTTGATAATGATCATAGAAGTGTGAGTCGAGATTGTTATAGAGATGATGATGATCGAAGACGTGAGAGGAATGTGAATGATCGTGAATGGAGGAATGTAGATAGAAGGGATGTTGGTGGTCAGGATCGACATCGATATACATTAGATTTTGAAGAGGAGTTTGATGGAGGTAGTGTTTGTGGGCAAGGACGAGGTCAAGGTAGAAATTATTCAGAGTATGATCACAAGTGGGAGTCGGGAATGAAGACTGAAATTCCAGAATTCAAAGGTGGTTTGCAGGCTGAAGAGTTTTTAGATTGGATGTCTAATGTTGAAGAAATTTTTGACTTCAAGGAAGTTCCAGAACATCGTAGAGTGAAGTTGGTTGCTACAAGGTTGAGGGGAAGAGCTTTGGCATGGTGGCAGCAAACCAAACTTACACGTGAACGAATAGGGAAGTCAAAGGTTGAATCTTGGGAGAAGATGAAGAAATTGATGAAAGTAACGTTCTTACCTTACAATTATCAATCTCTGATGTATAATCGTTTGTAGAACTTGAGGCAGGGCACAAAGACTGTTAATGATTACGCGGATGAGTTTTATCAGCTTATTGCGAGGAATGATATTATGGAAACCGAAGAGCAATTGACAGCTAGATTCGTTGGAGGGTTGAGAATGCAGATACAGGATATGGTGAATATGTTTGATCCCAGATCTGTTGCTGAAGCACACCAAAAGGCGTTAGCTTGGGAGAGACAAGGCAGACAAGGTGGTGGTGTGATTACAAATTCCAACAATCAAGTGAAGGGGACTAGTAGCCTTGTGAATGTTTCAAAGGCAGTTGCAAAATCAGTTGTTAATGAAATTGCTAAGACCAGGATCAATAGTGGTATCAAATGTTTCAATTGTTAGGAGATGGGTCACAAGAGCAATGAATGTACAAAACCGAAGAAGCGAACGATGATTGCTGATATAACGGCCCGGTATTTTGGACCATTCAAATCGACAATAAATCCACACATGTCTGACTTGAATAATTCAAAATATCAGATTGTTAATTTAAATTTGGCAAAACTCAGCATATGCAGTAAACAAATCAATCACAGAATCACAGACACAGAGTAATACAATAATACGCAGCGGAATAGATAAAATAGTAGTTCATGAAGCTACTATATAAACATCAGAGTCAAATAAAATACAACAGAATATCTCAAATGTAATGAAGTCTCCAGTACAACAGATGACTTCTCTGAACGAATCAACTAGAAGAGCTGAAAGCTGAGGCGATAGTTGGATCTCCAAAGGAAGCTCCAAACTCCAAGGGTGAGTCTCAAATGCTGTATCACTCGGTCTGACCCGAGCGTAAAGCAAAACACAAAACACTCGAGTCAGGATTAACATTCTTATATAAATAAATCCAACTCAAGTGAAATATCAACTGAAATACGAGTAACTTAAAGGATGTTTGGGATAACCATCCTCTAAGGATCTTCAGAACTATCTACAAGGTGGAAATATACATTTTAACACCGTGGTCATTTCAATTAAATTTATACTTCAAAACCCAAATATCATTTCATTTCAAATATATCTATTTTCCAAAATAGTATATATATTAAATGATTTAAAAAGTAAAGTATTTAATTTTCTCAAGTCTCGCAAATCGATTCAAATCAACTTCAAATTCCAAATTCAAATTTTTCAAGCCCCATTCATCAATTCAATTCAGTTCTAAATATACCATTATTTTCAATATATTTCAAAGCTTTAGTATTCAACATTTTCAAAGTTAGATTTAACAGTTTCATATAGCTCTTGATTTAACTTCATTATTATTTAATCAGGGAATATTCACTTAATAGATTCAATATCATTTACTAGCCTTAAATCACATTTTACTAAATATTTCCTTAAACCTTATTTAAATAAGAAATATTCATTTATTTAAATTAAACCCAAGTTATAAATCATATCTTAAATCTCAATTTCAATAAGTTTTAAATCGGTTTAATTAAATAAAATTCTTAACTAAATTCAAATTACCTTCCCAACCTTAACTTATTCAAATTATTACTGAAATCTATTTTGAAACACAATTTTTAAATACTCAACCATATTATATGTATTTAATCAATCTTAATTAAATGAAATATCATTATTAAATCTATATAAATCATTACCATTTATATATAAAGTTTAAGAATCAATATTTATTTAAAACTATATATTTCTTTCCAAAACCATAGAATTCATTTTTAAAATATTTATATATATGGACCAACGGTGTCTGTATATATATATTTCATATGGTTAAGTGACGCGGATATTTATCATTCCAATCCGAAATTTAAATATATACGGGTAGATATCATTTCGACCCGTAATCCCAATTTCAATTCAAATGAAAATCGCTTGGGTTTATCATTTCAACCCATAACGATTTTCTCCTATTCTAAAGTCCGTTCGGGTATGTATCATTTCAACCCATAGTGAATTCTATACTAACAGGTAACTTGCATAGTGATAACAGATAATATAAAATATAACAACATGCATATATCATCAATATAAATAACAGATACTGGTGTCAGATGTCATAGGTGAACATATACAGATAATAGTAATAACAGGCATATAAATACTAGATACTGGTGTTAGATGTCACAGGTGAACATATACAGATAATAGCATATATAACAATTTAAATAACTACAGCATCATATTTCAATTGTCGTTTCAATTGAAACCAAATTTAATAAATACAAGAATGTTAATCGTGAGTGATTGCTCACCTTTCGAGGCTAGGGATGAACGAGAGTAAGATGAGTTACGGGTCCAAGCACAACTTCGAAGTAAAGCACGATGGGAAAGATTTGACGAACAAAGCTGACAAATAGGAGTTGAAGAGAACGAATCAGAATCATCTAGATATATATATACAGAATATATATTATTATTATATTATATTTTTCAAACGTCAATATTACATTTAAACACATATTAGAATAAAATGATATATATATATATAATTAGAAATTATTATCCTTAAAACATATAAAATTAAAAATTCAGTATTAAAGTTAAAGCACACATAACTTAAAGTCAAAATATTTTATTCTCGAAACAATACTTAAACGATATGCATAAAGCAACATTTAAATAAAGTTGAACACAAACCTATACTATCAAACATATATTCATGCGTACCACTCATATAATTAAGTACCAGAAATCTAAAATATGCAGACTCACCTCTTTTAAACTCTCACCGACAACTAATCATAAAACAAATTTTAAAACAAATTTCAAACTGACATATGTGCAACATAGACTATAGCTTTATCGAAATCATATATGTGTACAACTTACATAATAATATATATAATATATCTTTAAACACAAAAAAAAATGAACTTTGTACGATTAGTCCACAACAAAACTGTAAAATATAACTCTCAGCATACCATAAGCTTCCTAAAAAAAATGAACCGGTTATATTTTAAAGATCAAACATTTATATAAGTAACCTATAAGCAGCTGTAAATATATATGTACGCCTTTATAAAATATATACAACAATCATTATGCAAATCTGAGAAAACAACATATATACCTGAAAAATATAAACTAACAAAATAAGCAAACCTGATATATTAAACATAAATATATACTTACAAACAAATATATTGCTTTTCGTCTTTAGAAAACTTTACTTAGTATATGCAGACCACAAACTATTGTCTGAAAACCATATGCATATTCTTAAAAAGAAATCAAATATATATAGATCTGGTTTTTAGATCAAAAGATAGGCAAAACAAATATATTGTTGTCTACATCTAACTTTATAACTTTATAAACCATTATACTACAACGCACCGTATATATATCCTATATAAACTCGTATATTCATACTGTGACATATATACTTAGCTATATATATATAACAACAAACATAATAAAATATATATATAAGTACAATACCTTCCCTTAGACTAGAGAAGAGGACCGAGCAAAATGGAAGAGAGAGGGAATCTCGGTTAGGCTAGAGGTGGAGATGGGATGCGGAGGTGAGGCGACGGGTTCTGGGAGGAGCGGAGGTTGTGGACGTGACTAGGTGGTGCGTGCGGTGGATCCAGTGGCACAGGGCGGGGAGGATGGGATCAGCGGTTGTTGTGGTGTTAGCATGGTGATTGGGTTGTCTGGGAGGGTGAGGCGAGCAAAAACCTCGATAGGTGGCTCGGCTGTCATGCGTCAAGGTGGAAGTTGCGAGAGAGGGAGGCTCAGATTGGTGGTTGCTAGCAAGGAGGAGCGGCTGGTGATTTTCGTGGTGGGAAGGTGCTTTGCGGTGATAGCTTGGGAGGCGAACGGAAAGGCGGAAGAATAAGTGAGGGTCAGTACGTTGATTTAAGGAAAAGGAGAAGAGGCGGGTTTGATTTGTAGGGAAAGGCTTTGGGAAGAACAATGGGAAGAGGCTTGGATCTGAGTAGAAAAAGAATATGTATATTTTGAAAGAGAAGGAAAAAATCAACAGAGTAAGCTTAAAATTAGGGATTAAAATAAATAACGTAACTAATATCAAAAGTCACGCGAATGACAGAAGGGAATGGAAAGAAAAAGTCACGCGTGATTCCAGGAATTTCTAAAAGCAAGTGGCCTTTTGATCCAACGATACAAGGAGACCAAAGGTTAAAAACGTGTACCGGTACGGATAACGGTTCCACTGATTTCATCACGTACCGGATTTCCGAAATACACAAATGAATACAACGTTGAGATCAGCACGACGAGACGATCAAAGTGGTATATAGATATTGGTGGTACGATCATCCGATCAAAAGTCGATAATCGGTACCGGAAATGCTGCTATTTCGCCAGAATTAAGATAAACGGCGCAGTAGAAGTCCAAATTTCGCGAAACGAATTTCGCAGTCTGATTCAGAATGCTCTGAATAAATTCTCTCCTGTTGACATATTTTGGCTTCGGAAAACTTTTAAATTCACTGTTATTAACCGGTTTGATTTGAATAAAATTTCACAGGAAAATAAACTTCAATATTATCAGATGAAAATTTACCAGTTGCTATATTAAAATAGACGTATTCCAAATAATAAATTTTTTTATTTTCAAATTTTATTGTTTAAAATTTCACAAATTTCCAGTTAAATATACCTTTAAAACCATTAAATTTTGCGGGTCGTTACACTCTCCCCCACTCAAAACTTTTCGTCCCCGAAAAGGAAGGAGGTAGAAGAATAGAAACAACCAGACAGAAAAGATAGATTGAAAGTCAAGATTAAACAATTTATTTGAACAATATAAGTTTTACTTAAAATTTGAAAATTTCATTTGCAATTCAATTATCTTATATCCTTTAAAACCATTCAAAAATCCATTTGTAAAATTTCTTGCTTCCCTTTATAAATACTATTTATATGTTTAAATGACACCTTTATAAATATATGAAAACCATTTGAAAACAATTATTTACATTATTGCTTATATTTACAAAGAAGTTATTTGAAAACATTAAATCCATAATTCATAAATTTATTAATTCTATCTAAAATACTTTTCAAATATCATTAATAAATCAATAATCATTTACTTTAAATATGTCTTATTAAATTCATAACTTCTAAAATATTTATAACACTAAATTTTTCTATTGAATCATGTAGTCTATAATTAAACAATGTTCTAAAAGAATATAGCCAACAAGGAAAAGGAGGAGGATTTGGAAACAAATAAGTGAATAAATAAGCTGAGTAGATAAGATAGATTCAAAACAATAGTATCGGGCACGAATAGTAAATTAGAACCATAAGAATTTAAATTTCAAATATTAATACAAAATTTCTTTGTTGGAAATACTTTTATAATAAAATACCTTTATAGTCGAAACAAATTTTCTTTCGAAAATACTTTTATAACTCGATGTTTCAACAAGTTTATCCTTGTTCCTGTAGACTCTGGTAGTGCGTTGATCAGGCGCAAAACTAGAATTCTCCAGGTACTTAGTAGACTTGTTTCAACACCCAGTGAAAATACTGGAAAAACTATTAAAAACAGATATGGAAAGTACAATCCAAACAAAAACGAACAAAACCTTTGTCCAACCATGGTTCGCAGATACACAATGGTTACGCCTGGGTCCCCCAGGAAACAATCCATATCCGTAAGCTTTCTCAGCCCTGCGAGTTACGCCATGATGACTAGTAGAATGCAGGATACACAATGGTTACGCCTGGATCCCCCAGGAAACAATCCGTACCCCCAGGCAAGACTCAGCCAAGCATTTGCGCTACTATTCGCGACCTACACAGATTGCAGGATACACAATGGTTACGCCTGGATCCCCCAGGAAACAATCCGTACCCCTAGGCAAGACTCAGCCAGGCAGTTGCGCTATGCAGTCACGAGAGAACAATAAGACCATGGGTAACGCCATGGAATTCGAAGGACACTCGAGTATCATATCCGGAAAACCAAAATCAGAGAGAATAATATCGATAGAATGAATCCAAGATGTGGCCACAAATCGGATATCAAGCAGAAGGCACTTTCCATATCTTTACTTCGAAAATATGTATCATATAGTACCTTTTCAAATCACTTTCAAATATCGTACTTATATAAAATCCATTATATATAAGATTTAATTTTCAAATCAAATTATATAAGATTTCACTTTCAAATTGAGTACCTTTTCAAATCTATAGTTTTCGAATCAATTTCATACTCATACAAATCAATTTTATATAAGTTCGACAACTCCCAAATCAAGTTTTTAATAACATAAGGTTCTCAAATTTCAATTTGTTTCAATATCAGTTCAATTTCAAAATCATATACAATTTCACCAAATTATTTCTTCACAAATTAATTATCTTTTAGTTTCAAAGTTTCCAAAGTAATAGATTTAGAAAATAAATCCAAATTTCCAAATCAATAATTTAAGTCAACCAATCCATTTCCAAAATCAAATATTTTCAAAATCATCTTATACTTATGTAAGGTCTATCTTATATAAGGATCAAATTTTTCAAAATAAATTTCGCTGTATGAAGAGCCATATGGGATTGAGTATCTTTGCTTTTATGGGTTATATATCTTTGTAATTTAAATTGGAATTTTCTTTTAGTAAGCAAAGATATTCTAACTCGATAGCTTTCAATTTCAGCGTCAAAATATATCAATGATATTGGGATATAAGATGTACATACGTCATCATTTCGCAAAATCACATTTGATCGCTCGCTCGATCACACAAGTTCGCTTTCGAACTACTATTGTCCATTCGACTTCCCTAATGCGGATTTCGATATGTTTTCTCGACTAGAAGCCATCAGTCTCCTTGCATAGCCATATACTATGATAGAGAATTCTAGAATCAAGCCCAAAATCCATATCAAATATTCGCCATCAAGAATCAAATGAAAAATCCTAACACGAAATGGTGTAATCCACCTCGAACTTGTGTACTCAAACTGGGATCAAATTAATTATGCGAATAAAACAGCATACGTACAACTTATATATTTATTCCAACTTGTTAAATATATTGTTTCATAAAGATGTTACTAAGTTAAAACATTTAAACTAATTTTTTTTTTTTCAAAATATTTTGAAGACCAATTTCTTTTCAAATCTAAACTTCAAAAATTTCAAAATAGCCTTATTCATTTACTTAACAAAACAGTTTCAGCTTATTTAAATCATATTACTACATACTTTAAACATACATACCAAACTTATATACTTAATACTTTTCGACATTTCTTAGCTTTGAGAAGTTAACCCTGATTTGGAAGTGCTCGAACCTTCAAAATAGTTGAAGAAATCATTTTCAAATTCAAGGGTTGGAAATCAGCAACAAATCAGTAAATCAATTTTAATAGATAGGGTTATATCAAATCCAAAACTCGAGAACTGAACACCGGTTCATTTCAAATCGTTTCAAATACATTTACATATATCTTTCGAATATCAAATCATACTTCGGAACTTGAAAAATCAAAACTGGTTTCACAAAATCACTCGCGTAGCAATGCTACTAAAGTGGCCTCTCCCCCACTATGAAACTCGAAAATCAACGTCGATGATGCGTGCACTCATCACCGAAATTATTTTCCAGCAACATAAGTGAGTTCTGGACTTTTATTTTTCTCAAACTTCTTTTGAAATTTCTTCGAAACTCATTAAAATCATTGAAACATTTCTTATTCGGAAAATATTTTAAATCATACTATTATTATATATTTCAAAATCTTAAAACCAATTTCAAAATACCGGAGTTCAATTCTCGAATTTCAAATTTAAAGTCTTTTAGTTATAAATCATTTTTATATAAATCAATTTCTTATATAACTTTTCAAAATTACAAATCCTTTCGAAACCTCAAATTCTCATTTTAAAAGGGTATATATAATCTTTATCGAAAATATAATATAATCATACTTATAAAAATAATAATTTCGATTTAGAAAACAATTTCTTAAAATACAAACAAACCCGATTTCAAAGGATGATTTAAGAGTGGATTTCAAATCAAAGATAGAAATTGAAATTAGAGGGACTCTAATCAATTAGGGTTCTGATTCGAAGATATGTTTGAACAAAATGAGGTAATTAATTACAAACAATAGATCGATATACTTATATAAATCGCGGGCGACCTTAACCGGGTCAACCGTGACTTCAAGAATAAGATCGATGCAGAATTCCAAGAAAAATCAACATTCGATCGAAAGAGATAGCGGCATCTAAACCAAAGATATAGAAATCTCCGGTGAATCAATGCCGATTGTAAAGGAGTTCCATCCCTTTACAAATCATTCAAAGATTTGCGGGATCGTCCATTCTTATAGAGATCATTCAAAGTGGAGTATGGGATACTCCAGAATCAAAAGAATACCAATAGAGAGAGACAAGAATGAATTTTGGAACTGTAGGGAACGTTCCAAAGTTCAAAGGAAATCGAGTCAAAAGGAAGAGATTAAACTCGAACGAAAGTGATTCTGTAAATAAATTTACAATATATGCTAAGTTTCGCCTAGAGCCTCGCTCTGATACCAACTATAACGGCCCGGTATTTTGGACCATTCAAATCGACAATAAATCCACACATGTCTGACTTGAATAATTCAAAATATCAGATTGTTAATTTAAATTTGGCAAAACTCAGCATATGCAGTAAACAAATCAATCACAGAATCACAGACACAGAGTAATACAATAATACGCAGCGGAATAGATAAAATAGTAGTTCATGAAGCTACTATATAAACATCAGAGTCAAATAAAATACAACAGAATATCTCAAATGTAATGAAGTCTCCAGTACAACAGATGACTTCTCTGAACGAATCAACTAGAAGAGCTGAAAGCTGAGGCGATAGTTGGATCTCCAAAGGAAGCTCCAAACTCCAAGGGTGAGTCTCAAATGCTGTATCACTCGGTCTGACCCGAGCGTAAAGCAAAACACAAAACACTCGAGTCAGGATTAACATTCTTATATAAATAAATCCAACTCAAGTGAAATATCAACTGAAATACGAGTAACTTAAAGGATGTTTGGGATAACCATCCTCTAAGGATCTTCAGAACTATCTACAAGGTGGAAATATACATTTTAACACCGTGGTCATTTCAATTAAATTTATACTTCAAAACCCAAATATCATTTCATTTCAAATATATCTATTTTCCAAAATAGTATATATATTAAATGATTTAAAAAGTAAAGTATTTAATTTTCTCAAGTCTCGCAAATCGATTCAAATCAACTTCAAATTCCAAATTCAAATTTTTCAAGCCCCATTCATCAATTCAATTCAGTTCTAAATATACCATTATTTTCAATATATTTCAAAGCTTTAGTATTCAACATTTTCAAAGTTAGATTTAACAGTTTCATATAGCTCTTGATTTAACTTCATTATTATTTAATCAGGGAATATTCACTTAATAGATTCAATATCATTTACTAGCCTTAAATCACATTTTACTAAATATTTCCTTAAACCTTATTTAAATAAGAAATATTCATTTATTTAAATTAAACCCAAGTTATAAATCATATCTTAAATCTCAATTTCAATAAGTTTTAAATCGGTTTAATTAAATAAAATTCTTAACTAAATTCAAATTACCTTCCCAACCTTAACTTATTCAAATTATTACTGAAATCTATTTTGAAACACAATTTTTAAATACTCAACCATATTATATGTATTTAATCAATCTTAATTAAATGAAATATCATTATTAAATCTATATAAATCATTACCATTTATATATAAAGTTTAAGAATCAATATTTATTTAAAACTATATATTTCTTTCCAAAACCATAGAATTCATTTTTAAAATATTTATATATATGGACCAACGGTGTCTGTATATATATATTTCATATGGTTAAGTGACGCGGATATTTATCATTCCAATCCGAAATTTAAATATATACGGGTAGATATCATTTCGACCCGTAATCCCAATTTCAATTCAAATGAAAATCGCTTGGGTTTATCATTTCAACCCATAACGATTTTCTCCTATTCTAAAGTCCGTTCGGGTATGTATCATTTCAACCCATAGTGAATTCTATACTAACAGGTAACTTGCATAGTGATAACAGATAATATAAAATATAACAACATGCATATATCATCAATATAAATAACAGATACTGGTGTCAGATGTCATAGGTGAACATATACAGATAATAGTAATAACAGGCATATAAATACTAGATACTGGTGTTAGATGTCACAGGTGAACATATACAGATAATAGCATATATAACAATTTAAATAACTACAGCATCATATTTCAATTGTCGTTTCAATTGAAACCAAATTTAATAAATACAAGAATGTTAATCGTGAGTGATTGCTCACCTTTCGAGGCTAGGGATGAACGAGAGTAAGATGAGTTACGGGTCCAAGCACAACTTCGAAGTAAAGCACGATGGGAAAGATTTGACGAACAAAGCTGACAAATAGGAGTTGAAGAGAACGAATCAGAATCATCTAGATATATATATACAGAATATATATTATTATTATATTATATTTTTCAAACGTCAATATTACATTTAAACACATATTAGAATAAAATGATATATATATATATAATTAGAAATTATTATCCTTAAAACATATAAAATTAAAAATTCAGTATTAAAGTTAAAGCACACATAACTTAAAGTCAAAATATTTTATTCTCGAAACAATACTTAAACGATATGCATAAAGCAACATTTAAATAAAGTTGAACACAAACCTATACTATCAAACATATATTCATGCGTACCACTCATATAATTAAGTACCAGAAATCTAAAATATGCAGACTCACCTCTTTTAAACTCTCACCGACAACTAATCATAAAACAAATTTTAAAACAAATTTCAAACTGACATATGTGCAACATAGACTATAGCTTTATCGAAATCATATATGTGTACAACTTACATAATAATATATATAATATATCTTTAAACACAAAAAAAAATGAACTTTGTACGATTAGTCCACAACAAAACTGTAAAATATAACTCTCAGCATACCATAAGCTTCCTAAAAAAATGAACCGGTTATATTTTAAAGATCAAACATTTATATAAGTAACCTATAAGCAGCTGTAAATATATATGTACGCCTTTATAAAATATATACAACAATCATTATGCAAATCTGAGAAAACAACATATATACCTGAAAAATATAAACTAACAAAATAAGCAAACCTGATATATTAAACATAAATATATACTTACAAACAAATATATTGCTTTTCGTCTTTAGAAAACTTTACTTAGTATATGCAGACCACAAACTATTGTCTGAAAACCATATGCATATTCTTAAAAAGAAATCAAATATATATAGATCTGGTTTTTAGATCAAAAGATAGGCAAAACAAATATATTGTTGTCTACATCTAACTTTATAACTTTATAAACCATTATACTACAACGCACCGTATATATATCCTATATAAACTCGTATATTCATACTGTGACATATATACTTAGCTATATATATATAACAACAAACATAATAAAATATATATATAAGTACAATACCTTCCCTTAGACTAGAGAAGAGGACCGAGCAAAATGGAAGAGAGAGGGAATCTCGGTTAGGCTAGAGGTGGAGATGGGATGCGGAGGTGAGGCGACGGGTTCTGGGAGGAGCGGAGGTTGTGGACGTGACTAGGTGGTGCGTGCGGTGGATCCAGTGGCACAGGGCGGGGAGGATGGGATCAGCGGTTGTTGTGGTGTTAGCATGGTGATTGGGTTGTCTGGGAGGGTGAGGCGAGCAAAAACCTCGATAGGTGGCTCGGCTGTCATGCGTCAAGGTGGAAGTTGCGAGAGAGGGAGGCTCAGATTGGTGGTTGCTAGCAAGGAGGAGCGGCTGGTGATTTTCGTGGTGGGAAGGTGCTTTGCGGTGATAGCTTGGGAGGCGAACGGAAAGGCGGAAGAATAAGTGAGGGTCAGTACGTTGATTTAAGGAAAAGGAGAAGAGGCGGGTTTGATTTGTAGGGAAAGGCTTTGGGAAGAACAATGGGAAGAGGCTTGGATCTGAGTAGAAAAAGAATATGTATATTTTGAAAGAGAAGGAAAAAATCAACAGAGTAAGCTTAAAATTAGGGATTAAAATAAATAACGTAACTAATATCAAAAGTCACGCGAATGACAGAAGGGAATGGAAAGAAAAAGTCACGCGTGATTCCAGGAATTTCTAAAAGCAAGTGGCCTTTTGATCCAACGATACAAGGAGACCAAAGGTTAAAAACGTGTACCGGTACGGATAACGGTTCCACTGATTTCATCACGTACCGGATTTCCGAAATACACAAATGAATACAACGTTGAGATCAGCACGACGAGACGATCAAAGTGGTATATAGATATTGGTGGTACGATCATCCGATCAAAAGTCGATAATCGGTACCGGAAATGCTGCTATTTCGCCAGAATTAAGATAAACGGCGCAGTAGAAGTCCAAATTTCGCGAAACGAATTTCGCAGTCTGATTCAGAATGCTCTGAATAAATTCTCTCCTGTTGACATATTTTGGCTTCGGAAAACTTTTAAATTCACTGTTATTAACCGGTTTGATTTGAATAAAATTTCACAGGAAAATAAACTTCAATATTATCAGATGAAAATTTACCAGTTGCTATATTAAAATAGACGTATTCCAAATAATAAATTTTTTTATTTTCAAATTTTATTGTTTAAAATTTCACAAATTTCCAGTTAAATATACCTTTAAAACCATTAAATTTTGCGGGTCGTTACAGCTGAGGTTGAAGAAGAGGATGTAGAAGCTGAAGGTTCTAATCAATTACCGGTTGAGGAGGAAGAGTTATTGTCTGGAGATGACGGATACACATTAATGATGAGGAGGAATTGCTTAACACCAAAGCAGGAGGAAGAGACTAACTGGTTGAGGAGTAACATCTTTCAATCAACGTGCACTATCTTGGGAAGGGTTTGCAAGTTTGTCATTGATGCGGGAAGCTGTGATAATATTATCTCTACCGAAGCTGTGAAAAAGTTATCATTGAAGACAGAGAAGCATCCGAAGCCTTACAAGTTAGCTTGGTTGAGGAAAGGTGGGGAGGTGAAAGTTAGTCGAAGGGCTTGTGTTAATTTTTCAATTGGGAAGAAGTACAAAGACGAAATTTGGTGTGATGTGGTTGATATGGATGTATGTCATCTGTTGTTGGGGAGACCTTGGCAGTATGATAGGGCTGTACAACGTGATGGGCGTACTAACAGTTATAGTTTTATGTTTGAAAACACAAAGATTACTTTAGTTCCCAAGAAACGACAACAAGAGGAAAGCAAGTTGGAAGAGATTGAAGAGTTGAAAACTTTGTTATCTTTGAAGGAGTTTGTTAAGGATGTTGAAGAGGAGCCTGAAGTATTTTTGTTGATTGGACGTGAGAGTCAAGAAGTGGTTGAAATTCCTGAAGAAGTAAAACCAGTGCTGGAAGAATTTGACGATGTATTTCCTGAGGAGTTGCCAACGGAGTTACCGCCGTTGAGAGACATTCAACATCAAATTGATCTTGTTCCAGGAGCTGTGTTACCTCACAGACCACACTACATAATGAGTCCAAAAGAACATGAGGAGTTGAGAAGGCAAGTAGAAGAATTGCTTGAACAGAGGCGTGTGTAGGAAAGTTTGAGTCCTTGTGCTGTGCCAGCTTTATTGGTACCCAAGAAGGATGGGACGTGGAGAATGTGCACCGATAGTCGGGCATTGAACAAGATTACAGTGAGATATAGATTTCCTATCCTAGACTGGATGACTTGTTGGATCAACTTAGTGGAGCTGCTATATTTTCGAAGATTGATTTGAAAGGTGGTTATCATCAAATTCGAATCAGACCAGGGGACGAATGGAAAACAGCGTTAAAGACACGTGAGGGGTTGTACGAATAGCTTATTATGCCGTTTAGTCTTCGAATGCACCAAGTACATTCATGCGGGTGATGAATCAGATTTTTAGACCATTCATTGGGAAGTTTGTGGTGGTGTATTTTGATGATATACTGATATATCGCGGAAGTGCAGAAGAACACGTGCAACATCTGAAGGAAGTGTTGATGGTATTGCGACAAGAACAATTTTATGCTGCAACAAAGAAATGCGTGTTCATGACGCATAGTGTTTTATTCTTGGGATATGTTATTTCGGGAGAAGGTATACAGGTGGATCAGAATAAAGTTGAAGCAATCAGAAATTGGCCACAACCCAGGACGATAATAGAAGTTAGAAGTTTTCATGGTTTGGCGTCATTCTGCCGAAGATTCATTCCACACTTCAGTAGCGTGATGGCACCAGTTACTGATTGTATGAAGGGGAAGCAATTTTCATGGTCGGAGGAAGTAGAGGATGCTTTTGAGCGGATCAAGGAGCTTTTGACGACAGCACCAATTCTAGTATTACCAGATTTTCAGTTGTTGTTTGAGTTACATACTGATGCATCTAAAGTTGGAATTGGAGGGGTGTTGAGTCAGAAAGGACGTCCTATTGCATATTTCAGTGAGAAGTTATCAGGAGCAAAGATGAGATATAATACATATGATGTTGAATTTTATGCTATCGTGCAAGCTGTGAAACATTAGAGACATTATTTGTTTCATAAAGAATTTGTTTTATATACTGATCATGAAGCGTTGAAGCATATGTAGGGACAGGATAAGATTGCAGCAAGGCATGCTTCTTGGATTGCATACTTACAGCAATTTACATTTGTGGTGAAGCATAAATCGGGAACTACAAATCGAGTTGCAGATGCATTGAGCAGAAGGAGTCATTTATTGACTACAATGAAGGTAGAGGTGACAGGGTTTGATGTGTTGCCAGATTTGTTTGTTGATGATCCTTACTTTGCTAAGATCATGGATGAAGTTAAGGAGGGAAAAACGGATGAGTATGTGTTAGTGGATGGTTTTCTTTTCAAGGGAAACAGATTGTGTATACCAAAAGGCGGCTTACGAATGAAGATTGTGAAAGAATTGCATGAGGAAGGTCATGTAGGGAGAGATCGTACGTTACAGTTGATTTCGCAATCATATTTTTGGCCTACTATAAGAAGAGAAGTAGAGAGATTTGTGGAAAGATGTCATATATGTCAAGTTTCTAAAGGAACAGCGACGAATGCGGGATTATATATGCCATTACCTGTGCCTATTAGACCATGGGTTGATATCATCATGGATTTTGTTTTGGGTTTGCCTAGAACTCAAAGGGGAAATGATTCTATATTCGTTGTGGTGGACAGGTTTTCTAAAATGGCACATTTCATCGCATGCAAGAAGACAGCGGATGCCGTCAGAGTTGCTCAGTTATTCTTTAAAGAGGTGTATAGATTGCATGGGCTACCTGAATCGATTGTTTCCGATCGGGATACGAGATTTCTAAGCCATTTCTGGCTAAGTTTGTGGAAAATGGTTGGAACGAAGCTGAATTTTAGTAGCGCTTATCATCCACAAACGGATGGGCAAACGGAAGTGGTAAACAGATCATTGGGAAATCTGTTGCGATGTCTAGTGCAGGATGATTTGAAGAGCTGGGATATGAAATTATGTCAGGCCGAGTTTGCACATAATCACGTTGTTAACCGAAGTACTGGTTTCAGTCCATTTCAAGTTGTGTACTCCGCAAGTCCGAAGGGTCCGTTGGATTTAATGGTAGTACCACAACCGAAAGGGGTGATTAAGCGGGCGTCAGATTTCGTTGATCAGTTGAAAGATTGTCACAAAACTGTGTATGAACGATTACTTGCATCGAACGAGAAGTATAAACAACTAGTAGATAAAAGGCGAAGATCTGTGAATTTCAAAGAAGGTGATTTGGTTTACGCTGTGTTGACAAAAGATCGTTTTTCAGTAGGAACGTATAATAAATTGAAAGCTCGAAAAATCGGTCCAGTGGAAATTTTGAAGAAAATTAATGAGAATGCATATCAGTTGAGATTGCCGGATGAGGTTCATACTTCTAACGTTTTCAATGTCAAATATTTGATTCCGTATCATGGAGATGAAATTATTGTGGAAAAGGAAAGTACAAATTCGAGGTCGAATTTCTGTCAACAGGGGGAGGATGATGCAGCCCAGAATACAGGCCAGAATGGTGAAGTGTTAGGTCGTGAGCGACCTAACCAAGTCTTGAGTCGAGAGCGACCTAATTGGTCGCGAGATAAGGAGTTGCGAACTAACAAAGTTCTAGGTCGTATCCGACTTAAGACCAAGGTCGCTGAAGAAGGGTGCAAACGACCTAACTTGCCTACCGCTCTTTTAGGTCGCGAACGACCTAACTCACATGCCGCACTTTTAGGTCGCGAACGACCTAACTTGCCCGCCGCTCTTTTAGGTCGCGAACGACCTAACTCACATGCCGCACTTTTAGGTCGCGAACAACCTAACTTGCTTGTCGCTCTTTTAGGTCGCGAACGACCTGACTTGCCTGCCACACTTTTAGGTCGCGAACGACCTAACTTGCCTGCCGCTCCTTTAGGTCGCCTCTGAAGCTTGAAGCCGTGGATTCCTTATGCCGCTTTACTCTATGCCGTTGATTTTGGTATGCCGCTTGCTTAGGTCGCTCACTACTGATTCTTAAGTCGCTGCCTCTTATTCTTTAAGTCGCCGCCTTGTTGTTAGGTCGGTCGAATGCTAAGTCGTGAAGTTTTAGGTCGTTTCCGACCTATGGGTTGTAAAGCGTTGTGTTGTATTTGCTTATGTTGTATTGTTTTAGGTCGGACTGTTTTAGGTCGTGACCGACCTATGTGTTGTAAAGTTTTTCGTTCTGTGGCGTGTGTTGTAAAGCTATAAATAGCGGGGTGATGTCATTTGTAATGGTGGTTGATTTTTGAATAAAATTCTTGTTTGTTAGCTTTGTGCTTTCAATTAAAATCGGTAGTTGAGTGTAATCTCCTATCTCCACCTTCGACATTCGAGTGCGCTCGAATCTTCGATCGTTGAAGCCAATTCGCGGAATCAAGTGCGCTTGATCAACGCTCGAAGAATTGTAGATCTCTCTTCACGGTATCGTGCGCGATCAACGTGTCAGAGATAACTAGAATTCGGTATCTACGGATCAACGAATTTAGGCCATTCGGTATTCTTCATTCCATCGATCGCTATTTTCACAGAATCATCATTTTGTTATTTCCGCTGCTGCATCACAATATATATAATAATAACATAGATAATAAAATGCGGAACACAGATAACAAAAGTCTCATATATATATATATATATATAACTGATGTCAATTACAATACATTTGACACGATACATATGATACAACTACAACTGTCGACTCTGGAAGTTATATATACAAGTACATTATCGAATAATATACATGAATACATATCATCCTATGCTAGGACATGTACTTCAAAAGGTATGAAGAAACTTCATAGCTCAAGCAGCAACCCAAAGTAGGATATCTACAACTTGAAATAACTCGGTCTGACCCGAGTATTAAATTCAAAAGAAAATAATACACGGGTCAGTCTAATTCAAACTCATTTATTAATGCACGGAAGCAATAATAATTAAATAATCAATAGACGACAGTCACAGAAATCTCGTACATCCAATTCTTCAATAAGAGAATCAAATAACGACAGATATAACACTAAACAGTGTTAAACAACAAATCAGCAATTTCAAATCGTCAACAAAGATAAATAAAAAAGATTATCAATGAAAATAATTTAGAAAACAACAGAATTGTCTAAACGATAATTAACAACAAAATAATCAATACTGTTCGGCTGCAGTACATGCTCGCGTGCACTGCCTCGCCACTACAGTGATGAAATACACAAAAGCTCCATGAATCAGAAACAAATGGCATCAAATCAAATCAAAATGAACCAGATGGAATTACAACGTACAGCATCCACCCAATAATCATCAAATGAACAAAGTGCACATGAATGTACAATGAAAATCCACATCCGAATGCAAGGTCAAACCCGAGTCTTTGAGACTGGATTCAACTCACTGTACAATCTCAAAAATCAACCTGAAATGATCAAGAACCAACAAACCAAGCTCAACAAATTCAAGCAAATGGAAACATGACTCAAGAGCATATGAACACTGTTTCAAATCAAGACCGTGAACTGCAACACTACAGCAACTACAAGTGACAGCAGTGTGAAACTAAACCACAAAGAAGGCAATGCAAATGCAATATGCAGGCTACAGGTCTGGCAAGAGATAAGCAAGCATATACACCAGTATCAGACTCAAGTGCATATACAAGTATGCAACTGTGAAACTGGATCAAGCAAGTGCGGAAGCAAGTGCGGACACAAGTGATACAAGTTTGAACACAGCAAGCACAACCAGAGCTCAATACATGTGAACTCAACTGGACAAAACTACTGTGCAAAGTGATGAATGCAAATACAGGTGCAACGTAATGCACTAGTGGACACATAAATGAAACTGACCAGGCAGAACCAAAATGGAACCATATGTGCAAAGATGCACATCGGTCATGGAACAGATCAGAAGTGAACCCAAGAAATACAAACTTCAAAAGGTACCGAACTCGAGTACATCAAATCAGGGACAAGTACACACAGAGGCCTTCAACCAGACTTTACAAAAGTGTATGTGCTGACTATACAAAAGTGAAGATTCAAATATCAATGCCACTGATTCAATAGTTCTAGTGCAACCGGGAAGGCAAGTGCACTAAGGACCAACATATAAGACACTGGCAAAATCGTGATGCAGTGCAATACAACATAAATTATATCAGTGGATCTATATAAGCACTGAACAATGGAGCAGCCCATTTTCCAAAGAAAGAAGTAACATAGTAACTATGATCAAAGTCAAGGCTCAATATCACAAATAATACACTTGATTATCAAAGTGTATACATTATGAAGCAACCAATTAAGGTGGCTGAAATCAACAATTGACAGAGATTCAATCTGTAACAGGTTGCTTTTAAAACATCATCAAACATTATCATGTAAGTGCAGACAACTACAAAATCAAGCTTAAAATAGTCAAAGCCAAAGCCAACCATTATCACGAGCTGAAGTCAGGTGATAAACAAATTGAAGCAGAAAGCAAAATTCACTTTAAAGCCAATACCAAATAAGTCAGAAAATTCAATATGTACACCAGAGGCAAGGCTACTACAAAGAACAACAACAATCAAACTCAAGTGCAGTGAAAACACAAGTGTAGATTCAACAACATATGCATACACACATATAAATGTATGTATGCACATATATAAAGACACACAGAAATAATCAAGCAGGGAATTTCAAATTAATTAGAGAAGCCCAAGTCATAGCATAAAGTGCACACGAGTTCAAAAGTCATGGAACGACAATCGAACAAGTTAAGCATGCTACAGAGATGAACAATCATGCCAACAAAATGAACAACACAAAGAACTAACAAATGCATAATGAAGTATACAGCTCAAAGTTTCAACTGCAATGACATGGTGAAAATGGCAAACTACAAATCATGGAACAGCAGCCTCAAATGAATATACATGCATCACATACTTGAGGACTAGAGCAAACTCAATGAAACCCAACGCATTTAATAGTTATACAAAGTCAAGCCGAAGTAAGGAAATATCAAAATTCAAGTCGAAGTCGAGAATGAACGAATCAATTTTTCATCTCAAAGCCAAAAGAATCGATGTCAACAGAGCAAGTCGGATAATTCTCAAGCAAACAATATAATTCGAACGGCAAGCAAAATGAATCGACAAACTCAAACACTTGAATACAAACGAAAATCCTAGAATTCGAACTCTAGTTAAACTCGAGATGTGAATTAGATGTGAGTGGATTACTCACCTTTGTCGAAGCGAAGACGAGCTCGGCTGTAACAACCCGCATATTTATCGATTTTATATTTAAATATTTTATCGTTAGTCGGATGTTAGTCCGAAAAGCTACTTTTTGCATACGGTCAAATTAGGACTCGAGACCACCCCCATTGAGTTCAAAATGACGTTTGCGATCTTTTTGAGTGTAAACTTCGATATGTTTGGAGATAGTGAAAGTTTCGTCACTTTTTGTGTTGGGCTTTTGGTTTGGGCTGCACCTCTTCTAACTCAGCCCAACCCCTTCCTTCTCTTCATCTACTTGCATAAACCTTGAAGCTTTAGCAAAAATGGTGGAGGGAATAGGAAATTAAAATTCCAAGCTCAAGTTCTTTAGCAAATTCAACATCTAACTCCAAATTCAAAGTGCAGACATTGATTCAAGCTTGTGGTTGATCTTTGCTTTGCCCTCGAGCTTCGTCTTCATCAAATTCCGTGAAAAGGTGAGATTTTTGATCTCACATCTTGCCTATATCTATCTTGGACTGTTGGGAATGATCCTCTATTGCATTTGTATGAATATCTGCATTTGGTTTGGATTGGATTGGCGAAAAACTCCCAAATTTAGTGATTTTGGTGAAAAACTGCTACTAGGTCGTTCTGGCCATTTTTAGCTCGTTCGGAGTTAGGTCGTTCGCCCTTAAGTCGTAGGTCGTTGCCGACCTATAATCTCCAGGCAAAATGTTAAGTCGTTCACGAGCTAAAGGCATAAGTCGTTCACGAGCTAAAGGCATAAGTCGTTCACGAGCTAAAGGCATAAGTCGTTCACGAGTTAAAGGCATAAGTCGTTCACGAGTTAAAGGCTTAAGTCGTTTGCAGTTAGCTCGTTCGCCTCGAGTTAAGTCGTAGGTCGTTTGGCCTTAAGTCGTTTGCAGTTAGCTCGCTCGCCCTGGCTTAAGTCGTAGGTCGTCCCCGACCTAACTTCACTAGGTCGTTCCAGCCTTAGCTCGTAGCTCGTATTTGAGCTTAAGTCGTTAAGTCGTTTGTTCCACTAAGTCGTTCAAGGCTTAGGTCGTTAAGTCGTTCGTTCCACTAAGTCGTTCAAGGCTTAGGTCGTTAAGTCGCTCGATCCTGCTAAGTCCTTAGGTCGTCAGTTTTAGGTCGCTGGTTCGTATGGCTCTTAAGTCGTAAGTCGTTCGCGAGTTAGCACTTAGGTCGTTCGACCTGTTCTTCTTCTAGGTCGCGTGGCATTCTTCCCTTAGGTCGTATGACCTGGCAGCCACTAGGCCGCGAACTCTTTAGGTCGTTAGACCTCATCTTTCCTTAGGTCGCTTGACCAGCTTGCCTTCACTAGGTCGTACCGTGACGGGGCGCTGCCCCGCACCCCGCCGTGGGCGCTGCCCCCATCTGAAAAACATCTATCAGAATTTCTACTTTGATGGATTTGGGATTGACTTCTTTGGACTTTACTCACGTCTTCGAACGTGAATTGATTTGTTTCTACAATCGTTTTATGACTTGTCACTTTAAAGATATATGAAGGTTTCAATACTAATAGTAAATATCAAAACTCTTTCATCAAAGCGATTTCAACACTATTTTAAATATCAAAAGTTTGTTTTCTCAAACCGATTTTCAATCTACTAGTATATACAAGCCTTTACTTCACTCGAATGAGAAATCGACTTAAACGACTTAGTAAAACGAGTGATATGAAACGCTTGCGTTCACTTCGTCGGTTAGCTCTTGGACTTGTTCGATTGAACCCTTTTCGTGACAATTTCCTAGTGAAGATTTACAGCTTGTTCGTAAATATTTAAGTTAAGCAAGTGGTTATGGGACATGAAGCTAAACTCATATATTTACTAGCTTGGTGTGATTGACACTTCTCGCTGATCATGATGATCATTTTATGATTTAGACTAGCAATTGTGCGATGTCTCTTTGTCCGTATGAAGGAGTGTACTTCATTTTATTGAGCTTCGTCTCATTTCTTTGTGGGCTGGCAACCCAAGTACTTTTAATGTGTTTCGATTCATCTGATGTACCGTTTGTACTACATCGATGTCTCTGTCTTTCTGGTTCATTGGACGTACTGATTGCACTGCGTCAATGTTCGATTCATCTGATGTACCGTTTGTACTACATCGATGTCTCTGTCTTTCTGGTTCATTGGACGTACCGATTGCACTGCGTCAATGTTCGATTCATCTGATGTACCATTTGTACTACATCGATGTCTCTGTCTTTCCGATTCATTGGACGTACCGTTTGCACTGCGTCAATGTTTGATTCATCTGATGTACCGTTTGTACTACATCGATGTCTCGGCTTTCTGGTTCATTGGACGTACCGTTTGCACTGCGTCAATGTACCGGCTTTCATGCTCATGTTTGGGATTGGCCATCCTTTTCTTGTGATTTCTGGATTTCTAATTATTGATTTCTAGAATTTTATGTTTCACCAGCTTTTACCATTGTCATTGATGAGTATGTCATTTTATTGTGGCTTGGTGAATTAAATTAAGAATATGACATTCTTTTCTCTGTTTTGAGATTACTGAGATATTGTATGACTTTTGTGGGATTTCTAATGTATACTTTTCATAGTATGACACCTTTTTGTTATCATACGTTCTATTATCATATCTCATATTCTATCTCATTTTATCTGATAATTATAGCTATACTGATCCGTTTATTATTTTCTTCTTAAATAATACTCGGGTCAGACTGAGATTTTACAGGTGCTTCCTCATGACTTCTTATCTGGAGCCATCTTCTGACTTTTGGCTAACTACTCTAGTTTAGTAGTTTTTTTGTTGTATGCATTTGTGATGAGACTCCTTGATGTATACGTATTCTATTGTCTTGCACTTGTATCTATTCTTTTGTGTTATTGTGGATCTTATTTGACCACTACTCTGATGTACACTTTTAGGTGTAATATTCATATCTTATTCCGCCTTTGTGATATGAATTGTCTGTGACTGATTTGTGTTATGTTTATTTCTATATTTGTTTCCGAAGATTATATATAGCCACCATGTGATAGCTTTGTGTTTGTATCGGTATGTTGGATTTCCTCTTTAAAAGATATGCATTCTATTCTATCTGACATATCGGTGCTCGCACAAAGAAGTTACACGGATGGTCGCTCCTCAATAGCCTTATTCTCCGTGCTAATTGACAGCACTACATCGTAGTGTTCTTGGTTAGCGTGGGTATAGAGGTGGGGCGTCACATCGGCGACCACAAAATCTTTGAACGAGATAATCAAAATCGACAGCCCCAATTTCGAAGCCCTACCTTGAATTTGGGATGAAAAAGAATAAACGAGGCCGTCATTTTCGTTTTAGGGTTAGTGAATGGGAAAAATGAAAGAAAGGGGAACGGGTCGAATTATTTTTATAAGAAGGGAACGATATTCACTTTGATAATTATCACAGCAAAAACAACAAATGAAAATATGGGCTACCATATTAAATTTTAAAGTCCACATCTCCTTCACCAAATCATAAAAGAATTTCAACTCGATTAAAATTCCAATATCAATTTGTTAGAAATTTTAATCGTCTAATGATGATAACTAACTTTTACAAAATCCAGGGTTGTTACATTTTGTGTTTTTTATTTCTTTGGAGTTCTAGGGTTTGTTCAAGTTGAAATCAAGTGAATTTTGGTTACAAATTTGTTGAGCAAACATAGGAATTAAGGTGAGTAAATCAATCACAATAATATCTCTAATTCATGAGAATAATTGTTAGTCGCTATTAGAATTGAATTGAATGGTTTGTTGATTGAGTTGCTTTAAATTTGATTGTGAGTTGTTTGCTTGAGTTTAAGTGATTATTAGATTATTTGCTGAAAATGAAGTGTAAAAATCGCTGCTGTAAAACAGCGATATCATGGTCTAAAATTATCCAAAATGACTTAATTCTTTTTGTTTTAGAAAGATATATCAATTATCTACAAGTTCTGTTTTAACAATATTTTGAAATTTTGTATTTTATTGGGTCGTAATTGAGTTTGAAACTAATGTTATAGCACAACCATATAAAAATTCTCTGAGTTGATACCTGAGGGTAAAAATGGACGTAACTTTTGATTGATAAATCCAATTGGGTTGAATCCTTTTTCAGTAGAAAGATAATTTCTTAAGAAAAAACTTTTGTTTTAATTACTTTCTCATATTTCAAAGATTTCTTGGTCAAAATTGGGTTTTTAACAGAGTAATAGTCTCTGCCCTGTCAAATTTCTGTGCTAAACATTGTTAGTAATTTATGCATAACTTTCTCATTTCTTGTCAGATTTTGATAATATTTAAATTTCTGGAAATCTTAAGCTTTTTGATACAACTTTCACGTTGTGAGTTTTCTAAAATTATGTGATTTAAAGGATCGAAATTGCATTTTAAAACTGAAACTTGTGACTGAGTTGTAATTGGTGAAGCGGTTAAAATGACCGGTGCATTCCCGACCCATTGCTTGAACCCGTTTGAGTGTTGTTGTGTTTGTAATGTTGTGCCTAGATGTTGGGGTGATTATTTTGGTAGTTGGTTATATATAAATATATATTTACAATAATAAATTTATATTATAAGTTTGATTTGGTATATAGTTAAGAGTTAGAACTCTACGGTGTTAGCTTATGACTAAAATCTTGTGATAATCTAATATTTAGTCATAATGAATTCTAATGTGTTTGTGGGTTTTGAATCATTTGATTCAAAGCTTTGGACTTAAATAAAGATATATCTATTTATTTATATAGGTAAATATTTAGTTATAAACACCAATAATTTGGTAAGGAGAGTTTATTAAAATTATAAATATTAAACTTGTTTTATAAATTGGCCTAATCTCTTTTATAAACAGTTTTATCAAATATTTATATTTATATTAAGTATTACTGGTATAAATAGTTATGGATTTAAAATATGTTTTATTAAATACAAATTTAATTTAATAAATAAAATGTTATGAGATTTAGAAACATGGTTTTGAAGTATAAACATAAGTTGTTTTATACTAGTGTACAAATACTAATTTGGACATTTTTAAGAGTAATAAATCGGGTTTTAGAGAGTAAGTGATTACTTAAATAAATATATATATACACACACACACATATATATATATGGTTCTAAAATATGATTCGTGATTAATACAACTTTACGGAAATTTAAGTATCATTATGGTTTCGGAAATGGAAAATCTTAGTTCACAAAATAAATACAATTGGAACAATTTGGAATAATGGAAAATTTTAATAAGTGACAAATCAAATAAAGGTGTTGAGAACCTTAATTCTATAATTTGGGAAATACTAATAATCGATATAGTGTTATCGATTGGTTTAAATGCTTTCGAATAACAGTTTATTGATTATGGTATAACTCATTAAATAGAATGTTTGAGTGAAATTTACTAACTCATTAGCGAATACATGAATTTCACCAGGTAGTATGGGATGCTTGGGTTAAGTTCTTGTGATCAAATTGAGAAAGTACTTAACACTTTAGAGTTGTATTCTCTTCTGGTGTGCGACAAGTGGTTGCTAGATCCTTAAGAGAATATGGTTCAGGTTTTCCAGTGGTATCCGTAATAAGTGATATTTACTAGATTTTAGTAAATACTTGAATTTCACCATATGGTATGGGATGTATTGGTTAAATTCTAGTGATTACTGAAGGTGATAGTATTTGGCACTTTAGAGTTTACTCTCTTTTGGTATGCGGCAAGTGGCTGCTAGATCCTTAAGTAGTTTATTCCTGGATTTCTTTTCGAACATAATAATTTAATAATATTAAATAAATGTGGATTTATCAAAAGTCATGGTTTCTATGATCACCTTGATCGGTATGGACTATCCTTGACATCATTCTGTGATTCTGTGATTCTATGTTCCCGGTCTGAGTACGATCCTTGGTATCAGATCGGTTCGAGTGATACCAATTTGTTTGTTTGTTTGCCACGGGTTTTGAGTACAATCATTGCGATTGTTTTGGACAATCATTACGATCGGTTTGGATTAAGATCTCTTGGATTTTGGGTATTTGGATTCTGTGTTCGTGAAAGAAGTATATATATATTCTTGTGTCTTGTGTTTGTGAAATAAACATTTATTCTTGTGTCGTGTGTTCGTGAAATAAATATATGTTCTTGTGTCTTGTGATGGATGTTAAGTTAATTATGTTATTTCGTGTTTGTGACGTAAACTTATAACCCTGTACTGAGTTAATCATTGATATTTGCATGCTTAGAGATATTGTGTTTTGTTCTGTGAATTCAATCTTGAGCATCTATATTTACTTATATGTTGTTTGTTCATGTGCTATATCTTGTTCTCACACTATTGGATATTTAGAGATAGTTTGACCTGGGTGTTATTTTGCTCAGGTCAGGCCGAGACTTTTCAGGTTACAGAACAGGTTGACCTTTGAATGGTTGTGCTAGCAAGGAGTTAAACATTTGGAATTTTAGTTTATCCCATTTAGGAATTTGGACCTTGTATATAAAATGTATAATTAATATTAGAGAATTGTTAAATTTGTATAATAATTGACTTTAGTATTTCATTTTGTAAACTAAATAATTTGTATATGTATATGTATATGTTGAGATTTATTCCACTATGATCTGTGACTGTTATTTATATCATATATTGTTCTGATTCTGAGAAATTGGTATGTCTGTTACTTTGTATTAATATTGTACACGTCAAATTTAGTTCAGATATTCAGTGAAAATGTACAGATGACATGTCAGTATTAGTATAAAGATATATTCACATTTGATCGCACTTAACAAGCCGTATTCTCCGGATTAGCAAACGACATTACTTGTAATGTTCTTTGCTAATCTGGGCATCGCGGTGGGGTTGTTACATGAATACTTTCAACTTTAAATAAAATTGAAATTGAATATTTAATATTGAATTAGATTATAATATTGTATTTTATTTAAATGTTATTAAAGATGATTAAGTGAATATTTTGGAAATTTAAATAGGGTTAAAGTTGAATTTTGGAATATAAATGAAATTTATCAAATTAAGTTATTTTAAATTGTTTGAATATTGAAACATATGGAATTGGAAGTGGTTTAAATTTGTAATTCAAACTTGGATTTGAAATCGGTATAAATTAGAAGTGGTTTTAATGCGAATTCGAATTGAACCTTTTAATTGAAATTGTTGAACTAAGATTGATTTTGATTACATCTTTGGAACCTAAGTTGATTTGAACTGATTTGTGAAATTGGAAGAAATAATTCTAATTATAAACTATTTTTATTATATAAACTATTTTAATAAATAAACTATTTTAAATCTATAACCTATTTTGAATATATAACTATTTTAATTTTTAACTTTTTCAATATATACACTATTTCAATATTTAAACTATTTAAGTTGGAATTGTTATAATTTAGATTTAATGGAATTAAATGTGAGTATTTTATATGATGGTTTAAACTATTTTGTGGTTATGATTTTGGAAGTGAATATGATTTTGGAAGTGATATGATTTTGAAATGAATATGATATTTTGATATTAAGTATGAACTATTTGAAATGAAAACGACCACAGTGTGAAATAAGCATTTAGTTGTTAAAGAGACCGAGATCGAATATTGTCATACTCTCTGCCAATACCAAAAACCAATTTAACAACTTTGTACATGGTAGAGAATCCATAATGAAGTAGGATGGTTTGGCGATGATTCTGTATGAGGTATAAACGCAGCCCTGACTCCCGCGAGTCAGCTTGATGTGGCTAAAACAGGAGCTATATCGGGCCAAGTGAGGTCGCACCTCCGACCGAGCATGCTTCTTCAATACCATTCTATTACTTTGTGATTTGATTTGGGTGCACCTTTGATTTGGGAGTGTGTCTCGAGGTGGGTGGTAGTAGCTGCTATGCGTTACCACCGGTCCAGGAGTGCAAACGGTAGAATCCTACCCTTGGCATTGCCTCACGTGCCTTGTCACATGCCATATCACGCCTTCTACGAGTTTTTTTTGTACTGTACCTATAGAGTGCCCTCTGGATAAACTACCGGTTTAGTGGAGCTTACGGTACTGAATAAACTACGAGAATATATAAAATGTGTTAATGGGGATATGGGTAATGCCTTAATGCTATTTTAATACTTTACTTTACTGATAGACATTTTATAATAGCCTATATTACTACATAGAGATAGTTCCATGGATCCTTAGAGGATGGAAATCCCAAACATCCTTTAAGATACTTGTATTTCAGTTGACATTTCACTTGAGTTGAATTTACCAGTATAAGGATGTTAATTCTGATCGAGTGTTTTGTGTTTTGCTTTATGCTCGGGTCAGACTGAGTGTCACAACATTTGAGACTCACTTTTGGAGCTTGGAGCTTTGCTTAAAGATCTGTCTTTATCTATTTGACTTTCAGTTTATTCTAGTTGTAGATGTTCAGACTTGTCATATGTTTTTGTATTAGAGACTACTTTGTATTTAAGATTTCTGTTGTATTTTGTTTCAAACTCTGTTGTTTATATAATAGCTTCATGAACTCTTAATTTTCTATTCCGCTTCTTATTGCTATATTATCATGTGTCTGTGATTCTATGATTGATTTATTTACTGTGTATGTTGAGTTTTGCCAAATATAAATTAACAATCTGTTGTTTTGAGCAATTCAAGTCTGACATGTGTGGATGACTGTCGATTTGAATGGTTCGAAATACTAGGTCGTTATAGTTGGTATCAGAGCTCTGGTTTAGGCAAGACTTAGCATATAGAGTAAAATTAATTACAGAATCACCTTCGTTCGAGCTGAAATTCTTTGTTAGGATCCTCCTGAATTAGAATTTCTTTCGGATTTTGGAACTATCCCCTTTGTTCTGAAATTCATTTGTGTCCTTTTCTATTCAGTTCTCCTTGATACTAGAGCATCCCATAGCTCTATTTCTGTTGACCACTGTAAAATTCGAGCACATCTTGCCTGCTCTATTGGCAACTTCATCTTTATGTGACTCATTCCATAGGCGGTTCCGCCAACCTCGGTATGATTTGTAAAGGGGTGAAACTTCTTTACAACAGGCTTTGATTCACCGGAGATTTCTATGTCCTCGGTTTTAGTGCTGTTATTTCTTGCATAGCCCAAACCATTTCTCTAGTAGAGGACCAGGGTAAATTCTCTTGTGATCGAATGTAGTTGCCTCGGAATTTTGCAGGCAGCTTTATCCTTTCGCTTGATTCTCATCCTAGTGATCTCAACTCCACCTCGATAGTCAGGGATTATGCTGATGTCTTTGGTGAAGTCATTTCTCTCCAATTTAAGCGGGAAATTGAATTCCGCATCGACCTTATTCCTGGAGTTCTACTTGTTGAATGGTTACTATGAATGGGTAGTCATCCCCTTTGGATTAACCAATGCTCCTGCTTCCTCGTCGATCTCATGAATAGCGTATTCCGCAATGTTCTCAACAAGTTTGTTCCCACTTTTGTTGATGATATTCTCGTCTTTCCTAAGTCTCGGTTGAACTGGTTAAGGTCTCCGCGATTGATATAATCTATCCATCTTATCTCTTCTGTAATTTAGTTATCTTATCTTCCTTTCGAGTCTATATTTATAGTTGGAATTTTCTTTGATTTGGGTCCCTCTTAATTTGAATTTATATCCTTATTCTAAAATCCATTCTTAAATCATCCTGTGAGGGAGTGTATTTGTAATTTATATAAAATGTTTTATATTGTGTTGTTTGAGTTGTTAAGTTTGATTTTGGATTTCGATCGATTCGTTTGGCCAATGCTATCGATAGGAATTCCAAAGCACTTGAACACAGCAAACTGACACAACATTGTTTTTGAAATTGAAAAATGAAATAATTTTATATATAATTATAGGTTTATAATTTTCTGAAATTGGATAGTTAAATGAATTGGTTGATTAGAAATGATAATACGAGATTATCATTTATTGTTTTGTCAACATTCCTAAACCATTAACTGTTTTATATGTTAAGAAGAGGAAAATTTTAAAACATGGTTTATAAATTTGATTTGTAAATGAAATGAATTTAATTTAAGGATTTGGGAATTTAATTTCGGGTGGTTTTCAAAATTTGGTTTTTAAAGTTTTGCAAATATATTATTTGAAAGTAATTCCGAATGGAAATTTGTTTCCAAAGAATTTTAAAAGAAGCAAGTATGTTCTCTCCCGTTTTGTCGCTAGAAAATAATTTTGGTGACGACAGCAGCATCATCGACATTCATTTTCGAGTCTCAAAGTGGAGAGACCACTTAGTAGCTTTGCTACACTTTTGTTTGGAAAATGGATTTGATTTGCATTTCTTGAGTATAATTTGATGTACAAATATAAATATGTATATATTCATTTCAAAATGGTTTGAAGTGAAACCGGAAATTTAATTCTCAAATTCTGTGTTAAGTAATGGTTTTCAATTATTGAAATGAACAAAAATTTTAATAATTGGAGTGCTTAAAATGAGAATTGGAATTTAAAACAACTTGAAATAGTTGAACTTGGAAAATTAATTTGTATAATACTCAATTGCATTTTAAAACATATATAGCTTACCTAAAATATTCAAAAGTTAAAATGAATGTGAATTTTAAATTGAAAGTTATACAAGAGAAATTTAAGTGATAACAATGTTAAAACTAAATTTTTGCTTAATAGTAATGTTGTAAATAAAAGATAAATTTGTATAGTACTCAATTACATTGGAATCATTAATAAAACTTACTTGGAAAGGGTTTGAATGTAATTGAATAATATACAATATGATATAAGTAATAAGATGTCCAAAATTGAATCTTGTTTAGGGAATTTTTAAATAAAAATTGAGTATTTATAAACGTTTATACACTTAATCTATGTTGCAAAATATGTTAAGTGAAATAAATTGAAAAAAATATTTTGAACTTAAGTTATAAAGAATATATGGAATGTTAATATTAAACTTAAATAATTTGTTAAAGGATTATTTAAGTGATATTGACAGTAAAGGCAATATACTATGTGAATGAAATAAAATAGATGAAATTTATGTGGTTTTAAATTAATTGTTGTATTTGGTACTTTGCATTTTGAATATATTTTTACTTTCTGTTGCTTCATTCTCCTATCTCGTTCCTTTTCGGGGACGAAAAGTTTTGAGTGGGGGAGAATGTAACAACCTAGATTTAACGATTTTTATAATGTAATTAACTAATTTTTTCGTGAAAAATAAATAATAAATTTTTGAGATGAAAATTTGATATTTGGAACACGTCTATTTAAACATAGGAAATGGAAGATTTTCATCAGGAAATTTGGAAGTTAATTATGTTATGTAATTTTCAAATTTCAATTTAAATCAGTTAATTTGATGAAAATAAAAAAAAACTCGGAACCTGAATATTTTTATATAATAAAAATGTAAATCAATTTCTGAGTGAGTCGTCATATTTCGTTTCGTCAAATTTGGACTGCTTTAGCCCCGTTTATCTTATTTTCGGCGAAATTGCAGCAGTTTAGCAGCGAAATATCGACTTTTGATAGGATGGTCGCATCACTAGTATCTATGTACCATTCTGTTCGTCTCGTCGTGCTGATCTCCGTAGTATATTCATTTGTGTGTTTTGGTGTCCGGTACGTGGCGAAAACCGTGAAACAGTCAGCCATATTAGTACTCATTTTTGAACCTTTGGTGTTCCTTTTGTCCTTTCGTATATCTAACATGAGGAGTTGATAGCCACTTACATTTATTATTCCCTGAATTTAGCTTTTGAACTTTTCTATTAGTATGGTATCTATTTATATTAGTGTTCATTCATTTTCTCTGTCCATTCTTCACCAATTCGTTCTATAGCTTGCCTTCTCATTCTTCTTTTATATTGCAATCCATTTTGCCCGTACCTCCACTTCAATTTTGAACCCCCTCACCACCGCACCTACCTGTTGCCGCCTACATCAAAACTCCACTGCCACCATTTCCTCTCCGCCCATACGCCATTCACTGCTTCGTCCTTCCCACCATCTATCTCATCCGCTTCACCATAATGCTCCACCGCCGGTTCACCTTGTCACCCAGCCTTACTCCGGCCCTTCCACAACCACCGCCCATTCCTCCAAACTTCCTCTTCCTGCGAGCAACCACCATCTCCAGGCCTTTTCACCTCAATCCTATCACACGTGTCCGGCCAACCCTTGCACCGCCTGTGACCATGCCCTCTCTTTCCCTACCTGAACGCACAGGCGCATGTGTATAAAAAAATATAAAGAAAAAAAGGAAGAAAAATATATGGGCGCCTGTTCCCCTCCACCAAGCAGAAGCCAACGTCTATCACCATACGTGCAGCCGGCCTTCCTATTGCCACCACCGACCTTAGCCCCTCGCCGACAACCTCACTCCATCTCTGCCAAATTATCCTGAGCCACTCAGCCTTTTGGTGGCACACAGTAGCACCTAGCAGCCGCATAAAGGAAGAAAGAAAAATATATAAAGCAGCCGAGCCATCTTCATTTTGAAGCCTAACCACCTTTTCTTCCCTGTCCTCGCATGCCATCATAGCCTCTACCGTGTTCTTCCTCCTAGCCTACTCGTGCTTGCCCTCCACCACGTCTATTGAAGCAACCATCTCCGCCTTTCCATTCGAGCACCTGTAGCCAAAGTATGCAAATCCAAGCATTTTCTTTTATAAAAGAATAGTATATATTTATAAAAAGGGTATTATATACGTACATATATAATAATAAAGTAAGTTTTACATATGTATGTTTGCACAGAGCATTTACTGATTGTTTACGTATAATAGTAGGATTATATATATAATGTAAGTTATCTAAGATTTATATGATCTATTAGTTATAAAATATAAGTTTATATAAGTTTGTTTTATATGTATGTTTATATGATCTATCAGTATAAATTTTTAATATAATATATATATGTATGTTGATATAAGAATTGATTTTAAAGTATAATATGTATATACCTTAAATATACGTGTTTAAATTTAATAATGATCCTGAAGTATCTATATAAAGATTTTGATTTTAATATATATTTTTTAAATTTAATATTGATTTTCAAATATATATATTATAAAGATTTTATTTTTAAATATGTGTCTTAAACTTTAGACTTTAAGATATATAGCTATATGTATTTGTTTCATCGGATTCATCGAGTTCAAAATCGTGCCAGCTTCACTTTTCTTTGCTTTGGATTTGTCGTAGAGTTCGTGATTCAAAAATTCGTAGCTTCTCGTGTTTCTCTAGCCTCAAAAGGTGAGCAATCACTCACGATTAGCATTCTTATATTTAGTAAATTTAATTCACATGAAATGACGACTGAAATATGCTGTTAAATTTGAATTGTTAAGTTATTTAATTGTTAAATCTGATATGCCATTATCTGCAATTGTTAACCTACAACATATGACACCATAACCTGTTGTATGTATTCTTTTTAAATTGTTATTAATGATAAATGCATGTTGTTGATATGTTATATTATTATCATATTTATTCTCAATCTGCAGGTTCCCTGTTAGTTTAGAATTCCCTATGGGTTGAAACGATACATACCCAAACGATCTTATAGATTAGGGGAAAATCGTTATGGGTTGAAATGATAAATCCAAGCGATTTTCATTGATTTTTAATTTTGGGATTGCGGGTTGAAATGATATACCAATAAAATATTAAATTTAAATTGTGGATTGAAATGATAAATATCCATATCACTTGACCATAGGATAGAAAATTATATACGGACACCGTTGGTCTATATTTTGAAAATGATTTCCAAAGTTTGAAAGGAAATATATGGGTTTTATTAAATATTGATTTTTAATAAAAAGATTTTAATTTTAATATATGTGTAAAATTTAGACTTTTAAAAATTATATGTTTTGGAAATTATAAATTTATAAGTTAAGTTTGAGAAATGTAAATTTTAAGATTTACTTATAAATTTACTATTTTAAACTATATATTTATAATGAGATTTAATATACATTTAAATTTAATAATAAGATATAATTTAATAAAAAATTCAATATAATAAAATTTAATAAAAATTTAATTTAACTAATATTAATGATATGTTTAAAATATTTATTTAAATTTATTTTAATATTCTTAAATAGATTTTTATATAACTTTAATAAATAAAAGTTGGAAAGATAAATTAAATAAGAATTGATTTGTAATTTAATTTGTTAAGGATTGAAGTTAAATAAGAAAAGATTTCTAATTAAATTTGTTTAAAATTGAATTTAAATAAGGTTTGATTTGAACTTATTGATTTTGAGATTTCGAAAGGTATGATTTTATTATTTGATTCGATAAAAAGTGATTAAATGAATACTTTCAACTTTAAATAAAATTGAAATTGAATATTTAATATTGAATTAAATTATAATATGAGATTTTATTTAAATGTTATTAAAGATGATTAAGTGAATATTTTGGAAATTTAAATAGGGTTAAAGTGGAATTTTGGAATATAAATGAAACTGATTGATTTTGATTACATCTTTGGAACCTAAGTTGACTGAACTGATTTGTGAAATTGGAAGAAATAATTCTAATAATAAACTATTTTTATTATATAAACTAATTTAATAAATAAACTATTTTAAATCTATAACCTATTTTAAATATACAACTATTTAATTTTTAACATTTTCAATATATACACTATTTCAACATTTAAACTATTTAAGTTGGAACTGTTATAATTTAGATTTAATAGAATTAAATGCGAATATTTTATATGATGGTTTAAACTATTTTGTGGTTATAATTTTGGAAGTGAATATGATTTCGAAAGTGATATAATTTTGAAATGAATATGATATTTTGATATGAAGTATGAACTATTTGAAATGAAAACGACCACGGTGTGAATAAGCATTTGGTTGTTAAAGAGACCAGGATCGGATATTGTCATACTCTACCAATACCGAAAACCACTTTAACAATTGTGTACGTAGTGGAGAATCCAAAATGAAGTAGGATGGTTTGGCGATGATTCTGTATGAGGTATTAACGCAGCCCTGACTCCTGCGAGTCAGCTTGATGTGGCTAAAACAGGAGCTATACCGGGCCAAGTGAGGTCGCACCTCCGATCGAGCATGCTTCTTCGATATCATTATATTACTTTGTGATTTGGTTTGGATGCGCTTTTGATTTGGGAGTGTGTCTCGAGGTGGGCGGTAGCAGCTGCTATGCATTACCACCGGTCCGGGAGTGCAAACGATAGAATCCTACCTTGGCATTGCCTCGCGTGCCTTGTCACATGCCTTATCGCACCTTCTATGAGTTTGTTTTGTACTGTACCTATGGAGTGCCCTCTGGGTAAACCATCAGTTTGGTGGAGCTTACGGTACTATATAGACTACAAGAATATATAAAATGTGTTAAGGGGGATATGGGTATCGAATTAACGCTATTTTAACACTTTACTGATAGGCATATTATAATAACGTATATTATTACGTAGTAGATAGTTCCACGGATCCTTAGAGGATGGAAATCCCGAACATCCTTTAAGTTACTTGTATTTCTGTTGATATTTCACTTTAGTTGAATTTACTGGTATAAGGATGTTAATCCTGACTCGAGTGCTTTGTGTTTTGCTTTATGCTCGGGTCAGACTGAGTGTCACAGCTTTTGAGACTCACCTTTTGGAGCTTGGAGCTTTGTTTGAAGATCTATCTTTATCTATTCAGCTTTCAGTTTATTCTAGTTGTAGATGTTTAGACTTGTCATTTGTTTCTGTATTAGAGACTACTATGTATTTAAGATTTTTTTTTGTATTTTGTTTCAAACTATGTTGTTTATATAGTAGCTTCATGAACTCCTAATTTTCTATTCCGCTCCTTTCTGCTATATTACTCTGTGTCTGTGACTCTATGATTGATTTGTTTACTGCATATGTTGAGTTTTGCCAAATATAAATTAACAATCTGTTGTTTTGAGCAATTTAAGTCTGACATGTGTGGATGATTGTCGATTTGAATGGTTCGAAATACCAGGTCGTTACATAAGTGGCTTAATGATGTTTGTTTTGTTTACCTTTTTATCAAATGTAATTAACTATACTTTACACTAAAAGCTGATGAAGTAGACTTGTCTATTTATGAGAGTTAAGAATGGTGTTCGAGTAGGGTTTAGAGGCAATAGTGCTCTAACCTACCGTCTACAGTCTTGATTGATGGATAGTAATTAGAGACAGTCGATAATCTTTTGAGTATACGAAACTTAATTTCCATAAGCGATCGTACGGTCTCAAAAGTTACTATTATATAGATACATGTATCTTGAGTTTTCCCATACTAGACTTATGTCTGACACGTGGGTTTTTTTTCCTAATTTTCTCGTGTACTCTTTCGAGCAGGTCGAGTAAAGCAGGTTCTACTTTGGACTCTTTGGAGTTTAGGAGACAAGCTATAGGTTTCTGTATATCTATTTATTTCTATTTCTGTGGTGTTACTATATTCTATGTATTAGTATTATAAGAATAGGTAGTAATAACTATCTAGGCCGATGATAGTACATAGGTTTTGTTACTCTAAAATTACTCAATATTTTGGAGTAAACCTTTATATTGTTTTTGGGTATTATATGTTATTATTCCGCTATGGAATTCTGATATTGTGTTCTCTCTTTCTTATTCTGTTTCTTTTTCTTTTATTTTACCCTAATAATTTTTCTTTCTGGCACTTGGGTGCTCCGCATATGAATACAGTAGACATATTAATGTCGACATTCGAGGGTCGAAAAGTCGGGTTCTTTACATAGATGAAGTAAGATACATGCACATATTTGTTAACTATCCTCAAGATATGCGCCTATACTAAGGTCGTCACGAAATGATTAGTATGAGTGAATAATCTCCTATTATTTTGAGCTTTTCTCAAGGTAAAAATGAGATTAGAACAAAGACCACAAGGTTATGAGTTGTATCTGATACAACCGATATGGTGTTATTCATCATATGTGGGCCTATGAGTTATTTAGGTTTCCTTAAGATCAGAATCCTAAGGCATTTGACTCCTATCACCCACTAGAGAAGTCAAAGGACTTTTATGTTTCATATTAGGGTTTTGAGAAACATAAAAGTCAAGTGAGAGCTTATTAGTAGAATGAAATGAAATGTAATGTTTAACCTTACTAATAATATAAGACGTCGGCTATGTATAATTTGAACTAGTCTGCATCGATAAATTTGTGAAATTAATATAACTAATAAAAAGTCTATTAATTAAAATATACAATTGAAATGAATTAAGATTGACAAATAGAAATATAAAATATACTTAATTATAAATTTTGCATGTTATCAATTCAAGAACTATATAAGCGCTTAATTATACAACTGTTAAATACGTTCATAACTTAGCCAATTATGTGTTTTTTGCTTACTCTATGTATTGTCTTTTGTGAGTTTCAAACTCTAAAAACAATACAAGTATATAGATATTTGATCCTTATTCAATCACATATAAATGTTATATGGTGAATGACCGCAATTCATAGTATACGAAACCTCGACGAAATTAGTTCATTTGAAATGAGCAGGTAAACCATAGTGCTAGATTTTATATTCAATATGACTAATTACTGTAAGGATCTTGTTGTATAAGTTGTAACACTAGACTAATACTATAGGATGGATATAAGAATTCGATCATCGAAAAATCAGTTTACGTAAAGTACAACTTATTCGATACCCTTAAATGTTAAGTGGACCGAATGCGTTTTTGTAAAGAGTTCGTTATGACACTGTAATAAGATTTTCATTTTAACGGTTTGACCATTTATAAAGGAAAGCAAATGTATGAGAGTGAATGAAACTTAAGGCACAGTTGGAATGATGAGAGTGAATGGTCACTTCGGCTTCATAAAGAAACATTGGAAACAAGAACTATAAAATAACAATAGATTCCTAATATGGAACAAGAAAAATGATTTCTATTCCAAATGTATTTTCTAGAAAAGTGCCTTTTATGAGATTTATTTCTTAGGGCTTAAGATATTTGACCTAAAAATTCTTGACTATAAATCAGTTGTAATAAATAAAATAGTTAGCCCATATTAAGTGGTTAAATAGAGCTTCGTTTTACGTAAGCTATTATAGTATTGATGGAAATGGTGGGAGCATACCATATGACACTTCTAAGCAATCGCATCAGGATTATGAGATTGTTCCGTAAACATACCCAATATTATTTATGAACTAATAATTATTTATGATATTGGCTGAGAATAGACATAGTTTTATTTCAATATGAATATTTAGAATATTCATTATAAAATAAAACTATAATAGTGGTATTTGTTTTTACAATAGTGATGCATTAGAAAATACAAAAGTATCTAAAGTTTTTGCCTTTTTTGGAATTATGGACCAAACCATTGTTTTGTGAAATAATTCTTTGACCACATGATTATGAATCATATGGTCCTAGTGAATTATATCTCAAAAAATAAAGGAAAAAGCACCATCTCCGTGCGAGTGACATACGAATCAGTGAATTCTTAGGATTAATACATATTGATGTATGCAACTATAAGTTTATTGGTGCCAAAACGGTTCCTCATACTTTGTTAAATTCACTGAAGAATTATCGAACATGTGTATTAGAAACACATGTAGTATGATTATAGTAAGCTTATAGAATATAAAACGAAAGTAAACAACTTAACATGCAAAGAAAATAAAATGATTTAATTTGATCGAATAGTTAAGTATATTAAAAAGTGTTCAACTATATTTAAAATGAATAAAGGTTCAATCTCAAAATTCACTCCTCCTTATGATACATAATGATGTACTAAGGAGTAATCAAACTTTATTGAACAAAGTATGGTAGATAATGAGTGGATTTGAGTTAACTTCTTTCTGTAAGGTCATGTACTTAAGCGTAGTACATAAAGTTAAAGTAATATCATCAAAAATAATATTTTACAAAGGAGTTTAGGACCACCCCAAAGGAGTTTATAAGGAACCCCAACATGTCCTAAGTCAAGGAGTTAATAAGTCGTGCGAGTCAAATGACTGCACATAATAAATATTTGTGAGGGATCTTGTATGGACCACCCAAAGGAGTTTAGGACCCATTAATATTAATTGACCGATTTATGTTTTGAACATATGTTTTGTAAAATAAAACCAAATAAGTTATATATATGTGTGTGTATGTGTGTGTTAGGCAAATCATAAAATTTTTATGAATACCTATTCCGCTACATTAAGAAACAATTGTTCTTTCATAAAACATACATTTTGTGGAAAAGGAATTTCTCTTAGAAATAATTGGTAGTAAAATGGATTTGGATATGATCCAAAGATAAAACTTACTATGAGGGATGACATAAAATTAACCAAACCTAAATGAACATTACACATTAGAATTTCTAATAAGTATCCTCGCACATTAAAGAGAAACTATGAGTTTCTTATCAATGTCGAGAATAGACAGTCCTCAGATGTCAATAAAACCATTAAGAATATTGACTCTTCAATTGTATGATGCACAATCCAAAATGAATTCCAGGTTCATTATCAGAATATGATTTTGATAGTTATACCCAAAGAGATATGATCCATCGGCCACAAATGTATCTTTAAGAGAAAGACTAATGAAGTTGTAATATAGTGAGCAATATTGATAAGAATAACATCATAAATTTCAATTGTTGAAATTAGCATAACAGATTTGTTAATCAACATGCTCAAGTTAATTTGGATTTTACTAACAAAGTTGTCACCTGGTATGACTTTGTGTTTTGGTACATATGTATTGAAATAGAAAATCCTAAATAATGATTTGAATAGACAGTTTGCACACAACAATGAAAGTGTCTCGAAGTTAGCGCGAGCGATATTGAGTTAGTGTGTTTTTGGATATGATCCAAGAACAAATATGAAAGTATCATTCGATAAGCATCATAGTCGAATAAGCATTTGGATAGAAATATCAAATAGTTTGATTTTCAATCAAAATACAAAGGAAGTATGTGTCTATAAAAAGAAAATTCGAAAAGGTACATGGATGTTTATAAACTATAAGTAAACAACATACTGCTAGTTGTTAATGATGTACCTATGTTAAAATCAATTCTAGTGTAGTTGTTTAGATTCTCGATATTAGATTTGAAAAATATCTGTATAATCTATATAAAAGGATGTTGGGAATTTCCCAGAAGATATGAATGGACATTATAGTAAAATGTTTAATATAGAACATGTAAATTGGATTCCTCATGCATTAGCAATTGGAATTATTATACATCTTATGTATCTGATACATGAATCAAATATCAAATCCAAATTAAAATCACCAAATGATAGTTTAGAGTGTTTTTGACTATGTATGAAATACTAGAGAATTGTTTATATGAACAATGAACTCCATATAAAGGATAATTCAGACTCGAATTTCATAATTGATATCGAGTATAATATGTCAATATTAAATTCATGTTCAAACCATAAACTCATAAGTCCAGTATAGTCTTGGTGGTTCGCTTATCATAGAAAGATGAAATGCCTTCTCCTGGAGCGAATAAGGAATAACCCTTACTCTTACGATTCTCATGCATTCTACTTACACACTCGCTGTCTACTAAACTAGCAAATCGAGCAAGCGAAGCCTTTCTTGAGCTTCCCCCTCACTTACAATTTCATTTTCGCTTCCCCGGTTTAGTTGGTTTGGAGGAACCGTTGAGTACTATTTTATTCAATATTTGTTTGATTAATCTTTTACCTACGAAAGCAATATACATGTTAGGTTAAGCAATAATGACATCTTTAAACATTCCAAAACTGGCCATTAAAGAGATTTAATTTAGAAATGTTCCAAATGAAAGGTTGTGGCTGATTCAACGAATAAACTAAATACATCGCCTTGAATAGCACCATAAAAATCAATATATAAATATAAATTGTAACTGAGCTAGGAGTGATTCCAAGTATAGAGAATACTATCCATTGTTATATGATAACAATTTCATGATAAATGCTCATTGGAGGTCCAGAAATATACTCTGAATAGTTCCATGTGATAAATGTAGATATCAACATTGAAGAGAGTAGATTGACAGATTAGAGAATTAAAATAATATAGTAGATCAATTCATGAAGGGACTAGCTCATCAGTTCTCATAAAACTGATCAATAAGATGGGATTGAGATTCCATAATTGGACCTAAGTGCACGTGGGAGATTGGTAGAGTTAGGGATATGTCATAGGGGTAATTCTATAATTTATTGTAAATTATTAACTCTATAATGAAATCTCATCCGAAATAAAAGATGTTTTCTTTCTATTATATACTTGTTATAATGTGTTATATTAATTAGTTATTTAATTAAGTGTATTTAACAGAAAATCCATAAAGGGTCTATTTTTGATATTAGTTACAATGTGTTGTAATCACGAGCAATTTATCATAATGAAAATTAACATCGCTTTTAAATATTCCTAGTTAAGATGTACCGAGAATGGATATCAATACATCCGTTAAAACTAGAGTATGTAACGCTCTCTTAATTTTGGGTAGTGTATTACTCATGGCTACTAATGGCACCAAGGGGTTACATACTTATAGTTATTTGATAACTATGGATTAACTCACTCGATAGTTTCCTGTTAGTTAATATAGCTAAGATCAAATAGAGAATATCAAAGTAACAATATTTCATAGTTCTCTTGATTTGAGAATATTGTTGAACTTCAATGCGAACATCCCACCTTGATTATAGTTAAATCGTGGCATGTCATCTATCGAGCAACAATAATTGGGTCTGAGTTGAAGCATTGAAAGTGAAACACTATTATTAGAGAATTTGTCTCCTTAATTTTATATGGTTAGTATCACGATCAACCGTAGTCAACTTAAAGTCAGAGTCTCCTGTCCGAGCATTTTGGCTAATAATAACTGTTATTATTGAACCGAGGACTTTGTGTTTAGATTATACAAGTTGACTGTGGACGATATTGGAATTTAACGAATGACAAATTCCATAAGTCCTAATGTGATATAGTTTTAAAAAAGAGAATTGGTGTAAATAATTGTCACTATTGAGGACCGCTTAAAATAGTAAATTAGATTTTTACCAATTGTTTAAGCGATAAATTCAACCAAACTATCACACCACTAGCTAAACTAACAAGTGAACGTTAATATTTGAATTGTTCGATATTAATCGTTGACCGAATTTACACCTAAGAGTCGCATAATAGAAGTATTGAATTTTCTGAAATACCACACAATTTAATTTAATTACAATTGTTATAAATTAATTAAATTAATTAATATTCATGAAATATTAATTATTAAGTTTTATTTGATTTATTTAAATTAATATTTAATAAAGTACACATATATAAAAGTTATATATGTACGTATTGATATACGATATCGATAAATGTTTAAATTAGATTAAAATTCTATTAATACTAAGTGGGTTTGAAAGTTTAAACAGCCCATCTAGCTCTATGATTTGACTTGTCATATGGCAGTAAGGGAAGGGGTGTTATTAAATGCAAAATGTGATTTTGAATTAGGCTAGAGGAAGAGGTAAACTAGGAGATTTTGAGCTCCACTTTTCCATCATCTCCATTACATATTTAAACATCATGTACCCTAATTTGATATCATCTTTTGGTGCCTCCTCTACCCCCATTTCTAGCCGAAAACTATAGAGTTCCTCCTCCTAATTTCCAAACAAATCAAATAAATCTAGATTAAGATATGGTGATTACTTCTAGTCTATTGCATATTCTATAGGCACTTAGATCTGATCTATATATGAAGTTGATTCAACATTCAAGGTGGTTTATCAAGGCAACAATTTAGTAATATCTGATTATTTAACTATTCATTTACATGTGAATTTATATCTTTGCATGTAGGTAGATTATAATTTACAATATCCTGGATTTATATATCTACTTGCTATCAAATCTATATGCGTGTGTCGTATATGCTATAATTTTTTTTGCATATCCTTTATTTTCGGCCATGATGTAATAAATAAATCATTTTTTAAAGTTATAACATTTTAAAATAATTTGTAAACTTGATTTAAATTTTAAATCGATTTTATATTCTTTACAAATATATGTATAATTTATTTAATAAATTTTCTTGTAGATGTGATTTCGAATTTATATATATATATATATATATATATATTAAATCCAAAAACAATATATATAGTAATATATCTATATTCAATTACACACACACAGATGTATATATATATTCTTCTACATATGATTTTGAATTGTATTTCATATGTGTGTGTGTGTGTATTAAAATCGAAAACAATATTTATACATATATATTGTAATATATCTAAGTTTAATTATATATATATATATCATGATATAAATAACATTCGAATTTTTTTAATTATATTTCCTTATGGAAATGAATCTAAAATATATATTCAAAAATCATATGTATATATGAAAACAAATTTTAAACCTCGTTGAATATTCAAAAAATTTGATTTTGTCAAAAACCTTTTAGGCGGAAATTTTTTAATTTTGTCTTATATGTGAAATATATAATTCTATATTTATAAATAGTACATTATAAATTTTAATATATATATATATATATATATATATTAATATATCTTATTCATTTACAAAAAAATTAATTTATTTTGTATATACATATATATTAATATTTAAATATATAAATATTTAATTCTAAATTTGAATTTCAAATAAGATATTATATTTGAATCTAGATCTGATTTTAAATTTGAACATTTCTTTAGCCATTTTAAATATTGTATTTTGAACTGGTTTTATATTTAAAATACATATGTATATAATTATTTTAGTATATACGTATTTATCTACTTATTTATTTATTTGTAAGTATGTATAAATGTATTTATGAAACATACTTTAGACTATATATTATTTTAAGATAAATTAGACATCAAACACGTATATAAAGGGGTGGATGTGTTTTTTGCGATGTAAATCCCAATGCTTAGATACGGGCTTCTTAAGCCATATGTACATTATATATTGCACGTGCACATACATATATATGTGTATTTGATACACATGTATACGTTATATATCACTTATATAAACAAATAAAATATTTATATTAATCAATTAAATAAAATAATGATTTTATTTAAATTTTATTTAGATTAGTTCTAAATTAATTTGGACTTCAAATGCCCAATAAAATCCAAAATGATTTTTTTTTAAATTCACTCATTTAACCCACTGCGAACTAGCCTAGAATTAGGGCATGCTCAAGTGCAGACCATAAATTGGGTTCATCTGTACCACATAGTCCAGTTGGCATCCTAGTTGGCATGTGCGTCAACCGGATAGCGATATCAACAACCCAAAGTGATTTCCAGGCCTTAGCAGCATGATCTCAGCCATTCAACATAGATTCGAGTGACAATAAATACCTCAGACATACATTTTTACAAAGGTGGAATACTATAAGCTCTCGAGCACTCATTTTCTTGCTATTATCTCGTGTAATCTAAACCATTATAAGAGAAGCAATGTAATAAAAACTTCCATGGTGGACGTAGGTCAACTTTGATCAAACCATTCTAAATCTTATGTTTCTTTACATTTTTTTGTACTTTTACTTCCACATTTTACATTTCAAATCAAGAAATTAGTAAGTACCTTTGTTAATATCACCTCTCAACTATAATTCTGATGTTGGCTAAATTTTTAGTCAACAAATAGGCTTCCATAAAAATTTTTGAATTGTATATAGATTTGCAAAAAATAATTTTAGCCTTGAGTTATGACACTTACGTTCATAATGTAGGTTAGACAACCATATATCTTAAACTATTTAAGATAGGGTTTCTTCCTAGTTCGTATCTTATATGGATCATAATCTTAGCTTTAGATGAAACCAAATTCAACATATGTACTTACCCATAAGTATATATCCTTGTATAATGATATAACACAGCTTCACTCATTATCAATCATACTTTGTCCACAGAGTCCAATTACTCATTATTGATACATCACTATGTACCATATGGAGGTGTGACTTTGAGAGTGAATCATATTCTCTTTAGGGTAATCTTGGAGATCTTAATCAAGATACTCTTCTGATCAAATCGAATTTTTTTTGCATGTTATAATTTTTGTACTTTCATTTTATATTCTATAAATTTATTGTAGATATCAAACTTGTGTATCAAATACACATGTCCATATCACTATGTATTAATATAAAGAGTATGTTCACTCTTTTATCGCTCCAACTAAATAGGTGATTTGTTGTTAATCATTTGAGATACAACTCACAAGTACCATATGATTCATATCGTGATTGCCTATGGAAATTTTGTAACCCTTGAGGGTGCATAACAAAGTAGCATAATGTTCATACCAATATAGGGATAATATAAGCATCACCATAAATATTTTATGGCTTGAGGGTGCCCAATAATCATAAGTATATATGGCACTCTATTCATATTATAAATGATAGAGAGAAACATTATTTCAAATCCGAAATCTCGAAATCATAATGATGAGTATTACCGTCTATAAGGAATAATAAGTATTCACAATAATCAATAACATCATTTAACAATTTACACATACACACATACATAGAGTTATATACATATGTAATTATTCCTTATAATTATAATAGGTTTTTATTTTGATTTTAACTTTCGTAATCATAATTTTATTTTATTTTGTATGCATTATATAAGACTCTTTTATTTAATCACAACATTTATAATTAATATTAAATCTCATAATTATGTATATATTATTATAAATTAACAACTAGTTATTATTAAAACTTTATTGTAACCTTTTATGAATCATAACAGTTATAATTCATAATTAATTTAGAATTATTTTAAAATCATTTATTTATAACTTTTATAATTTAAAATTCAAAACAATTTCTATTTATTTCTTTTATAAATTCAAATTTAAGAAAATTTTAATTTGTTCATTTTAATCTTTATGAATATAAATTTAAAATAATTTTAGATTTTATTCATAATCTTTATCAATTTTAATTTCAGTTTAAAATAATTTTAAAATAATCTATTTATATTATGAATACAAAATTTACAAATAATTTTTAAATTTATTCATAACGTTAATAAATTTTAATTTAAACGAACTTTAAATTCAAACTTTATATATTATTCATAATAAAATAATGCGAGCTTCGATTCCATTATTGGATCAAGTGCATCGTGCAACGGGGTAAATGGGTAAATTTCATAAATTTTCCTTTTTGACTCATTATGCACTAGATCTTTTATAGTGTTATCAAGAATAATGTCGATAACATTAAATCATATTTAATGTTTTTATGTGGATTTTAGAGAAGAACTGTGTTTATGATTTACTTAAAATCTTATTAAATTATTAATTACTTTAGTTGTAATTAATCCAAAACATATTATTATCAAAACTGATATAGTGTTGAGAATATCATATGTTCTACGATTAAGGAGAATAGTAGGTATATATTTATCATCCTCATGCTCAGCGATATGTATATAGGAATTTCAACAATATTTAATTATTTTTATTTCAATCGTCGTAAAATAAATATCAAACAAACTTATTATATATTTATAACATAAATATAATTATTTTAATATCAAATATAAGAATAGAGTATATGATATCCTATTGCAATAATTTCTAACCCCCTGATCCACAATATCGGCCAGCAATTGCTTGTAGACCAGCACCAGAAACTTGGAATAGATCCTGGGCACAAGAGGTTAGATGAGTAAACTTCCAAGAACTGTTTCTCAAGATGTCGATCTTCAGTTTATTCCACCAAGACTTGAAAATGATAAATCTATATTTCTAATTCCTGAATCAAATAAAGGCACAGAGGAGTCTAAGTGAAAGAATTTGATTGTTGCATATGTTATTGGTAGTAGACCATTATATGATCAATTCAACAAATTTCTAGAAAATGTTTGGAAATGATAGGAACAGTGGACATTTACTACTAGTAGAGTAGCGACATCACAATTAGATTTGAAAAGGAGGAGGATTGCACCATAAATATCGAATCTGGTCCATATACCTTCAACACCAAAATCATCATCCTAAAACTTTGGGAGCCTGGTATGAAACTTATAAGAGATTACTTTTCCTCTATACCGATTTGGATCAAACTACCAGATCTTCTGTAATAAAGATGTTATAAGTAGAGTTGCAAGCACTTAGGGTAAACCAATTCGAATGGACAATAACACAGCGGAAAAATTTCAGCTGTATTGCTATTCTATAATGTCTCTTTAATATATCCCCTGCTAACCCGAGCGAACATTCAAATATCTGTCCTACATTCATTCATGAGGGTACTCCTAATGGATTGAAGACCATATCAACAGGTGTTCCATCTTGCAAGTAGGGCATATCTTGTCTAGACAAAATTTTATTATGCTAGAATTCTAGTAGAAATTGATCCTATCCTGCTTATCCCCCAATATCACATGGTCTAAACTATGATCCCGATGTTATCGAAATTTATGTTTCCTATAAATACAAGCCTAGGCCATGTGAAATTTGTAACATTTTTGGGCACAACACCATAAACCGTGGATTATCATTTCATAAATCATGGCAACCAAAGAATCAAACAATTGAGAAAGCACAGGTAGGAATAAGTATAAATTCAAAAAATGCTCATGGGGAGTCCACCTCTCCCCTTAAACAAGTGGAAGAAAGTATTCTTTTACATATTAGGAAAATACAATTTCTAATGTCGGAATAAAAAAGATAATCTACAAAGAGGAAAAGAAAAATCCAAGGTTGACATTTCTAAAAGATTCTCTTGCTTATTTTGAGAAGATACTGGACCTTCTACAATTAAATTGCCTACTAAATAGCCATCACATACTGATCTACATGAGCCTAAATAGATGAAAACTAGATATATGCTCAACACCTTCACATATAACTACACAAACAAAGAACACTCAAAGTCAAAGTTACACCATCACTCAGAAGTGTTTACATTTGCACAAGAGATATTTGAGGAACATCAATAGTTTATTGACAAAATAGCATGCCATATTGAAGAAATAGGAAAACCATATCATGTTCCAAAAATGTACCCCAAATGCTTGAGACAAACCTAAAACATAAGAAGAAGCGTGAGAAGAAAATACAAACTCCTACAACTCCTCCTAAAAGATAGATTAGGAGCTCAACCATAATGAAATGAGTGCTTGTGCATGCAATGTTAGAGGTTTGAATATAGATAGCAAAATGCTAGCTATACTCAAAATTTCTAGAGTCTCATAGACTATCACTAATACCCTTATGTAAGAAAAAATTAGTTGATTAGGGAATTCATAAGCTTACATCGAAATTCCCCTCACATTGATCATCTTTTGATAATAATGACATGGGGACAAAAGGTAGAATTTTTGTCATCATTGATGCTAAATTTGGAATGTACATCTAAGAAAGAGTTATAAGGATATCATAACTATTATGATCAACATTGGTGGTTTTTAATGCACTATTACATTTGTATATGCGAGCAATACCTTCTCTGAAAAGGATAAACCATAGAGCGGTTTTATTCTCAATGCTTCTTTAATTTATATGCCTTGGATTGTCTTTGGGAACTTTAATAATGCTTTAAACCCTAAAGACGAGAAGGGAGGATTGCACATACCTTTTTCTAATCTTACAGGATTTAAAAGTTGTATTTTACAGTGTGGACTTGATGAATGTACATTGCAGGGTTACAAATATACTTGGAGGAAAAGAGGCATGGCGAACAATATAGATAAAATTCTAGTGAATTGGGAATTCATGCAAAATTTTCCAACCTTAACTACTATTACATTGCCAACCATTTTAATTGATCACACTCTTATGTTGATCACATTCAAGAATAGCAATCCTCAGGACAAAAATGTGCCTTTTAGACATGTTAACATTTAGTGCGATATTGATGATTACCTATAGTGTGTGCAAGAGGGACTCAAAGCTACTGCTTGGGGAGATTTCACACATAATTTCATTGCAAAACATAGAAAAGTAAAGGAAAATCTCAAAATCTGGAATGGGCATGTTTAAAAAACAAATGTAGTTAAAAAGCTACAGGATGCCTAGCATTTCTGCAAATTAATAATGGCCCATATGATCTCAACTTATATAAGAGTATGATGAAAATTAACTTGGAATTAAAATAACAAGTTAGATTACAGCATGAGGAAATGATGCAGAAGAGTAAAACTCTATAGCTTATGGAGGGAGGCACAAATTCTATGTTCTTCTTCACTCGCATGTCAACGAGGAAACATAGGAACAAAATACAGGCCTTACTTTCAAATATTGGTGGATATATCTACAATAAAGAAGTAATAGTTCAGGAATCCCTAAACTTTTACTTCAACATCTATAACAGGATAAATTCAGACTCTTTCCCATAAACTGAAATAGGTATGATCATAAACAATGACAAAAATAAGTAATTATCTGCACCAATAGATGCTGAAGAAATAAAGGCAGCACTGTATTCTATTCATGATGCAAACAACCCAAGCCTAGATGGCTTCTCAGCCAAATTCTTTAAGCTACATTATGACCAGTTGAAAGAAAAGGTATTCTTAGTTATATCGGAAATATTCTAACATGGTAAGCTAGCTAAGGGGATTAAGCACACCATTCGAACTCTCATCCCCAGAAAAGATAAGCCATGGTCAATATCAGATTGTAAACTTATTGTTTGTTCAAATGTTATATGTGAAATTGTAGTTAAAATTACCTACAAAAGAATCAAATTCTTCCTATCTTATTTGATTGCAAATAATCAATCAGCCTTTGTACTGGGCAGGAGCATTAGGGAAAAACATTTTACTTACCCATGAGTTAATAAGAGACTTCAAGAAACTAGGAAAATCACAGAAGTGCATAAAGATTGATTGTAACACCCCGATATTTTACGGGAAATATAATTAAAAAGAAATTAAAAGCGCATTTGGTACAGTGGTAAAGGCGCATGTTGACTTCCTTAGTGACCAGGGATCAAGTCCGTCGTCGTCCAAAATCTGGAGCGATGTTTTTTTAGCCGATTCGTTTCCAGCGATTTTCCTACGTACTTTAGCGTTGTTTCTGACATGTGGCAGCTTCTCACTCGCTCTAGTGATGTAATAGGATGAGATGGCTAAACTTTATTGGTTGAGTGATGTGTATGAGCTAGAATGGATAACCATTAAGTGTATGAAAGAACAAGATTTAATCTAAAATAATCTAATGGATTATATTCACTCAAACAATCTATAAATAAACCATCTAACCTAAACCTAATCTTTTATTTAGCCGTTGCCATAATTCTACAGTAAAATTAGTGTGTATTATTCTTCCTCCTTTTCTCTACTAAATAAACAAATTCTACCAAATTAAATTATCTATATATATATATATATATTCAAGCAATTTGGGGAATTTAGAAAAATCAAAGGGAGAAAGATTAAAGCAAAGCTTTTTCAAATTTATACAAGCTCAAGTGCCAGGTGAGTGAGAATTAATATGAAATAGAAAAATAAAGTGGTTCAATTTCAGTTCTTTTCTGGCACGTTAATATGAATTAATTTCTGTTATTAATTGTGAATAGATGTAAATTATTGCAACTTCTTCTTCTTCTTCCACTTTTCAAATCTAATTCATGTTTGGTTTAAAATATGGGACATATAAATTGTTTATTCACATTTTACGACATAAATAAGATTGAAATTTATGTAAATTGTTGTATCTTCTCCTTCTACCACTTCTCAATTCTAATTCATGTTTTGGTGGAAATTTGGAACAGACAAATTGTTATTCACGTTTCATGGTGTAAATAAGATTGGTTTAATTAAATTGAATTAGAATTGTTATTCAATTTCTAATGAAAGAAGGGGTTAGTTGAATAAATTCAAAATATGTTACTTGAATAAAATTGTGGTTTTGATTGATATAATTGCATAATTTTGAATGTGGTTTTGGAACAAAATTGGAAAGTCTAATTGGCATAATTGTTTGTTTCATATGTGGCCTAAAAATGTAAAAGTGGAATTTTGTGTAATTAAATGATTTATGGCTATTGGATAAAAAATTTGTATAGATTAAATCTCTAAAAGGAGAATGTAAATTAGGGTGGAAAAAAAGTAAATTAAATGGACCCTAAATGCTATTGTAAATCTGGAACAAAATGGTATAAAAATTATAGACAAACCATACGGACTGAACGGACGTGAAATTGAAATAACATTCATGTAAGAAAAAGGGAAATTGTGAAATAACCAAATCGGATGTAAAAATGGCCTAAAGCAGATTAATGGAAATAAACAGTATGTAAACTGTAATGGTAAAATTAATTAATCTGGAAGCGATTTGGTAGGCAGACCTTGTAAAGGTCTGGATAGGAGTTTCATGCAGTTAAGATCGAAATATAGTTTTGGCTGTACGTACTAGGAGCAGGCAAGTAGGTTCACAAGGATGTTTGTTACCTTTCATAGGTTGCTAGTACGTAGGATAGATAGCATCTGCAATCATAGGCTTCTTCAGGCAGATCGACGCAGACGGAACAGGACAAGTGTGCTCCAATGTAGGCTTCTTTAGGCAGACCGTGGAGGATTTTGCGCAGTCGACCCAGCTGCGGGTGCTCTTTCGGAGGACCGACACTTTGGATAGGGGCATGTCGACATTGATGACCAAAGAAATAGGAGGATAGGAGTCCAGTTTGGCCGAGAGCCTGAGCGCAATTTCGAGGTCCTACGAGATTGTTTGAGTCGGCGCTAGTCAAACGTAAGAGGCATTTAGTCACAGTGCACGGGAGAAGAGCATGACTTTCACGCTGTAGCACGTGGATAGGTAAGGACATCAGGTCCGATAGGCCGATTGACGTTTAGTATTACTGCATGGTTGACTTCCCTAGAGTGACCATGGACTTTGGCTTCTTAGGAACTGTATCTAAGAAGAATTCACTGCATTATATTATTCACCCTCTGCGATATCCGGGGAAGACATGGAATTAAACTGTTTTATTCTTTCTGCTTCATTTTATTTCTCATTCACCAGACTTTATGTCTGACCCATTCCTATTTTTCCTATTTTTCCTAAATCATAGGAGGGCGGGTCTAGGTTGCAGTTCTTTCCAGCTTGGAGGGTCATTGGAGCAGTTGTTATCTTCAGCTTTTGTTTCTTTTGTTTCATGTACTTCGTTTCTCTTTTCCATACTTTACTCTATATATGGGGACCTATATTGTGAACTTTGTTATGTTTTATGTTTTGGTGGAGACTACATGGTACTTTTGGTTTTAGAAATAAATTTGGGATAATGTTGTTTTTAATGAAGCTGTTTTGCTATTAATTTATAATTAGTGAAAGTTTTCTTCTGATGTAATATTTTAATCATTTTATGCAGTTGCCTTAGTCTCTGTGCTATGTTATGGATTTTTATTTCACCCGACCACCCGTGCTTCTAGTCATGTCCAATTTTTGGGGTGCCTAGAGGTGTGGGGTGTCACAGTTGGTATCAGAGCTAAGGTTTCAGTAATCCTAAAAATATTTTTAAAATATAAAGGTTTTCGAATAATTTTTAAAGGATATTCCAAATAATACTTTTAAAAGTATATGTATATATTTTGGAAGGAAAAGAAATTTTAGAAATGGTTCCCTCGTATCTCTTCCTCCTTATCTATTGAACTATTTGTGGAGTATCTAATCCCATCTTTTTAATATCCACAGATAGAAATTTCTGAACCGCAAGGTATCCCCAAAGTTTCAGGCCTTAATATGCCTGCTTGGTTCAGACGTTATTTGCATGCTACTGCACGAGCAGAGCCACCAGCTAGGGATGCTGCTCCGGCGGAAGGGGCTCTTGCCCATCTGCCAAGCGTTCCCAATTTTTCCAAGTTATGCAAGGACTACACCAGCTTAGGAGGCAAGCTGTTTCTTGGGACTGAGTCATATACTAAGGCGAGAGCTTGGATCTGTAGTTGTGAGCGGATATTTGGACTTATGGGATTGGAGGACTTGGCTCGGAGGCAGTTGGCTTCATGGCAGTTGTAGGGAGAGGCTCTTTGTTGGTGGGAGATTGTGGAGGCTGAGGCTGATAATTTTACTTAGGTGGATTTTCGTACTAGGTTCGAGAGGAAATTCTTATCGCAGGCTGAAGAGGGAGTGCAGCTAGAGAAATTTATACAGCTCAAGTAAAGGGATATGACAGTTAAGGAATATGTTAATCAATTCAATGAGCTTGCTAGATTTGGACTATACCTGATCAATACTCTTCATCAGAAGGCGCTGAAGTTCACTAAGGGTTTGAGTCAACCACTGCAGAGTTTGGCGGTGAGCCACATTCCGATTGGAGCCACTTTTGAGGGATTGGTAGAGATGGCTTTACTTACTGATACTGAGAAGAAAGAAGATGTGGCGCAGAAGTGTGATAGGAAGAAGTAGTGGAAAGGAAAGAGGAGAGGAGGAGGACGGTCAGGTGGAAAAAGGAAAGTTTCAAGTAAGGACTGGAAGTGCAATACGTGTGGGAAACCAGGTCATCTTGCTAAGGATTGTAGAGGGGTAGGAGAGCGACCGAGACTGAGGTGCTATCTTTGTGATCAAGTAGGGCATATGAAAAAGTACTGTCCGTCGAAGCCTAAGGACAGTTCACAGACACCTTCAGAGCCTGCTCAGGCTTATGCTTTAGAGGCAGCTTCTTCCTCTAGTACTCGTCTGGTTGTGGACAAGGGAAAGAAGGTGATCATCGAAGGTGTGTTATCTATCTCTGATTTTCTTGTTCGTGCCCTATTTGATTCTGGAGCTTCGCACTCTTTTATATCTAGTACTCTTGTAGACAGTCTTGGTCTTGATGCTTGCTTAGTGACCGACTTGGTAGTAGTATCAAATCCCATAAAAGGATAGGCCTATTTGTCCATGTTATGTCGGGATTTGAAATTGTTTATTTTAGGGTTGAGTTTGACTGTAATGCCTTTGTATTGGGCTTTTCCGAGTTCGGGTTGATTCTTGGCATGGATTGGCTATCCATGTATGGTGTTATTCTTGATTGCAATAAGAGGGTAGTGAGGTTAGGCACTTGTAGTGGACGTACCTTGGAGGTATCTTGTGATCCTAGAGGATCAGTCATGTTGAGCTATCTTTATTCTCTTGACTTATCGCCCGATAGTTTGAGTTCGGTACTCGTTGTTAGAGACTTTACAGATGTGTTCGAGGAGGTTGCTGGCCTTCCACCCCAAAGAGAGATCGAGTTCAAGATTTATCTTGTCGATAATGCCAAACTGGTTGCTTTACTGGTAAGGCATATGGCTGCTAAGGAACATCATGAGTTGAGCAAGCAGATTGGAGAGCTTTTGGAAAAAGGGCTTTATTCGTAAGAGTATTTCTGAGTGGGGTGCACCCATCTTCTTTGCCACTAAGGCGGATGGCTCTCTCAGACTGCGTGGATTATAGGGAGCTTAATAAGCTAAAGAAGATGAATCGTTATCCACTTTCCCGTATAGACGATCTCTTCGACCAGCTAGTAGGATCCAAGGTATTTTCGTAGCTCGATTTGGCCACGGGATTTCATCAGTTGCGTGTAGTGGAGGATAGCATCAAGAACACTGCGTTTAGGACTTCGGATGGGTTATTTGAGTGGTTAGTCATGCCATTTGGTCTAACCAATGCTCTAGCATATTTTGTGGACCTGATGAGTCGAGTATTTTGCGAATCGTTGAACAAGTTTGTGGTGGTGTTCGTCGATGACATTTTGGTTTATTCTCGAACCAAGGAGGAGCATACTGTTCACTTGGAAGAAGTGCTTAGGACCCTGTGAGCACATAAGTTGAAGGCGAAGTTCTCCAAGTGCCACTTTTGGAGGGATGAGGTTCGCTTTTTGGGACACATCGTTTCGGAGGATGGACTTGCAGTAGATCCGACGAAAGTGACAGCAGTACAGGATTGGAAGACCCCTAAGAATGTCATGGACATAAGGAGTTTTCCTGGTCTTACGGGCTACTATAGGAAGTTCATTATGGACTTTGCTAGGATATCAGCTCCACTTACCCGCCTTACCAAGAAGAACTCTGCTTTTGTTTGGGATGCTAAGTGTGAGGATGCCTTTAGTCGATTGAAGAAGGCTTTGACTATCGCGCCCGTATTGGTATTACTGGATGGAACCAAGCCTTTCTCAATTTATATGGATGCTTGTGGTACGGGCTAGGGGCGGTACTGATGCAAGAGGGTAGTGTAGTGTGCTATACGAGTAGATAGTAGAAAACGCATGAGAAGAACTACCCGACGCATGACCTTGAATTGGCAGCTATAGTTTTTACTCTCAAGTCTTGGAGGCACTATCTCTTAGGAGAAAGATTTGAGCTTTTCATGGATCATAAGTCTTTGAAGTATCTATTCTCTCAGAAACACTTGAATTTGAGACAGCAAAGATGGATGGAGTTTTTAGCCTCTTATGACTTTGAGATTTCCTATAACCCTGGCAAGGGTAATGAAGTGTTAGATGCGTTGAGTAGACGCAAAGTGGTTTTAAGTCCTCTGTTTTTGGAATGGAAGCATTTGGAGTACATTTCTACCTTTGATTTTAGACCATCGGATTTAGCTCCGGGATTGTTAGCAGCTCTCGACATCCAGCCTACTTTGATGGAGCAGATTGGAGCAAGGCAAGGTGAGGACGAAGAGTTAAAGGACATTTTAGATAAGCTTGGTAGAGGAGAGTCATCACCACATCTTAGGCGCTATACCATGGACACTAGGGGATGGCTTAGAAGGAATGGTAGACTTTGTGTTCCTTGTAGTGAGGATTTAGTAGATGTGGTGTTGGCCGAGTCACATCATTCTAGGATGACAGTGCACCCCGGTGGTGATAAGATGTACCGAGATATGAAGTGGGTATTCTATTGACGCGTAATGAAGAAGAGGGTGGTGGAGTATGTATCGAAGTGCATCACTTGCCAAAGGGTAGAGGTATAACAGAAGAAGCCTGGAGCACTGTTGCCACTATTGAATATTCCATTATGGAAATGGGAGAGCGTCTCTATGGAATTCATGGATGGATTACCAAGGTTACGGAGAGGGAACACGAGCATTTGGGTCATTGTGGATAGACTGACGAAGAGCGCTCATTTTATACCCATTAAGAGTAATATGACGGCAGCTTCTTTGGCGACTCTTTATGTAAGGGAGATAGTTAGGCTTCATGGAGTTCCCACCAACATTGTGAGCGACAGAGATCCATTATTCACCAGCGAGTTTTGGAGGAGTCTTCAGCAAGCCTTGGGAATGGAATTGAATCTAAGCACAACATATCACCCTCAAACAGATGGATGGACTGAGAGGGTAAATAGGGTTTTGGAAGATTTGCTAAGAGTGTGCATCATTTACTTCGGAGGCTCTTGGGAAGACCCCCTATCTTTGGTGGATTCGCGTATAATAATAGTTATCAAGCAAGCATTAGGATGACACCGTTTGAGGCCCTGTATGGCAGACCATGTAGATCACTAGCCTGTTGGTGGGATACCATCGATAGGATCTTGCTTGGACCAGACTTGGTGAGGGAAACTTCCGAGAAGGTGGATTTGATTTGTAAGAGGTTGATGATTGCACAAGATAGACAAAAGTCATACGTCGATAGAAGACGTTCAGATTTGGAGTTTAAGGTTGGAGATATGGTTTTTGTCAAGCTTTCTCCTCTGAGAAACGTTGTGAGATTTGGCTAAGTGGGTAAGTTGGCACCGAGATCTGTAGGACCCTTCCCTATTACTACATGGATTGGAAAAGTGGCATACTGAGTTGATCTTTCAGATAAGTTGGCAGGAGTTCACGATGTTTTTCATGTTTCGCATCTGAAGAAGTGTCTACATGATTCCACAATAGTAGTAGAACCCGGTCAGCTAAGGGAAGTGGAGTTAGAGCGTGAATCACTTGTGCATCGTACACCCACCCGTATATTGGAACATGGCTTTAAGAGATTACGCAACAAGGAAGTTCGTCTAGTGAAGGTTTAGTGGGGAGATGACCCCAAGGAGTGCACATGGGAATCTGAGGAGAGAATTCGAACTTCTTATCCTTTTCTATTGAAGGTACTCTTCAAATATCCTATCTTTGACCTTTGATCTTTCCTTAGTTAGGGTCTTTTCAATAATCTTTAGGTGAAACCTATGGATGGTAGGTTGGTTGTAAAAATGTCATTAGGGCATGTTAGGTTTGATGGATGAAAATGATTGCAAGTGGATGCCAATGTTTGCAAATGGATGCATTGCATGCACTAGATAGGTATTTATTACGATAATCGGCCAACTAGGTACACACACCTGCATATGCGTGCCTGTTATCTATTGCATTTGCACATGGTTGTATATATATGTGTGTGTATATATAAATAGATGTTTCATATGGATGGTGCATTTGGGTGAATGATTGAAACATACATATAGAATTATCAATTATACTAGGGTAATTGCATACATTTGGTTGCATGGCATAAGCATACTTGCATTACAGGAGGTCAACTGAATTAGTAGACCGACTACCTTTTCGCATTAGGTAAGTTCATATGCATTCCACTTTGCATAAATCATAAATTGCATTAGTTAAAAATAAGGACAATGATACAAATGGATGATGGTTGAGTAGATGGATGTTGTTCTTGGATGCTCATTGTTAATTACGTTCTTCCGTCTTTGGAGATTTCGGGGACAAAATCCTTTAAGTGGGGAGAATGTAGCACCCCGATATTTTATGGGAAATTTAACTAAAAAGAAATTAAAAGTGCATTTGGTACAGTGGTAAAGGCGCATGTTGACTTCCTTAGTGACCAGGGATCAAGTCCCATCGTCGCCCAAAATATGAAGCGATGCTTTTTTAGCTGGTCTGTTTCCAACGATTTTCCTACGTATTTTAGCGTTGATTCTGACATGTGGTGGCTTCCCATTCGCTCCAGTGATGTAATAGGATGATATGTCCAAATTTTATTGGTTGAATGATGTGTATGGGATAGAATGGATAACCATTAAGTGTATGAAAGAACCATATTTAATTTAAAATAATCTAATGGATTATATTCACTCAAACAATCTATAAATAAACCATCTAACCTAAACCTAATCTCTTATTCAGCCGTCGCCACAATTCTATTGTAAAATTAGTGTGTATTATTCTTCCTCCTTTTCTCTACTAAATAAACAAATCTCTACCAAATTAAATTATCTATATATATATATATATTCAAGTAATTTGTGGAATTTAGAAGAATCAAAGTGAGAAAGATTAAAGCAAAGCTTTTTCAAATTTATACAAGCTTAAGTGCCAGGTGAGTGGGAATTAATATGAAATAGAAAAATAAAGTAGTTCAATTTCAGTTCTTTTCTGGCATGTTAATATGAATTAATTTCTGTTATTAATTGTGAATAGATGTAAATTATTGCAACTTCTTCTTCCACTTCTCAAATCTAATTCATGTTTGGTTTAAAATATGGGACATATAAATTGTTTGTTCATGTTTTATGGCATAAATAAGATTGAAATTTATGTAAATTATTGTATCTTCTCCCTCTACCACTTCTCAATTCTAATTCATGTTTGGGTTAAAATTTGGAACAAACAAATTGTTATTCATGTTTCATGGCGTAAATAAGATTGGTTTAATTAAATTGAATTAGAATTGTTATTCAATTTCTAATGGTAGAATAGGTTAGTTAAATAAATTCAGAATATGTTACTTGAATAAAATTGTGATTTTGATTGATATAATTGCATAATTTTGAATACGATTTTAGAACAAAATTGGGAGGTCTAATTGGCATAATTGTTTGTTTCATATGTGGCCTAAAAATGTAAAAGTGGAATTTTGTGTAATTAAATGGTTTGTGACTATTAGATAAAAAATTTGTATAGATTAAATCTCTAAAAAGAGAACATAAATTAGTGTGGAAAAAAATGTAAATTAAATGGACCCTAAAGGTTAGTGTAAATCTGTAACAAAATGGTATAAAAATTATAGACAAACCATATGGACTGAACAGACGTGAAACTGAAATACCATTTATGTAAGAAAAAGGGAAATTGTGAAATAACCAAATCGGATGTAAAAATGGCCTAAAGTAGATTAATGGAAATAAACAGGATGTAAACTGTAACGGTAAAATTAATTAATCTGGAAGCGATTTGGTAGGCAGACCTTGTAAAGGTCTGGATAGGTGTTTCATGCAGTTAAGACCAAAATATAGTTTTGGCTGTATGTACCAGGAGTGGGCAAGTAGATTCGCAAGGATGTTTATTACCTTTCATAGGTTGCTAGTACATAGGATAGATAGCATCCGCAATCATAGGCTTCTTCAGGTAGATCGACGCGGACGGAACTGGATAAGTGTGCTCCGACATAGGCTCCTTTAGGTAGATCGTTAGACGATTTTGCACAGCCGACCCATCTGCGGGCGCTCTTTTGGAGGACCAACACTTTGGATAGGGGCAAGTACACGTTAGTGACCAAGGAGATAGGAGGATAAGAGTCCAGTTTGGAAGAGCCTGAGCGCAACTTCAGGATCTTACGAGGTTGTTTGAGTCGGCGCTGGTCAGACGTAAGAGGCATTCAGTCACAGTGCACAGGTAAAGAGCATGACTTTCACGTTGTAGCACATGGGTAGGTAAGGACAGCAGATCCAACAGGCCGATTGACGTTTAGTATTACTGCATGGTTGACTTCCCTAGAGTGACCATGGACTTTGGCTTCTTAGGAACTGTATCTAAGAAGGATTCACTACATTATATTATTCGCCCTCTGCGATTTCCAGATAAGACCTGGAATTAAACTGTTTTATTCTTTCTGCTTCATTTTATTTCACATTCACCAGACTTTATGTCTGACCCATTCTTATTTTTCCTATTTTCCCCAAATCACAGGAAGGCAGGTCTAGGTTGCAGTTCTTTCCAGCTTGGAGGGTCATTGGAGCAGTTGTTATCTTCAGCTTTTGTTTCTTTTGTTTCATGTATTGTGAACTTTGTTATGTTTTATGTTTTGGTGGAGACTACTTGGTACTTTTGGTTTCAGAAATAAATTGGGGATAATGTTGTTTTTAATGAAGTTGTTTTGCTATTAATTTATATTTAGTGAAAGTTTTCTTTCGCTGTAATATTTTAATCATTTTATGCTTTTGCCTTAGTCTCTATGCTATGTTATGGATTTTATTTCATCCAACTACCCGTGCTTCTGGTCACATCCGATTTTCGAGGCGCCTAGAGGTGCAGGGCGTCACATTGATCTACAAAAAGCATATGATATGATAAATGAGGAGTTTACATGCCATATGCTGGTAGCTATGGGCTTTCCTATGTCCCTCATCAGCCTAATGTTTGAATGCATTATCACTCCAACTTAATCCACCTTAGTGGAAGGTAGCCCACATGGTTTTATTGAGTCAAAGAGAGGCATAAAATAGGAAGATCCCCTCTCACCTAATTTGTTTTGTATAGCGATGGAATTGCTATCCCTGAGAATGGAAGATAGTATCTCCTAGGGTTGCTTAAAACCTATAACAAAAATTTTACCCTCTGTCTCCCACTTGTTATTTGGAGATGATGTTATGCTCTTTCTAGATGCCCCTATTGAAAATGCAAAGGAAATCAAACACATTTTAGAAGAATTAAGGTACACTACTAGTCTACACATTAATCAACTAAAGTCTGAAGTTTAATTTAGCAAACTTGTTCCACACAAGGAGAAAATATTAGAAGTATTGGGCATGTTGGAAGATAACTTGGCCGTTAAATATTTAGGGGTTCCTCTCTCCTCTAACTATGTCAATGCAGCTCAATGCACACTATTCATGCAAAAAAATAGTAATAAAGTAGAGAGTTGGGATAGTAATCTCTCATCTAGTGCTACTTATATCATTTACGTTCATCTATTCTTAATAAAATTGAGTCCTTAAGTGCTAACATTTTCTGTAGTGGTACAACACATAAGATAGGTTGGCACACTTTATGTAGACCTAAGAGTGAAGGTGGAACAGGATTGAGACAACTCTCATATTTGATAACGCAACCATCTTTAAACTTAGTTGGAATCTTCTAACCAAACAAAACTTTATGGACAGAATGGATAAAGAACAAGTATTTAGGGCAAACAAATTTCTGGTTTATGCATATTAACAATAATTTTTCGGTTATTATGAAGCATGTCTAAGAAACAAATATATCACAAGCAAGTTATTTAACTGGGTTATTGCTAATGGCTCTATAACTTCTTTATGGTTTGATCCCTGGTCAACCATAAAACATTAATGAATATACTAGGGTGGCATAGAGTGGCTACTTTCAGTTTTATGGATAAAAAGGTGTCTTAAATTATATAAAACAATCAGTTCATCCCAGATTTATTACCAGAGATAAGTGAAGTAAAGCAATATATACAATCGATCATCATTGCACCTGAAAGACATTAAGATTATTGGGAGATAAATGGCACAGAATAATTTATATTTTCAGCTGTCTAAAATGAAATTCATACTAAAAACCACACAGAAGACTAGCATCAAGTCATATGGAACAAATTAAATGAAAAAGAGATGTCAATGTGTTTATAAGGCAATATATAAAAAGTTACTTGCGATAAATCAATTATCATATTAGGGCATGCAGCTTGATAGTCAATGCTCATAGTGCCCAGAGAGAATAAATCTCCTAATCATCTCTTCTTCATGCGTGATTACATCAAGTATTTAATGTCCTTCATCAGATTGAAGTTGGGCATTTCATTTTTGACTGTTGGGCATTTTCTCGATGAAATAAGGTAAATCAAGCTGATATTCAAAAAATATCATGTAAAGTATAGCTTTCGTCGCCCTCGTCACTATAATCTACCATATCCGGGTAGAGCGAAATAAGAGAATTTTTAAGAGAAAGGAGTCCATAAGATTATAACATTCTAGAATACTGGAAAATGAGGTGATTTTTCAGGTAGTTCGCATTAGGATTCGACGCCATTACAACGACGAAGAGGCAGCTTTTCTGAAACAATAGGGAGTAGATCTTACTGATAATGGATGACAGTGTGTTAAGGTTTAACCTTATTTTCCTTTTGACTTGTAATTTTATATGAGCTAGTTTTGGTGGGCTTTATTGGCCGGTGGTGTTTTTTCTTGTAAAAGATGAATATGTATTATTGTATGTATTGATGTACTCTATTTGTATTACTAGGTTGTTGCACTCTTTTTCCTTACTCTCTGGTAATGTTTTTTAAGGAGGCAAAACCTGCGATGTTCTTTATACATCAATAAATAACGAACCTTGTTTCAAACACACACGCGCGCGTATACACAAGTAACCATATTAGCACTTTAATATTTAAATTACCATACTATATAAAGGTACGTTATTAACTACTAAAATGTGTCGCTATGTTCAAAATTTCAAAACAAACTCAACGATGCAAACTGCGCTTAAAACGGGGTTCCCATGTGAAAAATACAAGTGTTACAAGTTATGGTGTTCACTGTATAGGCAATATATTTATTAGTGACTAAAAGAAAATTTGCCTTTTCTTCCACCCATAACCATAGCCTCCAAATGACTCTTCTCTCTCAAATTTCTCCGACCACCTAAGTTCGTTGTAGTCACGACAACCATTGCCAAATGACTCCACCCAATCTGAGCTTCCCTCTGATACCACTCTTGCTATCTTCAAGGATGAAATAGTAAACCCTAATTCTAAGTCCATGTGGGTGTTGTCGTCATCACAATCTACCGCAAACCACCGAGCACTATTCTTTATTGTCGCGGTTGTAAAAAAGATCACTAATGGCCTTCTTGACTAATTCTGATCATCATCGAAGCTTAAACAATGACAATGGTGAACTTAATGTACATGGATGATATGCACTGCATCTGCATGAACAATAATCAAAAAAATATTAAATAAACAAATTCACTAAGAAATATTATTTCAAAAAAATAAAAAAAATCAATTTTGGTTGAAAATAACTCGAAAATGTTTTCCTGATCATCTTGCCAATTGAAACACACCTTGGACTGTTAGCTTTCCCTTAGAGAGGTCCTATCCCTAATTCAATGGTGGATTTGCAAAGTCCGCCATTAAGATGTAATTTATTTCTATAGAGAGTTAATGAATTTTTTTCTTGTATTGAGAATGAGACATGCAGATATATTTATAGCAGCACTAATAGGTTATGTAAACATCTTATCCATATACATCATTCTTGGTATGGCCCATTATAAATTAGATTATTTCTAACTTAATTAATTAAAATCATTTAATTAAATCATGCCCACATATATTTTGGCCCGTCTTACTTTAAAACAATTTTAAACTACCATATATATATATATATATATATATTTGTACATGTGTGTATGTATAATATTTAAATTATTATATTGGCTAAAATAATAATTAAATACATATATAATAATTATACTTATTAATTTATTTTAGGCCCTCCATTAATAATTAAACTAATAACAAATTAATTAATATAACCATTATATTAATTTATCCATAACAATAATTTATAACTTTTATAAATTATTTCAATAAACTATTTTTGGACGAAAACTAAGAGTTGCTTTAGTGTGACTTCCAAATATGAACTCAGCCCTCCGCGGTATTTGAAAATTTTAAATATTAATGCATTTATGGACTTTGCTGACATGATTTTAGTCGCTTATTAATCATCTAGATGAAATTTAATTTCTCACTATTAAAGTGACATCCTTAAGCAACGATATATTATGCATGTTTTCTCTTCATCATCATTGCATTATTTAGCCATCTAGAGCTCGATTAATGGTAAAAACTCTAACAATATCTATATTTAATTGTGAATTCCAACATTAAAGTCCATAGGTAAATCAAATAACAATATTGATTAATCAATTGCTTTGGCCAAAGACTTTGACTTTTCCCTGACTACAAATTACGTTATACTAACCTTCTATTCAAAGGTGACATGTCATCTTTTGAATAGTGTTTCACTTTAAGTAGTTCAGCTTATACCCAACTATGGTGTTAATCTACTTTGTCGTATGAGTGAGCATAGTTAATGTATAGTTCATACACTTAAGAACAATATTCTCAAGTCAATAGACCATTACACATTGTCATTGTGATTATTTATTTGACTTTTAGCCTATAAAGACTCTTTGTGAGTCGTTCTTTCATTGTTTCAAAAAACAACACATATGTAACCCTTTGGTGCCCCTAAAAACCATGAGTAAGTCATCATCCATCAAATGGAAGGCATTATGTACACTAGTCTTAATGGATATATCGATATTGAAGAAATCGGGACAACCCGCAGTGGAAGAAATAAGTAAATTTCAAAAAAACTCCTATTGGATCTTTGTTGGGCCCATGTAGTGTAAATTCATTCAGAATTTTTCTAAGTTTTCCTTTTAAAATTTTCTTCATATTAGTGTAATTGTTTAAAATTAATTTAATTTAATTTTAGTTAATTATATATTATGATTAGTACATCAAATGCACCTATATGTATAGTGTAAGTACAACATATGAAAAGTATACATAGATAATGTGAACGTTGTATAGGTGTTGGATTTACACCGTAATGGACAAATTTTCCCTCTACATATGCCTTTGTCATATAAAACATGAATTTTTTTTAATTTATACACGAAACACACATATATGTATGTACGTATATACATATTTACATGTACAAATCTATATGTATGTGTATATATATTATGCATAATAAATATTTTACATATTAGTTCAAATTGAAATATACTTTGTTTATATTACATTCAATAAATCAAAGAATACAAAGTTTAAATAAAGTAGTTTAAAAGTTTACTATTATATCTTATATAAAACTCCTTTTGAAAACTTTAAGTTAAATGCAAATACCTGCACACGTAAATGATATTATATAGATATATAAATTCATGTATACACACAAAACAAAACAAAATTTGAAATAAAACAAAACAATATAAAAGTAATTTGTGAAATAGAATGTTTCCTTTTAAACAAAATTTTGTACTATACTGGATACAATTGTAAAACTAGGAATAAATTTTAATTTAATGTTTCCCTTTTGTTTCAATTAGCACAACTTGTTTTAGAATGATTTAAAACATAATACAATTAAGCCATTCTATTACATTGACAATAAATATTAATTAATGCAATTATTTCAAAGTATTATTCACATAGTAATTTATGTTTAAACATTCAAGTCTAAATCTTCTAATATGAAAACTAACTTATTGACAAGTGTATTCAAAAATACAATTTAGTTCCTTTTTATTAACAATGATAAAATCAGACAATATAGGTATATACAGATTTGTGATAAAAAGGTCTAGATCTAGGTTGTACATGGATGAATCAACATGCAAAATAGATAAAACGAAATTATAAAGGATCTAGGTTAAAATAACTAAGGTCTAATAGAGAATTTCAAATTGATGATATTACCCGGTTCTCTTGACTTAAGAATACTATTGAACTTCAATGTCGATACTCCACTTTGATTATAGTTAAATTATGGCACAACATCCATTGATTAACTATAGTTGGATCTAAGTTGAAGAATTCATCTCCTCGGTTATATAAGGTCGGTACAACTCAAAGCCAAAGTCCCTGGTCAGAGGAGTACGATTAATAATAATTGTTATTGAACTAAGGATTTTGTGTTTTGGCTAGCTAAGCTGAATGTGGATAATATTGGAATTCTGACTAAAATCGAATTCCATAAGTCTTAAAGTGATATAGTTTTGATGAAGAGAATTGGTGTAAATAATCGTGACTACCGGGTACCGCTTAAAATAATAAAATTAGATTTTACCGAAAAGATGTGTAAGTGATAAGTTCGATCAGGCTGTCACAAAACTAGCTAAGGTGACATACGAATGTTAATATTCGTATTGTTTGATATTAATTGCTGATCAAATTTACACATGCGAGTCACACAATCGCATTGGTAGATTCTCCGAAATACCTCACTATTTAATTAATTATAAATATTACAAATTAATTAGATTAATTAATATTTATGAAATATTAATTGATTACTTATTTTATGTATTGGGTGATATTATTATTTTCTAGGTGCCATTAGTTATTAATTAGGGTGTATATATAAGAGTTATTATGGATGAATCAATATACAATATCGATATGCATTTAAATTGGATTTACTTGTGATTAATTACTTAACAGGTCTGAAGTGTTCAAAGGCCCATTATTATCTTATGGGTAGCCGACCAAAGGTGGGAAAATGTAGGAATTTGTTTTGTATTTTTAAAATGTTAAACCTAAGTAAAAGTGAGATTATAAAATTAAGGAGAAAATTTCTCCCTAGTTTCTTTATAAATACCTCCTTACCCATTCATTGTTTGGTCGCTAAATCTTCCACCTCACCTTTACCATAACCGCCCCTTCCTACCCCTTCCATTGGCCAAAAATCATTGTCTTAAATACAACATCAAATCAAAATCAAAGAGGTTCTCCAATCAGTTGCATAGCTAGGAGTAGTTAAGTCTACCAGTCAAAGTGTAAATCTAAGTCAACATCTTTAAGGTAATATTATATTATCTATGATTACTTGTGCGGTTAAAGCGCTCGGCAGATTCAATGCGGTGGAGGTGCAAAAATTCATAGCGGAGATATAACGAGGATATAGCGCGATATAGCGGATGACTCTAAAATAACATATAAAATTCGTACGTAATGTTTTTACAAATATATAAATGGTTATTAAATGAAAAATTAACATTCAATTGAATTATAATTAATTAATAAATAATTTAAAAAACCAGTGGTTTATATACTGTAAATAAATGTAAAACTGTTATATAACATAATTGAATTTAGTAGAATATTAGAGTATTTTCATTTCTGGAAATATATTAAAAATTAATTTAAATAAATTAATTTTATAATTTTTATAATGTATAAATGTCACTTTTCAATTCATTTCTTTTAAAGAAGATATAGCGGAAATAGCAGAATATAGCGGGAATAACGGGATATAGCGAAAATAGCGGGGCTTTAAGCGGAAAGGCTATATTTGAGGCTATATGAAAAAATCATAGCGGTAGAAATCCGCTATGAGATATAGCAGGGTTATAGCAAGGTAATAGCTGGACATTAACTGCACAGATCTATATTATCATGTTAAGTATAGTTCTATATTTATATTTGAATGAATATATATGCACAGACATTGCCCAGTATAAGTGTGGTGCTCTTTATTTGTGTATATAAATAATTTTACACCTAAAACTTTCGCTATCTATTATTAATATTAATCGCTATTTAAAAATTATAGTACTATATGAAAATTATATGTGTATTTTCTATTTTATTTTAAAATCATTAAAACTATTTTATTAATTAAAAACTATTTATCTGCTACTTATATAATTAAATAAAACCATGCATATATTTGTACGTATATTATTTTGTATTTAAAAAAGGGTTTTGAAAGTTTATAAAAAATTTGAAACATAGTTTATTATTTATTTACAAACAATTATTAAATATTAACATTCAAAAGAGAGAGCGTGCATGTGTGTATTGATATATAATATTATATATTTAATTTTATTTTATAAAATTATATTTATTAACTTAGTTTAAAAAAGCTTTAAAGTCGAAAGGAATTTTAATATATAATTTGTATACTGTAAATTGGTTAATAATTATTTTATTGTCAAATTAAATATATACATATATTAGCATTACATATTATAATTTTTGAAAATTATAATGTATGTAAAATATCATGATATTTTATTTAATATACAGTATTTATATAAGTATCTTAGTTTTAAATTATAGATCCACATATTTTTTAAACTATTTTACTAAGTAAAAAAATTAGATATTTTGAAAATGAATTTTAAATTTTAATGTAACGACCCGTAATTTCACTACTTCGAAATGAGAGAATTTGTTTATTTTAAAATGGTTTAAAAATTAAATAAATAAGTTATATATAATAAATAATAATAGAGAAATTATTTATTCTTATAGTTAATAATTAAAAAGTATAAAATCTGGATTTTAGAACAAATCAACAAAAGTTAAGTTTTGTTAAAAATAAATAAAGTGCTTAAATAAACAGATTTAAATATTTATTTGAAAAGTTAAATTATATTAAAATCACTTAATAAAGATAATAGAAGTATATTAAAGGGTTTAAAAATATGTTTATAATCGTTTTACAAAAATATTTAGATTTTGTCGCATTTTTGTTAGTTTTACATACACTGTAAAAATAGAGATTTTGATATTATTTAAATATGGTTTTATAATATGAATAGACGTGTTTAAATTTATTTAAGGAAGTAAGAAGTTCATTTTTTAAGTTTGGTTTACTTAATATATAGTTTAATAAAAATGTCAAGTTTTGACTTTAAAATTTGTCAATAAAAATGCTGTTTTCAACCATAACAAGTTGTCGCAACGTTGAATAAATATGTTCACTTTATAACTTATATAATACAACTTACAAACTATAAAACACATATACATTTAGCATATAAGACAAAAATGTTTATATTAGGAAAGTTTAAATATATATACATATATATGTACATACACACACACACACACATATATATATATATAAGTCAAAAGAACATGATTTGACTAATTAAAACTTAATTAAAAACTTTTAAAACAACATCATTACTTATATATCTCTTCTCATTAATGAGATGGTATATATATGCAAGGAAAAGGAGCAAATTTATATGTTAAAATATTAATAAGCCTTAAAATGGCGACACCTCTCTTTACCTTTTACACACTCTTCCTAAAACGTCATTCCATCCATTAAATGCACTTCATATCAATGCTAATCAAAGTCCAAAAGCAATCAAGGATATTTATGTCGTTAACCACTCAAACTCCACCTATAAATACAAACCTAAACCCCTTCATTTTTCACTTCATTCTCATTCTACAAATTACAAACTCCATTCTCTTCCTACATTCTTCTTCTACCTCTAGGCCATGCCCTATACTACTCCTTCACGCCACCAAACACCACCCACCTAGGCCAAACCACCCTACACGGTCCAAAACTCCATCTACCCACCTCTACCCCCACGTAGCCCTCTCCTATCCACCAAACCCATGCACCACCTCCCCCTACATGGCCCAAAACCCACACACCCACCCACGGCCCATCCTACCCGAGCCCACATGCACCAAACCAAACGCGCGCGCACAACCCTACACACCTCTACCCCCCAAGTACTCCCCCTCAAACCCACCTACTCGCCTACCCAAAGCCCCATACACACCCTATAGCCCACGCCACCTATAAAAAGAAAAAAAAAGAGAAAAAGAAAAAAAAAAGAGAGAAAAGGAAAGGAAATCGGGAAATTCGAGACGTTCGGGAAAGAGCACGCTAGTTCAAGTAAAGTTAGATGGAGTGGATATGAAGGTGAGAAATTCTCATCGCTTTTAAAAGATCGTATTATGATTTTGTTATAATAATCATCTTATGACATATGCAAGTATACACTCCTTTAAAATGTTGTTATGGATGTTTGGTTATGTTTGTGTTATGTTTAAATAGTAGCAAGTGTTTATGGTAGTGATTATGTGATGTGATTAGTTGATTTGGATGTGGTAGTGGTAATTATAAATAGTGATTATGTTTACTTCACCCAAGTAATCACCCTTGTTAAATAAGACCCAATTTTGGTGATATGAGATACTTTGGAAAAATAAGTCTCTTTTTAAGTGAAATTGAAATTAAAGTTAAGGTAAAATAGAATTTGAATTTAAAAGTGAAATTGGATTTAAAATCGAAGTTAAAATGGAAATTGAAATTGAAATTTGAGTTGAAATTAAAGATGGATTTGAAATCAAATTTGAAATTGAAGTTTTAATTGAGTTTAATTTGAAGTTAGAATTGAAATTTGATTTTAAAATTTAATATTAAAATAATAGGAATATAATAATATTATAATATGGGAATAGTGAAATTATATTTTTAATACTTTAAAAATTGAAAATATCGATTTAAAATGATTAGCAATGTTTTTATAAGTGATTATATTCAATTTAGAGAATTTATTTCAAATATTGTAAATTAAGTTAAAACTAGACACGTCGCGTAACGACAGTTTGCGATTTCGTGCCGAAAAGTTCAAATGAGTGTATAGAGTGGAATATAGCTCGAAATTCTTCGAGATAATAAAATTCTGGACTATTATATCAATATCTTCTAAACGAAGAAAGAAAATCAAAATTACATTAAGTAGATTTTGAAATATGTCCAAAACAATTTTCTAGAAAAATCGCGCTTGTGCTGTTAAGTGACCATAACGGGAATATTTTTTAAATGGACGTTTTAATTATGGAAAAATATGGAATAAATTTGATAACTCTATTTAAATAGTTTAAAAGAGATTTTAAGTGGAAAATATGAATTTTCAAATATTTAAAAGTTGTTTAAATCAAATAAACTTGTAAAGCACATTCCGCAGCACTTTTCTACTACCGTTTCGACGACTTTTTTAAAAGATGGTTTAAACTTAACGATTTTTCCTAGGATCAATTATGAATGTTTTTAAAAGGAAAGTTAAGCATTTAAAAGATAATTTGGAATCTTTATAATCAATTCCGAAATAAAAAGCTAATAGTTGAGTATGCAGAAACGACTAGTACATTTGTCCTGCGTGTGAGATCTGGGAATGTAAAACAAGGTGTTTAACTAAGGTTAGGGATGGAGCAACCAGTGCCCTGAACTTACCTGGCCTATATTTTCTCTTCTTAGGCGAGGGATGGAACAGATCGAAAGGAAAGCCCGGATGCTCTAAAAAGATTTTATTAAGTTTTCCAAAATAAAAGAGAGTTACTATTTTCCGGAAGTTAAGCAATTTAAGAATAAAAAGATTAATCTCCAAAATGAATAAAATACAACTTAGATTGCATAGAGATAATCTTCTTATACTTGGTATTAAATTCCAAAGAGGGAACTCGTCCTATTCGTGGAATTTAAAAGGTGATTGCACTGTTATTCCACCCATAGCACTTGTTGAGAACGGAAATTGATATTGAGTAAAATTAGAATGATTTCTACGATCCTATTTACTTAATAACGTTTGCTAAGATTGTTTTTAGGGTTTCCAGTAAACGATGTCTTAAATAACATTGTTTTTGACCCGCCTAAAAGTTAAGAAATTCTAGATCAGTGATAAGTAAGAAAATAGGAAATGTTTTCCAAATTAATAAGTGAATGAACTTAGAATTACTCTGAGATTAAAAAGGGATTTAATAAAAGAATTAAAGTGAAAATAGGCTTAATAAATCTTGTATACTCATATTCACTTTTTATCGATAATTGGATTTCGAAGAAACCGAGGTCGAATTTGGGTGATTCCTATCCGAAAACCACTTCGAACCAATTGACGTGTTCGAAGAATGAAGCTATTTGAAGACAGAGATATTGAGATGAATAATAATGAAGGGCTACTTGTTGATTAATTGGGGATAAACTCCCGATTTACTTATTGTAGCAGTGGTTTCTTTGTTATGAAAAACCTCAGAAACACAAGGGCTTCTTGCCTAGTAATGGCCGAGGAAAGTACCTTCGGTTTCGTTCAGCCCCAGAACGAACTTATATGGATGGATGTCTGACAGTGCATTTTCTGAGATTACGTACATTGGTTTTTACAAACATACATCTGTGGTGGCGGGGAAGGCAACTTCCCTTAGCTTAATACCCTCCTTGAGACGTACGAGCTCAAGGGTTGTATTTTTATGGAAAGAAATTAGTAGTCAATGGAAATGGCAATGTGGCATTCAAAGATGATGTGATATGTGAAAAGGTAATCGTTGCCTCAAGCCTTATCAACCGTAAATGACCGAAACAGGGTAGATGCACCAAGGCTAGGTGGGTCATTCCCTTCTGGGTATGATCATCCCCTTCTAGATATATTTCTTCCCGCTATGACGTTCAGGATGTAAATTAATGTGGTGTATGGAAATCGAGCGCTCGGATAAAGGTCGGTAACGACCGGGGGAAGACATACTCTTTCTTTTCAAAAGGATTTCATTTAAAGGCTGATATATGACACTGTCATTTATTATTGAGTTGTTCTCATGTTGGTTTATCAAGCCTGATCCGGGTATTTTCAATACTCGGGTCAGATCTGAGTAGTTTCGGTTTAGTTGAAGACGATTAGAGTTTCCAAAGGAGAGCTAGAGATATTCATCTTCGTATGGACGTATTCTATTATCTGATGCTATCTGTTTTTGTTTAGTGTTTGTCAGCAATTGTAAGGATAGATGTTTATAACTGCCTAAGCTGAATTTAGGATAGACTATGATATATGTATTTTAAAACTTTTCCGTTGTAAACATATTGTTCAATATATATGTTATTCCATTCGTGTGAGATTCTGTTCTGTCTATTTTTCTTTATTACCTTTGATAATCCATTCTTCCGTGCAATTTGGGTCGGACATGTGTGGTTTATTGTCGGCTCAAAGGATAAAGAATTGTGGGTCGTCACATTCAAAATTCATTAACTTAGTCAAAATAACTTTTTTTTATATTTAGTATTATATGTATATAATAATTTAAATTTTTTTTGGATGTTAGATGTTTTCGATATTTTTAAACTCAATCTGGAATCTTTAACAAACAATGGCGTCTTCTCAAGATTCTCGCTTTCAATATTCATCATCTTCTGGGAATTCTTTTCATCTCTTTCGATACTCTGATATCTCTAATCATAATTCTCCTCCCGTTTCATATGCTCAAGTCGTAAAGAATCAGTCTTCATCTCAAAGTTCGACTGATCGTAAATCAAAATCGAAATGGATTGATTCTAGGAAGGGAAAGAATTTTTGTTTCAGATGTGGAGATCTGAATCATTTCGCTAATATCTGTCGTGATCCGGTCAGATGTTTTACTTGTGGAATTTTTAGGCATAAAAGCAAATACTGTGAGACGAAAATGGCTTCTTCCGACTCTAATTATTACTCGATTAACCATGGATTTCAATTTGTTTTGAAATTCTTGTTGCTGAAAGGAGTTTTGATCGACTATCTCTGGTATAAGAAAAATGAAGGAATTAAATATCTTGGCGAATTATTATATCACTTTGATATTATCAATGAACCGAACATAGGCAAAGGTTACATTGAAAGATTTAGTAATCCTGAAGACTACTTTGGCAAATCAAAAGATGGAGTAATTAAGAAGCAGGAATTGGGAAACTCAAACCCAATATTGGTTAACCATGGATTTCAATTTGCCTTGAAATATTTAATGCTAAGGGGTATTTTGATCGATAATCTTTGGCATAAGAAAGATTTAGGAATTAACTATCTCGATGATCTGTTTTATCATTTCGATATCATTAATGAGCCGAACATTGGCAAAGGGTTCATTGAAAGAATGGGTAGTCCAGTAGAGTTCGTCGATAAATCTGATGTATTGATTAAAAAGCCTGATTCATCTGAGATAGTGGAGTTGATAATTCCTAACGTTCTTACTTCTAAAGAAGTAAATCAGGGTTTTGATCCCATTCTTTTAGATCCTGCCGTTTCGTTGTAATGAATCGTTTTGTTTAAATTCATCTTTGATTGGTTTGGAAAAAGTAGAAGATCAGAGCAAAGGTTTCACTTCTATTCGTAATAAAAGTCGTAAAACCAAATACCGTGTCCAGGAAAATTTCGAGATCAGTATTTTTAATAATTTTGATGGTCTTGCTGACTTAATAGATAATCTTGATAGTGATGGTGGTCTATTGGATAATTCTGAACTTATAGTAGCTGAACATTCAAATGTTTTGAACGATAGTATAACAAGACCTGATAACAGAGAAGGGGTAATCTCATTTGATAATAGTTATTCGAGCGTTGTTAGGATGGATTGGTCTGATACTCTTCAAGTTGTGGATTTTGAATTAGTAGAGCAGGAGCCAGTGGTTCTGAGGTTCTTATGTTTAATGGTTTAAAGAGTTTTGTTGCGAATTCGAGTTTTGATGAGAAGAATTATTTTGATTATGTGTTGGATTTTTCAAGCTCTAATGTGATACATTCATTAGATCTAGTTAATAAATCAGAGATATTCTTTGAAGATATATTATCTGATATCACAGCAGACTTGGAAAATTATGATATCAGCAACTATTCGAGTGATTCTAAATCACACTCAGAAATCAATTTGACAAATATTGATATACTGGAATGGATTTTAGGATCTGAAGTAGTTGAATTTTTTAATGAGGATGGGGCTTTAGTTGACTTTGACTACTTGCTGGAGGTAAATGATTATAGGATGGCATCACCAGAGTTTTCAACTGGCGTACACACATGCACAATGGACACACATAGTAATTGCAGTGAGTTTATGGTGGATATTGGAGAAGCAAAACATCGGCTGCACTCTGATTGCTCAGGTGTGAATAAAGCTGGTGATAGGGAGCTAAGCATCATTCTTGTCCCTTGTCTTTCTTCATCGAGGATGGTGGATGTTGCTTCAGGAATCGCATCAGGAGATTGTGGTTTTTCGTTGAACACTTGTGCGGTGACAGGGTCAAATACAGTCACGGTTTTGGAGTCTAAAAGGATGGAGAGTGGTAGTAGATCAGTTCCAAGCTTTTCATCGTCGAAAAAAGAAAGGTGTAGGAAAACAGTAGCTTCTAGTGAACCTGTTCGTCGAAGTGCTAGGATTCGCAACTGTCATTCACAGTCTATGGGTGAGGTACCTGGATTGAGTGCCACGTGTGGCGCTACGAATTCAGGCTCAGGTATGAGTTCATTTATGGGTAGTACATACTCTACTTACGCATTAGGCAGTCTATCATCTGCCGAGTTCAGTCAGCTAGCCAGTGGTTCTTCTTTTATTTTTTCTGATATTGAGATTGATAGAGAGCATATTAGATGTAAGGAATTAGAGAGGGCTAGTACTGCTAGTTTATGAGGATCATTAGTAGGAATATTAGAGGTTTAAATGATTTGAATAAGTGTGATAAGGTTAGAGCGTTCTTTAAAGACTATTCTATTGACATTGCTTTACTTCAGGAGACTAAAATTAATTGTCCAGACATTCATTTTTTTAGAAGATTGGGCGGACATCATTTTAGAAAATGGGTTTTCCTACCTTCTATAGGCTCTTCAGGAGGTTTAATGATAGGGTTGCACGATAATCATTTTAATTTGCTTCAGTGTATTATTAAGCAGTATTCACTTCATATTATTCTTATTAATCTTTCTGATAACTCATTTTTAAATATTTCTAATGTCTATGGGCCTAACTTAAAAATCAATCGGAGAATTGTATGGAAGAAATGCCTAGATTTTAGATCATTAGCTCCAGGCTCTTGGATATTGGGGGGAGATTTTAATGTTACGCGTTTCATAGGTGAGCGTTTTCCTAGGGAAAGGGATTACTCTGCTATGGAGGAATTCGATCAATTTATTATTATTTCTAGTTTGATTGAAATTCCCCTTTCAAATAGAGAGTTTACTTGGAGTAATGCAAGAGAGTCTCCATCCATGGCTCTTCTTGATAGATTTTTTGTTAGTGATGAAATTGAAGATAAATTTCCAATCTGTAGAGTCATTGGTTTATCGTACTCGTACTCTGATCATTGTCCTATTATCCTCACCTATGAGCATCATAGAATTATCATTAATAATTTTAAATTTGAAAATATGTGGCTTCTGGAACCTAACTTTGTGAACTTAATTAATGGTAAATGGGTTTCTTTGAGTTACCATAATACTAGAAATAAGGTAAATTCTGCAAAATCTTTTGTTTCAAAACTTAGGGATCTTAGGATTTTCCTTAAAAATTGGAACAAAAATGTTTTTGGCAATTTAAAAATCAAAAAAAGATAATATTATTAATGAAATGCTCAAAATTAATAAGATTGAAGAATCTAGACAATTAAATTTAGATGAACGTAATGTTCTCGCCAATTTAAAAAATGAACTAAATTCTATTTTAGAAAAGGAGGAGGTTATGTGGAAGCAGAGATCCAGAATCCAATGGATCAATGAAGGTGATAATAACACTAAATTCTTTCATAATATAGCTAATGGTAGAAAATGTAGTAACACAATTAACTCCATTATTGTTAATAATGAAGAGTTAGTTGATCAAAGAGATCTCAATAAAGCTTTTACAGATTATTATAAGGATATTTTTGGCACTAGAATCAAACATAGAATCAATGTTAGATGGAAAGATCTGTACCCATCCGATTCTATTGTTGATTTATCTGAGCTTGATAATCCCTTTTCTGTAGAGGAAATTAGAAAAGCAATTAATGACATGCCAAGTGATAAATCACCTGGACCTGATGGGTTTCCAATTTTATTTTATAAAACTTTTTGGGACGTTTTAAAATTTGACTTAGTTAATATGTTTAATGATTTTTATAATGGTAATTTGCAATTAGGGAGATCTAATTTTGCAAATGTTATTTTGTTACATAAAAAAGTAGGAGCTAAAAACTTAAAAGATTTTAGACCTATTTCTTTGATTAACTGTTCAGTTAAAATCATTTCTAAAGTTCTAGCTAATAGACTTAGTACAAGAATGAACGATTTAATTGATTGTTCATAATCGGCTTTATTAAAGGGAGAAATATCACTGGTGGAGTGGCAGTTGTTCAAGAATATGTTAATTACTGTTGTAAGAATAACATAACCTGTGCGATTTTAAAACTTGATTTTGCTAAAGCTTTTGATTCGGTGGATTGGGATTTTCTTGTAGATATCTTTCATGCTAGAGGTATTGGTGATAGATGGATCAATTGGATTATGACTTTGCTTAGAACTGGAAACTCTAGTATTATGGTTAACGGTATATTAGGTAATAGAATTCAATCTAAGAGAGGTTTAAGGCAAGGGGATCCCTTATCGCCTTTATTATTTAACTTAGCTGCTGATGTTTTTGCTAAAATTATTAAAAGAGCAGTGGATAATGGATCTCTAGGGTGTGTAGGCAATGACATTTCGCGTAATGGTATATCGGTTCTTCAATTTGCTGATGATACCTTACTTTTTTCTTCCCATCTTCCTAGACACATTATAACCCTCAAGTTTATCCTTTACAGTTTTGAACTTTTATCTGGTTTAAAAATAAATTTTGACAAAATTTTCGTGTTAGTTTTAATTGATTTTGAAAAAATTGAAACCTTAGTTGCTAATACTCTAAATTGCAATACTATGAACTTTCCTTTTGACTACCTTGGCTTTGTGATTAGACCCACCAATCTCAAACATGACGATTGGATTATTATCATTGATAAAATCAAAAATAAGATTTCTAACTGGAATGGGAGATATTTATCTAGAGCAGGTAGACTAGTTTTAATAAATTCGGTTTTATCAGCCATTCTGATTTATTGGATGTCCATGCATCTATTTCCAAATTGGGTTATTGATAAAATTGATAAAATTAGAAGAGATTTCTTATGGAGTGGGGAAAATTCTAATAATAATATAAAATGTCTAGTAAATTGGGAAACCGTTTGTAAGGCCAAAAAGGAAGGTGGTTTAGGAGTTATTAATTTGCGTAATATGAATTTGTCCTTGCTAGGTAAATAGTTATGGAAGTTTAAGGATATTAATGATAACGCTATTTGGAAAGAGATCATTTCTAAATATTACTATAATGGAAATAGCAATTTATATCAAATTGCTTCTCCAGCCACTCAAAATATATCTAATTTTTGGAAAAACATTTTAAAATGTCATGAGATTTTTAACTTAGGAGTAAATACAATAGTTCATTCTGGTAATTGTACTTCTTTTTGGCATGACCGTTGGATTTCGGTCTTACCTCTTAAATTGGATTTTAAAGAGCTTTATGTAATTTGTAATTTTAAGTCTGCTTTAATTAATGAAGTTTATTCTCCTGAAAATGATCCTCCTTGGAATTTTAGCTTTAATAGAATTTTAGAAGGTTCAACTCTTAGGCAACTTTATTTGCTTTATGCAAGATTAAATCTTTGTAATATCGATAATGATAATGATATTATTTGTTGGGAATGGGATAAGAGTAAGAAATATACTTTTAATTCTTTTTACAGATTTATTAATTTTTCTAGTACAATAAATAACACATTTAAATTTATTGGAAATCTAATGCTCCTCCTAAATCTAAAATTCATATGTGGTTAATACTGCATGGAAAACTTAATACAATAGAATTCTTAAAAAGAAAGAATATTCAAAATGATAATAAATGTTATTTTTGTCATCTGCATCTTGAAGATATAAAACATATATACTATGATTGCACAGATTCTTATTACATTCTAAATAATATTCCTAAAAATTTTAATTTTAATATAACAACTAAAATTTTGGATTGTGACTTCTACTGGAATAATTTTAGATTTAGGTTCAAAAAGAATACTAGATTTTTACTTGACACTTTAATCATTATTATTAGTTGGTATATTTGGTTTGAAAGAAATCAAAGAATTTTTAATAATAATAATAGTCATTTTAACAAATTGATTTTTACAATTTCTTCATTCTGTTTTAATTGGATTTCTAATCCCAAATATAAATTAGCTAAAAATAATCTATTTAAAGGGTATCTTAATAAGGTTAGTTATAATATTAGCTTATTCAAACACAACAATTATATATTTAACATTAACAGTATTAACATTAATATTTTTTCAAATTTATATGATGATCTAAATGTTAATCATAACTTACTTATGATTAAAGATTCATAAGAATCTTTTAAGTTTTGTTTTAATTATTGTTCTGTATTTGGTGTTATTAGTTTATAGGTTTTTATTCTATTGTTTTTGTCTTGTTTAGTCTTATTTAGGTTTTATTTTCTACCTCATCTATACATATATATATATGTATATTAATCATATAAATATACATATATATGTATAATTCTTACTTTTTCTTTAGTCATCCTTCAGATACAGGTATGGGTGATAGGGTGTCAGGCTCTTTTTGCAGGTTCTCATGTCTTCAGATTGCAGTATTACGGATTGCAGAGAGGCCATCAAAGTAGAGTTTTCCACTCAGGATTATTTGCAGTTCCACCACTAATGTAGGATACTTTCATCTCCATTGTGGCGTATTATCTTCAGGAGGATCCATTCTTCTGCTTGGCACTTCTTCCTTTGTACAGAGTCTCCAGAGCAGATTTTCCATTCAGCATCATATTTGGTTCCACTTCAGAGTAGATGTTTCTTCATTCTTTCCAATCCAGATGCATGGAGCTTCCTTCTTAGTTTGTGATGCATAGGGCTCCTGATTCATATGTATGGAGTATCATATTCTTTTGTTTCTAGGTACTTCTAACACCGTAGTATCGGGTGGTGGCCATGCCGGAACTCGATATGGGGGTGTGATGGGTGGTGGCCTTGTTGGAACTCATCTTAGGGGTACCTGATTTTTCTTTGATACTTGTATTTAGTTTTGTTACCTACCAGGCATGTTGGCAGCACCTTATTATTGTGATATATATTGTTGCATGTGTGCTCTCCTCTATTTTCAGAGGATCACACATTTTTCTCGAAAAAAAAAATTTGGATGGTAATGTGCATATAAAGGGATAAATGTGTTTGTTGCAGTGTAAACCCTAGCACCTATAAATGTACGCATTAACCATGTACATTATTTATACATTGCATATGCACTATACACATGAGTATATTTAAATATACTCATGCGTTCAAATTCAAATTAGTCTAATATTTAATGAAATTAATAAAGCAAATAAAATAAGATTTTATTTAAATAATATTTTAGATTGGGTCTAAAATCAGTTAGAATTCATAGGTCCAGTAAAGGTCCAAAAATGGAAGAAGAAAATTGAAATTCACCTATTAACCCATTACAACCTATTCTGATTCATACAATTGTATCAGAGTCCAATAGCCTATGCCATTTAAATTAGCAGCATTATGGCTAACTTATTGAGCCTACCAATTTAGTAGTTGTCTAAAAAGGTAGCTTCTAAGATTGATTTAGGTAATCAAGCACTCTGCTCTACCTAGCTATTAATCTAGCCTGAAGGATGATGTTAGCCCAGAGCTTATCCCAAATATAAAACCCCAAGTTGATCTTGGGCCTCGGGCTAATTTTCAAATATATTTTGAAAATTTAAATTAATTTAAATTTAAAATTTAAGTTTAAAATATGAAAGAAAATTTTATAAATTTATAAATTAAAATTGTTTTAAAAATTAATATATTGTTTTTGAAATTTTATTTTAATTAGTTATTGATTAATTAAATTAAAACATAAACAATGATATATGTACGTTTATCTTAAAATGTTTAAGATACATAATAATAAAATTTTCCAAATTAATTTTATTTTAGTTAAAATTATTTAAAAAATTAATAAATAATATACATTTATAATGATATTTGTACATAAAATCACTATAAAAATGAAATATTCAATTTTAAAAAGTTTAAAATAAATAAAATTATATTAATTAAGGTTTTAGTTAACTGATTAATTGAATAATATTTTGTTAATTAAATTAAAATTAAATTAAATATGATTTAATTAAATCGAGTGGAACTATAGGAGACCCAAAATTAGGTTTAAGGAATAAATACGTGTGTGTATTACATATACCATGATTTTAGATGTGTTTGACACTTAAATCATGGTGGTGCTTCATAAGAAATACATTACTCCCTAAATCGGTATTACTCAAATAAATTAATGATTATGAATCTCTAATATAAATGTTGTCCTCTACCATTTATATATATATTAATAAATCACTTGCATACCATCTAGTTGTTGAGCAAACTTAAATTAGAAATATTATGTGTAGTATTATTAATATATACAGTAGACAAGGTAGGATAACTCTATATATTTGTTGAGAAAACACAAGGTACATACGTTATACTTAGACCGCTGCGAAATGGTAGGTATGGGTGAATAGTCTCTTTTGATTTTTTGAACAAACTCAAGGTCAAAATGAGATTAGGACAAAGACCACGGGTTAGGAGTTATATGTGATACCATTGGTAAGGTGTTATCCATCGCTTACGGGCCTATGATTTGTTGAGCAAACTGAAGGTCGGACCTAAGGCAAGCAATTCCTAACATTCGCTAGAGAAGTAAAAGGACTTCTATATTTTTCTTCGTGTTTTGAGAAAAATAAATATCTATTTGGAGCATATTAGTACAATGAAATAAATATGTTTAACCTTACTTATAATATAAGAACATTTGTTATGTATAAAATATCCTAATCTACTTAAATTAATTACGTGGACATTAAATGTCCACACCAAAGTTACTTTCAGAAAATGAGAAGCTAACTGGACCTAATTGCATCTACTGGCTGAGAGCAATCAAAATAGAGCTAACTTATGAACGCTTATGGTCATCTATGCATGAACCACCAAAACAAAACCATTGAAGATGCGGATCCTGAGTTAGTGATCGCTTATAAAAAATGGGTAGTGGATCTTGAAATAGCCCAAGTTCACGTAATGTCTACTTTTAGACAAACCATTGCAAAATTAGCATAAAGGCACGATTGTCCATCAAATCTTTGATAGCCTCAAAGCGTTATTTGGGGAGCAATCTCATTCTATAGGTTATCAGAATATTAAGAAACTATTCGATCCTAAAAAGACAAAGGGCACTCATGTAGATGAATATGTCTTAATGATGAAAGACTATATTGATAGACATTCACAACTAGACGTTACTATAAGCAATGAGCTACAAGTGGATTTGATCTTAGGGTCTCTTAGTTCATAGTTTAAGTTGTTCATATTGAATTACAATATGAACTAGCTGAATGTGAACCTCGTGGAGCTGCTCAATATGTTGACATCAACCAAGTCCACATCTAAATATCAAGGCACGGTGATCACTATAGAAGGAAAGACATCGTCCTCGAATGATTCCAAGATGAGAAAGCGAGTTAACAGTAAGAAAAGTGCTCCTAATGACAAGGTGAATGTCACCATTGTGAAAAGAAGGAGCATTAGAAACAGAATTGTCGAGATTACCTGAAACTTGTCAAAGAGAAGAAAGAAAATAGTTATACTGCTCCTACAGGTATGTTTATGATTCAAATTTTTTTTGCAATCAATAAATTATCTTGCGTTTTAGATACAGATCTAGAACTCATATTTGTAATTCACTATAGAAACTTAGGAGCAGACGACATGTGACAAAAGGAGTAATGAGACTTTAAGTTGTTGATGGATCTATTGCAGATGCAACTGCAGTTGGGGACTATCGTTTACTTTTTCCCAATGGTTTTGGTTTAGTTTTAAATAATTGCTATTATGTAAAAGACTTTATTTCTGGTATTATATCAGTTTTGAGATTGTCTAAAACCGGTTTTGGTTTCAATTGCAATAACAATATTATGAATATTGTGTTTGGTGTAAATAATATTTATGATGGTGTTGTGGATAATGGGATTTATGTACTTAGTCTTAATCAAATTTTTAATGTGAATAATTCCTCTAATGATGACATAAATAATAATTATCTTTGTCATTGTAAGCTAGGTTATATCAATGACAAAATACTGCACCAATTGAAAATAAAAGGTTTTTTACCATCATTTTTAAGAATTTATTGATACTTGTGAGTCATGTCTAAAAGGAAAATGATCAAGCATCTCTTTAGTAAGAGCAACGATAGAGTTAATAAACTCTTGGGTCTTATAGACTTTGATGTACGTGGCCAAATGCCTATAGTTACAAAAGATAATTCTTTTTTACTTTGTTACTTTTATTGATGATTTCTCAAGGCTAGGATAAGTATATCCTAGGAAGAATAAATTTGATGTCTATGAGAAAATTTAAAAGGTATAAGAATGAGGTTGAAAATTAAAAACCATAAGATTAAAATACTTCAAACTTATCGAGGAGGTGAGCATGTTAGCAAAAATCTCCAACAATACTTAAAAAATAATGGGATTATCTCTTAGGTTGCTTACTATATACTCCCCAACACAATGGTGTTTCGAAAAGAAGGAATCCAACCCTATTAGGCATTGTTCATTTCACAATGAGTAAAGATGAGTTACCTCTTCCTTAACGGGGATAAGCGCTAGAAACTACAGTGCATATGCTGAATTTGATACCTACCAAATCTATGCCAAAAACCCCATATAAGATGTGGTATGGGAATAAACCCCGAATCAAGTATTTTAAGGTGTGGGGTTGTCCAACCTACGTAAAGAACGTTGGTCCCAATAAACATAAGGCAAGATCAGTTTTGTGTAAATTTATATGATATCCCAAGAATTCATTAGAATATATTCTCTACAACACCAAGGAACAAAAGGTTATTGTTTCTCAACATGATGTCTTTTTTGAAATTAAATTTCTTATGAAAGAAATTAATAGTGAGATTGTGGACTTGGATGAGGTCTAAGAAAATAACATGGAGGCCGAACTGGTAGATGAATCAAATTCACTAGTATATGAGTACACACAACCTATTAGAAGGTCTAGTAGGGATTCTCGTGCACCAGAGAGAAACTACGGTTTTCTTGTGGATGGCAAGAAAAATGATTGCATCTTAAAAGACGATAGTCCTCTTCCATTCCATCAAGCACTGTAGCATAAAGATTCCACACTTTCGCTTAAAGCCATGAAATCCGAAATGGATTCATATATGAAAAAAAAAGTGTGGACTTTAACCAACATACCCAAAGGGAAAAAACCCATCAGCTATAAATGGATTTTTAATAAAAAACTAAATGTGGATGGCTAGGTAGAGACCTATAAGGCAAGACTAGTTGCGAAAGGGTTTCGTCAAATTCAGGGTATCGATTATGATGAAATATTTTCGCGCTAATCATGCTTAAATCCACTCAAATAATGCTTGCTATCATCACGTTCTATGACTATAAAATATGGTAAATGGATGTGAAAATGACATTTCTAAATGATGATTTAGAAGAGACCGCTTACATGTCCAACCCTAGGGCTTCAAGGTTAGTGAGAGCGTCGAAAAGGCATGCAAATTGTTAAGACCAATTTATGGTCTTAAACAAGTTTCTAGGACTTGAAATAAGTGTTTTGATAAAGTAACCGAATAGTTGTTTTTATCAGAATAAAGAGGAAGTGTGCATATATAAGAAAGAACAAAGAAGTGCTATAAGTCCTACATGTCGATGATTTACTACTAATTAGCAACAGCATTGCATTGTTGCAATTGGTGAAAGTGTGTTATTCAAAAACTTATCCACGAAGGATATAGGAGAAGAAGCAAATATACTTGCTACTAAAATCTCTAGAGATAGAGATAAGAGGTTGATGGGATTGTCCAAATCCATGTACATAAATGCCATACTAAAAAGGTTCAGTATAAAGAATTCAAAATGCGGATATGTTTCGATGCAATTGGAATCGTTCTTTCTAAGAAGGACGCTCTTCATACTAATGAGGAGAGGAAGCATATGAAGAGGATACCATATGCATCTTCAGTCAGTTACATAATATACACTATGCTATGTACCAAAATGTATGTGGCTTATCCATTAGGATGTGTAAGCCGATACCTTGTCTAATCTTGGTGGGAAGCACTAAAATGATATAAAATGTATACTTAAGTATTTGAGAAATAATAAAGGCTTATTCCTTATATACGGGAATGAAGATTATGAAGGGGTATACTGATTCCAGCTTTTAGAGTGATATGTTTTTACATTGAATGGTGGGACCTTTAGTAGGACATGTTCTAAGCAATAAAACAGCGGCTGATTCAACGATGGAGGCCGAATACACTGCCCTTAATGACAAAAGAAGCGGTATGGCTGTGAAAATTTATGGCTGAGCTAGAGGTAATTCCGAACATTGAGTATCTAATGACATTATTTTCTGACAACAATGTTGTGATGCATATTGCAAAGGAACCAAGAGCTCACAAGAAGTCAAGGCACAATCTTCATAAGTTCCACTTTATTAGGGAGTTCATCGCTAATAAAGAAGTTGTGATTGATATATTAGCTACCAAGGACAACATAGTAGATCCATTCACTAAGGGACTAGATCAGTCAGTTCTTAGCCAATTGATCAAACGAATGTGATCAAGATTCCTTAATTGGACCCAAGTGCGGGTGAGAGATTGATAGAGTTAGGGGTTTTCCCTAGGAGTAATTCTGTAATTTGTAAAAATTATTAACTTTGTCATAAAATATCATTTGATATAAATAGTGTTTTTATTTCTATTATATACTTCATATTATGCTCTATTAATTAATTATTTAATTTAGGTATATTAAATAGAAAATCCTTCAGTGATATGTTATGTGATAGTAACTACAAAGTGTTGTAATCGTGAGATATTTATCGCATTAAAAATAACATATCATTTTAAATATTCACAGTCAAGATGTTTCGAGATAGGATATCGGTACATCCGTTAAGAGTAGAGTACAAAATGTTCTCAAAATGTTGGGCAACGTATTAGCCATGGCTACTAGGGCACTAAGGGTTCATTTTTTGGTAGTTATTATATAACTACAGATTGACTCACTCAAAAGTTTTCAATTGGTTAATATAGCTAAGGTCAAATAGAGCATCTTGAAATGATGATATTATACGATTCACTCGACTTAAGAAAACTATTGAACTTCAATATGGATATTCTACTTTGATTAAGTTAAATCGTGGCACGGCGTCCATCGAATGACTAAAGTTGGGTCCGAGTTGAAGCATTGGGAGTGAAACACTATTTAATAGAGAATTCGTCTCTTTAATTATATGAGGTCAATGTCGAGGTCAATAGCAGTAAAATCAAAGTCAAAGTCTTTGGTCATAGCAGTGTGATTAATAATATTGTTATTATTGAACTAAGGATTTGTGTTTGGACGAACTATAACGACCCGAAATTTCAAACACTTCGTATTTTAAGTATATGAATTATTTAAATATTTGAATCTTAGATTATATTTATTTAATAACCTTGTAAATCCCCTTTTCAATAATAACTAATAATGATAAACTTGATTTTGAAATTTGTTTACAAAATTATATACTTCAAAGAAAAATCGATGATGTGACCGAAAATCGGTTTATCGATAAGAAGCTTTTTAATTGATATAAGTTTTTTGAACTCTTTGTACTTCTCTAATTAACATATAAACACATTACTAACTAATTAACACATTTTGCTTCGTAATGTAAGTGGAATCTTCTTGAAGCTTCCAGAAGATAAGGAGATATTTCATGTAAGAGGTAGTTTGGTCATTTTCTTAGAAGGAGCTGTGATGGAGCATGTGGGTGGGTGAGCCTTCCATGACAAGCCAAGGGAGTGAGAGAAAGGGTAGGGAGCACCACTTCATGCCTATATAAGTGGGTGCATACCCCTTGAATCCATTTCACACTTTTAGTGCAAAAATTCTATATACTTCATATCCTTCTCTTCATTAAATTTCCTAAAGAAAATAATTTCAAAACAACCCCAAATCAACTCAAAATAGGCTAAGGACCTTAGGAAAAAATCACAACACCTCCATTAAATTTGGATCTAGAAGTTTGGAAGCACACAAGCCCAATCAATTCTAGGTTGTGAGCTATTTAGGGGCTTTTAGGAAAGGGCAAGTGCAAAGCAAGGTTGAAGATAGGAAGTTAGGTGTTTGCAAGGTTGAGTTAGGAAGTGGAGGCTTGGACTTGCTTGTTTGATTGGTTAATATTAAGCTAACTCATCACCTTTAATGAAAATATTGTGAATATATGTTTGTGTTTAATTGTATATTTGTTGCTTGAATGGATATTGATATATGTTGTAATATTGATTTAATTCTTGCTTTAAAAGAAAATGGCATATTTAATCCATTTGTATGGACTTGAATGACTTGTCACATAGCCTTGAAACAAAGCACATAGGTTGTATTTGGACTTTGGTTTAGGTTGGACTTGGATTATAAAGTGCTCGTATGGCGATATTCGCTATAGATGCACTTAGGAATTGCCTTGTGTTCGGTAATTCTAGGGAACTTTGTAGAGAGATCCTTAAGGATTTATTGCCATATTTGTGATTTATATTGTGTATGCTTTCTGTTATAAAAAGATTAGATCATAAAAAGTTAATTAACATAAAGAAAAGTGGTCAAACTTTCACTTGTATAAGACTGCCCTCATTTTAGCCTCTGTTCTGAACTTTAAAGGTTTAGAAATGACTTTAAATTTAAGTATTTTATTTTATTCATTTTACAAATGTTTGGTTACTAATATTAGAGTATTTAAAAGTGGTTTGAGATTTTTTTGTATTTTTAAGAATTAGTTATGAATTTTTAAAGAAGATGCTTTACTTTTAGATAAAAGGAAAACATGGTATTTCCAAGTATTTAAGTAAATTATAAACTTGTTATTTTCAAGTAACATTTTGAATGAATGCTTTAAAACCTATTATAAGTATTTTAAAAGCATTTTTAGGTATATACAAATCTTTGAAAATTAGTTGATTATTTTATTAAACTGTTAATATCATATGTAATATAATAACTTTTAAATTGTTTTATTAAATATCTTAGTTTATAAATAAATTTATATACATACATACATGCATACATACATACATATATATCAATTTTAAAAAGGGTTTCTAAGTTATAAACAATTGATTTAAAAAGAGATTAGGAATTGCTTAGTGGCTAAATCATGATTTTGTTTAATTATTGTTAGGAAAAGTAATTATCTATGCTTAACACTAAAGCCGAAGAAGATAGACTTACCTATTTGTGAGAGTTAAGATTATTGTTCGAGTCGGGTTTAATAGCAATAGTGCACTAACCAACCAGCTTCACTCTCGACCGAGGAATAGTTATGTCTGGAATGTCGAAAACATGTTAATAGTGTTATTTACTTACTCGTTAATGGAAAATATTTAGTCCCGTACTTAGCACTGAAAGCCAACTAAGTAGACTTGTAACATCTCATATTTTTGGTAACATTATTCAAGATATTTAATTAGTTAAAGTAAATAAAATAATGTGTTGATTAGGGGATTGAGATTTGATTTTTATTAAGGGTTAGTCGTGCCATATAACCAATGAATTAAAATAAGAGTTTAAATGAAATAGAGGAGGGGAAAAATTGGAAAGAGGCTATTCTTATACCCTAAACCCTTGGCTATGTATCCCATACACTTTCATTTTCATTTATCAAAATTTTTAAACTTGAGGCCAGCCACCATTAATAAGAGAAAGAGGAAGAAGATTAAGAAAAGCTAAGGAAGAAGCTAAATCAAATCAAATCCATCCAAATCTCAAGCTCCTTTATCCCTAAAGCTAAGGTGAATAATGACTACATCTCAAATTCCTTATTGTTTTCGGTTTTAAGATGAAATCCAAACCTTTTTGCAATGATTTTCCATGTTTTTGAATGGTGGAATGATTATATATACTGGTTGATGATTTATGTTTGTTCATATAGACTTTATGACATGTTTTAAGGTGAAAACCTATCAAATGACATCCAAATGTCTTGCGAATTTTTATATAGACCAGAAATGATATTTTAGAGATGGGTTTCAATTTTCAGAATTTATGTGGATTTTATATGAATTTTCTAGCAAAGAAAATGTTATCTTGAGTTAAAAATTATTTACGGTTAAATAATTAATGGTTTGCACCTAAAATTAATATATGTTAGGAAACATATTAAAAAAGATTTTCTGGAATTTTTGTAGAATTTTCTTAAGTGTTTTAATGGATATATAAAATTATTTAAGGTATGCGACTTAAATCTTTTATATATTTATAAAAAGGAGAAGGGGTTTTTTGTAATTAATTCAAAATTATTAATTTTGGAAATTGGCAGTATTTTTAGAAAAGAGAACTTGCAACCAATCCCAATTTGACAAACAAGGCAGGTTAGGTACAAAGAAATTGTTTAAAAAGGACTAATCTACATGGTTTTCACTATTTCGATGCTTTCGGCATCAGGCTTTCGCTTCCTTACCTTCGCCACCGAATCTATCGAAACTAATGCACATGGTATCAGGTAACTATTACCTAGTGAATTGGGTATAGGCAGAAGGTATAGGGTCGAAGCTATGGGTTCCGAAGGGGTTGAAGCAATACTTTACTTTTAAATGAAAATGCGCCTGCTTGCTTTTGACTGAATAGCTTTCGACTTGGTTGGCTTTCGACCAGGTCAAATGGTTTTAAATGGTTTCGATTGTGCTGCACCTTTGTTTTTAAATAAATGCTTTCAACTGGGTCGAAACCCTTGACTGCCTCTTTCTACCTTTCGACCCAGGTTTCGAAAGGGTTTCTTTTCTTTGTTTTTCTTTTCAAACTTGACCACTTCTCCAATGCTTTTGAAGTGATGGTTTCGACACCATCACTTCTTTACTTAGGAATGATTTTGAAAGAAATGATTTCGACTTTAATGGGTTTCTGATCCTTTTTCTCTACTAGAAGGCATAATCCAAATGGTTTCGACCGAAACGGTTTTCATAGGTTTCGAAGGAGTAAATTTTTGAATGGTTTCGAAAGGTTTCCACATGTTTTAAAATTGAACCCAAGTGCTTTCAAAAGGTTTGTGTTTATAAAGGTTTGATGTTTTCGAAAGGTTTCGAAGGGGTGGTTCCCAAATGGTTTCGAAGGAGTCTAAAGAGAAGGTTTTCTGATGGTTTCAAAAAAGCTGAAAGGAAATGTTTTTCCAATGTTTTCAAAAGGCCTGGTTTAAAGGTTGTAAAGATGGATGTCTAATGTTTTAAAGCTTTCAAAGGAAAGGCTTTTAATGGTTTCGAAAGGGTTATTTTTAATGGTTTCGAAAGGGTTGTTTAACGTTTTTAAACAAAGGTTTCGAATATACTAACTAGGTAGCATAGCTTAAGTGTTTTAATGTTAAAAAGGATTTTAGATAATTTTGAGCAGATAGGTAATCCTCATTAAAATACATCAACATTATTTTGAGTAAATTATATATAACATGGCAAAATAGCTTAGAGTAAAGCTAAGAATATATTTTCCTTGTATAAGTATGGTTTAAAAGGTTAAATCATTTTGAAAAGGTTTTCAAGAAAAAAAATGAAGGGTAGTTAACCCTAAGAAAATGATTTGGACAGATAGTCCATTTTGATTCGGACAGTTAGTCCAGTTTGCGGGCAGTCAGTCCAGTTTTTGGATAGATAATCCATTTATTACTTGTGGACAGATAGTCCATTAGTTACAGGGTTATAGCTTAATGGACATAGCTATTATTATTATTATAATTATTATTTTAATTAGGTTGATTAACCAGTTTGGTTGCAAGAATTTTTTTGCAAAATATATGTTTTAAAGAGGATATTAGTGAGGGAAAACTCGTTCCGCTAAGCGGTATGGTCTCACTTAATTCCAATAAACCGAGATGTAACGGTATTATTCACACCAGGCTTTAAGTCTGACTTGAAGTTTCTATTTTCCCTTAAACTCTTGGGCGCTCAAAATTGATTTAAGTAGGCTGATTGTTGAGGTTTTTAGGTTTTAGTAATTTTGGCGAATAAAGCTTCCGGATACAAGCAGGTGGCTGACGGATAGCTAAATTGGAGTTACAGTTTATTCTATTTATTTCCGCTATGTGTATAAAGTCAAATATGACTATATTGACTCTCGTCAACCAAGGGGGCATTGTCATATGTCGCTCTTGGCATATTTTGTAACTGATATATTTGATCATTTCTTGGGAAACGTTAAGGAATTATGTAACTTAGATATGAATTATTATTTTGAAATGTAATCAGTAAAATGTTGTTTTTTGAAATCTGTGATTTTGTTCATATTCAAGTGCTTTTGATATTATGGATACCATTAGCATTACCGTATTTTGTTACCAGAAGTTAATACTATAGATGACTGCAGCATCTGTAGTGCTTAGCTTTTGGCCTCCAGATACGGGATGTCACAAGACTTGTCTATTTGTGAGAGTAAGAATGAAGTGTCTAGGTAAGGTTTTGGTATGCAACCAGTGCTCTAACTTACCTGGCTTCACTCTTGACCGAAGGATAGTATAAGTTGAGAAGTTTAGAAATGTGAAAGGTATACGAACCTTGATTTCCATAAGCGATCGTCTTTAGAACTAAGTAGTTGACTAGTCAAATACCAAACTTGACAAAATATTAACTAAGATCTTCAAATGAATGTTTTTAAAGATAATAAGGAGTACAAAATTTGTTTTCAGGTTGTTATGACAATGTGTTAATAAAATTGGTCTTTAACCCTTTTTGATTATACTTAGTAAAGTAATTAAATTTATAATAAGAATGTTTTATAGATAATTATAAAGGAATGGTTTTGGGTTTATAGTAATGATGTTTTGGTGATATTTGTTTTTAACCTATTAAAATATACTTGGAAAATGGTAAAATCTAATTTAAGATTTGTGAATATTCTTATACCTTTTGGGATAAGAATATAAATACATTTCTAAGTATTGAAAAGAGTATAAATGAATAGTGAATAGCAGTATAGATGTATATATCTTTGTTAAAGTATTTTAAATATATATACAAGTATTGACAAAGAAGTTTTTAATTAATAAAAGGATTAATTAAATAAAAGGGATTAGAAGTTACTTAAGTAGCTTAACCGTACTTTGCCTGAATTAATCATGCTTTATTTATTTGCTTGTTTATGGAAAGTATTTAGTCATATACTTAGCACTAAAAGCCAATGAAGCAGGCTTGTCTATCTGTGAGAGTTAAGAATGATGTTTGAGTAGGGTGTAGAAGCAATAGTGCTCTAACCTACCGGCTCCACTCTTGACCGAGGGATAGTGTGAGTTGAAAAGATCTGAAACGTGATAAGTATACGAGACTTAATTTCCATTTATGATCGTACATCTTGTACTTGATAGCTAGTTAGTCGACTATCGAAATTGACCAAAATAACTTAGGAAATATTTAGAAGAAACATGAGGCCAAAATGACACAGTTATCTTTGAAGATGTGATATTGTACATTTGTCTTGCTCTTCTAAGACAATTGATAAGGAAATCTTCCCAAATAGGAAATGATCCCCTCCCTTATGCATTATCTGTTTATTTCTGAAAGAACCGGGGTTCAGTTAACCGGAATTCTATTGATTGGTTTTAAAGCATCTGGTAAGCAAGGGAATGTACTTATATGAGATGACTCGAAAACATAATCGCTTCAAAACCATATACGCAATCTTTGTTCTGGAGTCAGTTGTGAAATGAAATGTTATAGAGTTGAACCGTCTATACTAAGGTTAAGTCCAAGGGAGAGGTCAGCGTTAACATTTCAGACTAATGCTATAGAGTTTAACTGTCTATCCTAAGATTTAGGGAGAGGTCAGTGTTAGCACTTATCGGTCGACTAATGCTAGGATCCTAGTAGGGATTCGTGGACTATTCGAGATGCTGGAATCCATTTAGCGATTCATGTTCTGTTCGAGCGATGAAAACTTATATGAAAGATGCCGTACTAGCCTCGAAATCAGTAAATGATAAAAACCAAAGTAGAGTGCCTAGTCCTGAAGGGTTTAGCGAGCCCAACAAGGTATATCAACTCCATATCTAGAGATGCTATCGGTATTGCTAGTGGGAGTTGATGATATTCGATATAACATCTTTGGGCATACCAGCTATGGCTTACCTTATGGTATATTTTATCTAGAGATATATGACGCTCAGAAGGATATCTCGGATCCTTGTGTAGGAGATCCACCTCGATGTATTGAGGGTATCTCCACCAAAATCCTACACAATTATGCAAACGTGCCTTAGCGGTTTTTGATTGTGTACCTGGTTATTATTATGGTGTACACGTACCATAGCTATTTCTTACTTATATTCTACACCCTAGACATTATCTATTATACCGAACATGTACTTAATAGATGGTTGGTTCTTTTGAGGGAAAACCAATCTGGGATTCAGTTGGTCACGAAAGGTGTTGTTATACGTCACATATATTTCTTGAGTTTCTCGCAGACCTATGTCTAACTCGTGGTTTTTTATTTCCCTTATTTCCATGGGTGCTCTTTCGAGTAGTTTAAGAAAGGCATGTTTTCGTCGACATTCTTTGGAGCTTTTGGAGATGATCTAGATGCAATTCACCTACCTTAGTATTCTCATGTCTACTGCATTACTGCATTGTATATATCAGCATATATGAGGACAAGTTGTTATAATTGTCCAGGCTGATGATAATACTTATGGTTGTAACTCTGAAATGCTATTTATCTTTAGAGTGGCAGTTTGTAGTGTCTTTTGATATTATATGTTATCGTTCTGTTGTGAGATTCTGATGTTGTGTTCTCTTTTTCGTTGTTCTATTTCCTTTTCTTTTATTTTACCCTAACAATTCATCTTTTTCGCACTTGAGTGCTCGGGACATGAATACTGTTGATGTATTAGTGTCAACACTTGAGGGTCGAAAAGGCGAGTTATTATATGTCGTATTAGAGCTGAAGGTTAAGTGAGAACCAGTGGCTTTGGTTGGGTATGATCCATTAAGGGATAGGGTAATAGAATGCCGTAATATGAATTGAGTGTATTATATATATGATAGTGTATATATATATATTTGTTATATTAGTATAATATAAAAGTTGGAGTTGATAATCTAGTCTAATTCATGTAGGGATTAATAATGCTTATCTATTATCCCTCGTTGATTAGCTTAGCCACGCTCAACCAATTTATGAGCATTGATATCCCTTGTAGAATGATTTGACACGCTCGACCAACTTATGAGCAATATTATCATTTGTAGAAGTATTAGCTTATTATTGTTGATTCATGGGTTTTGATTCATGACACAAGCTTCGGAGATCATAAGACGAACTACAAAGAGAATACTATACGAAGGCGACAAAAAGAGAATAAACGTATATTGTGCACTACAAAGGAGACAAGACTACAATCCAGAGATTAGTATGAATATTTTATTAGATTGAGTCTAAGAATATTGTTAAAATCATTCCTCAAGTAGTCACACACACACATACAAATAGTTGTATATTGTTTTATACTTGAAAAAATGTGATCTGTGCACATAACAGCAGGTCGGTCGACCGACCAGTAAACTCGGCTGACCGAACCTGTGTTAGTGCACAGATATGCACTATTTTTTGCACGATTTTAAACTCAGCTGACCGACCAGAATTTTCAGTCAACCGACCTGGAAATAACGGCTATTTTTCTGAAGAGTTGCGATCGTTCGTGAAGAGGAATCACCTTAAATCCAAGAGATATGGTCACAACTTTTGATTGAAACTCTTCATGAAAGATTGTAACTATTCTACAACTATATAAACATGTTTAATTCACTTCTACAATCACCAATTCTTGTTTATAATTCTGAAATCTATTCTCTATTTATTTCTACAAATAAAAGCATTCATTCTCATTCAATATCGCTAGAATCCCTGAATTAATTCATATACTTCGATTCTACGCGATTATCCTCCTTCTAAATCTTCACACACACTATATATTCTTGAGGATTTGATTATAGGAGAATTGTACTATAAAAAGACAATCCGTGTTATTCAGAACACATTCGTCAACAAGTTATTTGTATTAAGTTGAAGTCCTCTTCGGCTGTTGAGGCGGAAAAATTCCTGTTCGGCTGCTTATGTATTGTATACCTATTCCTACGGGTTAAGTGAGGGGTTTAGTCAAAGTTAAATCCAAAGGGTATTCTGGGACTGGACGTAGAACGGGAAGTTCGAACCAGTATAAAATTTCCTGGCGTGCTTACTTTAATTTTTATTTTACTGCTATTATCAGTTTCCGCATTTATATACCATATTACACGATCCTTAGTACTGCACGTACATTTTCAAATATTACTCAGCTAGTTTACAAGCATTGTTACCATGTGTTGATTGGTTAGTTATGCTTGGCCAGTTTATGAGCATTAACCATTGTTCGTTAATTATTGATTTGTGCTTGACTAGTTTATGAGCAGTTTTACTTTTCAACATCATGGGTTGGGTAGAAAGAAATTGTGAGTACATTGAATTGAAAACTTTATGAATTGAGTTTCACAATTTGACTATAAGGCATTCGGTGACAATGTTGGGTTAAAAGTTAAATATAGAAAATGATGTTTATTGTAATCTAAAGGAAAGATAAGATATGTTGTAAACATACATTTGTGAAAATAATTTATTTTAGAAAGTAACTTTATATAAGTATGGTTTATAAATAAAGAGGATTTAAACTAATATTATGAGAACTTAAATCCTGGTGTCTTTGAAAATGTTTTTCCAGATTTTGGAGAAAATAATAATAGTATAATTTGAAAGTAAATATAATTATGAAATCAAGATCATAATACTTAGTAATATTTATGAAGTATTTGATACTGCTCTAGAAATGATTTTGGTTAAGTCTGAAATGTATGATTTGGATGTACTAAACTCACTTTTATCGTTTGAAAATAATTCAAGTGATTACTGCAGCATCATCGACGTTCATTTTTAGGTTTCAAAGTAAAGGATGCTACCATAGTACTTTGCTACAAAGTTTTTTTTGGTAAAATGGATTATTATTTAATCCCTATGATTTGATATATAAAAGGTATGAGTTTATATTATTTCAAAATGATTTGGAATAAAACTCAAGTGTTTAGTTCTAAAGTTTTTCTTTAAAAAGAAATTAGAACTTTGTTAAATTATTTTATGGATGCATGTAGACTGTGCATTGGGATGGTATGGTATATGCATCATGGTATGATATGTTGTTTGGTAGTTTTCATTTGTCAAAATGAAATGGGATTTTTGGCGATTTTGGACAGCCGGAAACTTCCAAGATATATAGAACTTTAAACTAAGTATTTTTGTGAAAATATAAAAGTTAAGTTTTTATAACTCTTGAATTGAGAAAGTAGTAAGTTAAAACATGTTTTAAATTTATGGAACATCCTTGTTAAGTATAATTTGATTTGTCGTATATACTCTTAGGATGTAGTGGAGTATTATACGAGCATGATCTTAAGTTATAAAATTATTATAAACTTGAAATTATGTTCTTATGAGATGTTTCATAAATGATTTTAGTATTAAATAAGGGGTCCAATTAATGTAAATAAATGTGATTTAAAAAAAAAATATTGATGTAGTTAAGAAACAATAGGATAAGTAAGTGAGTTGTATGTAAATCATTTAATTAGCATGACTATTCTTGATTCAGTATTCAAGTACATGATTTCGAGGTGATTTACACCAGTCCGAACAAGGATTTTTCATTCGATTCTTGATGGCGAACACTTGATATGGATTTGTGATACGATCCCAATGTCTTCTATCATAGTATATGGTTATATAAGAAAGGAAGAGGTTTCTAATCAAGGAACCAAATCAGAATCTGCACTAGAGAGGTCGAGTGATCTTACTAGTTTGGGAGTGAGATTTATATGATCGAGCAAGTGGTCAAATCAGATATTACATACGGATGGTCCATGTGCATCGTAAGGGTTTTAGTATGTTGGTATACTATGTTATCTTGGCTTATGGAGAGTTTTGGGAATGACTGTTTGGTTTATTCTATGGTGGCATAAAAGATCATATAAGTAGAGGCTATTGAGCATAAGGTACGCTTAGTAGGTTGTTTATCAACCTTGTGCGATAGGAGAGTTTTCAAACCTAAGCAAACTGTGAGCTTTGTTTGCTAGTAATTTTTAATACCGCTTTGTATTGATTTAGGCTTGTTTCTTTTGTATATCGGTCGTGTTTGAATTTCAAGGGTGAATGTTTTTAGTGGAGGAGAATGTAACAACCCGGAATTTCAAACACTTCTATTTAAATATCTAAATTATTTAAGTACTTGAATCTTGGATTAAATGTGATTAAATTGATTTAATAACCTTGTTAACTCCCTTTTTAAATAATAACTAATGATGGTGAACTTGTTTTTGAAATCCTTTTATAAAAATATATATTTCGAAGAAAAATCGATAATGTGACCAAAATCGGTTTGTCGATAAATAAATTTTTAACCGATATAAGTTGTTCGAACTCTTTAGTACTTATCTAATTAACATGTGAACATATTAGCAACTAATTAAAACGCTTTACTTCATAAAGTAAGTGGAATCTTCTAGAAGATAAAGAGATATTTCATGTAAGGGATAGTTTGGTCATTTACTTAGAAAGGAGGTGGAAAGGAGATACGAGGGAGCATTTGGTGGGTGAGCCTTCCACGATAAGTTGGGGATGAAAGCAAGGGTAGGGAGCACCACTTCTTGCCTATATAAGTGGGTGCATGCCCCTTGAGTTCATTTCACCTTTTTAGTGCAAAAATCTGTACACTTCGTATCCTTCTTTCCATTAAATTTCCTAAATAAAATAATTTCAAAACAACTCTAAATTAACTTGAACTTGGCCAAGGAACTTAAAAAACATCACAATATCTCCCATCAATTTGGAACTTGAATTGTCAAAGCACACAATCCCAATCTGTTCTAGGCCGTAAGCTATTTAGGGGGTTTTAAGCAAGGGCAAGTGCAAAGAAAGGTTGACGGTAGGAAGTTAGATGTTTGTAAGGTTAAGGTAGGAAGTTGAGGCTTGGACTTGCTTATTTGATTGGTTAAGGGTGAGCTTACTCATCACTTTGAATTAAAATATTATGAATATATACTTATGTTCAAATGTTTATTTGTTGCTTGAATGGATATTGATATATGTTGTAATATTTATTTAATCCTTGCTTTAAAAGCAAATGGCATATGTAATCAACACATATGGACTTGAATGACTTGTTATGACTTATAGAATAGCCTTAAAAAAAGAACATAGGTTGTAGTTGGACTTTGGTTTAGATTGGATGTAACACCCCTAAATTTGATTAACATTATTTATGAGATTTAATTGGATGATTAAATTAAATAATGTATTAAAATAAGGAGATTTAGATTTGATAATTAAAATTGTTCGAGCCTTAAGTAATAAAATAATAAGATTGTTTAGAACTTAAATAAGAAGGAGGATTTATGAGAATGGTAAAATAGGGATAGTCCTCATTTCTTAAACATAAACTCTTCCTCTCTGATTATCCTCATTTACATTTCATTTCATACAAACATAAGTAAGATCAAGGTTGGCCATTGCTAAGAAAACTAAGGGGAGAAAAGCTTGGAAAACCAAATAAAAGCTTAAGAGAATCAAATCAACACATTTAATCTCAATCACTTTATCCAATCAAGATGATTAATAGTTATCCATCTTACATATGCTTGTTTATTTTGGTTCTATGTCTAAATCTAAATCATATAATGTTATTATGCCATGTTATGTTTGTTTGATGTATTATATGTTGCTTGGTGATTTATTGGATTAATTATGGAATTATTTAATAGGTTTTAAGTGTAGAAACCTAGTATATGACGTCCAAATTACTTGAAATTTGGATATGATGTTTAGAACGTTATTTTTTAAGTTTGTTTTGAATTTCATAATTTTCCAAGCAAGTATGTATATTTTATGAATTTCTTAATTAAGGAAAATGAATTATTTCATGTTGTAGTTATTAAAAATAATTAAATAATGTTTTGGTTTTCAAAATTTTTATATGTCAAAGAATATATTACTTTTGATTTTTGGAGATTTTTCCCAAGCGTTTATAATTTTATATGAATTTATTAGGATAGAAAAAGTCTTAATAATTATATTGAAATAACAAAATGGATTAAATGGTTTGCAAATTATTTTGGGAATGATAAATCCGATCTATGGCAGTTTTTCTTAAAAGAATTTGATAAAATATGTTTTAACCAATAGAAAATTCCCATTGGTTAAGAGTTAGTCAAAAGTAATCGCTTCTAATAGAAATAAAACAGTTTTTATATTAATTACGATATTTCCAAGAAGCCAAAATGAATGCCGAACCCTAGGTAATGGCTGGCATTCATGTCACCACAATGGAATTTGACATCAACATGAATGGATGCATACGATATCAACTATGTCGGTATGGAATCAATCTGTTCAGGTTGAAATCATATAGTGTAAGGTCTTCGTCATTAAATCAATGTTGTCATGCTGCATACCATTATTTGCAATATCAACTATACTGAGGCAGTGATGCCACATGCTTCCTATTTTGATGCCATAGTTTAAGGCAGTATTGCCGCAAGTATTATTTACAACATAACTATTTTGTGGCAATGACACCGCTATATCATGGTTTCAATATACCTTATACACGGCATATTAGCCGCTGTTTTAAAGCAACCAATATTAGTGGTTTTGTAATATTAATGTCATATGTTATCAATATCGGCATCCATATAATTTACATATAAAAGGCTATATTTAATAGGTCTACTAACCTATATAATTCTATGTTACGATAACAATGATTCCGACATTATAGCCTATTGATTTTATAAATCGGAATTCATTATTAAAAATTTTATAAGAAGGGACACAACATTGTATATCGACCATAGTGATGCCGTAAGTTGACTCAATGGTTTTAATTAAAGAAGCTTGATTGCCTAAGGTTTTGAGGTGCGACAACCACCAATTGATTTCGAAATTAATGAGAGCTATTTCCTAGAAGAACATATTTTGGCATAATATTTTAATAAAGTACAGGACTATCTTTTCCTTGTTTTAAAAATGATTTTATGGGTTAAATCGTTTGTAAAGAATTATGTTTTCAAGGAAATAAAGAGGGTATTTAGCCTAGGAATTTATAAAATCTATCACCACTAGATAAATTGTGATAGGATATTTTAACTTAACGAATAGAGATTAGAAAACCAGATAATGGGACTGGTGTAGGGTAGCGACCTATGCTTTAACTATTAGCCCCTAGTTGATATTAGTTCTCAGTTCTAGTGCATAGGACTTTGTTAAGAGTAAAAATAAAAGTAGGTTTACGCACATAATTAACTTAGATAGGTTATTGGTTGGCTTAAAAAACCATTAGGTTTATAGTGAACCTAGCAAAACTATGATAGATAGATAGTTAGGTTAACATTAAGATGATTGTATTTGGACGGACAGTCCAGTTTTCTTCTAATGGTAAGTTAGAGAATTTAGTATATCTGGAAGGCTCGAGTCAGCCATATAGGTTTGTGGTAACCCTGGAAAAACTATGAGATAGAGACAGATAGTCAATTGATTGTGACAGATTGGTTAGATTTACCTATGTAGCACGCATGCATATGATTATTTTATGTTGGTTTAACTATTGTGAATGCAGAAGCATGATTTGATTTGACATATTTATAGAAGATACTAGTAAGGACATTTGAGTGGTTCAAGAGTAAGGTTTCCAAGTTTTAGATTTGACGAATAAAGCTTCCGAAGACGTGCAAGAGGCAGAGCTATGTAGGATTCTATTTATGTCCGTTGTGTTGTTATGTTATTTTTTCTGAATGTACATATAGGCAAAATATGTATATGTCTAGTAGCAAACTCTGATCAACCAAGTGGGCATCTTCATATGTTCCTCTTGGAGTATTTTGTAATAATTATATTTTATCTGAACATGGGCAACGTTTGGAGTTATGTAATGAATATGGAAATTTATTAATGAAATGTGTTTTGAAATTTTTTCATATTTATGTGCCACTGTTGTTAATGATACTATTGACTGATCTCATTTTGTCACTGGAGAATAATACTAGATGACCGCAGCATCAGTAGCACTTATTTTCGGGCCTCGGAATAAGGGATGTTACAACTTGGTATTAGAGCATAGGTTTATGTAAAACAAAACGAACTTTGAACTTTAAAAGAGTTTGAAAACATAATACAAATGAGTCAAAGAATGAGATTGGGGTATGGCTTTACGCTATAGTAACGTACTTGTATTTGTTATATATAAGTATATATCTTATCGCTATCCTTCCCTCTCTCTTGGATCGTGCTTCCATATCTTACTAAGGTTCGAATGTAGATTTAGAGAAAATAAGATATGTAGGCATGAAATGGAAAAGTGAATCTCGATGGAGGAAGCACCATAACAAATGCAAATGTCTGGCCCAATACTTGGAGGAATTCGAGTCGACAAACAGCTTCTAATATGAATGCTAGAACATAACCGGTGGATATGGGAGCTATGTATCAGTCCTTTGTCAACATGATGCAAGCTGGAGTTGCAATTAGATTAGTTGGTGGAAATGCGGCGAATGTATGAGGAGAAAATCCAGAAGTTCTTGTTGTCAACAACTATGCTGTACCGAGTCAGGATTATACAAGACCCGGAGGGAAGCCATTTATTGGAATGGAGGATGCTATCGAAGTTAAGAATTGGTCGTTGCACTGTGAAAGGATTTTGGTGGTTTAAGCTTGAACAATGAGAAGAAAAGGAGATTGGCATTCAAGCAATTTCAAGGAGCTGCATTATACTGGTGGAATAGTGTAACTGTAGGGGTAGCAAAAGAGAACTTGACTTGAGCAGAGTTCAGGAGAAGGTTTAAAGAGAGATTCATGTCTAAAATAGTCAATTCAACCTTGCTTCAAAAGTTTACTGAGTTGGAATAAGGTGATAAGTGCTCGAGTAGGCGACTGGTTTGAGGAGTTATCCTGATACGGATATGCTACTGTGGATACGGTAATCAAGAGGAACGATAAGCTCATTAGAGGATAGAAACCAGAGCTTTTAAGAGCAACATTACTGCATCTTAGAGACCCATGTGATATGGTAGTGGAGATGGCATTGAAGAATTAAGAGATGCTTGTGTTATTCAGTAATAACAGGCCAATAGAGATTCTGGGAGGACCAAGCCAGAAAAGGAAGTTCTTTCAGAAGAAAGGAGCTCAGAAGTGTGGAACTGCCAAGAAGGGTAAGGATGATGTTTGCTACAAGTATGATAAGAAAGAGCACTTTGCTAATGAGTGTCGTTTCTGTAACAACCCATAAAATTTAATGTTTTATTAACGTAATTAACTGAATTTTTGTGAAATTTTAATTAATGTAATTTGGAAATAAAAATTTGATATTTGGTATGCGTCTATTTAAACGTAGCAAATGTCAGATTTTCATTAGATAATATGAAGTTTATTTGGTTGTGTAATTTTAGTTAAATTTAAATAAGTTAATAATTGATGGAAATAAAATGATTTCAAAATCTGAATATTTTTATATAATAAAAATGTTTACCATTTTCTGAGTGAGACGTCATATTTCGTTTCGCAAAATTTGAAATTCTCTAGCCATGTTTAACTTATTTTCGATGAATTTACAGTAGTTTGACAACGAAATATCGAATTTTGATAGGATGGTCGTATCGCTGATATCTATGTATCATTTTGTTCGTCTCGTCGTGCTGATCTCCGTAGTATATTCATTTGTGTGTTTCGGCGTTCGGTACATGGCGAAATCTACGAAACGATTAGCCATATCGATACCCATTTTGGTTTCAATATGTCCATCCGTTGTCCCTCAGCTGAAACCAATAGTCACTAGCTTTTAATAATTTCTGAATTCAACCGATGTCCTTCCCTATTCCCTATTGCAATTTGTATTATTCTGGTCCGTTGTCGTTCATTCTCTCTCCCCACCTTTCTTCTTTTCGTTCCTCTTCACTTCTGAGAAAAAGAAATGTATATAACTAAATATATAATTATAACTATTGCTGTCAGGTTGCGTGAGCATGCTTTTTCCCTAGCCCATCCTCTATTTTGCAAACCCTTACCTGCCTGTTTGTTTTCCCCTCCACATCACCTTTCCCTTCAGCGAGCCATTCTCCTCCGCCCAATGCCCAGCCGACCCCACCACCAACCAATTCTCCTCGCAACCGCATCTCCAAATCATGACAGACCACACACCCTCCTTTCCTACGTCAGCAAGACACCGCCACCCTATCCACAACCGATCCCCGCTCTCTTCCCTTTGGCCACCTACGGCAGATCCACCTCATCACCACGTTGCTGCAACCAATCACCCAAGAAGCCCTCGGACCTATGCACGCACCACCGTACAACCAAGTTCCCACCTTCCTAAAGTTCGACCGCAACCACAAACCTCCAACCACTAACCTCGTCACTACTCACTCTCTCCGCCTCACCATTGACCCACCATCCAGCCCTGCGCACAACCACCCACAAAACAGCCAGCAAGTGCCGACCAGACCCTTCCTCTCCCAATGTGCCGAACTCATCCACCCTGACACCGCATCCTCTGGCCGCAAGCAACTTCTTCTCTCCACTTTGCAACCATCCATCACCATCACGACCTAGCCACCACGTTTTCCCCAGCAGCCTCGCTTTTCCTATATATATATATATATATTTATAGAAAGATAAAGGTATATATTATATTATTTATATTATATTATGAAGAAATAGTATATATTACAGGGTATTGTGCAATGTTGTAAGTTTCGATCATTGGGTCTGTTCTATATAGAGTATTTATATGTATATATATATATTAAAATTTTCATTTGTTGTTAAGTATTGTTTTAAAAGAATAATATGTATGGATATTTTGAATTTAGAAATGTACGTATATATCCCATATATATATAAAAATATTATACATATTGGTGTCGGTATTGTTTTTTTAATATAATGTGTGTGTGTATATATATATGTAAGTTTATATGCTAGTTTATATATATATATATATATATATATATATATCTAAGTATATATTGTTGTGAATACCAGTCTGCATATAGTTTGAGTAATCTACATATATTTGGTATATATATTCAAGTCTGCATATAGTTTGAATAGTCTGCCTTCTCTTGTTGAGAAAAAAACAAGCAAAGATGTATAATATGTTTTAAGGTATGTATTTAAATTTTGTTAATATTTGAAATAATTTGTAACGACCGTGATTTTATTACCGTTGTAATAAACATATTAAAGTTTGTAACGACCGTGATTTTTAAATTACTGTCGTAATAAATATTTTAAATAGAAACTTTAAAAATGGAAATTTGGAAATTTAAAATGATGCAAATTCATTTTGCAAAGTCAGTTGCCAATAGCATGTAACATTGAATATATCTAAGTTATGCTATGCTTCACTTTGCCTTTCACGTATGTGAATGGGTCCAATTCAAAGGCAATAGTATGCACACTTTTGTTTATTTTGCTTTGCTGTCACTATTTTTGTAAAAGAAGTTGTACACACTTTGCTTTCCTTCATCAATTTATGTGCAGCAAGTCCTTTGTTGCGCTGATGCACATTTTCAATTTAATGCAATTGTACCACAAACCATTCCCAGCACGTTATTCTTTTGACTTGTGCGCAAAAATAAGAAAAGAAAAGTAGTGTATACATTACATTATTTTCCTTCAACATTTGCATTGCTGGGCCATTCATGTTATAAGGAAAATTCAAACATAGTCACCATCATTATTTATTTGGAGTAGCCGTGTACAATACTTGAGATGCATGTTTGCATTAAATGCAAAGTGTACCTGAAAGAAGGCAAAAGCACACTTCCTTGACTTATGCCATTTTGAAGAAAAGAACAATAATATTTTCTTTGCAAACTTTTCGTCTCAACAAGCAAAACTTTGAGGAGTCATTAATGGCAGCAGCTCCAATATAGTAATCCCCTGTTCAAACTGTATTCAAAACAAGCTAAGGTGAGTTTATACTCACACTTCTTCTAGTTTATAGTCAGTAAGTCTCTGACTTTGTATTGAAAAACACGGTTTTCTTTGATTTGGAATTTTGGTCTGTTGTGATTTTTTTGCAACACTGCAACCTGTGTTTTGCACTGTTTTTACTATGACTCGAGACAGTGCTTGAATATATTAAAAACGTAACTTGATGCTCTTAGATGCATATGTATCACTTATGTTAATTTTTGTGTCAGGCTCCATTCCTCCTTTTCACGTCATTATGTACGTCTTTATGTTTTGATACATAAGTGTGCATTGTCCCTGATGCATGCAAGTATATATATTTTTTTCTGAAACTTGCGTGCGTATGGTCTGTAGTTGGAACATGAGTTTCATTTAATTGTTTTGCTTAAAAATAGTGTCAGGTCATCAATTTTGGAAACCAGTTTTGTCTTTCTTGCGTGTAAAAGTAAGGTAGCAGGTCTATTATATTAACTCACATGTGGCACGTGCAAGCATGCCGTGTTTTGTGCATGAAACATTATAGTTTGGTCGCCAAATCCTTGCGTTCAAATGATGGTTATAGTTGCATTACATGAAAATCTTGTTATATTGATTATTCCCAGACCCTATGTTAATAATTGCATGCGCCACTGTAAGTGAAAATGCAATGAACGAAAAAATATGAAATGCAAGTGAACGTGTGGATGTGACTACAAGTACTAGTGCAAGTAGTATAAATGGTAGTCATTGATAATAATATTGTTATATTACAAAAGTGTTAGAAGTTGCAAGCCCAGGTTGTTTTCATTTTTGTGGACACGTGTCTCTTTAGTATGCTCTGTTGAAGCTTTTTTTTTATAAAGCAACTTTGCACTAATTTCTCATTTTATTAGCCGTACGTGTGTACTAGTGCATGCCCAAAGAAACTCAACTTGGTTTTGTTTCATGCGTGTTGAGTTATTTCCGACATCATATTTCATGTTGAAAATTTTAATGCAGTTCGTTATAAAATTTGTTTTGAACCGTGTTACGGTTTAAAATGTATTTTTTTGCACCATTATTTTTATAACAAAATTTGTATGCCGGTACTATTTTTTTAAAACGACGATTTGGTGACATTTTGATGAATAAAAATTACTGTTGTTTTGACTTCAGTAACCGTTAATTTAAAGTGAATTTTTAAGCGGTTATCCTGCAACGCTGATTTGATATCCGTTTTTACAGTGTTTTGTGAAGCGCAATTTCCTCGTCGAAATTGCTATAGTTGTTGCTGTTTTAATCACATGTTTTAAAAGTCATTTCAAAATAAGATTGTTTTCAAAAAAATTACAGTTTGCGGTTTCAAAAGAATAAGGAAGCGATTTAAACGCTTCAGCAAAATTGAGGACTATGAACCCTTACTTTTACTGATTCGCTTAATTCCGGACTTGTCCGTTTGAGAACGTAAAATGTATTTTTATAAAATACACAATTTTGCACTTTCAAGGAAACGATGAAGAGATTTAAACGATTTAGCAAAAGTGCGAAGTATGGAACCACGCTTTTACTAATTCGCTTAATTCCGGACTCGTTAATTGAAACATTTTGATGCTTTCGTGTGCTTTCGAGCCACTATGAGGACCTTCGGGTCATTTGTTGGACCTTCGGGTCATTTGTTGGGCTTTCGGGCCACTCTGCGGACTTTCGGGTCAAATACCAGTACTAGACCTTTGGGTCACTCTGCGGACCTTCGGGTCAATCTGATGGGCGCCAAAATTATGTTGAGTACTTGGTAGGCTTCGGCCACTCTGAGATGCACGTGCGGCGAATTAAAAACTCGCCATCTGATGGGATCGATCCACCTTTTATGCTGATTTTTCTAGTTATCATGTTTTGATTTCTAGATTTTGCGACTGTTGATTTTCTAGTTATCATGTTTTGATTTTTAGATTTTGCGACTGTTGATTTTCTAGTTATCTATTTTGATTTCTGGATTTTGTGAATTGCGGCTTTGAATTCAATTATGAATTTGGAAGTTGAGTTTGAGTATAACCTCATCTGAGATTATAAATTTGCGTATTGCTGTTTTAAATTCAATTGTGAATTTGAAAGCTGATTTTGATGGAGTTTAAATTGAGATTTTTCATTTAAACTATGCTGATTATTTACGTTGTATAGTCTCATTCGAGACTATAATTATTTGTTTAAGTGTTGTTTATCATTCACTTATTTTTGAGAATAAATTAGACTGATCCGTTTATTATTTTCTTTTAAATAATACTCGGGTCAGACCGAGTTATTTCAGGATAGTCTTCATCTCTGATTTAGTAGCAGCTTCAGCTTTTGGGATTTCGCATCATCTTTTGTCTAGCCTCCGAGGAGTTCTTTTGGTTTAGTAGTCCTCATCTTATGTATGTATTGATGGATATGTATATGTATCGGTTCATGTGAACTATCGATTGTTGTAGCATGTATTCCAGACTAGTCTTCCGCTATATATCTGATATTTCTGTTCTGATGTGATTATACTATTTGTGTAATTGTTATTATGAGTTGTTCTGGATTTTTCTTAAGCCACCGTGTGACGCCCCACCTCTATGCTCATAATAACAAAGAGTATTAAAAGGAATACTGTCTATTATTACGAAGAATAAGGCTGGATAGGAGCGACCATCCGTAATTGGCCTTACACTAATATTGGTTATCTCGATAGAAGTAGTATATACTTTTTATTTTTCATCTATTATTTATTTACTCCCATCGACACACCCAATACTAGTATAAAACGAACTACGACGGTTCATAATAGTTTAGGACATTAGATATAATAATAACACAGATAATATAAATGCGGAACACAGATAAAAACAAAAGTCTCATATATATATAACTGATGTCAGTTAATACATAGTTGACACAATACATATGATACAACTACAACTGTCGACTCTAGAAGTTATATATACAAGTACATTATCAACTAATATACATGAATACATATCGTTCTATATACTGACACGACTACTACAAAATGACACGGACAACTTCAGAAGATGTGAAAAGTCTTCAAATCCCGAACAGCAACTCAGAGAAAGAAATCTACAACCTGAAATAACTCGGGTCTGACCCGAGTATTACATTCAAAAGAAAATAATACCCAGGTCAGTCTAATTCAAACCAGTTTATTAGTGCATATATGCAGTAATAATTTAAATAGTCGACCGTCACAATAATTCCCGTCTATCCGATTCTTTAAACAAAGAAACCGGATAACGGTCAATATAACATTTAATAGTGTTTAACAAAAATCAGCAGGGTTAAATCATCCACAGGGATAAATAAACAATTTATCAAATCGACTAAACCAATTTAAACAATTGAAATTGTCACTTTAAAACCATCAGAGTTCGATTGGCTGCCGTACACGCACGCGTGTACGGCCTCGCCAATACGGTATAAAATATCAACGCATCAGAAGCAAAAGGAAAAATCAATTCAAAACTGTCGAGTTTGGGTGGCTGCAGTGCACGCACGCGTGCACTGCCTCGCCAACTCAATGCACAAGATCGAATCAAAATTTGATTCAACACAAGTGCAAATGGCCTCGATCAATAGTACAAACATGGCAACTGCACCATATGGTAATACAAATGAATCGGACTACATAAATATCACAAGGTCAAGTCTAACAACCCAAGTTTTTTGCAACTGGATTCAACTCAAGTAAAAGTTCAGAAATCAGCCTAACTCAACAAATACAAGTGACCAGACACACGTGTAAAGAGAAGACCACAAGGCAAAGCCTCAGCATCAAAACAGAAGTGAGGCCATGTACAAACGATGGCAGCCTCAACCAGATAATCAAGTGAATATATATACAGGTTCAGTGTAAGTCAAAGAGGACAACTCGAGTGAACCAGACTCAAAATCACAAGTACAAAACATACTTGGTGACTCAAATCAATACAGACCTGGATCGAAAAGAGCAGACTTCACATTACAAGTCCAAGTGAAGTGTACAACCAATGTAGACAATGCAAGTGCAGGCTATATATATAGCACAGGGTGCAAAGGAGATGATCAGTGTATATGAATTTAGGTAGTGCACAAGTATGCAGACTAAAGAGCAAAATATTCTGGATCAAATGCCAGAAGCTATAACTGAAGATCCAACTGAAATGAAAGCCCACAACAACAAGTATAAAGTGTCGACCAAGCTAGATCAACAAACAACTCAGAGGCCAGGGGGATCAATATGGCCATGAGGCAAATATACATAAATATATGTACCCTATGTCAACCTAACAGCATGAAGCAAATTACTCAAATCCAGGCATAATGAGTGCATGAAGGCGATCAGGACAGTAGTTCTACCCAACATCAAGTGCAATTTCTACATGAGAGAAGTCAACATATATGATCAAGTGAAATCTGACCATCAAGTTCAAATTATCCAAGTCCAAAGTGCAGACATGACAATTTAAATGCAACAGTGGAACAAACCAAAATGTAGACCAGAATCTAAACAAGAGTCTCAAACTACAAGGAGGACAAAGCAATGAAGACTACAAGGAAATGCCACACTGCTTCATATATAGGTCATAACTGACAACACATGTAAATGGAAGCAAAGCCCCATTTACATTAATGAACAATATGCAGTGCACCAAGTATATACAAATTCTAAATTGAAGTGCACTACACCAGTAAACACTTGAACGAAGTTAAGCTTAAATTGGCCATGTTCAAAACAAATTCGACCAACAAAGCAAAAGGTACAAAAGCTACAAGATGAATCAGACTACACAATTACAAGGAGTCACAGTAGGCGGCAGCGAAAAATGGAACTGCGGTTTCGATTCAAAGAAGCCAAGTATAAAAAAATTGTTACCAGTTCAAGCAAAGTCAAAGTCACCAATAGTATGCAGTTCAAACATCAAAGTCGGTTTTTTTTTTTTTTGAAATCAATGCTACTGGAGATAAACATCATCATACCCCAAGTCAGTAATGACAGCGACAAAGTCACAGAGGAAAAACCATAACCAAGTTCAAAATCACAGTCGAAGCCATTCAAGTCAAGGCCAAAGATAAAACATCTACATCCAAGCATAATGATGCGACCGAAATGAAGCCAAGCAAAAGCATTGACGAATTTAAATCAATGTACTCAATCAATATGAACAGGTCAGAAATCGACAACACCACAAAATCGAACTGTCTAACTAAAGAAAACGAGCAAATCAACAAACCACGGCATTCGATCAACTCAACGACCGAGAAATTAAACGACAAATTCAGTAACAACAAAACAAAATCGTAATGCCGAGCATAGTTGAATTAGATGTGAGTAATTTAGATTACTCACTTTAGCCTGAGGTAGCCGTGAGCGAAGCGAGGAATCATCGATTGCCAGGCCATCAACTTCGATCATTGACAAGCCCTAAATTTTTTTTTTGAGGAACGAGGTCGAGCTGAGCGAAGCCGCCATTAATATTTTTCACTCGTTTTACTTGTTTCGTTTAGGGTTGCCCTCAAAAAGAAGAAAAGGGAATGGGTTTTGATAAACAACACGGCACAAAGAAAAGACTTGGGCCAACCCCAATTTTTAAGCCCACAAATACCCTAACGTATATTTAACGAATTATCAAAAGAATTATCACTGATCTAAACTCACAAAAGCAATTAGTTAGCGACAATAATTGTTTAATGACGATAGTAAATTTTCACAAAAGCTCGGGTTGTTACAGACTCCCCTCCTTATAAAAATTGCGTCCCCGCAATTTTCATAATCAAGGTCGTCAACAACAACAATTACTTTTCTAACATAAACTGGTTAAGCTAGAAAAATAAAAGTTGAGAATTCAATTGCCACAATAATCTTTTAATTCCAATACAAGAAATTCACAAATTTTTCAACAAAAATCTAACTATCCGTAGATAATCAGAAAACAACAAAACTGAATAAATGCAATCATCGGCGATATTCAATTATCAACAAGATAATTAAAATACAGAGAATCATAAAGCAACAATGTCTAATCATCGATACGATAATTAGAAAACAGTGATTCAATAAAATCAGCATATTCTAGAATCTATTGGAGACTAGAAAATCTCATATCAATAAAATCAGCAACCATCCAATCATCCAAACGATACTCAGAAAACAAATCAACAAATGTCAAATTATCGAAGACGAATATCACAAAACATCAAATTCAACAATTATTCGATTATCAAAAACGATAATCAAATTTCAAATTCAACAAATATTCGATTATCCAAAACGATAATCAAATTTCTCAAATTCAACAAATATTCGATTATCAAAACGATAATCAAATTTCAAATTCAACAAATATTCGATTATCCAAAACGATAATCAAATTTCTCAAATTCAACAAATATTCGATTATCAAAACGATAATCAAATTTCTCAAATTCAACAAATATTCGATTATCAAAACGATAATCAAATTTCAAATTCAACAATCATTTAATTATCTAAAGCGATAATTAAATTCGAAATCAGCAAATATTTAATTATCTAAAGCGATAATTAAATTCCAAATTAGAAAATATTTAATTATCTCAAACGATAATTAAATTCCAAATCAACAAATATTTAATTATCTCAAGCGATAATTAAATCTAAAATCAACAAATATTTAATTATCTAAAGCGATAAAAAAAACAACAACAAATATCCGATTATCAAAAATGATAATCAGAACTCATATCAACAAATATCTAATTATCACAAGCGATAATTAGAAACAACAAATATCTAATTATCAAAAACGATAACCAGAACTCATATCAACAAATATCTAATTGTCACAAGCGATAATTAGAAACAACAAATATCTGATTATCAAAAACGATAACCAGAACTCATATCAACAAATATCTAATTATCACAAGCGATAATTAGAAACAACAAATATCTGATTATCAAAAACGATAACCAGAACTCATATCAACAAATATCTAATTGTCACAAGCGATAATTAGAAACAACAAATATCTGATTATCAAAAACGATAACCAGAACTCATATCAACAAATATCTAATTATCACAAGCGATAATTAGAAACAACAAATATCTGATTATCAAAAACGATAACCAGAACTCATATCAACAAATATCTAATTATCACAAGCGATAATTAGAAACAACAAATATCTGATTATCAAAAACGATAACCAGAACTCATATCAACAAATATCTAATTATCACAAGCGATAATTAGAAACAACAAATATCTGATTATCAAAAACGATAACCAGAACTCATATCAACAAATATCTAATTATCACAAGCGATAATTAGAAACAACAAATATCTGATTATCAAAAACGATAACCAGAACTCATATCAACAAATATCTAATTATCACAAGCGATAATTAGAAACAACAAATATCTGATTATCAAAAACGATAACCAGAACTCATATCAACAAATATCTAATTATCACAAGCGATAATTAGAAACAACAAATATCTGATTATCAAAAACGATAACCAGAACTCATATCAACAAATATCTAATTATCACAAGCGATAATTAGAAACAACAAATATCTGATTATCAAAAACGATAACCAGAACTCATATCAACAAATATCTAATTATCACAAGCGATAATTAGAAACAACAAATATCTGATTATCAAAAACGATAACCAGAACTCATATCAAAAAATATCCAATTACCTGCAGATAATTGGATGCAACAAATATCTAGAAATCAATTAAGAAGACTAGAAAATCAACATAAAAGCTTGGATCGATCCCATCAGATGGCGAGTTTTTAATTCGCCGCACGTGCATCAACAAATGGCCGAAGCCTACCAAGTACTCAACATAATTTTGGCGCCCAACAAATGACCCGAAGGTCCAACAAATGACCCGAAGGTCTAGTACTGGTATTTGACCCGAAGGTCCAACAAATGACCCGAAGGTCCTCATAGTGGCTCGAAAGCACACGAAAGTATCAAAATATTTCAATTAACGAGTCCGGAATTAACCGAAATAGCAAACGCACATGTCCCATACCACGTGTTTTACTAAATCGTTTGATTCTCTTCATCGTTTCCTTGAAAGTGTGAAATCATCAAATTCATCAAAACAACAGATATTCAATTAACGAGTCCGGAATTAACCGAAATAGTAAAAGTGTGGTTCCATACTCCGCACTTTTGCTAAATCGTTTAAATCACTTCATCGTTTCCTTGAAAGTGCAAAATTGTGTATTCTGTAAAAACACACTTTACATTCTCAAACGGACAAGTCCGGAATTAAGCGAATCAGTAAAAGAAAGGGGTCATAGTCCTCAATTTTGCTGAAACGTTTAAATCGCTTCCTCATTCTTTTGAAAGCGCAAACTGTTAAAATTTCTGAAAACAATTTTATTTATTTTGTAAAAATAACAATTCACATTCTCAACTGGACAAGTCCGGAGTTAAGCGAATCAGTAAAAGAAAGGGGTCATAATCCTCGATTTTGCTGAATCGTTTAAGTCGCTTTCTCATTCCTTTAAAAACGCAAACTGTTAAAAATTTACAAAACAATTTTCATTTTAAAACGATTTTCCAATCACGTGATTAAAACAGCAAATCAGTAACAATTTCGATAAGGAAATTGTACTTCTCAAAATACCGTAAAAACGATTACACATCAGTATTGCGGAATAACCGCTTGAAAATCCACTTTTTAAAAATTTGGTTGTTACTGAAGTCAAAGCGACAGTAATTTTAAAACATCAAATATCTCATCAAAAGAATTCATATCAAAATGTGACATCAGTGAATTTTCATTCATTAAAATTTGTCAACAAAACACCGTGCCTCAAAAATTCAGCATTGGTGTAAAAATCCCGTTATAAAAATAACGGCAACAAAATACGTATCATAACCAAGCATCGGTTCAACGTAAAATAAATGCAATAACGTGCAATTCAAATTTTTTTGCACGTACTACAAAATGAACAAAGAAATCATTCGAATGTATCTTCAATGAAGATAATTCAAAACAGCAAAAATCTAATCAATATATGATTAGTACAAGAGAAGCCAGCGGAAATTTCAACAAAAATCACATAACTGTAATTTCTTCAAATCCTCAATTCGGATTCGAAATTCTCAAAGAAACAAAATAATTACAGCTATGTAAACTACAAATGAAATTTATTTCAATTTCTAAATCAAATAGATTATCAGTTGTACTCAGCGAAGACAGTTTCACTGTTTCCGCTACGCACTCTGATAAACAGTACTCAAATCAACCAAATCATCAGAACACAAATTCAATTTTATTTTTAAATAAGGATATTTAAAAATTTCATCCAAATTTCAAAACTTTAGTTTTGACTCAAAATACAATTAAACCGTCGACCAATAGTTGTAACATATGTTTCATCCAAGTTACGTTTTATATTATGTCCATAAACCCCAAGCTCTGATACCAACTGTGACGCCCCACCTCTATGCTCATAATAACAAAGAGTATTAAAAGGAATACTGTCTATTATTACGAAGAATAAGGCTGGATAGGAGCGACCATCCGTAATTGGCCTTACACTAATATTGGTTATCTCGATAGAAGTAGTATATACTTTTTATTTTTCATCTATTATTTATTTACTCCCATCGACACACCCAATACTAGTATAAAACGAACTACGACGGTTCATAATAGTTTAGGACATTAGATATAATAATAACACAGATAATATAAATGCGGAACACAGATAAAAACAAAAGTCTCATATATATATAACTGATGTCAGTTAATACATAGTTGACACAATACATATGATACAACTACAACTGTCGACTCTAGAAGTTATATATACAAGTACATTATCAACTAATATACATGAATACATATCGTTCTATATACTGACATGACTACTACAAAATGACACGGACAACTTCAGAAGATGTGAAAAGTCTTCAAATCCCGAACAACAACTCAGAGAAAGAAATCTACAACCTGAAATAACTCGGGTCTGACCCGAGTATTACATTCAAAAGAAAATAATACCCAGGTCAGTCTAATTCAAACCAGTTTATTAGTGCATATATGCAGTAATAATTTAAATAGTCGACCGTCACAATAATTCCCGTCTATCCGATTCTTTAAACAAAGAAACCGGATAACGGTCAATATAACATTTAATAGTGTTTAACAAAAATCAGCAGGGTTAAATCATCCACAGGGATAAATAAACAATTTATCAAATCGACTAAACCAATTTAAACAATTGAAATTGTCACTTTAAAACCATCAGAGTTCGATTGGCTGCCGTACACGCACGCGTGTACGGCCTCGCCAATACGGTATAAAATATCAACGCATCAGAAGCAAAAGGAAAAATCAATTCAAAACTGTCGAGTTTGGGTGGCTGCAGTGCACGCACGCGTGCACTGCCTCGCCAACTCAATGCACAAGATCGAATCAAAATTTGATTCAACACAAGTGCAAATGGCCTCGATCAATAGTACAAACATGGCAACTGCACCATATGGTAATACAAATGAATCGGACTACATAAATATCACAAGGTCAAGTCTAACAACCCAAGTTTTTTGCAACTGGATTCAACTCAAGTAAAAGTTCAGAAATCAGCCTAACTCAACAAATACAAGTGACCAGACACACGTGTAAAGAGAAGACCACAAGGCAAAGCCTCAGCATCAAAACAGAAGTGAGGCCATGTACAAACGATGGCAGCCTCAACCAGATAATCAAGTGAATATATATACAGGTTCAGTGTAAGTCAAAGAGGACAACTCGAGTGAACCAGACTCAAAATCACAAGTACAAAACATACTTGGTGACTCAAATCAATACAGACCTGGATCGAAAAGAGCAGACTTCACATTACAAGTCCAAGTGAAGTGTACAACCAATGTAGACAATGCAAGTGCAGGCTATATATATAGCACAGGGTGCAAAGGAGATGATCAGTGTATATGAATTTAGGTAGTGCACAAGTATGCAGACTAAAGAGCAAAATATTCTGGATCAAATGCCAGAAGCTATAACTGAAGATCCAATTGAAATGAAAGCCCACAACAACAAGTATAAAGTGTCGACCAAGCTAGATCAACAAACAACTCAGAGGCCAGGGGGATCAATATGGCCATGAGGCAAATATACATAAATATATGTACCCTATGTCAACCTAACACCATGAAGCAAATTACTCAAATCCAGGCATAATGAGTGCATGAAGGCGATCAGGACAGTAGTTCTACCCAACATCAAGTGCAATTTCTACATGAGAGAAGTCAACATATATGATCAAGTGAAATCTGACCATCAAGTTCAAATTATCCAAGTCCAAAGTGCAGACATGACAATTTAAATGCAACAGTGGAACAAACCAAAATGTAGACCAGAATCTAAACAAGAGTCTCAAACTACAAGGAGGACAAAGCAATGAAGACTACAAGGAAATGCCACACTGCTTCATATATAGGTCATAACTGACAACACATGTAAATGGAAGCAAAGCCCCATTTACATTAATGAACAATATGCAGTGCACCAAGTATATACAAATTCTAAATTGAAGTGCACTACACCAGTAAACACTTGAACGAAGTTAAGCTTAAATTGGCCATGTTCAAAACAAATTCGACCAACAAAGCAAAAGGTACAAAAGCTACAAGATGAATCAGACTACACAATTACAAGGAGTCACAGTAGGCGGCAGCGAAAAATGGAACTGCGGTTTCGATTCAAAGAAGCCAAGTATAAAAAAATTGTTACCAGTTCAAGCAAAGTCAAAGTCACCAATAGTATGCAGTTCAAACATCAAAGTCGGTTTTTTTTTTTTTGAAATCAATGCTACTGGAGATAAACATCATCATACCCCAAGTCAGTAATGACAGCGACAAAGTCACAGAGGAAAAACCATAACCAAGTTCAAAATCACAGTCGAAGCCATTCAAGTCAAGGCCAAAGATAAAACATCTACATCCAAGCATAATGATGCGACCAAAATGAAGCCAAGCAAAAGCATTGACGAATTTAAATCAATGTACTCAATCAATATGAACAGGTCAGAAATCGACAACACCACAAAATCGAACTGTCTAACTAAAGAAAACGAGAAAATCAACAAACCACGGCATTCGATCAACTCAACGACCGAGAAATTAAACGACAAATTCAGTAACAACAAAACAAAATCGTAATGCCGAGCATAGTTGAATTAGATGTGAGTAATTTAGATTACTCACTTTAGCCTGAGGTAGCCGTGAGCGAAGCGAGGAATCATCGATTGCCAGGCCATCAACTTCGATCATTGACAAGCCCTAAATTTTTTTTTTGAGGAACGAGGTCGAGCTGAGCGAAGCCGCCATTAATATTTTTCACTCGTTTTACTTGTTTCGTTTAGGGTTGCCCTCAAAAAGAAGAAAAGGGAATGGGTTTTGATAAACAACACGGCACAAAGAAAAGACTTGGGCCAACCCCAATTTTTAAGCCCACAAATACCCTAACGTATATTTAACGAATTATCAAAAGAATTATCACTGATCTAAACTCACAAAAGCAATTAGTTAGCGACAATAATTGTTTAATGACGATAGTAAATTTTCACAAAAGCTCGGGTTGTTACACACCGTAGTTTCGTTTTAGATTTGGATTGAATATATATCTTTGGGAGTAATTTATACAGCTTCTATCGATGTAATCAATACTCGTCTAAGGCATAACATACGGATGGTCGCTTCTAACAAGCCTTATTCTTCGCAATAGCAGACGTTATTTCTTATAATAACCTTTGTTATTGTGAGCATAGAGGTGGGGCGTCACAGCTTGGTATCAGAGCCGAAATTCAGAACAAATTATAATAAACACAGAACAGAAGTAAAATAGAACACGTGTTACAACTATTCGAGGGTTTTATTCGTGCCTTTCAAATCTATTCCTTCGTTGTTCTTAAACTTTTATCCTCTCTAACAAGTTAGAATATGTCTAGGAATATATCTCATATTTCCGTAGTATTCCATTTGTTAAAAATTCCTTACCAATCTTGCTCGTAGTTTCCTTGAGTTAAAACAAGGAAAGTCCTTTGTTTCTGATTGTCCTACTGCTCTTAAGGGTTTCGAATCTAGGAAGCTTAATGTTGCTTAAGCTTCTGGTGATTCTTCTCAGCCCAAGGGTATTCTTCCTTCTGTTTTGAAGGTTTTATTTTATTTCATGGCCGTTCTATTAGAGTTCTTTTCGATACGGGTGCATCACATTCATTCGTGTCGAAGGAGCTTGTTGATATTACTCATTTGGATGTTACTACTCTTTGCGACCCTTTGAGGATCGTAAACCCTATTGGTGGATCCGTTACTCTTGGTTTGTTGTGTTTTGATGTTGAGATTATTCTTTGTGGTTCCTCCTTTCATGCGAATCTGCATGTTATGGATCATCTTGGTTTTGATATGATATTGGGTATGGATTGGCTCGTCCGTTATGAAGTTCAAATCTTATGTCCCGAAAGAATTTTATATCTCAAACATCCCGATGCTATCGAGCAGTTATCTATTGTATTTCGAAGTATGGACCGTACTTCGAATGCTACCATTTTTCCTTCGAATCAGAGGCTGTTATAGCTAAATATTCCAGTTGTTTATGATTTTTCTGTTGTCTTTGAGCCTAATTCGAGTTTGCCGTCGAATAGGGAAATTGAGTTCCGTATTGATCTTATCTTTGATGCTCATCCTGTCAGTCGTCCTCCCATGAGGATATTTGTTAAGAAAAATGAGGAACTCAAGCTTCAATTATCTGAGTTGGAAGTCAAGCGATTTATTCGTTCTAGCTCTTCTCCCAACTCGATCTTACTACCGGTTTTCATTTGGCTACAAGTTGCGGAAGTTAGCATTTTACTTACCGCATTCCGCACTCATTATGATCCTTATAAATGACTTATGTCATTAGTTTGCCCAGCTTATTTCATCCATTTTATGAATCGAGTATTCTACGAATATCTCAATGACTCCATTTGTATATTTATTGATTTTGGATGAAAACAACAGTTTAAAATTTTGCAAATCTTTTTCATAAGATTTACTTACAAGTATAATTGAATTTGTGTTTATCATATAGAAGATGATTTTGTGATTGTATTGCCCATTGAGTGCTTTAAGAATTCTGGTCGATGCGCTTGATCAACGTTATCGATAGGAATCTCCTAAACGCTTTGATGAGACAATTTGACACAATAAATTGACCTATAAAAAGTAAATTTTTCTGGAAAATGATTTCATAAAGATAATTGTAATTTTGGAAGTTTTAGCTTTTCAGAAAAGAAGATTATTTGAAAGAACTATTTTCCGATACTCTTATTCTTGTTGTTCCCGAAGGGAACCAAGACTCTATTGTTTATACCAATGCTAGTCGTATTGGTTTGGGTGTCGTTCTCTTGCAAAAAGAAAACGTGCTATCACTTATGCTTCTTTACAATTAAAGCCTAACGAGATTCGTTATGCTACCTATGATTTGGAGTTAGCCGCCATAGTCTTTGCTCTAAAGATTTAGCGACATTATTTTGGGCGAGCGTTTTATTCTCTTCACTGATCCTAAATCTCTGAAGTATCTATTCACTCGGAAAGAAATTAATTTGAGACAACAGCGTTGGCTCGAATTTCTAGCTTCATATGATTTCGATATTCTGTATACCTCCGGTAAGGGTAATTGAGTTGTTGATGCGCTTGGTCGCAAGCAGCAAATTGTTGTTTCCATGATGCTAGCAGAGTGGAATATATTGGAAGCTCTATCTTTTTGTGATATTAGAGACCGTCCTTCAGTTTCTAATCCTTCCGTGCTTTTATTTAGCATGGAAGCTCGTCATAGTTTGTTGGATCATGTTGCCGATGCCCAGAAACAAGATCCACATATTGCTTATCTTATTCAGAGTTGTAAATCGGAATCCCGAAGTGATGATCTAAAGGATTTCGATATTGATATTCATGGTTGTATTCGGAAGAAGGATAGATTGATCGTGCCTAGTGTCTCTAATCTTAGAAATGACATTCATAAGGGCTGTCATTATTCTAAGCATACTATCCATCCAGATAGTAATGTGATGTATGCTGTTATGAAACGCTTATACTTTTGGAAAGGTATGAAGCGTGATGTTGCAAGTTATGTGAGTCGTTACATGACTTGTCAACTTATCAAAGCAGAACACCATGTCCTAGTGGTCTTTTGTAGCCTCTTGAGATTCCATTATGGAAATGGGATCAAATTTCTATGGACTTAATTAATGGTCTACCTCGTTCGAGGTCGGGCCATTCTAGTGTTTGGGTGATTGTGATCGATTGACTAAATCATCCCATTTTATTCCTATCAAGTCCAATCGGACTGCTTCTTGACTTTGGTGGTAGTTGGAAAGACCACTTATCTCTTGTCGAATTCTCTTATAACAATAGTTTCCAATCCAGTATCGGTATGGCTCCTTTCGAAGCTCTTTATGGAAGACCGTTTCGATCACCATCTTGTTGGTTGGAATCAGGGAAAAAGTTAGTTCTCTGCCCCGATTTTATGCGTGATTCTTCTAAGAGGATCGATATTATTTGACAGAGAATGAAAGAGGCTCAGATAGGCAGAAATCTTATGCCGATCATCGTAGGAAGCCTTTGGAATTTTCTGTTGGCGATCTCGTATTTATTCGTGTTTCTCCGATGAAGGGTGTGGTGCGTTTTAGTAGCTTCGGGAAATTGGCTCCTCGTTATATTGGACTGTTTCCTATTATGGAACGCATTGGTCCTGTTGCTTATCGTGTATCACTACCTATCCAGTTTCTGGGAATTCATGACGTATTTCATATATCCCAGCTTCGGCGATGCCTTCGAATTTGGATTCTATTATTGATCCTCCTACGTTGCAAGATCTTGAGATCTCACCCGACTTGTCTATTGTGCAAAATCCTATTCGTGTGCTATCTTCGGAGGTTAAACGCCTTCGGAACAAAGAAGTCCCACTTGTGAAAATTCAATGGTCTGCAAACCCCAAAGATTGCACTTGTGAAACTAGAGAATTCATCGAACGTTCTTAACCGGGTTTTCTCTCCTCTTCGGGTGGCGGTGAGCATTCTTATCTATCTTTTCTATTTGAAATCTTTGTTGTGATTAATGATTTGCATTATTGTTTGCTTCTAGTATGAAAATTGCGGGGACGCAATTTTTATAAGGGGGGGAGTCTGTAACGACCGTGGTTTTATTACCGTTGTAATAAACATATTAAAGTTTGTAACGACCGTGATTTTTAAATTACTGTCGTAATAAATATTTTAAATAGAAACTTTAAAAATGGAAATTTGGAAATTTAAAATGATGCAAATTCATTTTGCAAAGTCAGTTGCCAATAGCATGTAACATTGAATATATCTAAGTTATGCTATGCTTCACTTTGCCTTTCACGTATGTGAATGGGTCCAATTCAAAGGCAATAGTATGCACACTTTTGTTTATTTTGCTTTGCTGTCACTATTTTTGTAAAAGAAGTTGTACACACTTTGCTTTCCTTCATCAATTTATGTGCAGCAAGTCCTTTGTTGCGCTGATGCACATTTTCAATTTAATGCAATTGTACCACAAACCATTCCCAGCACGTTATTCTTTTGACTTGTGCGCAAAAATAAGAAAAGAAAAGTAGTGTATACATTACATTATTTTCCTTCAACATTTGCATTGCTGGGCCATTCATGTTATAAGGAAAATTCAAACATAGTCACCATCATTATTTATTTGGAGTAGCCGTGTACAATACTTGAGATGCATGTTTGCATTAAATGCAAAGTGTACCTGAAAGAAGGCAAAAGCACACTTCCTTGACTTATGCCATTTTGAAGAAAAGAACAATAATATTTTCTTTGCAAACTTTTCGTCTCAACAAGCAAAACTTTGAGGAGTCATTAATGGCAGCAGCTCCAATATAGTAATCCCCTGTTCAAACTGTATTCAAAACAAGCTAAGGTGAGTTTATACTCACACTTCTTCTAGTTTATAGTCAGTAAGTCTCTGACTTTGTATTGAAAACACGGTTTTCTTTGATTTGGAATTTTGGTCTGTTGTGATTTTTTTGCAACACTGCAACCTGTGTTTTGCACTGTTTTTACTATGACTCGAGACAGTGCTTGAATATATTAAAAACGTAACTTGATGCTCTTAGATGCATATGTATCACTTATGTTAATTTTTGTGTCAGGCTCCATTCCTCCTTTTCACGTCATTATGTACGTCTTTATGTTTTGATACATAAGTGTGCATTGTCCCTGATGCATGCAAGTATATATTTTTTTTTCTGAAACTTGCGTGCGTATGGTCTGTAGTTGGAACATGAGTTTCATTTAATTGTTTTGCTTAAAAATAGTGTCAGGTCATCAATTTTGGAAACCAGTTTTGTCTTTCTTGCGTGTAAAAGTAAGGTAGCAGGTCTATTATATTAACTCACATGTGGCACGTGCAAGCATGCCGTGTTTTGTGCATGAAACATTATAGTTTGGTCGCCAAATCCTTGCGTTCAAATGATGGTTATAGTTGCATTACATGAAAATCTTGTTATATTGATTATTCCCAGACCCTATGTTAATAATTGCATGCGCCACTGTAAGTGAAAATGCAATGAACGAAAAAATATGAAATGCAAGTGAACGTGTGGATGTGACTACAAGTACTAGTGCAAGTAGTATAAATGGTAGTCATTGATAATAATATTGTTATATTACAAAAGTGTTAGAAGTTGCAAGCCCAGGTTGTTTTCATTTTTGTGGACACGTGTCTCTTTAGTATGCTCTGTTGAAGCTTTTTTTTTTATAAAGCAACTTTGCACTAATTTCTCATTTTATTAGCCGTACGTGTGTACTAGTGCATGCCCAAAGAAACTCAACTTGGTTTTGTTTCATGCGTGTTGAGTTATTTCCGACATCATATTTCATGTTGAAAATTTTAATGCAGTTCGTTATAAAATTTGTTTTGAACCGTGTTACGGTTTAAAATGTATTTTTTTGCACCATTATTTTTATAACAAAATTTGTATGCCGGTACTATTTTTTTAAAACGACGATTTGGTGACATTTTGATGAATAAAAATTACTGTTGTTTTGACTTCAGTAACCGTTAATTTAAAGTGAATTTTTAAGCGGTTATCCTGCAACGCTGATTTGATATCCGTTTTTACAGTGTTTTGTGAAGCGCAATTTCCTCGTCGAAATTGCTATAGTTGTTGCTGTTTTAATCACATGTTTTAAAAGTCATTTCAAAATAAGATTGTTTTCAAAAAAATTACAGTTTGCGGTTTCAAAAGAATAAGGAAGCGATTTAAACGCTTCAGCAAAATTGAGGACTATGAACCCTTACTTTTACTGATTCGCTTAATTCCGGACTTGTCCGTTTGAGAACGTAAAATGTATTTTTATAAAATACACAATTTTGCACTTTCAAGGAAACGATGAAGAGATTTAAACGATTTAGCAAAAGTGCGGAGTATGGAACCACGCTTTTACTAATTCGCTTAATTCCGGACTCGTTAATTGAAACATTTTGATGCTTTCGTGTGCTTTCGAGCCACTATGAGGACCTTCGGGTCATTTGTTGGACCTTCGGGTCATTTGTTGGGCTTTCGGGCCACTCTGCGGACTTTCGGGTCAAATACCAGTACTAGACCTTCGGGTCACTCTGCGGACCTTCGGGTCAATCTGATGGGCGCCAAAATTATGTTGAGTACTTGGTAGGCTTCGGCCACTCTGAGATGCACGTGCGGCGAATTAAAAACTCGCCATCTGATGGGATCGATCCACCTTTTATGCTGATTTTTCTAGTTATCATGTTTTGATTTCTAGATTTTGCGACTGTTGATTTTCTAGTTATCATGTTTTGATTTTTAGATTTTGCGACTGTTGATTTTCTAGTTATCTATTTTGATTTCTGGATTTTGTGAATTGCGGCTTTGAATTCAATTATGAATTTGGAAGTTGAGTTTGAGTATAACCTCATCTGAGATTATAAATTTGCGTATTGCTGTTTTAAATTCAATTGTGAATTTGAAAGCTGATTTTGATGGAGTTTAAATTGAGATTTTTCATTTAAACTATGCTGATTATTTACGTTGTATAGTCTCATTCGAGACTATAATTATTTGTTTAAGTGTTGTTTATCATTCACTTATTTTTGAGAATAAATTAGACTGATCCGTTTATTATTTTCTTTTAAATAATACTCGGGTCAGACCGAGTTATTTCAGGATAGTCTTCATCTCTGATTTAGTAGCAGCTTCAGCTTTTGGGATTTCGCATCATCTTTTGTCTAGCCTCCGAGGAGTTCTTTTGGTTTAGTAGTCCTCATCTTATGTATGTATTGATGGATATGTATATGTATCGGTTCATGTGAACTATCGATTGTTGTAGCATGTATTCCAGACTAGTCTTCCGCTATATATCTGATATTTCTGTTCTGATGTGATTATACTATTTGTGTAATTGTTATTATGAGTTGTTCTGGATTTTTCTTAAGCCACCGTAGTTTCGTTTTAGATTTGGATTGAATATATATCTTTGGGAGTAATTTATACAGCTTCTATCGATGTAATCAATACTCGTCTAAGGCATAACATACGGATGGTCGCTTCTAACAAGCCTTATTCTTCGCAATAGCAGACGTTATTTCTTATAATAACCTTTGTTATTGTGAGCATAGAGGTGGGGCGTCACATAATTTATGTAATAGTTTTAGTAAGAATATATAAAAATATATATATATACGCATATAAAGCCTTTAATGTAACGACCCTAGATTTTTAATTTAATTTAAATTGATAATTAAATGAATTTTTGAATAAAAATTGTAAAATTAATTATAAATAGATACGAGTTTCCCCGAAACGAGTAAGTGTTTGTTTCGAACAAATATTTGAAACAAATTTTAGTTATATAAAATAGAAAATTTATATATATTATTAAGCAAACATAGTCAAGTTGAACAAAGTATGAAAATAAAATTCATTCAGATCTGGGAAACAAGTAAATCTGTAGACCTAAAAGCATACCCAAGGCAAATAAACATTTCATGTAGGCTGAAGAGTTTAGAGTGCAAGGCAAATAAAATATGCAGCCTATATAGTTAGAAAAGCAAAGACAAAAGATAAGATGAATTGTGTAAAGTAAAACTAATAACAAATATAAGAGTTAGAAATAGAAAATTGATTTATATCACCATAAAGTAATATTGTAAAGACAAAAAGAAAGAAGAAATACAAAGCAATGACAAAACAAAGTTTTAAATATAAGTATGAAGACAAAACAAAATATAAATCATATCAGCAGAAACAAAGAAATGCAAGGCAAATGAAATAAATATACTCAAGTATATAAATAAACAAAGGCAAATAAAATATAATAAGAAAATAGTACTTACTGGAAAACAAAACAAAACAGCCTTTATCAAAAGATGAAGCATGAACACGGCATGCTGTAGATTACAAAGCAGCATACTTTCATTTAATGCTTGCATTTAATGTTGTTACTCTCCAGCATGGGTTTAGTCAATATTAAAAACAGTGTTTTACCTACCTAAACAATGCAGTTTATACACAATCTGTTATATATACACATCAATCTACCTCTTTATTTCGTTCAACAAAACTGAGCAAAGAACAGAAAATAAAAGGGAAACATCACTTTATATTCAAGTTTGAAAGAAATAAAACTGAGGAAAGAAAAAAAGAGAGGAGGATCAACTACAGTGCAAAACAGATATAGTCTCTGTTTTAAAATATTCAAGTGAGTAACAGATATTTTCATTTATTTTTAAGATATGAATTTGTTGCCTTTACATCTGTGGATAACTGTTTTTATATGTATGGATTCTCTGAGTGAATTTGAATGATGGAAGTATTTGTGTGCAGGTTGATATTCATATATGTCCTCTGTTTAAACTTCCAAACACAAGACTTTTATTTCAAAAAAAAAAAATCTTTTCCACTTGTTCTATTTACTGATTGGACTTAAGTTTCAAACCAAAACTATTTGTTATAGCCTATACTCAAAACTTAAGATTTATTTAAGTTCGAACAACTTGTTAACATCCTTGGAAATCAAGAAAACTGGCAAAGCTTTAAATAAGTGAAAAATTGAAACCTCTTAATTCATGGATTCAGGTATATAACCTAAATTCGCATACTTTAACATGATTTTTAAAACAAAAATCATGATTTTTAGAGCCAAGATAAAAGGGCAGTTCGCGTTTGATCGAATTTCGATCTTTGGGTGATCACTGGCGATCCACGGGTTTGGAGGGGTCGAAATTTTGGATGGTGAGGGACGAGCCTACGGTGAGTCGAGGAAAAATAGTTGGAGGTGGCCACGGCCACGGTGGCGATAGCGGCAGGCGTTTGAAGTTTCTAACCCTAGCTTTAAGGAGGGGTTGCATTTTTGATTCGTTCTTCCTCCATGATGCATCGAGTGACGCACGATTGTAGGGTTTGGTAGAGGAGAGGTGGACGCGGCTATGGCCGGAGGCGCTGGCGATCTGCTGGTCGGAGCTTCGAGAAGTGGTGTTGCTAGGTTTTGGAGCAAAACTGCTTTCGAGTTTCCAGGTTTCTTGTTGATCTCGTTTTTGGGTTTCGAGTGTAGATCAGAGTTTGGGTGGTCGGAGCTTGGTTAGTAGGTCAGCGTCGATTTTCTCGTCGATGTCGCGTTGAACGGAGGTGTACACGTGCACGAGCACGTTGGTTGGAACTGGGTTGTTTCATTTGGGTGTTTCAGATTGTTCGCGAATTTGGCTCGGGTAATCTGACATTCTACTCGAAGTTTTAAAACGATTGACCCGAAGTCATTCTGTCTGACTCGAACGAATTGTTGTTATGAGTTTCTGTTTAAACCTGTCAGTGTTTAAGCTTTTAAACTTAAATAAATTTAAAGTGTAAGGTGAGTCTAAAACAAAAGATTTTGAAACAAGTAAAACCTGGGTTTAAAAGTAGAATTAAAATGCAAATTTGAAAATAAAACCAGATTATAAAATATAAACATTTAACCATTTTAAATGTTTAAAACAAATTTTAATAAGGGTTTTAAAATTTGAAATCTAGGGTTTAAACAAGTTTAAATCAAAAGTCTAAATCTGGAAATGGGATTAGCAAAGTTTTAAGTTAGTTATTTTGGAAATAATTAAGTTTTAATTTAATAGAATTATGACATTATTTGTTAATTAATTATTCTAAATAAATAATGGAATTTATTAAAATAAATTTATATTTTGATTAACCTTGATTTCTTGAATAAATCAATGTGTTAATAATGATAAATTGTAACGTTATTAATTGAAGATTTTGATATTAATGAAGATAATTAAGAATAATCACTTAATAAAGTAACTAGTGGAAATTAATGTGATTTAGACATAGTTAATGATAAATTAATTAATGTAATTAAATAAAGGGTAATTAACTAAGGGTTAATTAATTATAAATTTATTATTAAAGGTTAATTAAATAAATGTGATTTATTAATGGTTAATTAATAAATGATTAAAAAATAATTAATTAAAATGGGTTGTAATTAATTAATGTTAATTAAACCAGGATTAGTGACTAATCTAATTTAATTTAATCAGATAAATAAATTGACCTTACTTATGGATGATTGGATTTGACTAAATGATTGAATTGTTTGATATCCCTGATTTGTGATGCTTTGTGATATGTCCTGATTTGGGTTGTGATTTGTAATTTATTTATCTGGGATGAATGTAAATTATTATCTGCCATATTTATATATCTGTGATCTATGAATGAAAAGATAAGCGTTATCCTTATACCGCTTATCGACTATATTTCTGTATTTTAATCTGTGATGATTGAATGATGTTGCATTATTATGTTAAACCCCTGGACCACACATTTACACACATAAATATGGATTTCACGAGGAAATCGATTAAGTCACAGATTTTGAAATAATTTAAAAGGTTGAATATTTAAAACCAAATGTTTTGGAAATGGATTGAGTTTAAAGTGAAAAGCTTTTGAAATGGAATTTTAAAGATACGACTTATTTTCGAATAACTTGATTAAGTTTTGAAATTTAAATAGTTTGACTTAAATTTGAATTCAAAATTTGAAATTGAATTCTATGATTTGAAACTAGGGATTAAAGATGTTATACTAGTTATATATGGGTTAAACCATTTTAAAAGCATGGTTTCAAGAATTTAAATTTAACCCAAGGATTTTAATTCGTCTAAAAATGAATCAGATTTCCAAAATGAAAACTGTTTGTTTTAAAAGAATAAAAGCTTTCAGATAAGAAATGAAATTCCAGTTTAATTAAAGGAATTTCAAGATTGAATTGAAAAATGGTTTTCCAAGTTATGAGTGAAATTGTTTTAAAAGCTATGAATTAAATCTGTTTATTTTTAACAGATTTAAAATGATGTTTTGTTTAACCCATTCGAAATGAAATTGTTTTGAAAGCTATGAGTTAAATCTTTGATTTAAAGATTTAACGAATTAATTAAATTCGTAATGGAAATTGTTTTGGAAAATCTGTGAATGAATCTTTGTGAAAACAGAGTGAACTTTGTGAATTAAATCTTTTATTTAAAAGAATAAAATGGTAATGTGTTTAAACCATTTGAAGGAAAGTTTTGGGTAATAAATTGTGACTTAATTGAAATCCCATTATCCATTCGTTTTTGAATATTATGCTCACTATTCGGTTCAGCCGGGAGAGGACCTTTGTGTCACATAACCCATTCCGAATAAGTGATACGTCGTATATGGATAGCATTTGAAGACCGGTGTTGAAGACCGAGTGTTTGCGAAAACGATAGGATAACCTATCGATTGTCTCTGCACTGGGTAGCTCCTGGTATAGAGATCCCCTAAGTGATGGGAAATCCGATCGGGATTGTGAATACCCGGATTTGCAAGGGCTTCGTAAGAAGTGCCTTCGGTTCTATTCGAACCCGGAACAGACTTGTATGGTTACATGTCTGACATTACACTTTGAGATATAAAGCATATTTCTTTCAAATACATTTCTGTTGGTGGCGGAGAATTTATTCTCTTAGCTTAACACCCTTCTCTGAGACGTACGAGCTCAGAGGTTATGTAGTTGAAGGTTATCAGCGATATACTCCCAATTTGGTAATGTGACATGATGAGTGTTGCTGTGTGATGATCATTGTTTGATCATTTGTGATATGATCATTTGTTTGATCATTTATCTTTGTGATCATTACTTTGATCATCTGTTGACCCAAAGCATGGCTTTGTGCCAAAGCTTAGCTTTGTGGACGAGACTTCGTCGAACCTCACACCCCAGAATGGTCAAAACAGGAAAGATGCGGCAAGGTTATTGGGGGTAGCGCCCCTTAGGGTATGTACATTTCCTTTTGGATAGAAGTGGTATCATGGTATGGAGCCCAGATACTTAACTTATGTGGATATCGCAAACATATTTATATCTTACTTTGTGATTGTTGCTGGGGCCTCGGTTAAAGGTTGGTTACAACCGGGAGATGGCATACTCGTGTTAGTAGTTACCCAGTTAGGGGTAACCCGGCCTTGTGTTGGCAGAGATCCGGTTAGGTTCTCGAGGTGTCTTTCCAAAGGCGTACCTATGTGGCAATGGGAAGTTCCTTGGCCTGACCATTTGTTGGAAAACCAAAGAAACAATACGAGTCCTGTACGGTTTTAGTTGTATTACCTGCCATGGAATGTGGCGGTAACCTGCTATTGAACATGGTAGCTATAGTAGGCATATGATACTGGCCGTACGTTGGCTAAGATTAATATTGTACTTTCGAAATGTTTTCTACACTATGCACTAATAATAATATAAAAAAGGATTTGATTTTGCGTAGTAAGCATCTTTGACTATCATAAGAAGAAATCTCCTCCAATTCTGCGTTTGCATTGTGTGTGTGGCGGGAGGTCTTATGGTAGTCTCATTTTCCAAAAGCATTGCGAATTGACTTTAAAATTCTCTTGCTATTTGTTTTTAAAGAAAAACCGTTTTTGTTGCTCACACCAGTCCCATGACTGATCCGGAGTTTATTGTTTCTTTCCTAAACTTTGGGTGCTCAAAATTTTCTACACGGGCGGTCTAGAGTTGGGTTTTTCAAATAGTCAGGATTAGTATATTTTCTAGAGCTAGTTCAGTCTTTGGATATGGACTACACTTGCTTATCTTTGTGCATCGTTATTGGGAGTACGAGCTACAAATGGAGTTCTCTCTTGAAGACTATTTTAAAGTTATTTATTCCGCTGCTGATGTTATCATTTTTCTTTTCCACTGCTATTTCTTTCATCATATCTCTGATGTATATTGATATTCATTGTATCATTCTGTTGTAATAGATATTGTATATCAATGTATTATTCTTTTATTCCGCTGTGTTATTTACTTAACTGTGTTATAAGCTCCGGCGACTCGGATTTGAACGGTCGAATCTATGGCATTCGAGTACGATGTAAAGTATGGATGTCGATTTTCGAGCGCGAAAAACCCGTGACGTTACATTTAACCTTCTTCATTTTATGTTTAAAGCATTTTGATTTGAATGTTTACAGTAGTTTAAGAATTTATAATATAAAGAGATTTGATTTCTATTAGAATTGTTTTAAGAAAAAATGATTTTGACCTATAAAGTATTGATTGAGAAATATAATATATATGTAGGTTTATATAATAGTTTATATATATGTAACGACCCACTATTTTGGACCATTCAAATCGACAATAATCCACACATGTCTGACTTGAATAATTCAAAATAACAGATTGTAAATAAATTTGGAGTAATAAAATCAAATACAGAATCACAGACACAGAATATCAGAATAACTCGCAGTGGAAATTAAAATACCATAGTAGTTCATGAAGCTACTATAACAAACTCTCAAAACAAAATACATAATATCAGTCTAAAAACATATACAATAGAAATCTCAAATACATAGAAGTTTATAATACCAGAGCTGAAATAGAACAACTGAAACTGAAATGGATAGATAACTAGATAAGCAGAATCTCCAACGATTCCTAGCTCCAGAAAGAGATCCAAAGCTAAGCTGTAAATACTCAGGCTAACCTGAGCGTAAAGCAAAATACAAAACACTCGAGTCAGGACATATATACTTATATAATGTAAACCAACTCAAGTGAACTGTAGTAGTAATGCACAATAACTTAAAGGATACTTGGGATCGCCCATCCTTTAAGGATCAGTTAAACTATAAATTAAATACATCCTGTGGTTAAAATTTCAAAATAGTGATTTATACTTCGAAATCAAATATCATTTCAAAATTCAATATCATTTAAAAATCCATTTAAAAATATCGTATCTTTCCAAAAACCACATTTATTTTATTTGAAATACCATTTCAACACACATTTCCAAATAGTTTATATTTCAAAAAAAATTATTTCATTTTAAATCATTAAAATGAAGTTATTATATTTAATAATTAAGTTATTAAATTTATAAAATTTAAAATCTTTCAAAGTTCATTTATTCATTTAAATTTATTAAAACAATGAAAATTTCAACTTTCGCACTATTTAGAAAATGCTACAGAAAGTTACTTGTAAAACAATTCAATTTAACAAAAGACAGCATTTTAAAAATGCTGTAAGAGGGTTACTTTAGTTCAAATAAAACCTTAGTTAATTTCAGCAACTACAGCACTTACAAAGTGCTATAATAGCCTTTAATTCAATCTAGCCATTTAGTTCATTTCAATCAACTACAACATTTACAAATGCTGTAATATCCTTTACATTAGAAATAATAACATTTCAAAATGTTGTTAATTAAATTCCAAATATTCAATATAAATTCACAAACAACTAAATTTTTATTTAAATCATTTTAAACATATAAAATCATATATTTTCACCTTCAAAACAATCATTTAAATACCCTTATATTCATGGTTTAAAAAAGTTAAATTTTCATTCAAAAAATCAAAATTTAATAATAATTCACTTATTAAATTCCAATATTAAATTTTAAATTCATTAAATTCAAAATATCATAAATTTATCGTATTTTCATATTTAATTTAAATTCCATTTATCATCAAATTATAATTTCCAAAATAACTTACATTTCAAATTTCTAACTTTACCATTATTTTATTCCACTTATAAATTTTCAGAAAATCAATAATGCTTTACAAAAATCATTTTTATTTAAGTTTAAATCAAAATATTATAATATTTACATTTCTAAAATATTTTAAAATTTTAAGAAAAACATATTTTAGCTACGGGTCTGTATTTCATTTTCTAGCTTAAGTAAAGTGATACGGGTAATATATCATTTCAACCCGTAATTTACAAAGAAAACCCGGGTTTGATCATTTCAAACCCGCAATCCCAAGTAAATGAAAATAATTTAAAATCATTCAGGCCTATCATTTCAGCCCATAACGATTTTCTCCTATTCTAAAGTCCATTCGGGTATGTATCATTTCAACCCATAGTGATACTAATCTAAAGGGAACTTGCAGTGTGATAAACAGATAAAAATAACAGAACAACATAATATAACAGTAACATATGATATAACAAGTGTTTAAGCATGGGTGAACATCATAAAATCATAACATAACAGATATAATATGATGATGCATTTTACAAATTCAAAAGTGGTCAATTTACTAGTTATATAGGTATACATTGTCTGGTGAGAATAACTCACAGGTTTGAGCTGGAGACACAACAACGAATGCACAAAAGAGATCCACACAAGCACGATAGCACAAAAAGATACGAGTGAGAGAGCCAAAGTATCAATTCCCTTGAATCAAATCAAACAAAATAATATAATAATTCTAAGCTTTCAATTCAAAAATACGATAAACAATGCTAGAATCAACCACACAAATCAAAGCAGAATTGCTTTGCACTTGCTTCCAACAACCTTTAGGTTCGGCCATAAGGTATAATACAGGTCTAAGGCAAGGATTTGGATCAGGTTTTGGTTGATAGGGGTCGGCCTTCATAGGTTTGTTGATGGGCAAAAGAGTGGTGATGTAGATAACACAACAAGGCAACACTACAAGCAAAATCACAAGGGTTCAAGTCAATACAAGGTTCGACCAAGGCCATATGGGGCACGGGCTTCACTGTAGAGTCCATGTGATGATGTGCTAGAGTGTCCAGGTGGAGCTGGAGGTGGTGGAGGTGGAGATGGTGGCGGCTATGGGTTGTGGAAGGTGGTGGATTTGATTGTATGCTCGGCTATGACAAGTGGATGGAGTTTTGGTGCACTTAGGTGATGGATAATCATACTTTGGTGGCTCGGCTTGGGGTTGTCCAGAGAGGAGGTGGTGATGTGCTCAAGTGGTGGTGGAGGTGGCAGGGCATGTAGAGGAGGTAGGCCGAACCTATGAGGAAGGAGATCAAGTGCAAACCATGAAATCAAGCATAAAAACAAAGAAAAGAAATGAATTTTTACCAATTCCTTTGAGAAAGAAGAGGCCGATATTTTCTTTCAGAAATGAGAAAATGAAGTTTACGTGAATGATAAAAGAATTATGCGGCTGAAGATGTGAGGAGTAATGTCCAATTGAATGAAAAGTTAGGTTAAAATGTGAAAAGTTGGAATATAAAAGGCCTTAGGAAAATCAAAAGTCATAAACCTTTTCAAATTTCCTTTATTTCTTTATATAAGTTTAAATAACTGAAAATAATTATAAATTCAGTTTAAATTCGAAAATGTAACAAAAATATAAAATATAAATAAATAATTAATAATATATATATATATATATATATATATATATATATGATTAAAAATAAGAAAATAGCACAAAAATGAAAACTAGTCTAGAAAATTTGAAAATAAACAGAATAAACTTTGGAAAAATTATATGGACTTGGGAAAATATTTATAAATAAAGATAAGAACATAAAATAAAATGCATTCACAAAATGAATAAATAAATTTTAATTAAATATAATTTAATTGAAGAAAATAGCAGAAAAATAGAAACTAGCCTTTAAAAATAGAAAATAAATTCAATAAGCTTTGGAAAAATTATAACATCACTTTATAAATGTTAAAAGACAAAGTATACATAAAATAACATATTAACACATATTAAAAGAGAATATGAAAAAAAATGTAATTTATATACTTTAAAATAGACAAAATTGTTAAATAAATCAAATTGCACTCAAAATTGAAATGTACATAACTTTTACAATTTAACTCCGTTTTCAACGAAACGAAAAGCAGTGTTCAAGTTACAAAATGTATTTTCATAATAAAAGATAAAATTTGAAAAATTTAAATGTTTAAATTTGAAGTTTAAAAGTCAAAGTTTGACCAGTTTGAGTAGAATTCACCATTCAGTAAAATATTCAATTTATACCATTTGAAGTTATAATTTACTTAATAATCAACATTTATTTTTATTTTTTAAGAAATGAAATGTTTGAAATAAAACTAGTTTAAAATAATTTAAAATAAAAATAAAGTCAAATTTAAATATATGTAGAAATCTAGGGTTGTTACACTCTCCCCCACTCAAATCTTTTCGTCCTCGAAAAGGAAGGAAGCGGAGACTAGAATGAACAATAGGTTGGAAGACATCCCGAAAGAAGGTAGGGAAAGCAGGTTGAAGACAAGGATGGACCATTATTTAAACCATTATACATTTCAATTAAAATTTCATAACGTTTTAAACATTTCATAATATGATGAATAGTTCTTTGATTTAAATCTGATAGTTCAAAGTAAACAATCTTTAAAACATTTTAAAATCTTTAGAAGGGAAAAATAACTGATCAAAATATTCTTTATATAGTACTTTTATCAAAATAATTTTATCAAAATAATTTTATCAAAATACTTTTATAACTCGATGTCTTAACAAGTTTATCCTCGTTCCTGCAGACTCTGGCAGTGCGTTGATCAGGCGCAAAGCTAAAATTCTCCAGGTACTTAGTAGACTTGTTTCAACACCCAGTGAAATACTGGAAAACTTTTAAAAATAGATATGGAAAGTACAATCCAAAAAAACAAAACATGTCGATCATGGATCGCGGATACACAATGGTTATGCTTGGATCCCCCAGGAAACATCCGTACCCTTAGGTCGCCCCCCAACCTTGCGATTACGCCATGAAGACTGGTAGTACTGCAGATACACAATGGTTACGCCTGGATCTCCCAGGAAACATCCGTACCCTAGGCTCTCGCAGCCCCTGCTGATTACGCTACCAAGCAACCCAATAGATCGCAGATACACAATGGTTACGCCTGGATCTCCCAGGAAACATCCGTACCCGTAGGCCGCCCCCAAACCTTGCGATTACACTATGAAGTCGCGCTTGTAAGATCATGGAGATTTCCATGGAATTCGATGGAAACTCGAGTATCATATCCGGAAAACCAAAAATCAGAGAAATATCGATAGAATGAATCCACAATGTGGCCACAAAGCGGATATCAAGCAGAAGGCACTTTCCATATCTTTACTTCGAAAATATGTATCATATAGTACCTTTTCAAATCACTTTCAAATATCATACTTATATAAAGTCCATTATATATAAGATTTCATTTTCAAATCAAATACTTTCCAAAATCAATAGTATATCAAATCACACTTATATAGACTTCAATTATAAAGATTTCACTTTTCAAATTTAGTACCTTTTCAACTCCATAGTTTTTGAATCAACATCATACTTATACAAACCAAATTTTATATAAGTTCGATAACTCCAAATCAAGTATTTAGTAACATAAGGTTCTCAAATTTCAATTTGTTTCAATATCAATATAATTTTCAAAATCATATACGCTTTCACCAAATTATCCTCCCAAATCAAATATCTTCAGTTCCAAAGTTTCCAAAATAATAAATTTAGAAAATAAATCCAAATTTCCAAATCAATATAATTTAAGTCAAATAATTTATTTCCAACATCAATGGTTTTGAACATCATCTTATATTTACATAAATTCCATCTTATATAAGGATCAAAAATTTTCAAAAATCAATTTCGCTGCATGAAGAGTCATATGGGATTGAACATCTTTGCTTTATAAAAGATTTTAAATTTAGAATAGTTTTGTATATAAAATAGTTTGTAAAATAGTGTGCATATAAAATAGTTTTGAAAAAAAAAATAGTTTTGTATATAAAATAGTTTTTGGAAAATGGTTTTAAATAAAATAGTTTTGTATGTAAAATAGAATAAAATAGTTTGTTTAAGAAGAATAAAAGGTAAAATAGATTTGAAAAATGGTTTTAAATTGATAGTAGTTTTGCATAAAAGAAAAATTCCAATTAAATTACAAAGATATCCAACCCAACAACTTCCAATTTCAGCGTCAAGTATATCAATGATATTAGAATATAAGATGTACTATATGTCATCCTTTCGCAAAATCACATTCGATCGCTCGCTCGATCACACAAGTTCGCTTTCGAACTAGTATTGTCCATTCGACTTCCCTAATGTGGATTTCGATATGGTTTCTCGACTAGAAACCATCAGTCTCCTTGCATAGCCATATACTATGATAGAGAATTCTAGAATCAAGCCCAAAATCCATATCAAATATTCGCCATCAAAAATCAAATGAAAAATCCTAACACGAAATGGTGTAATTCACCTCGAACTTGTGTACTCAAACTTGGATCAATTTAATTAGGCGAATAAAACAGCATATGCACAACTTATGTATCTATTCAAACTTTTTAAATATATAGTTTCATAAAGATGTTACTAAGTTAAACATTTAAACTAAATTTTATTCAAAATATTTTGAAGACCAAATTCTTCTCAAAACATTTCAACTCTAAATTTCATATTAGAAAAATTCAAAATAGCCTTATTCATTTACTTAACAAAACAATTTCAACTTATTTAAATCATATTACTACATAATTTAAACATACATACCAAACTTATATACTTTATACTTTTCAAAATTACTTAGCTTTGAAAAGTTAACCTTGATTTGGAAGTGCTCGAACCTTCAAAATAGTTGAAGAAATCATATTTCAATCCAAGAGTTGGAAATCACAATTAAATTAGTAAATCAATTCCAAAAATGGGGTTATATCAAATCAAATCCAAAACTCAAGGACTGAACACCGGCTCATTTCAAATTGTTTCAAATATATATACATATCTCTTTCGAATATCAAATCACACTTCAAAATATGAGATCAAAATTGGTTTCACAAAATCACTCGTATAGCAAAGCTACTAGAGTGGCCTCTCCCCCACTCAGAAACTCGAAAATCAATGTCGTTGATGCATGCATTCATCACCAAAATTATTTTCCAATGACATAAGTGGGTTCTAGACTTTTATTTTCTTGAAACTTCTTTTGAAATTTCTTCGAAATCATTGAAATTCATTCAAATACATTTGAAACATTTTTATTTGGAGAAATATTTTTAAATCACATTATTATATTTCCAAATCTTAAAATCGATTTCAAAACACCGGAGTTCGATTCCTCGAAATTCAAATTCAAAACCCTTCAGTTATAAATCATTTTTATTTAAATCAAATTCCTTATAAATTTTCAAAATTTCAAATCCTTTCGAAACTTCAAATTTTCATTTTAAAAGATATAAAAGCATTATTGAAAACATTTCACTTTTATATACAGAATATGGTCATCCTTATCAAGATAAAATTTCGATGTATACAAAATTTTCAAAATACAATCACCACAATTTTTTCAAAGGCTGATTCAAGGATAGATTTCAAACAAACAGAGATTCAAAATTAGAGGAACTCTAATCAAATAGAATTCTGGTTCGAAGATAATCTCGAACGAAGATGAGATAATTTAATTATCGAATAGAAGATGGATAAGCCTATATAATCGCGGGCAACCTTAACCGGTCAACTGCGACATCAGGAATAATCGATGCGAAAATCTAAGGCAAATCGACCTTCGATCGCCAGAGATAGAATCTAACTATAGCAGAAGATAGAAAACATCGTAAACCGAGGATACAGAAATCTCCGGTGAATCAACGCCAATTATAAGGGAGTTTCAGCCCTTTTACAAATCATTCAAAGATTTGCGGGATCGTCGATTTTTCTAGAGGTCATTCAAAGGGAGTTATGCAGTGCTCCATAATCAAAAGAATACAAATAGAGGAGACAGGAATGGATTACAGAACAAGTGGGAGCATTCCAAAGTTCAAAGGAGTCCTAATCGATAAGAATGCAAACCAAGATTAGAGATACAAAACCTATATTAGTACAAAAGAATTCCCGTTAAAAATTTGGAAAAGAATCAAATTCATATCATACGAAAACAAGAGCATAAATATCTTTAGTTTGACAACTTCAACTAAGCAAAAGATACACAGAGTTCATGCAAAGCAACCTAACAAACTACTGATAACAAACAGATCCACAGATTATCACTCCTACATAAACAAAGCATCGGTATTAATTCTTTCGGGTGGGGCTTCAACAGGTCCAAAACACTTCCCCTCAACGTGCCCCCAACTTCTACACTTCTGACATAAGTGCATTACGCTCCCATCTTCCTTAACAAACTGCTGGTACACAGCTTTCTTCCCACTCTGCCTTATAGGACAATCTCTGGCTATATGCCCAGCCTTCTTACAGTGGTAGCAAATGGTTGATAGGCCGATTGATGCAGTGGGTGCAGATTTCACTTTCTTCACCTTCTGGCAGCGGCTTGGAAAGTGTCCCCTCTCCCGACATTTGAAACAGAAAATCTTGGACCGAAGACGCATGCCTCCCCTCCATTTCTCCCTATCACTCTTTCTACACATGGTTGCATAGTGTCCCTTCTCAAAACACCGATAACACACGACATGGTCATAAGGACTAGGTCCTGCCCTTTCCTTCCACATCTCTTCCCACTTCCCGATTACTTCCTCCCGTTCCTTACGAGCCAGGGCTCTTCGTGCTCTACGAGTTGCTTTCTGCTCTTTCGATTTTGTCATACCCAAATAGCTTTCTACCAATAAAGAATCCGGATCAAACAAGATAGAAGATCAAAATTTAAGAGGATCCTAATCAAAGAAATTACTAACAAGGTGGATACGCAAGGAATGAAGTTTAGAAAAAATTTACTTCAAAGAAAGAAAATTTATATCAAAATAATCTTTGAAAATTCTTTAAAATCATTTGAAAATCATTTTATACTTCAAAAATACGTCCTCTCCCAAAGAAATGATTCTGAGATTCATTTCACTCATTCTAGGGTATTTCTACCCTATCTCTAATGAGTTTTTGCTCCATAGGCTAAGGTTTGCCTAAAACCTGGCTCTGATACAAAATGTAACGACCCACTATTTTGGACCATTCAAATCGACAATAATCCACACATGTCTGACTTGAATAATTCAAAATAACAGATTGTAAATAAATTTGGAGCAATAAAATCAAATACAGAATAGACACAGAATATCAGAATAACTCGCAGCGGAAATTAAAATACCAAGTAGTTCATGAAGCTACTATAACAAACTCTCAAAACAAAATACATAATATCAGTCTGAAAACATATACAATAGAAATCTCAAATACATAGAAGTTTATAATACCAGAGCTGAAATAGAACAACTGAAACTGAAATGGATAGATAACTAGACAAGCAGAATCTCCGACGATTCCTAGCTCCAGAAAGAGATCCAAAGCTAAGCTGTAAATACTGAGGCTGACCCGAGCGTAAAGCAAAATAAAAAACACTCGAGTCAGGACATATATACTTATATAATGTAAACCAACTCAAGTGAACTGTAGTAGTAATGCACAATAACTTAAAGGATGCTTGGGATCGCACATCCTTTAAGGATCAGTTAAACTATAAATTAAATACATCCTGTGGTTAAAATTTCAAAATAGTGATTTATACTTCGAAATCAAATATCATTTCAAAATTCAATATCATTTAAAAATCCATGTCAAAATATCGTATCTTTCCAAAAACCACATTCATTTTATTTGAAATACCATTTCAACGCACATTTCCAAATAGTTTATATTTCAAAACAAATTACTTCATTTTAAATCATTAAAATGAAGTTATTATATTTAATAATTAAATTATTAAATTTCCAAAATTTAAAATCTTTCAAAGTTCATTTATTCACTTAAATTTATTAAAAAAATGAAAATTTCAACTTTCGCACTATTTAGAAAATGCTACGAAAAGTTACTTGTAAAACAATTCAATTTAACAAAAGACAGCATTTTAAAAATGCTGTAAGAGGGTTACTTTAGTTCAAATAAAACCTTAGTTAATTTCAGCAACTACAGCACTTACAAAGTGCTATAATATCCTTTAATTCAATCTAGTCATTTAGTTCATTTCTATCAACTACGGCAGTTACAAATGCTGTAATATCCTTTACATTAGAAATAATAACATTTCAAAATGTTGTTAATTAAATTCCAAATATTCAATATAATTTCACAAACAACTAAATTTTTATTTAAATCATTTTAAACTTATAAAATCATATATTTTCACCTTTAAAACAATCATTTAAATACCCTTATATTCATGATTTAATAAAGTTAAATTTTCATTCAAAAAAATCAAAATTTAATAATAATTCACTTATTAAATTCCATTATTAAATTTTAAATTCATTAAATTCAAAGTATCATAAATTTATCATATTTTCATATTTAATTTAAATTCCATTAATCATCAAATTATAATTTCCAAAATAACTTACATTTCAAATTTCTAACTTTACCATTATTTTATTCCACTTATAAATTTTCAGAAAATCAATAATGCTTCATTTTTAATTAAGTTTAAATCAAAATATTATAATATTTACATTTCTAAAATATTTTAAAATTTTTAGAAAAACATATTTTAGCTACGGGTCTGTATTTCATTTTCTAGCTTAAGTAAAGTGATACATGTAATATATCATTTCAACCCGTAATTTACAAAGAAAACCCGGGCTTGATCATTTCAAACCCGCAATCCCAAGTAAATGAAAATAATTTAAAATCATTCAGGCCTATCATTTCAGCCCATAACGATTTTCTCCTATTCTAAAGTCCGTTCGGGTATGTATCATTTCAACCCATAGTGATACTAATCTAAAGGGAACTTGCAGTGTGATAAACAGATAAAAATAACAGAACAACATAATATAACAGTAACATATGATATAACAAGTGTTTAAGCATGGGTGAACATCATAAAATCATAACATAGCAGATATAATATGATGATGCATTTTACAAATTTAAAAGTGGTCAATTTACTAGTTATATAGGTATACACTGTTTGGTGAGAATAACTCATAGGTTTGAGCTGGAGACACAACAACGAATGCACAAAGGAGATCCACACAAGCACGATAGCACGAAAAGATACGAGTGAGAGAGCCAAAGTATCAATTCCCTTGAATCAAATCAAATAAAATAATATAATAATTCTAAGCTTTCAATTCAAAAATACGATAAACAATGCTAGAATCAACCACACAAGTCAAAGCAGAATTGCTTTGCACTTGCTTCCAACAACCTTTAGGTTCGGCCATAAGGTATAATACAGGTCTAAGGCAAGGATTTGGATCAGGTTTTGGTTGATAGGGGTCGGTCTTCATAGGTTGGTGATGGGCAAAAGAGTGGTGATGTAGACAACACAACAAGGCAACACTACAAGCAAAATCACAAGGGTTCAAGTCAATACAAGGTTCGGCCAAGGCCATATGGGGCACGGGCTTCACTGTAGGGTCTAGGTGATGATGTGGCAGAGTGTCCAGGTGGAGCTGGAGGTGGTGGAGATGATGGCGGCTATGGGTTGTGGAAGGTGGTGGATTTGATTGTATGCTCGGCTATGACAAGTGGATGGAGTTTTGGTGCACTTAGGTGATGGATAATCATACTTTGGTGGCTCGGCTTGGGGTTGGCCAGAGAGGAGGTGGTGATGGTGATGTGCTCAGGTGGTGGTGGAGGCGGCAGGGCATGTAGAGGAGGTAGGCCGAACCTATGAGTAAGGAGATCAAGTGCAAACCATGAAATCAAGCATAAAAACAAAGAAAAGAAATGAATTTTTACCAATTCCTTTGAGCAAGAAGAGGCCGATATTTTCTTTTGGAAATGAGAAAATGAAGTTTACGTGAATGATAAAAGAAGTATTCAGCTGAAGATGTGAGGAGTAATGTCCAATTGAATGAAAAGTTAGGTTAAAATGTGAAAAGGTGGAATATAAAAGGCCTTAAGAAAATCAAAAGTCATAAACCTTTTCAAATTTCCTTTATTTCTTTATATAAGTTTAAATAACTGAAAATAATTATAAATTCAGTTTAAATTCGAAAATGTAACAAAAATATAAAATATAAATAAATAATTAATAATATATATATGATTAAAAATAAGAAAATAGCACAAAAATGAAAACTAGTCTAGAAAATTTGAAAATAAACAGAATAAACTTTGGAAAAATTATATGGACTTGGGAAAATATTTATAAATAAAGATAAGAACATAAAATAAAATGCATTCACAAAATGAATAAATAAATTTTAATTAAATATAATTTAATTGAAGAAAATAGCAGAAAAATAGAAACTAGCCTTTAAAAATAGAAAATAAATTCAATAAGCTTTGGAAACATTATAAAATCACTTTAAAAATGTTAAAAGACAAAGTATACATAAAATAACATATTAAAACATATTAAAAGAGAATATGAAAAAAAATGTAATTTATATACTTTAAAATAGACAAAATTGTTAAATAAATCAAATTGCACTCAAAATTGAAATGTACATAACTTTTACAATTTAACTCCATTTTCAACGAAACGAAAAGCAGTGTTCAAGTTGCTAAATCTATTTTCATAATAAAAGATGAAATTTGAGAAATTTAAATGTTTAAATTTGAAGTTTAAAAGTCAAAGTTTGACCAGTTTGAGCAGAATTTCACCATTCAGTAAAATATTCAATTTATACCATTTGAAGTTATAATTTACTTAACAATCAACATTTTTTTTAAGAAATGAAATGTTTGAAATAAAACAAGTTTAAAATAATTTTAAATAAAAATAAAGTCAAATTTAAATATATGCAGAAATCTAAGGTTGTTACAATATAAGATGTATATTTTATTTCCTGAGAACATAACTGTTTCTTTTTTAACTGAGACTAAAATGGATTGAATTGATTTTTTTTATTTTAAATATGATATAAAGGTTTGATTTTAAGGTAGTTTAAATTTTAATATTGATTTTTTAAATATAACATATGGAAATTTTGCTTTAAATACGTGTTTTAAATTGAATATTCAAAATGTATGTATGTGTGTGTATATATATAATATATATATATATATTATACACATATTGTTTCATCAATCTCCAGCTTGCTTTGATTTGTTTTCATAGAATTCATGTAGATATTTGCTTTGTCGCTGTCCCATTGCCGAATCTGCCTTTATCCATATCAGTTTGGTCGATTATCGAACTCATGATTCAATTCGTAGCTTGTCGTGTTGTCTAAGCTCTCCAGCCTCGAAAAGTGACCAATCACTCACGATTAACATTCTTATATTTAGTGAATTTAAATTCACATTGAAATGAAAATTGAAATATGTTGTCAAATTTGAACTGTTACTTATTTGATCGCTATATATGATATGCCATTATCTGTAACTGTACACCTATGACATATGACACCATAACCTTTTATGTGTATTGTATTTAAATTTGTTACTAATGATATATGCATGTTGTTGGTATGTTACATTTTTATCATATTTGTTCTCACTCTGCAAGTTCCATGTTAGTTTAGAATTCCCTATGGGTTAAAATGATACATACCCGAATGATATTATAGATTAAGGGAAAATCGTTATGGGTTGAAATGATAAACCCAAGAAATTTTCATTGATGTTAAATTTTGGGATTGCGGGTTAAAATAATATATACTCGTAGATATTTAAATTGCGGATTGAAATGATAAATATCTGTATCACTTGACCATAGGATAGAAAATTATATACGGACACCGTTGGTCTATATTTTGAAATTGATTTCCAAAGTTTTGAAAGGAAATATATGGGTTTTAATAAATAGTGATTTTTAAAATATAATATGTATAAATGTTATTTTTATATATGTCTAAATTCTTGATTTTTAAAATTATATGCTTAATTTTAAATTTATAAGTTAGTTTGGAAAATATAATTTTTAAGATTTTACTTATAATTTTACTATTTTAAAAACATATAAAATAGATTTAATATAAAATAAATTTAATAATAAGATTTAATTTAAAATTTTAATTTAATTAGTATATAATATGTTTAAGTATTTATTTAAAATTTTATTTTTCAAATAGATTTTGAAATAACATTAATAAATTAAGGTTGGAAAGATATATTGAAATTGATTTGAAATTTTATTTGTTTAAGAATTATATTTAAATGAAATTGATTTGAAACTTATTGAATTCGAGATTTTAAAGGTATGATTTTATAACTTGATTTTTGATTTAAGGTGATTAAATAAATATTTCGAATTTAATTGAAATGGGATATTGATTTTATTTAAATTTGTAATTTAAAATTTTATTTAAATGTTATTGGATTGATTAAGTGAATATTTCAAAACTAAATAAAATAAAGTTAAATGTTGAAATATAAATGAAACTTATATTGAAAATGTTTGAATATTTAAAACTTTGAATCCTATTGGAATTGAATCGATAGTTCAAACCTGGATTTGAAATCGATATGAATTGAAATGGGTTTTTGAGAAGTTGAATTGAATTGAAATTGGTGAACTGGGATTGATTTAAATTGAATTTTTGGAATTTAAATTGATTTGAATCAATTTGTGAAATTGGAGGAAACTATTTTTATTATATAAAGTATTTTTAATATATGTTTAAACTATTTTAACATATAAATTATTTTAATATATAAACTATTTTAATTTATAACTATTTTAACATGTATACTAATTTCAATATCTAAACTGTTTAAGTTAAAAGTGTTATGATTTCAAAAGTGCTATGATTTCGAAAGTGTTATAATTTTAAAAGTGTTACGATTCTGAAAATGATTTTTTTTTAAGTGAATAATGATATCGAATTGATATGGTTTTGAAAATGGATATGATATTTCGATATGATGTATGAACTATTTGAAATGAAACGACCACAGTGTGAAATAAGCGTTTGGTTGTTAAAGAGATCGGGATCGGATATTGTCATACTCTCTGCTAATACCGAAAACCACTTTAACAACTGTGTAGGTGGTGGAGATTCCAGAATGAAGTAGGATGGTTGGCGACAATTCTATATGATGTATTAACGTAGCCCTGACTCCCACGAGTCAGCTTGATGTGGCTAAAACAGGAGCTATACCAGGCCAAGTGAGGTCGCACCTCCGATCGGGCACATTTCTTCGATACCATTCTATTGCTTTTGTGATTTGATTGGGTGCACCTTTGATTTGAGAGTGTGTCACGAGGTGGGCGGTAGTAGCTACTATGCGTTACCACCAGTCTGGGAGTACAAATGGGATATCTACTCTGGCATTGCCTCGAGTGCCGTGTCACATGCTCTATCGCGCCTTCTATGAGTTTAGTTTGTACCATACCTATAGAGTGCCCTCTGATAGCCTCCAGTTTACGGAGGAGTAACGGTACTGTATAGACTATGGGAATATATAAAATGTGTTAAGGGGGATATGGGTAACCACAACACCAGAATTGTCAATTCACAACACTTATAACCGTTACAAATCAAATTTGTAACGCTTATAACCGTTACAAATAGGTACGTGACAAAATCTATAACATATTTCCTAACGGTTATAACCGTTGGGAATATGAAAATTCCCAACGGTTATAACCGTTGGTATATAATGTATTTACCAACAGTTATAACTGTTGGTAAATATGTTACTAAAATACATCATTTATAACATCAAAAAGATTTCATTTAAATAATGCAATTAAAAACAGCCAATAGTGTTGATCATGAGCTACATGCGTTATTTATTTCAACTATATAGACTAGGTGCAAATATACAAGAAAATCATCAATACAAAGATGTCAATGAAATAAACAAAATTCATACAATCTGAACATAAATGTTTGAATGATATCAACAAAAAATATAAGTAATATTCTCTTACAATGAAGCTAGTGAGTTTACACAAAATACAAGAATTTACCAAAGTTGTTTTTACAATGTTATAATAATTATAATAGTACAACACCTACTTTGACTATCTGCAAGCTGAAACCAATCCTACCATGTAAACTCTTCCAGTTTTCTTTAATTAAATTGTCTCAAGCTCTTCATTCAGCCTCTGTGCAAAATGGTAGACCTCAAAATCAACTGAAGTTGCAGCAACATCTGCTCTCTTTATTGAATAAAAATAATACTACTACCATTTGAAGTAAAATGTTATTTTGGAAGCAGTAGAAGTAAAATAGTAGATGTCAATGGTAGTAGTGAAAAAAATGTTATTTTGGAAGCGAAATTTATCACTTAAACACTAAGTGCCATGGTGGATATGTAATTATGCTATTTTCGAATTAAATCAATTAACATGATTCTTGTAATTAATTAAGTTAATATTCATAAATAAGAAACCATAATGGGGACATCATGGTGAATCTATCTTGTTGGATAGCTAATAGATACTCACAGGTTTGAAGCAATAACCTCTAACATAAGCTCTTCATATATTAACAAATTTATTTTTCTGAAGTTTACGCATATAAATTTTTTATACACATACCAATTTTGGATCCAACAATGGTGATAAAATATATTTAGTAATGAATAAAATGTTCTATTACTACTGATGGTAACAGCGTATCTAAATGTACCTGAATTCAAAATTAATAACAGTACCTGTATACGGAGGTAGTTCTTTTCAGGATGCATCACTTGAAAAAGAACTAAAGTATGAATATCTACCATATCAGCACTTGCATTGCTGAAAATGTCGATTATAGGTGTGGTTCCCTTGTTATACAACCACCCTAGAAGTCTCCATTTTGCGCATTCTTTGGTTGTAAACTTGTTCTCCATTTTTGTGGTTCCTGTTCCAATAGATAATACAAGGAAGTTCCCATAGTCTGTTGGCTTCACAGGACAACTTTGATTCACCATGAAAATTTCCATTGTGACCAGGTTCATTGCTAACAAAGTCTGTAAACAAGGGCAATATATTTCAATTGTCAGCAACAAGGTGTTTATTTAAATCAAATACGAAAGGATGTATGGAATATTAAGTACCGGGTTATTAGCTGTGACACCTCCATTTACAAGATTGTAGGTTCTACTGGTATTACCATCAGAATCATAGGTTGTGAATTGGTGGCCTAGAAGATAGGTTGGTGCTGCTGAAGTACTGATGCAGACATCTGATAATAATGCATCTTTTAGCACGGATGATTTTGCCTGCGATTTTATTTTATTCACTATATATTGGCAGATATATAAGCAGCAAAAGTAGCTAATAGCTTACTTTTATAATGTGAAGTGTTTGACAAAAGTATAAAAAGGAAAATTCAATATAAAAAAAGAAAAGCACACCTCAAAGTTAGTGAAGATGGTAGGTTGAAGTGATCTGATATCGAAAGTCGGTATAATGACATTAGTGAGGGTTTGATGAATTCTGGTATCACCAAGCAGTTGCCTTACTTTAGAGTGCAAATATTTTCCATTGTATTTCGGCCCCTTCATCGCCCTCAGCAAAGTTCCTACCCTGTAGATTTTGATTGATAAAAAGTTATTGCCTATTTATACATACTAGCTAGTGCATCATACAAAGGTTCTTGATTATGCATGATAATCAGTATTAGCAATGAAATACTCACTTTTTATGGGGAAAGATTTTAGGGAAATTTTCAAGGTAGAACTGATTAATCTCCTTAGCAGCAAATAAAGGTCTATTATCAGCGTTAGGAGCAGTGAGCATTGCAGTAACCAGACCACCTGTGCTTGTTCCAACAATCACATCAAAATAGTCTGTAAGTCTTACATCTACTCCATCAAGCTCCTACAGTTAATTAAATGTAATTGAGACGAACGATGTTACCATGATATAGATAGAAAAATGTTAATATTATATGAAAGAAATGTACAAACTTGGAGCTTAGATTCGAGGAATGCAAGAATAGTTCCGGGAATAATGCCTCTAACATATAAATTAACATATCCTAATTATATGTGAACATTTTACTTTAGAGTGCAAATAATACATGAAATATGCTAGTTTATGATAACATAATATATGCTAATTATATGTGAACATTTTATATTCAAATATGGTTTCAGTAGTTGTAATTTGCAAGTCAAAAATTAAATTAACAAATACCTAGATTAAAACATATAAAGGAATTTTCTATGTATGTCAAATCATTTAATCCTCCTTGACATTTAACTTTCAGGAATAATACATATAAAGGAAATTTTGAATGTTACTTATATGTGAACTTATATGTACATCAAAAACCTGGAATAACTTAACATTTAAGTTACTGAAACCGAACAATAATGAATATAATTTACACTATATTGAATCTATTCCTTAAATCAAGAGTTTGTAGTACAAGTGGGGCCCAGGAACAAGTTCATATTCCAACTCATCATGCATACCAAATCATAATTCATAATTTTAGCGGTGCCCTCATAATATAATTAGCACATGTATTTTTATGTTTCTTAATTTTTCTACAAGGACAACAAATCTGAAGTTAGTATGTACCAATTGATTATGAAAGAAAACACACACCCAAACCAGCACACGTGCACACTCGCACACACTGACCAACTACAAGCACGCACGCACACAACCCATGTTTCATTTTCCCATAAATGACTACCAACTATGTGGACAATTCAAGCAACAACCCATGTTTCATTTTCCCATAAATCCATATCATAATTATATTTTAGCTTTCCAAATGATTAGACCATGGACAACCATTTTTTAATACATCGGTAACATGCAATTAACAATCAAAATCATGTTATCTAGAAAAATAAATAAGGTATATAATTTTGTTTACAAATTATTTAGCTGCGCAAGAAGAACCTCTTTGGTTTTTTTTGTGCCGCTTTCCATCCTATTGCTCATGTAAGCTTACATTCTTTACTCATTCGTACAGAAAAGATATGAATAAAATCATATATTATCCATTATTATTGAAATAAAACCTGAACCGAGGATAAAGAAATGCATCGTGGGGATATGCATAATCATATCATTACAATGCACAATAGCAGCATAACACCATATCAACCTACCTGCCACTCATCATAAAACCATGCATATCACTTAAGAACAATCTAATACTTAAGTTCTACAAAAAAATTAGAATATCTACATCACTCTTTACGTACAGAAGTTCTGGTCCGACTCTGCATCAGTTAATAGAGGAACCTGTTGACTAGAACATGAACATGTATCAGTTAATAGATGTTCTTTTAAGAGAAAATCATCGATCATGGTAATATAATTGCGAAGAAAGTTTATGGCAGATCCTTGAAAGGGTCAAATGAGTTTTTTTCCTTGGCCATCAACTAACACGACATATAAAAATTGGGATAGATTTATGGAATAAACCTATTATTTATGACTTGAATGTTTTATTTTGAAAGTGAAAATGGAAGTGTTACATCAATCTCGTATCTTTGGAGGTTCGAATCCCACACATACAATTCTTGAAATATTACCTTCATCAAAATTACCATAACAAATGAATATTGACCAGATTATAATATTCTATGTTTATTTTGTCTTCAAAATCCTATGTCCTACTTTATGCTGATCATTTACGTTGTTTTTTAACTTGGACAATGGAGGAAACAATAATAAAAATGAATAATGATGATGTTTCTATTGACACTGGTGACATGTGAGCAACAGTTAACTAAGCATAAGAAGATAAGATTTTGCCATGTTAACTGAACCTACATATTGTTAAATTACTTACATAAAGTTGGAACAAAGTAGAACATGTATCTTTCAAGTTCAATGCATCTTTTTAGAATAATTTAGAAAGTGTATTTTTTTAATTTCAAATCAGTTCAAATTAGAACAATTATTCATATCCAACTCTTCACTTCAATCATTCAATCATGCACTTTATGCTTCCACCTACAAATTGTTTAATTATTTATATAACAAGTTAAAACTTGTTTCCTTTCAATTGAAATAACACATTAAAATTCCACTTTTACATTTTCCTAAGTAATTTGTTAGACTGGTGCTAATGAAGATTTGATAGTACATGCATGTCTATAACTTGAGTAAAAGAATAAACTAAATTATGAAACAAAAGAATAGTGAGATGTACCTTATATAATGTACATGGCCAAGTAGTGGAGCGTAACATGCCATCTCAACATGATCACTACAAGAAAGAAAAGTAAAATAAATATTACTTAAATAACTACCCATAAATTAAAAGTAAAATTAATAAGAAACATAACAACCTTTCCTTCCTAATTGTATATTCAATAAATAACATAAAATAATGAGATGCCTAAATTTTTCCAAACCCATAAAGAATGAAGCTTCACTAAGCACTGCTTCAGTGATTCTGTTATCGGAAAATTTTCCAACTACAACATACCTACTAACAAAGGCCTATAAATTATTTATTTATCAAACATACAAAATCTTTAAATAAAAAACTATAAACCGTGTAAAATTTCCGAATCTTATGGAAAATATATCTTAAGACAATTTTGGGGTATTGTATCAAAATAGTTGTAAATGTTGAACATGTCCAAACTTCTATGAGAATATATTTAACAAAACCAAGAACAGATATAATAAGTTATAATATTTCACTTTATATAATAAAAATCTAAGATACGAAGAGAAAACATTGAACCTTATTTTATTCAATAGTTAATGCTTACTTACATGATACTTACAAAAATCAGCTGGAAGACTAATTGGTTGACGAGATCCATCACAATTTGAGATAATTTTCATATGAGGATACAAATTTTTTATTGCTCAGTAGAAATGTCGATAAATTCAATCTGAAATATGTTGAAACCAATTATTTAGTTTAATAAATTAATTTTATAAAACTATTGCATTTTATAAAATCATCATATTACTTACATGACCTTACCTAGTTACTAATTAGCTGGCCAAACATTGAATAATATTTCACGATAAGCAAAAAAGTTCACTAACTAAAATTAGGAGCTAAACAACTTGCAAATGTTATAACAACGTTATCCCATTCAAAATAAACAAGTACAGATTGTAAACTATCGTTCTGTACATTACATTCATGTACCTTGTTTCAAACTGAACTGATAGTTCCATACTTCCTTACGCTTTCTATTGGTTTTTCCACAATTTCTTCCAATATTTTGTGACCACTTACCAACTAACAGGTAAGATTAGAGCATCATGTTCGCAATTTCGACCATACTAAATACCTATTGAATATTGCAAACAACAAAATAGAGTTAACTTGAAAAACCAACAATGTATCATTACCCTCATATTTAAAAAAAATCTCATCTACATGTAATAATCTTCATCAAATTGTAAAGTAAGCCAGAAAAATGTTGATATACTTCCAGAACAGACAATGCTGGCTATTCTTCTACTATTGATGCAATCTGTTTTAATAATAAAATCAGTCAAAGTATTTTAAGTAACCAAGCTATTTATAGTATGTACCATATATTTATAGTCTATACACATTTTTTTAATGTAAAATTCACAGGTAATCCATTGGTTTGAAGTAACCAAGCTGAGACCGCACTATCCAAACAATTTTTATGTAAGACCCAAAGAAACGGTATGTATGTTTATTTGACATTCTTTACAAACATGTATTTCAATTGCAGAATAAAGTGAATATTATAATATCATTATTATGTTTTGTTTTGTAGCATTGGATATTGTTGGATTTGAAATCAACAACTCAAATGCTATTGGCTAAAGAATTAGAATGGTCAGGTACCATAAAAAGGAGCTAGAACTGTACAAAATATTCTTGCCAGAATGTCATCAACAATCACATTGGACATTTCTAGTCCTTGATTATGAAGATTTGCAATGGAGCCACTATAATTCAATAAAACCAAAATCTTTTTCAAAATGGTCGTATGCAGAAGAAATACTGAAAGTGATAAGTGAATTAATACTACAATAAAATATTAGTATTATATATCGTATTATAACTTTAATTTTTTATTACATCGTAGTGAAAGTATATCAAAGACACGATGAAAGATATATGGCTCAGGAATGGAATTCCAGAAATGAAATCTGGTAGCGAAAGTAATTTAGAATGCAAAGATTGTCCTCAACAACCAAAAAATTCATAAGTTGGTTCAATTTCTTTACATTCGATAAAAATTTCTCAAGTAAGTTTTGCTTATTCATTTAAAATTCAAAGATCGTAAGCCTAATTTTTTTTTATAAACCATATAAAAATCATTACTACTTGTCGTTACTGAACTTTGTCAAATTATAACCTATTACTATTGTTTTATTTCTTTACTCCCTATTTTTATTTTTATTTTTACTTTTTTCTTTCACTACATCATTTCTCAAAATTAAGATCAACATAGTCATCAAATTGTATATTTTGATAGCAGTTGTCATTAAAGAAATTTCTTAAATAAAGGTGAGTTGTCTAACATAGATAGCATTCTGACTTAACCAACTAAAAAAATAATCAAACTAAAATATTTTTGTTCTGTATTTAAAAGGCAAAAAAAAATGATGGAACAAGGTAAAGTGCAACTTAAAATAGGAACGATATCCAAGTGACTTTATCCAAATCCTTTCTTGTCTAAAATTACATTATTTTAAAATTTATTATTTTGGATAGCCCACTTGATATCTTATTGATGAAATAATTTATACATGTCTATCAGTTTCCGTAGAATAAGAACATCTTATGATGGTCTCCATCTTCATTACTGAGGTACTTTCAGCTAGATCAAACACAGTAGCTTTAGTAATTTTTTCACTTATAATATGTTGAGCGCATGTACAAATGAATGAAATCAAAAGACAACACAGGACAGTTAGGAATGGGTTGTGTTTACATTAGAATGGAACTGTGTATGTTCCAATATACAATAGTGCCCAACAAATGCTCTCGCCAGTGGCGGATTTAGAGGGGGCATGTGGGGTCACCGGACCCCACTAGACTTTATATATTTTACTTTTTAGTACTGCTGCTTTTTATCAAATTTATTCCTGCTGCTGCTTTTCTTTTCATCTTCCCTCTTTTTTGCGCTGTTACTTCTTTATTTCTTTTTTATCTCTTTTTTTGCTGCTGTTTTGATTTGTGATTTTCGTTTGTACTACTACTTTTCTACCAAAAACAAAAAGGCAACCGCATTCTACTGCTGCTTCTTTGCTTATTCTATTCAGGTATGCTGCTCTTCTTTTTATCCCTCTTCTTTAAACTGAAATTGCGATTCTAGGGTTCCAAATTGGTACCGACTTTTGATAAAATCTAAATACTGCTTAATTTGATCAATTCTATTCAGTTTTGATTTTTGCAGCACTAAACTTCTTGATTGTTGACTGATTTATTATTTGTTAATTCACTTAAATTGTTAGGCATGGATAAGTATATTATAAGAACTAAACGTCCTCGAGCTGAAGTTGAACAAAGTTAGAATCAGGAAGCTATTCAGGTTGAATCTTTACCTAATCAAAATCAAACTACTGCAAATTCTCCAATGGAAGAAGATATTCCAATTCTTAATAATGTGATTAATGTTGAACAAATGATAGCTGATCCTGGATTACGACCTCCTTTGTCTTCAATTGGTTTTAATTCTATGGAACGTGAAAGAATTCGAAGGGCATATTTAACTAAAGGCCCCTGTCAACCAATACTCACCAAGTTCCCTGTTACTATGTTTTCAGGAAAGCCACGCAAGTTTAATCCTAGTTGGTATAAAGAATATCATTATTGGTTGGAGTATAGTGAAAGCAAAGGTGCGGTCTTCTGTCTATGTTGTTACCTTTTCAACACCGAATTAGGGGATCATAGATTTAATCATGAGTCATTTGTTGGTGAAGGTTTTCGAAATTGGAAAAAGAAGATAGGCTAAACACGCACGTGGGTGATCATAGTAGTTGTCACAATAAATGCTAAAAGCTTGTGAGGATTTGTTGAAACAAAAACAACACGTTGATATCATGATAGTTGGAATATCAACTCAAGCTAAACTTGAGTACCGAATTCGACTTAATGCAACGATTGAATGTGTTAGGATGCTTTTAATGCAAGCATTGGCTTTTCGTGGTCATGATGAGTCGGAGCATTCAAAAAATCAAGGCAATTTTCTTGCATTATTTAAATTTCTTTGCAAGCATAATGATGAAGTAAATAGAGTTTCTTTAAACAATACTCCAGAGAACAACAAATTGAGTTCACCTTATGTTCCTCGTGGAAGATCAAAGCGTAACGTTCACAAAGTTACAAATCATCATCATTTCAAGACTCAAATACTTGTTGCCATGGTTGATTTTCAACTTAAAGAGATGAATGAGCGTTTTGATAATGTGAATATCGAACTACTTACGTGTATATCATGTCTTGATCCGCGTCATTCTTTCGTAGCTTTTGACAAACAAAAGTTGATTCAACTTGCTAAGTTTTATCCTTTCGAATTTGATGAAACACATTTCTTAGTACTTGAGGATCAACTTGAAAACTATATTCAAGATATGTGAAGTAACGAAGATTTTAGAGATCTAAAGGGGGTTGGAGAACTTGGTCAAAGAATGGTTCAAAAACAAAAGGATATCGGATTTCCTTTGGTTTATATGTTAGTTAAGTTAGCGTTGATCTTGCCAGTTGCAACAGCTACCGTTGAAAGAGCTTTTTCTGCTATGAATCTTATAAAAGGTGTACTTCGTAATACAATGGAAGATACTTGGCTGAATGATTGTCTTGTGACATATATTGAAAGGGATATTTTTGAGAACATAAACAATGAAGCAATTATGCAAAGATTCCAAGATATGAAGAATAGAAGAATGTTAATTTAAAATTGCAAAATTATATAAAGTCAAGTACTTTTGGTTATAAACTATTGCTTTATTAATATGTTTGTATATTTTGGCCCCCACTAGTCTTGATCCCAGGCTCCGTCACTGGCTCTCGCCCAACTGCCTATCTTAAAAATTCATGCACAATTATCAGTGCCATGTCAAGCTCAAAAGTGAGAAGATAACAAAGAAAGACACAGCCCAACAAAACAAACCTTGGTCATGAGTTTGAACATGAGTATCTGAAAGGCCTTACGAGTTCATTTGCGAATTCTACTGAACTTTAACTGTATTTTATACATGAAACTAGTATAGTCATAAACCAATTTAGCTGAACTGAAATAGCATAACTGTTGAGATATGTTTTGTTTTCTTTTTTTGTTTAACCCAATTTATTTGAAACGTGTTGTATGTTGTATGCTAATATTTATGATATATTCTAGAAAGCCAGTCAAATAAGCAAAGAAAATCTATGACCAAATTAAAACATAAATCGAGAAAGACTGAAGAGATAAGACAAATGTAAATACCATGAGCATGAAACCTATGTGCTCCACAGGCATAACAGGCCAATCTTCAGGACGAGGTATGTGAGTCACTCCAAACACATACCTAGACAATCAGAAGAAAAGGCAACATATTAGAGAAATAGCCGTGAAAGCAAACAGCGTACATTTTAAACATCTAGGATTAGGACAATGCCAAAGCATTTTCTTCTTTATTTATTAGAAAAAAAACAGTGAGAGGGGTCTTTAACTAAACTTATTGCCAATGGAATAGGATGAGTTTTATAATCATTTTGTCATTCCATCAAAAGAGGTTGCTGGTTAAAGTTAGTGGCAATCTATTTCGCCAAATTTAGGAAATATGAGTTATACCTTTTCTTCACTTAACAAACCCTGTTATTTTTATAACAATCGCGTCTGTACATTTTATACAACTCATCTTAATTGGAGATAAATCTAGAAATTTCCTAAATATCCAGCAAGCTTAACTTATAATAACAATGTATATTTCAAGTAAAATACGAATCGATTTAAACAAATTTATGGCACAAAATTTAAAACTGATGCCTAAATATGTCATACTTTTTTTACTACCCTTTTTTTAATGCTGAATTAATACCAGTAAGGCCTAATACTTAAAGAAGATAAATTTAATAAATAAAAAAGACAATTCAAAAATGATGCTGAATAATGATGCACATGTCAAAAATATCACTAACCACAGTATAATATTGGTTTCCTCAAGAGATCTATTCTTCTTGACCCAAGTAGCTAAACCCTCATTTTGGCGACAATTCTGATTAGGAAACTCTCCTCCAGGATACATTTCATCACGTTTGTATTAAGTCACCCAAAGATTGTGCTTCAAAAATGCTGCCCTTCTTAAAAACATTGCTTCAGGACCAGGCAACAGTGAGCAATTTGAACCAGGTACAAGTAATGACACACTCCCTTTCATCGACGGCATTGTGGGCTCAGTTCTCCTCTTTTTACACACTGAACTCAAATCGGTACTTTGTTTGGACGACGAGACATTTTTGGTGAAGAATGATGAACTTGAAGACGAAAGATTGTAGGCAGTGGCAAAATAGTGGAGGTGGAACAAACTGGAGGGGTGAAACCCTAGAACTAAAGAGGAATTGAAATGACGATGAAATGTTACGTTACGCGTATGAAACGGATAAGTAATAATAAAACATAAAATTACAATACTGTCTATCTTTATTTTTAGTATTTACAAAATTACCAGATGTAGTCACGGTTATTACCGTGACAAACATTTCTAACGGAAATATCCGTTAGAAATTTATAACGGTTATTACCGTTACAATTTGAAAGCGCAAAAGTGTTACAAAATGACCTGTTTGGTGTAGTGAACACCTTAACACTATTTTAATACTTTGCTTTACTATAGACATATTATAATAGCGTATTGTACTACAAGTAGATAGTTCCACGGATACTTAGAGGATGGAAATCCCAAACATCCTTTAAGTTACTTGTATTTCAGTTGACATTTTCACTTGAGTTGAATTTATTAATATAAGAATGTTAATCCTGACTCAAGTGTTTTGTATTTTTCTTTATGCTCGGGTCAGACTGAGCATTTGAGACTCACCTTTGGAGATTGGAGCTTTGTTTGAAGTCTATCTATCCAGCTTTCAGTTATGTCAGTTTATTCCAGTCATTTATGTTCAGACTCGTCAGTTGCTTATGTATTGGAGATTCATTTGTATTTGAGATTCTGTTGTATTGTGTTTCAGACTCTGATGTTTATAGTAGCTTCATGACATGAACTACTATTTTTCTATTCCGCTACTTATTGTTGTAATACTCTATGTCTGTGATTCTGTGATTGATTTATTTATTGTATATGCTGAGTTTTTCCAAATATAAATTAACAATCTGACATTTTGAGCAATTCAAGTCCGAAATGTGCGGATGCGAACGGTTCGAAATACCAGGTCGTTACAGTTTCGGTAATGGAAAGAAGGTAATTGGAAAGAAGAACATCATGTGTTTTAATTGTGAGTAGATAGGGCACTACAAGAATCAGTGCAGAGAACTAGCTAAGATTGAGAAAGGAAAAGTGTTTAATTTGGAACATTTACCTCGATATCAACAGCAGAGGAGAAGGGAAAGGCTATGATGGGAGGTATGCTTTTGAATCATGGCATACATGTTAGAGTATTGTTTGACGCTGGTGCATCACATTCTTTTAACTTTCATTGTTTGGTAGACAAGCTTAGTTTATAATCATCATACCTTGTCACTTCCTTAAGGGTTGCAACTCTTTGGATGAGATGTGAGAAACTAGAGTTTTCCTTTGTAGACAGGCTCTCCTAGTTTCATGCTGGTGAATCATGATAGGAGGGTATGCAACTCTTGGGATGGGATGTGAGAAATTAGAGTTTGAGTTATTAGGTTATATATTTTCCTGTAGTTGGCATGTGTTTGATTTTATGGTCTTTATATTGGGTATGGATTTTTTATGCAAATATGATGCCAGGATATTTTGCCAAGACAGGAAAATATCACTAAGACGCCCTAACAGTAGTGATCGAATTATATACTCTGTAGAGAACTCAAATTTTGATATTTGTGCTTTATTTAATGCAATAAGGAGGTAGACGAGTTGAATCTAGTTTTTGTCGTTAGTGAGTTTATATATGTCTTTGAGCCAGTTATAGGACTACCAATGAAATGAGCTATCGTGTTTCGTATAGATCTTGTACCTGGAGTTAACCCATTAGCAGACCACCTAGCAGGATGACATCCACAGAGACGAAGGAGTTAAAGGTGCAGCTGGAGGACTTAGAAGGAAAAAAAATTATTACGCCAAGCAATTTGCATAGGGGAGCGGCCACGGCGTTCGTGAAGAAACCGAATAGGTCATTAAGGATCTTCATCAATTATTGTAAGTTGAATGAAAAGTCGATAGAGAATCAATATCCTTTGCTGAGAATAGATGATTTTTTTGATCAATTGAGTGCAGGCAAAGTATTTTCTCTGTTAGATTTGGTGACAGGGTTCCATCAACTAAGGCTAGCAAAGGATAGTATTTCTTTGATGGCGTTCCAAGCAAGATATGGTTCATACGAGTGGTTAGTAATGCCATTCGGATTGACTAGGGCGCTTGCTTTTTTCGTAGATTTGATGAACCAAATCTTCGATGATCATTTGGATAGATTCGTATTAGTATTTATAGATGACATCCTAATATATTCCAAGAATTAGCGAGAACATGAGACTCACCTTACAATAATGCTTGAGTCATTGAGGTAACATCAATTAAAAGCAAAGTTTTTGAAATGTCATTTTTTTGAAGAAAGAAGTGAAGTTCCTTGGTTATATAGTCTTAGAAAAAGGGTTGTCGGTAGATCTAGCTAAGATTGAAGCTATTAATAATTGGAAGAGATGCAAGACAATGGTCGAGATAAAGAGTTTTCTTGGATTAGCTGGCTATCACCATAGATTTATTAAGGATTTCTCTTGTATAGCAACAACGATGACCAAACTAATGAGGAAGGACGTAACGTATGTTCAGACTGATAAATGTGAGGAGGCATTCCTGAAGCTGAAACATTTATTGACCAACGTGCTCGTGTTAGTTGTTCAAAATGGGAATCAAAATTTGGTGGTGTATACTGATGCATGCGGAATAGGATTAGGAGCTATGTTAATGTAGAGGAGTAAAGTAATTGCCAATGCTTCTCAACAGCTTAGACCGAATGAAGTTAGATATCTGACTCACGATTTGGAGTTGGCAGTTGTAATCTTTGCTTTGAAAGTGTGGAGACACTTTCTTTTAGGAGAAAGATTCGAGTTGTTTGCGAATCACAAGTCTTTGAGATATTATTCTCTCAAAAGGAGTTGAATATGTGACAATAGATAAGGTTAGAATTCATAGCAGCTTATGATTTCAGAATTAAGTATACACTAGGGAAAGGAAATAAAGTTGTAGGCCCACTTAGCCGAAAATATCAGAATGCGGTGTGAGCTATGTTCGCCGAATGAAAGGATTTAGAAGCATTAACTACTTGTGAAGTACAGTCAAGATCGATGGTTAGTTCTAGTCAAGAAATTACTACGTTGTCTTCTTTAGATGTTCAACCAACGATGATTGGAAGGTTTGCTTCAAAGTACAAAGATGATCCATTATTAGCTGAATGAATTAGAAGACTCGAGTGTGGAACTGAGATAGATGATTTGAAAGATTTTTATCTTGACCAAAATGGATGGTTGAGAAAGAAAGGACGATTATGTGTTCCAAATATCGGTGACCTATGGAAAAAAGTTCTTAGGGAGTGTCATCGATCAAAATTTACCATTCATCCTGGAGGGAATAAGATGTATCAGGATATAAAAGGGAGTTTCTTTTAGGAAGGTATGAAAAGGGTTGTAGGCTTATGGGTAAAGCAATGTTTGAATTGCCAGTAAATAAAAGCCGAATATCTGAAGCCAAGTGGATTGTTTCAGCCTTTAGATATATCGGTTTGGAAATGAGTTTCGATATCTATGGATTTCATTGATGGGTTGCCAAGGTCGAATTGGGGAAATGAAAGTATTTGGTTATAGTGGATAAATTGACTAAGAGTGCACATTTCATTCCCATTAGTCAATGAGGATGGCACCTATTTTGGCTAAGTTGTTTATGAAAAACATTGTTGGTAGCATAATTAATGACAGAGATTCTTTATTTACTAGCAAATTCTAGAAGAGTCTGCAAGAGGTTTTAGGTGCCAAGCTGAAGATGAGTACCACTTATCATCCATAGACGGATGGGTAAGTGGAAATAGTTAATAAAGTCTTGGAGGGTTTATTAAGAGCTTGTGTACTAGATTTTAAAGGATAATGGGAAGATCACTTTCCTATAGTAATAGTTATCAGACTGGTATAAGAATGTCACATTTTGAAGCTTTGTATGGAAGAACGTTAAAATCACCAGCATTTTGGTTAGAAATCAAAGGTAGATTGATTCTTGGTCCAGATATGGTGAAAGAAGCCATAGAAAATGTCGAGTTAATCCGGACAAGGATGAAAGAAGCTCTATCTAGGCAAAAAAGTTACTTAGATAAGAGATGCAAGGACTTAGAATTCTCAATTGGGGATCATGTTTTTGTCAAAGTATCACCGATGAAGGGTATAATCTGATTTGGAAAGTCAGGGAAATTAGCACCTAGATTTGTTGGACCATTCCCTATTATAGAAAGGATCGGGAAACTTGCGTATAGGATAGAGTTACCGAGCTGTTTGGCAGAAATTTATAGTACTTTTCATATGTCTCATCTTAGGAAGTATATTCGTGATCCAAAGACTACTATCACTCCGACCGCAGTGGAAGATTTAATGGTGGAACCGGACATGATTATTATCATGCAACTAGTTCCGATTGTGGAAAGGGATGAGAAAAGTCAAGGAACAAGACAGTCAGATTGGTGAAGGTCCAATGAAGCAACGACGAGAAAGACTTACTTGGGAAATGAAGAACAAGATTAGAGACACTTATCCTGATGTGTTTTGGTGGTATGTTTCATATCCATGTTATATGTTTGTTTTGTACCTTATCATAATTTTAAAGACGAAATTCTTTAAGGATGGGAGTTTGTAACACTTCTAATTTTGATTAACATTATTTAAGAAATTTAATTATATGAATTAAATTAAATAATGTGTTGAGATAAGGAGAATGAGATTTGATGATTAAAATTGGGCGTGCCTTAAGTAATGAACTAATAAGATTGTTTAGAACTTAAATAAGAAGGAGGATGTATGAGAATGCTAAAATAGGGATAGGCCTCATTTCTTAAACATAAACTCTTTCTCTCTCAATATCCTATTTACATTTCATTTCATACAAACATAAGTAAGATCAAGGCCGGCCATTGCTAAGAAACCAAAGGGGAGAAAAGCTTAGCAAACTAAAGGAAAGCTTAAGAAATAAAATTAACACATTTAATCTTAATCTCATTATCCAACCATAGTGAATAATAGTTATCCATCTCACATATGCTTGTTTTTTTCGATTCTATGTCCAAATCTGAATCATATTGAATTATTTAATAGGTTTTAAGTGTAGAAATCTAGTATATGACATCCAAATGACTTGAAATTTGGATATGATGTTTAGAACATTATTTTGGAAGTGGGTTTTTAGTTTCATAATTTTTCAAGCTTGTATGAATATTTTATGAATTTCTTAAGTAATAAAAATGAATTATTTTGGGTTTTAGTTATTAAATAATGTTTTTGGTTCCAAAATTTTTATATGTCAAGGAATATATTAATTTCGACTTTTAGTGATTTTGAAGGATTTTTCCCAAGCGTTTATAATTTTATATGAATTTATTAGGCTAGAAGGCTAAATAATTATATTGAAATAACAAAAAAATTAAATGCTTTGTAAATTATTTTCAAAATGATAAATCTGATATACGGTAGTTTTTCTCAAAAGAATTTGATAAATTTGTTTTAGCTAATATAAAATTTACAAAGGTTAAGTGTTGGTGAAAAGTAATTGCTTTTAATAGAAATAAAACAGTTTTTATATTAGTTACGATATTGCCATGAAGCCAAAATGAATGCTGAACTGTAGGTAATGGCCGACATTTACGTCGCCACTATAGAATCTGACACAACACGCATGGATGCGTATAGTATCAACTATGTCGGTATAGAATTAATCTTTTCAGGTTGAACTCATATAGTATAAGGTCTTCGGCATTAAATCAATGTCGTCATAGCGATCTCGTAGCACACCCGAACTATTCCGACCTCCCTTGTTTCATTGTTTTGAAATCTATAACATACGACATTGATGCTGCAAGTCTTCACCCAAGTTTTAAATAATGCCGCATAACATTATTTGTGATATCAATTATTTCCAGTATCAACTATACTAAGGCAATGATGGCGAATGCTTCCTATTTTGACGTCATAGTTTAAGGCAGTGATGCCACAAGTATTATTTATGACATTAACTAACTATATCATGGTTTCAATATCCCTTATACAAGGCATAGTAGCCGCTGTTTTAAAGCAATCGACGTCGATGTTTTTGTAATTTTGACGTTGTATGTCATCAATGTTGGCATCCATATAATTTACATTTAAAAGGCTATATCTAATAGGTCTATAAACCTATATAATTCTATGTTACAATAACAATGATTCCGACATTATAGCCTATTGAATTTATAAATCAGAACTCTTAATCAATGATTTTATAAGAGACGTGACATTGCATATCAGGCATAGTGATGTCGTAAGTTATTGACTCAATGGTCTTAATTAAAGAGGCTTGATTACTTAAGGTTTTGAGGTGCAATAACCACCTATCAATTTCAAAATTAACAAAGGCTATTTCATATAAACATAGATTTTGGAATAATATTTGATAAAGTACAAGGCAATATTTTCCTTGTTTTAAAAATGATTTTAATAGTTAAATCGTTTATAAAGAATTATGTTTTCAAGGAAATAAAGAAGGTAATCAGCCCAGGAATAAATATGAAAATTTGTCACCATTAGTTAAATTGTGATAGGATATTCTAATTCAAGGAATATAGATTAGAAAACCATATGATGGGACTGGTGTAAGGTAGCACCTTATGCTTCAACTGTTAGCCCCTAATTGATATTAGTCACAATTCCAATGCGTAGGATTTTTTTAAGGGTAAAACTAAAAGTAGGTTTATGCACAAAAAAGAATATATAACTTAGATAGGTTATTGGTTGGCCTGCAAAATCATTAGGTTCATAGTGAGGTTAGCTATGAGATAGACAAATAATCAGGGTAACACTAAGATGATTGTGTTTGGATGGAAAGTCCGGTTTCCTTCTAATGGTAAGTTGGAGAATTTGGTATATCTAGTAAGCCTGAGTTAACCATATAGATTAGTAACCTCAGGGAAACTATGAAATAGAGACAGACATTCAATTGATTGTGACAGATTGGTCAGGTTTACCCATGTAGCATGCATTCATATGAGTATTTTATGTTGGTTTAACTATTGTAATTATAGAAGCATGATTTGATTGACATATTTGCAGAAGATACTACTGATGGGAAAACACGTTCCGCTCAATGGTGGTCTCACTAAATATCTATTTATCGAGATGGCACATTATTATTCATACTAGACTTTTTGTCTGACACAAGTTTTTGTTTTTCCCCTTTAATTCTTGGGTGCTCATTTGAATACTTCAAAAGCAAGGCTTCTAGGTTTTTGGTTTGATGAATAAAACTTTTGAAGACATGCAGGAGGCAGATCTAGCTATGTAGGAGTCTATTAATGTTTGCTATGTTGTTATGTTATTTTCTCTGAATATATGTAATGGAAAAATATGTATCTGTCTAGTAATAAACTCTGATCAACCAAGGGGGCATCTTCATATGTCGTTCTTGGAGTATTTTGTAATAAAATGAAATGTGTTTTTAAAAATTTTCATAGTCCTATGCTTCTGATGTTAATGACACTTTTAACTGATCTCATTTTGTCACTGGAGAATAATACTATTGATGACTGTAGCATAAGTAGCGTTTATTTTCAGGCCTCAAAATGAGGGATGTTACATTGGACTTGGATTTGAAAGCGCTCTTATAAGAATTAGTAATGAATTTTTAAAGAAGAGGGTTTACTTTTAAAACATGGTTTTTTCGAGTTTTTAAGTAAATTAGAAACTTATTATTTTCAAGTAACATTCTAAATGAATGTTTTAAAACCTATTATAAGTATTTTAAAGTATTTTATAGGCATTTTAAGTATATATAATTTTTATAAAATTAGTTGATTATTTTATTAAAGTGTTAATATCTTATGTAATATAATATATTTGAAATAGTTTTATTAAATATCTTAGTTTATAAATAAATTAGTACACACACACGGAAACACACATAAATATTTATATCTATATATAATTTTAAAAAATGTTTTTTCTAATTATAAAAAATGATTTAAAAGGGGTTAGGAATTGCTTAGTGGCTAAACCATGATTTGTTTAATTACTTTCTAGGAAAAGTAATTAACAATGCTTAACATTAAAAGCCGACGAAGTAGACTTATCTTATTGTAAGAGTTAAGATTATTGTTCGAGTATGGTTAGAAGCAACAGTTCTCTAACCTACTGGCTTCACTCTTGACCGAGGAATAGTTAAGTCGGGAATGTCAGAAATGTGTTAATCTTGTTGTTTACTTATTCATTGATGGAAAATATTTAGTGTACTTAGCACAATATGCCAACTAAGTAGACTTGTCTACCTATAAGAGGTAAGAATGAATTATCTAGGCAAGGTTTGTTATTGAACCTATGCTCTAACTTATCTAGCTTCACTCTTGACCAAGGGATAATATGAGTTTAGAAGTTTGAAAACGTGATAAGAACATGAACCTTGATTTTCACAAGTGATCATCTTTAGAATTAAATAGTTGACTAGTCAAATACTGAATTGGACCAAATATTAACTGAGAACTTTAAATGAATGTTTTTAAAGACAATAACAAGTATAAGATTGGTTTTGGGTTTGTTGTGACAATGTGTTAGTAACATTGGCTTTTACCCTTTTTTATTATACTTAGTAAAGTAATTAGATCTTTAAAAAGAATGTTTTAAAGGTAATTATAAAGGAATGGTTTTGGGTTCATAGTAATGATGTTTTGATGACATTTGTTTTTAACCCATTAAAATATACCTAGGCAAATGTGATATCTTATTTAAAATTTGTGAATATTCTTCTATCATTTGAGATAAGAATATGAATACGTTTCTAAGTATTGAAAAGAGTAGAAATGAATAGTGAATAATATTATACATGTATATATCTTTTGTAAAGGTATTTTAAATATACATACAACTGTTGACAAAGGAGTTTTTAATTAATAAAAGGATTAATTAAATTAAGGGGATTAAGAGTTACTTAAGTAGCTTAATCGTACTTTGTGTAACTTAATAGTGCTTTATTTTTTTGCTTGTTTATAGTAAGTATTTAGCCATATATTTAGCTCTAAAAGCGGGTGAAGTAGGCATGTCTATTTGTGAGGGTTAAGGATGATGTTTGAGTAGGGTATAGATGCAATAGTGCTTTAACCTACCGGCTCTACTCTTGATCGAGGGATAGTGTGTGTTGAAAAGATTGGAAACGTGATAAGTATGCAAGACTTTGTTTCCATTTACGATCGTATATCTTATACTTGATAGTCGACTTTCGAAATTGACCAAAATAACTTAGGAAATATCTAAAAGAAACACGAGGGCTATATGTTATAGTTACCTTCGTATATGTTATACCGTATGTATAAACTCGTCTTTCTCTTCTAGGACAAATGATAAAGAGATCTTTTTGGATAAGAGATCATCTCCACCCTTATGCATTGTCTATTTATTTCTTAAAGAACCGGGATTAAGTTAGGTTTTGGAGCATATCCTAAGGTTAAGTCCAAGAGAGAAGTTGGCATTAATATTTCAGACTAATGGTATAGAGTTGAACTATCTATCCTAAGGTTAAGTCCAAGGGAGAGGTTAGCGTTAGCATTTGTCGGTCGACTTATGCTAGGATCCTAGTAGGTATTCGTGGACTGTTCGAGATGCTGGAATCCATTTGGGGATTCGTGTTATGTTTGAGTGATGAAGATCCATGTGATAAATGTTGAACGTAGCCTCAACATCGATAAATGACACAAACTAGAGTTGTGTGCCTAGTCGTGAAGGGTTTAGAGAGCCCAATAGGGTATGTCAACTCTAAATCTAGCTATCGATATTGCTAGCGGGAGTTGATGATATTCGGTATAATGTCTCCAGGTGTTGACCAGCTATGGCTTACCTTATGGTATATTTTATCTCGAGATATACAACGCTTATAAGGATATCTTTGATCCTTATGCAGGAGATCTTCCTCGATGCACTGAGGATGCCTTCATGGAAATCCTACACAATTATGCGAACATGCCTTAACGGTTTTGATTGTATACCTAGTTATGGTTGTGGTGTACACATACCACAGCTATTTCTTACTTATATTCTATACCCTAGACATTATCTCTTATATTGAAATATGTACTTAATAGATGGTTGGCTCTTTTGAGGGGAAAACCAATTCTATGATTTGGTTGGTCTCAAAAGATGTTGCTATATGTCATACATATTTCTTGAGTTTCTCACACCAAACTTATGTCTGACTCGTAGTTTTATAATTCCCTTATTTCCATGGGTGCTCTTTCGAGTAGTTTGGGAAAGGTAGGTTTTCGTTGATGTTCTTTGGAGCTTCTGGAGATGAACTTGATTCTTCCATTCACCTACCGTAGTATTCTTATTTCCGCTACATTACTACATTGTATATATCAGCATATGTGAGGACAAGCTGTAACTATCCAGAATGATGATAGCACTTACGATTGTAACTCTGAAATGTTATGTATCTTACAGTGATAGTTTGTACTGTCTTCTTTTGATATTATATGTTACCGTTCCTTTGTGAGATTCTGATATTGTATTCTCTTCTTCCTTGTTTTATTTCTTTTTCTTTTATTTTACCCTAACATTTCATCTTTCCAACACTTGAATGCTGGGTACATGAATACCGTAGATATATTAGCATCGACATTTGGAGGTCGAAAAGGCGAGTTGTTACACAAACCAATTTGAATATGGTTGATATTGGAATTTTGACCAAAACAAAATTTAATAAGTCTTAAAGTAATATTGTTTTCAAAAAGTGATTGGTGTAAATAATCATTTACTACTAGTTTAAGCGGTAAATTTGGTCAAACTATCACACCATTAGCTAAGGTAACATATGAAAGTTAATATTCGAATTGTTCGATATTAATTGCTAACTGAATTTACACCTGCGAGTCGCATAATCACATCGGTAAATTCTCCAAAATACATCACGATTTAATTAATTTATAATTATAAATTGACTAATATTTATGTAATATTAATTACTTATTTATTTTATGTATTGGGTGTCATTAGTATTTTTAGGTGCCATTAGCAATTAATTGGGTGCGTATATAAGTGTTACATATGTACAAACCAGTATATGGTATCAAATACACATTTAAATTGGATTTAATTGTGATTAATTACTTAACGAGCTTGAACTGTTTAAAGGACCATTGTAACGACCCGCATTTTTGACCGTTCAAGTCGACAATAATCCACACATGTCCAACTCAAACCGTTCAAAAAGGCAGATGGTTATTGGGGTTAAATAAGAAAGAAAGGAAAGAACAGAAACAAATACAGAATCTCGCAGCGGAAGGAACAAGATATAATAATAAAATAACAGTTCATGAAGCTGTTAAATAAATAAATTTGATTATTATTATACATTATAAATCAAAGTTCATACATATCAGAGATAATACAACAATGCAGCGGAACAATAATACAGTAGTAGAATACAAATGATATAATACCAAACTCCGTCTTCGTCCTCCAGAATAAGTCTTCAACCTAAACTGAAATGCTCAGGCTGACCTGAGCGTAATGAAAAGACAAAACACTCGAGTCAGGACTAAAATATCTCATGTAAGTTAAATCGAATAAGAAATATGAGTGTGACGGCGTCAGAGATGTTTACGGGGTTTGACATCTCCTATCCAGTGTCAACGTGAGTGCAATAACTTAAGAGATGTTACGGGATTTTCCATCTCTCAAGGATCCGTTAAACTATCTACTATGTAGTACAATACGCTATTATAATATGTCTACATTAAAGTAAAAGTATTAAAATAGCGTTAAGCCATGGCCCATTCCACCCTTAACACAGTTTATATTCCCAAGAGCATATACAAGACCGTAGTTTCCCCAAAACCGGAAGTCACCAGAGGGCAATCCATATACTAAAGGTACAAAACAAAACGTAGTGGTCGCGAATAGGATAATCAGTATGACAAGGTACATGAGGCGATACCAACTAGGATACTAGTAGTTGCCTGATCCGGACTGATGTTGGGCATAGCAGCTACTACCCCAACACCACGAAACAACACTCCCAAAATCGAGGGGTGCACCCAAATCGAATCACATAGTAATAGATAAGGTATCGAAGAAGTGTGCCCGCTAGAGATGGCGAACCTCAATGGCCCGGCGCGGCTCCTGTTTTAGTCATGTCAGGGGTCATCCAAAATCGTTCTCTTTCTTCAGTCAACACGTTCACCAAAACCATCCACTTCATTCTGGATCAACACTTCGCGTATATTAGTTATTGAAGTGGTTTCGGTATCGACAGAGAGTATGCCCATATCCGATCCCGGTCTCTTTAATAACTACGTATTTATTACACCGATTGGTTTTATTATGCTTCGAAAACAATTCATCTTTTTAAAATCAAATCTCGTATTTGTTTCGAAAACAAAACCATTTCAAATATCATATCATTTTTCCAAAGCCAAATTTTCGATAAGTCAATTCATTTCAAAATCGTTTACTTCAAAACTTCATTTGAATTTTTAAATTTGATTAAATTTCCATTAATCCAATTCGCATTTAAATCAAGGATTTAAACATAACCTTTATTCCCTTTTACTGGTTTAAATTTTTAGAAAATAGTTTAAAATAGTTTTAGAAAATTTAATAGTTAAATAATTTTTTTTTAGAAAATAATTTAAGATACATATGGTTTATAAAATAAATAATTGTATTAGTTTAATAGAAAATAGTTTTTACAAATAAAATGGTTTATAAAGTAAATAGTTTGAGAAAACAAATTTGTTTGAATAAATAAAATAGATTTGAAATAGTTATACTAAAATAATTTGTTTAAAATACCTTCCAAAGTCAAACCAGTTAAATTTCCAAATATCTCGATTCCTTTCAAATTCATTTCAATTCTCAGTTAATCCAAATCAAAGTTCAAGTTTATATTTTTAGATAAATCTTCATTCAGTTCAAATAAATTTCAATCAAATTTCCACGATCTAACTCGATTCAAAAGGTTCAATTAGATTAGTTAACTTCAACTTAAACTTTCATTTGAACATTTGATATATATACAAAATTTCGAATTCAAATTTCAGTTATTGATCATTTAAATTTATACCATTTAATAAAGTATGTTCAATCTAAATTGACAATTCCTTTCATTAAATTTAAATCATACTTAATTTAAATTTTACTTTCAGTTTTATTTCCAACGGTTTCTAATTCAAGTTTTAGTTTCAAAAATCCAAATTCATTTATCTCTTTTAAACAAATTCAATTAAACCAAATTTCAATGTTGAAAACATTAAATTTATCCAATCGGTGTCTGTATAAAATTTTCTATCCTATGGCCAAGTGAAATTTTTATTTTTTCAATTTTAATTCCTTAACGATTAATCCCGGTTAATTTGATGCCCGTAACATCTAGGGTAATGATTGGGATTGATCGACAAATCAACAACAATCTTATCAGTGGGTAAATATCAAGAATAATCAATGTAAAGCATCAGCATATGTCCAATATATCAAATAAATCACCAGTCACAACAATCAATCCAAACAGTCATAATATCACAGTCATTTACTATTCAGGGGTGTCGGGGTTTTAAACTGGCAATAAAATTTAAATTCTAACCTAACAGTTAAATTTAAATTTAACGAGCAATTTAAATCATATAATTTATAGTACGAGATAAACAACCAATTTCAACCATCAAACAACAAACAACGCAAACATATTATCACAGGAATTTCTATTTAACTAACATAAAAAAATTTAGTCAAATGTGAGCGTAAAACACTCACCTTGATTTTCTGTTGTCCCCGAGACGTTCCGGTTTGGAACTAAAACTAGACGACGCCCAACTTTAGCCCAAATTTACACCATCTCCAAATCCATCCAAACCAGTTTCATTTTGAAGCTCTCATCATTACGATCGCAACGCAAAAAGTTTCGTTCCAATCGGACCTCGTATGTAGAAGTTATACATTTTATAAGTTATCGATATTTGAATTTATAAAACAATTTATATTGGTATTTAAATTAATTCATACCCAAGGAAAAAGAAGCCCAGCCCACTAAAACTCTATCTTCCCCAAATTCCTGTACGTGAAGACACAGAGCAACCCACTCCAGGCGTGCACCAAAACCCAGCGACACGGAGCTACGCCGCTCCGTTTCTCGAACCGTCTTCGCCAAACGACTCCTCTCCGCGTGCTCGACCTGACCATCCCAAATTCATCAAGCTCGCACTCACCAAGGTCCACGCGACTTCCGTCCTCCCTCACATGCGTGCCCAGGTCGCAACCCCCAAGACACCACCGAGCTTCACCAAAACGTGCGTCCAGATGCTATTCGACGAGGAGAATCCAAATACGAGCTTTATTTCTCGAATCGATGAATGGAAACGAAGTGAAGCTTAACCCTAGCTTCAAACTCTCTCGCGTCTCCACTGTCGCACTCCCAGACCCACGGCCGCACCATAAAAACTACCACCAGATCGAAGCAAACGATGAAATTTGATTTTTAAAATCGGTTTCGTGATTTTTAATCGAGTATTGGAAGAGAAAGAAATTTTTGGAGTTTTGATTTATTATTTTCTTACTGCCTGAAGCTAGCGTGCAGATTTAAAAGGGAGGAGACATGATTCTTGCATGTGGGAGGCTTACTATAGTGATTTGAAATGAAATAAAGAAGCTGATGTGAAAAGTTGACTAGACAATATATTAATTTAAATTTCAAAATATCCCCATTTATGTAAATGAAAATCTTGAACCCCTATCGAGGCGTGCCGCTAGGCGTTTATAATGTTATACCCCTATTCCGGATGCAATGGAAAAGGTTTCAAGCCCTAATTCGATCGTATGCGCGAGTTACGGAAATAAACAATCAATTTTAAATTAAATCGATTAAATAAATTTCTAAGCGTTTTGAGCTGCCACGGTCAAATGACAACTCCGATTGCTTCAAAAATTTAAATCCGACAATAACAAACTATTACGGATCCAATGGAACTAGTTTCGTTCAATTCTCAGACTGTTCGAAAAATGGCTATTTTTCAGTCGATAATTAAATATTAAAATATTCAATTTTCGCAAATTAACTTTAAATTCAATTTTAAAAGTTCTATAACATTACTATAACTCCAATATGATAAGATAAAATTTTACAAATCATTTTCAATCATATTCAACTCGATTTTCAATTATTTCTGAAATTTAACTTATTAAATTATCGATTTAATTGTCTAATTAAATCCAATATTCGAAAAATAAATTATTCGACTGTTTAATTTCAATATAAAATTCCCAATTTTAAATTATTAACTGTTAAATCAAATTTCAATTGTTCACAAATCCCATTTTAAATTTCACAGTAATTACCAATCTTTTACAATGCAGTTTTCCATTATAAATCCAATATAAAAGATTATATTAGATTCAGCGTTCAATTATATTGTAATTCAAATTCAAGTTATTTAATTCCAAATGAATTCTTTTATTTCGATTTACACTTTCATTATTGAATCAACCATTTACTTATACATTATTATCAATAGTTTATAATTCATTTACTTTCATTTTCTTCAGCTATCATCTTATTTAAATTCACAGTAATATTAAATTACATTCATTTACGTTGATTTCCATATTATAACTTCAATATTAAATGTAACATTTTATTTATTTCGTTGTTTACAATCAAATTCAATTCATTATTTACATTCACTACAAGTTAACATCCATATTTAATTTACAAATAAGTTATTTCAGAATTCAGTTTTGTATTTTAACTTGTAATTCGCATTTAACAACACAAAATTTTATTTCCTTCGGATTTTTATCCAAAATTTTCATTTTAATTCGTATTTTTAAAGTGTTAAAAATACGGGTCGTTACAACCATTATTGCCTTATGTATGGCTAGCCATAGCCATCGTTGGGACAAAGGATGGTTTTTTTTTTCTAATTTCAAAATGTTAAAACTAAGTAAAAGTGAGATTAGAAATTTAAGGAGAAAATTTCTCCATGGTTTCTCTATAGATACCTCCTTACCCCTTCTGTGATATCCCGGAATTTCGAGAAGTTTAAAATGTGATAATCTCTTAATTTAAATTATTTTAAATTGATAATATTGTTATTTCAAATATAAATAACCAAATAATAACAATATGGTGTTTTAATTATGGTATAGATTGATTTTAATAAGAATAATTATTTAAGTTGTGATTATAAATTTGATTTTAAATAGATTTATCATTTCTAAAATTAATAAGTATTGTTTAAATATATATATATATATATATATATATATTGTCTTGAGTTGTTTTTAAATGAAATAATCATTTCAAACTTAATAATGTGCTTATTTAAAATATAAATGTTGAGTTGATTTTTAAATTGGATTTTAAAAGTAAAATTTGAATTTGAATCTGAATTTAAATTTGAATCTTTAAAAGATAATTTTTTTAATATATTTGGGTATAAAATATATGAACAAGACTTTTATTTAAAATAAGTCTTTTGTTTTATTTTTGTCTTCCTTGAAGAGATTTTTGTATATAAATTTAGAAAGTATTTATTTAATAATAAATAAATACAAAAGGTATATTTACACTTTAAATTGACTTAAATATATTATATATGATTTTATTATAATATAAATGGGTATTATTTTATTTTATTTTAAAAGTTTCCATTTATTTATAATATAGGAAAGCATTTCCTAATCAAGAAATGAATTTATTAATTAAGAAATTAATATAAAAGTTTTAAAACTCTTTTTAAAAAGAATATAAATGGAAAATGACAAGTGTAAAATTTTTAAACATGAAAAATACATGTGTGAGATAATTAGCTAAGGTATGAGACAAGTGTCATAGTTCATTTTATTTTCTTTAATTTTTAAAATAATCTAAATGAATTTATATAAAACTATATCCTCCTCTCTTCCCTTTTTCTTGTTTTAATTCTCACATTTCAGTTCGAATGCTAAAACCAAAAGAAAATTTCTCAAACCGAAATCCTCTCCACAAATCAAAAACTTAAATTCATCTCAAACCATAATCATCTTCAAAAGCTTAATTCTCAAATATACAACCTGAAAATCATTTCCAGTTCAAAAGAAAAACCCTGTAGCCTTCCTCAAAACAAATCTGCAATATTTTTAAGACCTTTAACCCTTTTGTTCTTGCAACCCTGTAATCTGAAATCTACTCAAAACCTGTAATCTACCAAAAATCTATAATCAACACTCCTCAAAAAACCAAGAAATATAACCTGAAGCCCTGTAAACAAAGATCTGTAACCATTGTTTTCAAGCCCTGTAACAATTGTTCTTCAAGTCTGTAATCCATTCCAAGTGCATGCAAGTAAATCAAAGCAAGTTTCAAGTTTTCAAAACAAGCAGATGAAATTTCAAAAGTTTCCAGTTTTTCAAAGATCAACATTCCAGTTTTCAAGCCTGTTCAAAACTGTTTTAAATTCCTCTGCCTCTTGGAAAGGTGAGTAAACAATTCTTTTGCAAAAGTTAAAATGAATTTAAATTGCTTTCGAATGGTATCTGAATGAAGTATCTTGCATGTTTATTTATACATAGATACTCTGTATATATGTGAGAATTGCAGTGTGCATGCCAGATTTCATTGTTAATTGCTCTGTTCATCTTCTATTTGAGTAATCTCTTCTTTTATAAGATCTTGAAACTATATATCTTGATTCCAGTAGTATGATATGAGATGTACTGAAATGATTTAGTGAATTTTGGTTTGCATGTTTATAAGTATGTAGATATAAAGATGTGCATGTCTGTTCATATAGATATCTCTGTTTTATCTAAGTACAGGCTTCATATTTTATTAGAAAAATCCATATCTTTGCATCCATTTGATTTCAGTCTAGGTTGTGTTAATGAAAAAGGTTTCTAACTATATACTTTAGAATTTAAAAATAGATTCAAGAATATATGATAAGTATTTAACTCGAAATTTAAAATTTACAGTAGAAATCAAAGGAATGGGTAAAATTCAAATATGTTAATTTAAATCTTTGATTCTATAATCTGATTTTTGATTACAAATGATGAAGTTAGAAAGAGAATTCATAAATTTTAAGTTTGGGATGGCCGAAAATTTTTAAGTTGATCAGAAAAGACATTTTCGTCATTTTCAGACGATCGGTGAGGCTGGGTTCATCGGAGTTGATGTCGAGGGTCGATTGGAGGTTGTAGATGGTAGGAAAAATAATAGATGATTTTATTCTATGCTATGGTGGTTGTTCGAAGGAATTTTAGGGTTTAACGATGGGTTTGGGGTTGATTGGATCGCGATTTTTCTCGACGTCGTGGGTGAACTGGAGGCTATCGCGTATGGGGGAATGGAAGCGTGGGTTAGAGCTGGAGCTTTGGTCGAAGTCGTGGGGGTGCTGATGGTCAAGAGTGGTCGGACGAGATGGTTCTTGGATGATGTGTTGTTCCAGGAGGTTGTCGAGATAGCTTGTTTTCGATTTTCAATTTTGTTCGAGGATCGGAGATGTCGTGGTGTTAGAGGGGAAGGTTGGCGACTCGTCGATGGCCGGAGCGGTGATCGGAGATGGTTGCAGCGAGTGTGCACGTGCACGAGCAAGGGTGTGTGTCAGTAAGTTTGAGTTTGGGGGAGATGAAGTTTTTGCTCGAGTTTCGTCACGGGAAGAACTCGCGTGGATGATGATTTGGCTCGAGTTTTTCCTGTAGGTCATACGCGAGTGTTGAGTATAACTGTTAAGTTTTTAACAGTTTCAAATTTTAAACAAAACAGTTTTTTTTTAAATTAAAACTAACCTCTGTTTTTTTTAAAATGAAGAAAAGGGAAGATGTATTTGTTTGTTCAACCCAAAGATAATGTTAACCAGTTTTTAAATTAAAATAAAAGTAAGTTTTTAAATTTTAAATAATCAAGTTAAACAAATTGTCTTGAAATCCATTTATTTGAAATGAATAGTTTGAATAAATAAAGTTGTATGATTTATTTAACTTAAATATATTAAGTTAAATTTCTTTAAGTTATTTTCAAACTTAATTTGAAAATAAGGTAATTAATAAAGAAATGTTTTATCTTAAAACTTAATTTAAGTTTGATAATAAATGAGATAAATAAAGAATAATTTATTAATTAAATTAGTTAATGATTAATGATTTATTAATTAACAATTAAGTTTTCAAGTGTTTTATTTACTTGTAATTAAGGATTGTTAATTTAAAATTAGAGATAAGTAATTAATGATTATTTTGTTTTAAACTTAATTAATGATTTTAATTAAGTAAATTAATTATTAAGATCAAATGTTTTTAAATGATAATGATTTATCTCAAGATTAATGAAGATTTTCAATGAGTTGAAATTAATTAATTTAATTAAGAATTTAAGTTTAATTAATTAATTTAATTAACAAGGATTAATTAAATAATTAAGAGTTAATTAAACTAGTAATTAAGAAGTACTTAATAAAGTTTTATTAAGTAATAATTAAGTTTTCTTAATTAATAATTAAGAATTTATTAATTTATAATTAAATTTAATTAAGGATTAATTAACTATTATTAAGGAATTAATTAATTGTCGTTAAGAATTGACTAATCGGTAATTATGGATTAATTAAATTGGTAATTAAGTTGTTAATTAATAATTAAGCTTTATTAATTAATAATTAAGAGATATTAGTTAATTAAGTTTAATTAATTAATTATAAAAGTAATTAGGGATTAATTACTTTGTATGAAGAAGATATTGATTAATAATTAAGGTTTATTAATTAATAGTTAAAGAATTATTAATCTGTAATTAGGGATTAATTAATTTGTTTAAAGGGTAATTAAGGATGAATTACCCAGTTATGATTTAGGAATGAATGTGATTTATTTAAGTTAATTAATTTGTTAATTAATTAAAGATAGTCACTTGGTAATTAAGTATAATTACTTAATAAGATTGGATAAGAGTAATTACTTAGTGTAAGTAATTGATAAATGAATTATTGTATGAAATTGGTGTAATTAATCAAAAAGGATTTATAAAAGAAATTAAAGTAATTAAGAATAGTTAATTTGATGATTATGTAAGGTTGATAAATGAAAGTAATTAATTAATGTATGATTAATTAATGTAATTAATTAAGGAATAATGTAATTAATTATAGTTAATTAATTAATTAAAGTAATTAATTAAGGATAATTAATTATTATAATTAATGAGAGTAATTAAAGGTTAATTACTATAAATGATTAAGGATAATTAATTTGTAAAATTAATTAAAGGATAATTACTTTATGTAATTAATGAATAATTAATCAAGAGTGATTAATATTTAATGATTAATTAATTAAAAGGTTGTAATTAATTAATGATTGATTAAGCAAGGTTAGAAATTAATTCTTAAGTAATTAATTTAATTTAAGTTGATTAAATTGATTATAATATAGATTAATAAATGATTGCTTATGGATGATTGTTTGAGTAGAATGTCTGATTTGGTTATATCTATTGGATGATATGCTATGATATTCTGTGATATGATATTGGATATATCTGTGATAAATGAGTGATATTTATCTATGTTAATGCTATGTTAATTCAAGTATTGAATTGAATTGTTTAAACCTTTAAACAACTTGACCTTAAAAGATACGTTTTGGATTTCGATGAGACCGGGATCGGGTTTCCAGATTTGGATATCCGAATACCACATCGATCCAAATTAACGTTAGGTCGTGAATCTCAAGTGAAGATGAAGATTCAGAGTGCAAGGGTTATTGTCGTTAACTCTGAGGGTGATTCCAAAACGAGTGTAACGAGATAATGCCTTCGGTTTCGTTCGAACCCGGAACGAACTTGTATGGATTGAATGCTTTCAGCACATCGTCAGGTGGACGATGAGCATTCTAACTGATGTGTTCTGATTAAAGGTAATCGTGACCTCAAGCCTCATCAACCGGGAATGGCTAAAACATGGGAGGTGCAGCAAGGCTTCGTGGGTAGCACCCACTAAGAGTAAGGTCATCCCTGTCTAGATGTCCCTTTCTATTTCGGCTTAGTGGTGCGGTTGATGTACACAACCGTGGGGTGATTTTATTTGGAATTATCCAGTAAGGGATGGTTCCGGCTTTGTGTTGCAGGGGATTGGGCGTGATCCTCGGTACGGTGATCTAGGCCACGTACTGTGACGGGCGGTACCCCGGTAGCCCTGCCATTGTATGGAATCCAAACTCCAATAAGTGCCGTACGTATTAGTTGTGCCCAACTATGTTGGAACGTGAGATGTAAGCATTCCAGCTATTTCTGTATTTTACTTGAAAACCCTAGACCCTATTATAATATAACTGGATTTCCTATAAATGTTTTGGTTATCGTAAGGTAAAAACTTTTCCGTGTATGTGCGGGGAGTCTTACGTGATACCTTTTGTTTTCAAAGGTTTGAAGTTAAGCAAATTTAAACCGTTTACTCACACCAGACCCATGTCTGACCCAAGTGTTTATTTCTGTTTTATAAACTCTTGGGTACTCAAATTTTTACGAGTAGCCAAGGGATTCAGGTTTGCTTTGACGAATTGTGGAGGAGCAATGGAGCAGGAGGCTTCGGCGTTCGTAGATATGTAGTATTCCGCTGTGTTAGTTCTGTATTGATCTGTGATAGTGTCTTGTATGTATTTGAGTTGTAATGTCTAGACAGATGTTTATAACTGTCTCGTATGTGATGTATATGTTGTGTAACTCTGATAAGTGTTGTATACTATGTAATAGTTTATGTTATTAATATAATTTATTCGTTCCGCTGTTGAGATTCTGATGTTGTTTCTTTCTCCCTTCTCTTCTTTTCTCTTTTCTATCCCTTTCTTTCTTATCGACGATGCGTCATTCTGTGGAATGAGTGGCGGGTCGTTTCATTTGGTATTGTTTGGTTACTGAATTTTCCACATCACCTCAGCCATAGCCGCCACTTACTACCCCTCCCCTGGCTGAAAATCACTTACTCTAATACAAATTCAAATCAAAATCAAAGAGGTTCCCCAATCAGTTGCATAGCTAGGAGCTCAGATCAGGGTTGATGTAAGAAAGTCTACCGATCAAGGCGCAAATCTAAGGTAACGTCTTAAAGGTAACATTATATTATCTGTAATTACTATATCATCGTGTCGGCATAATTCTAGTTATATTTGAATGAATTTATATGCACAAATGTTGTCCAGTATAATTGAATTGCCCTTTATACATACATACACACATACCAACATGGATACATACATACATACACGTATATACACACACATATATACATACATATATATATATATATGTATATATATATATACATATATATAATTTTAGATCTGAAATTTTCACTATATATTATTTTTATTAGTTACTAATTAAAAAGTTTGTGATTATTATATGTAATGTTTCGATGCTAGGGACCAAATTATCAGAAGGAGTTTACCGTCGAATAGCTCGGATCAAATGGCATGGAAAGAGTGATCCCTCGTATACACTACTTTAGGTCAACATAGATACATTACAATACCTAAACACATGTGAAATAGTATGTATCTCATCACTACATAAGGCAGTGTACATGAGTTGCCAAATTGAATAATACAGTATTGGAGATACAGATGAAATTATTCCAAAATATAGAGTCTAAGTGAATAAAAACAACGGATGTTATATCATTTTTGAAAATCTTACACATCATTCAATCCATAGAACCCATCACACAAATATGTCATTTCAACCAATAATCTCAATATATGTACCAGTTGAGTAAATACCCGTCGTCATCATCTGCTCTAACCCCCATATCATAACCCCTAAAGTATATACAATTGTAATATTAACTTGTAAAACAACCTTAGTCTAACCTGAGATTGTTAAGTACATAACAAAACCCAAGTCTAGTTAGAAATTTAGCTGTGAGTATAATGAAGTCATAAATAATAAATGCAATGGTAGGTTTAAAGGTGACATTTTCAAACACAAAGATGTTGCTCACAACATATAAATCATGCCCATAATTCATTTTCATAAGTAGTGAAATACACATGTCACAGATCTATTCATCATGACTCACAACTGCAACTCCAGTCAACTGGGATATCATCATATATCCATAGTATATGAGTTGCTTTTTTGTTGTATTATTCAAAACATCATTTAATAGAATTACTTTGCGAGATCGGCATTTCTAGTTATATTTATGAGAAGGCTAAATCATCTTCTTGTACATATGAGAAGGTTAAATCATCTTCTCGTCCTTGAATCCTAGCAGGATATCACATTGATAAATCTCCTTAGTGGATTTACCATCTACATAGACCATTTTGTGACACCAAGTCATCATGGTCATTTTTACTCATATACTTCCGGTCATTTGTGGTGGCTCCTACATGATCCCTTTGTTGTTGTACCTATATGATTTTTGGAGAGAGGTGATAATTCTTACTCATGATATAGTCCACTTCATCACATTTCAATCTGGTGTCGCTATTTCTCTTCATTTACACTAGGTCTCCAATAAACTTCGATCTTCAATAACTTCATATGTCCTAGCAACAGTCCATTTGAACACTATGACGAGAGACAAGGTCATCACAATTTGGGTTAAGATCCTCGAATAATCAACTAGGATGGATACTAGAAGTTTAGTAGTCAATACCTCGTACCATTCACGTTAATTGTTAAATTTATTACTTAAAAAAAAGATTAACCTTTTAACGTCAATTATTCATAAATGATGTTTTATCCCATTTTCATCAAATAAATGTCATATATGTATGTTTCATCACATCATATTATAATGCATCATAATCGGGCAGTTTAATGTGACAAATCTATTAGTACTTTAGATATTGATTTTGATGATAACTGTTATCCCACCTTTTGGTCAAGGCTGGAATATCAACAAACTGGCAAGGAATGATGGATATCAGGATTCTAGATCGAATGGAAACAAGGCTGCAATGGATGTCGTCAAAATTTGACCGGGTTCCGATCGAGACGGAATCGATTGGAGATGATGATGAGGACTAGGAAAGGCTACATTTCAAATTTCAGGATAATCGGAGTTCGTATGGAGGAGATATGATCGATACAAGTTAAGAAAAATATGATATTCGAATCCATCAAGTTGCTTTGTTCGAATCCATCATGTTAGCACTGCAACCATCTGGTTCGAATCCATCGGGTGACCCCACTTCGCATCCATCAGATTACCTCACTTCGAATCGATGGGGCAACAGTATGTTCGAATCGATCCTACTGCAACAGCTTCGTATCGATCGGTTATAGCACGTCACGATCGATACGAAGGAGCTTCCGCTCGAATCCATATATGAATGAAGCCCTCGAATCCACTAGGTCAAAGTGGCGAAAATCATGGAGTCGACCCAGTCGACTCGAAGTGAAAAGCGGATCGACACGAAAAGCGCGCGCCACGTCAACTTCCTCGCATGCTCCATCATCGAGTCGAAGCTATCGATTCGAAGGGAATCGATTCGAACGGAATGATCACACGAAAAATGCAATTTTGAATCGATCATAACTTGAGATCTACAAGTCCAAATGCAATGAAATTTTCACAGGAGCTTACATACATATTGAAGAATGTCCACGCCAAATTTTAGCTCGATTGGATGATTTTTTGATCGATTCGAATGGAGTTCGAATCGATCCCGAAGTGGGCCCAATTTTCTTGAGGCCAGGCGTGTTGGCCCACTCACGTGCCAGAAGTGGTCTCCCTAAATTTAGGCGAAATATCAGCCTCCTACACCTATAAATAGACTCCCCGGTCATTCAGGAAAGGGGATCGGAATTCAGAAGCGTCCAGACTCTACCGGATTCAATTCTACACTTCATCATCGCTGTTAAACTCGAATTTCTTCATTGTAATTGCTGGATTCAATTGTACTCAGCGAGGATAATAAATAAAGGATAAAACTTTGGAGTGGACGTAGGCCGGAGATAGCCGAACCACTATAAATTTTGTGTCTCTGTTCATTATTTCTGGATTGCTGTTTGTTGCTTGCTTAGATCTGAGATTTGTGCTTGAATATTACTGATTTGTATTCATACACTGGTGCTTTCACGATACTTGGGGTTTGTGACCATTTTTGGCGCAAACACTTTGGTGCTTTCACTGAGAAGGACTAGCACCCGCTACACCGGATTCAAAGTTCAGATTGTTTAAAGAGTTTGGATTTGGAGACAATGACTAGACAAATAAGTAGGAGACAAAGGGTTGAGAGAAGCCAACAGGACGGAAGTCAAGAAGCATCCTCCGGAGCTGGAGAAGGACAAGCTTCCATCTACATCACCAGAGATGAAATGGAAGCTATGGAAAATTCATTGCAAGTGAGATTGTTAAAGAGTCAACAAGAGATGATGCAAACTTTCTTCGAACAGATGAGAGCTGCAGGGATGCAGAACTTAGGACCAGCCACAACGGCTGTTAATGTGGAACAAGGAGCTGGGGTTATGGAACCCAATGGAGGACAGAATACAGAACCGGAAGGCAATCAACAAGGGCTTGGGGGCAGGCCCACAGGATCCAACACAGGAGGACCTTTAGAAGGAGTTCAACAGGCTAGGGCCAACATTGCTGCTAATGAGCCACATGAAGAATATGTGCCAGAGTTCCCCCGGGAGCATAGGGGCAACCCCCGACAGACAACGCTGGATTAGCGAAAATCATTAGGAAGACTATGCGTGGAGGCTTGACCAATAAAGATTTGGAAGGAGTGAACAGGAGTCTGTTCGCTCAGGAAATCAGGATAGCTCAGAATCCACCTAAGTTCAAGTTACCTAGTGTGGAAGTATATAATGGCAAGGCTGACCCGACTGATCACTTGATGAGATACACTAGACACATGGAAGTGCTGGGGGCATCGGAGGAGGTAATGGCCAGATGTTTCCCGTTGTATTTGACAGATCTAGCTGCAATGTGGTTTAGGCAGCTTGAAGAAGGATCTATCAAAACTTGGAGGGAATTGGTGGATAGGTTTTTTGGACAATTTCGAGTTCATATCAAAAGACCTAAGAACGTGATGACGTTAACATCGGTAAAGCAAAGGACAGATGAATCGCTTAGAGCATTTCTAACTCGATTCAATGCGGCAGTTGCTTCAGTGGATCGGCCGGATCCATCAATGGTTTTAATGGCGGCGGTGTCAGGGGTCAGGGAGGATTCAGATTTCAAGGTATCTTTAATACAAGACCCACCTTTGGATCTCGGAGAATTCTTTCATGAGGCTGAGAGGTTCCTCCGACAAGAGGATGCATGTGCAGATTTAAAGTTAAAGGAAGTGAATGTAACTGATGGTGGAGGACCATCCAGTAGAGGTTTGGATAAAGATAAAGAGAAAAGGAAGTTGGATGATGATTCTGAAAAAGCTAGGAAGCGATGGAAGGATCCAAAGTTTTCCACATACACGGGATTAAACGAGACACTGGAGCGAATATACATGGAAACCCGGAATCGCCTTCCTTACCGAAGGCCGGCTAGGAGAGAACCATCCGAACGAGAGAGGGCATCAGGAAGGCATTGTCTCTTCCATGATTTGGACGGACATGATACCAACAGCTGCAGGCACTTAAAGGACATAATTGAGGAGCATGTGAGGAATGGGCAATTGAGACAGTATGTTGGGGCACGGAATGCAGTGGTGGAGCAGGAGCAACCCCCGCCTACCTCAAGCCATGATGGTATGAGGCTCAGGAATGATGGTCGATTGGTTATCAATTGACCGGGATAATATGAAATAAGTAACAAACCATTTGCAAGCAACTAAGTCATTTACACATGTATGGGGCCGGAGATAGCCCCTAGGCATGCTCTGAGTGATGATAAACCGCGAAGCCATGGTTTACGAAATCTGTCTTTTGTTTTTAGATTAGACACTCGTTTTTCTAGTTTGGTTTTGGAGTTTGGTTTGAACTCCTGATTTTGTTTGCTTTCTGGTTTGGATTTTCTTTTGGATGACTGGTTTCTGTTTTGGATGATGATTTGGATTTCTGATTTTTTGGTTTGGTTTGGATTTTGGATTGGATTTTGATTGGATTTTTATCTGGTTTCTGATACAAGGTCGTCAGGTATGGATTATGCCTGGCAAGGGATGAGTCACTTTGCCCGAACGTGGTAAATTGACTCATTCAGGTCGTCGAGTATGGACTATGCTCGACAAGGGTCCGAAGAGACCAGGATTCGGCCTAAAACTTAGGCCCTGTGTTGTCAATTATCATTTTCAGGTCGTTGAATATGGACTATGCTCAACATGGGTGCGGAGTGACCAGGATTCGGCTTAGGACTTAAGCCATGGAATTACGTACGTCTAGGGACACTGGACCAAGGTCGTCGGGTGTGGATTACGCTTGGCAAGAACCCGGAGAGGTTAGCTCAACGTCCAGGGACACTGGACCAAGGTCGTCAAGTGTGGAGGCAAGAACCCGGAGAGGTTAGCTCAACGTCCAGGGACATTGGACCAAGGTCGTTAAGTGTTGATTGCGCTTGGCAAGAGCCCGGAGAGGTTATGGATTTGGATATCGGCCCGGAGAGGTCCTGGATTCAATTATTGGCTATGGACTTTGGATATCGGATTTGGGGTAATTCAAAACACACCTTCTTATCAAAAGGCATGTTTTGGAGGGCAAATGTTATCCCACCTTTTGGTCAAGGCTGGAATATCAACAAACTGGCAAGGAATGATGGATATCAGGATTGTAGATCGAATGGAAACAAGGCTGCAATGGATGTCGTCAAAATTTGACCGGGTTCCGATCGAGACGGAATCGATTAGGGATGATGATGAGGACTAGGAGAGGCTAAATTTCAAATTTCAGGATAATCGGAGTTCGTATGGAGGAGATATGATCGATACAAGTTAAGAAAAATATGATATTCGAATCCATCAAGTTGCTTTGTTCGAATCCATCATGTTAGCACTGCAACCATCTGGTTTGAATCCATCGGGTGACCCCACTTCACATCCATTAGATTACCTCACTTCGAATCGATGGGGCAACAGTATGTTCGAATCGATCCTACTGCAACAGCTTCGTATCGATCGGTTATAGCACGTCACGATCGATACGAAGGAGCTTCCGCTCGAATCCATATATGAATGAAGCCCTCGAATCCACTAGGTCAAAGTGGCGAAAATCATGGAGTCGACCCAGTCGACTCGGAGTGAAAAGCAGATCGACACGAAAAGCGCGCGCCACGTCAACTTCCTCGCGTGCTCCATCATCGAGTCGAAGCTATCGATTCGAAGGGAATCGATTCGAACGGAATGATCACACGAAAAATGCAATTTTTAATCGATCATAACTTGAGATCTACAAGTCCAAATGCAATGAAATTTTCACAGGAGCTTACATACATATTGAAGAATGTCCACGCCAAATTTTAGCTCGATTGGATGATTTTTTGATCGATTCGAATGGAGTTCGAATCGATCCCGAAGTGGGCCCAATTTTCTTGAGGCCAGGCGTGTTGGCCCACTCACGTGCCAGAAGTGGTCTCCCTAAATTTAGGCGAAATATCAACCTCCTACACCTATAAATAGACCCCCCGGTCATTCAGGAAAGGGGATCGGAATTCAGAAGCGTCCAGACTCTACCGGATTCAATTCTACACTTCATCATCGCTGTTAAACTCGAATTTCTTCATTGTAATTGCTGGATTCAATTGTACTCAGCGAGGATAATAAATAAAGGATAAAACTTTGGAGTGGACGTAGGCCGGAGATAGCCGAACCACTATAAATTTTGTGTCTCTGTTCATTATTTCTGGATTGCTGTTTGTTGCTTGCTTAGATCTGAGATTTGTGCTTGAATATTACTGATTTGTATTCATACACTGGTGCTTTCATGATACTTGGGGTTTGTGACCATTTTTGGCGCAAATAATAACAACCTTGGTAACAAATATACATTCATAGAAGGGTAATTTCACTAGAAGGACAAACTTTGCAGTCCAATTAGTTTCTAGGACACGCATCTACAAAAATTAATTTCAAGGCCAAAGTCAGCAGAATAATTACTTTTAAGGACAAAGTCAACAGTCCAATTACTTTCAAGGACATATATTCATAGGTTTTTAGGCCTTAGAAACTAATTATTTTGCATTTTCTCCTTAAAAGTAATTATTTCAGTTGTGTGTCCTAGAAACTAATTGCACTTGCTAAAGAGGCCTTTGTGGCTAATTTCCACTTCATAGAAAATATGGATACTAATGATTTGCCAAGTTATATAATATATAGTGCAAAATATTATAGGTTTTGAGTTGAATATTGTACGTATAAAAACTCAAGGACTGAACATGAAGACTCGTGAGTATAAAGATCAAGATATAAAGATTTTAAGACTATGGTACAGTGTATAGAGTCATCAGATATTGTTAAAGTCCCTTGTAGAAATCTTTGATCTCAATTTCTCTTTTCCTTATCATTTTTTTTTAAATCAAAATATACTTTTAAAATATATTTAAAAATATTTTATAAGGTTTGAATCCTACCGAGAGGTTCACTAGAGATTGGAATTTTTAAAGAAAAAACAAGATGTTTCTTTTGTCCCTTCCAAGCGATCGAAAAATAAAGAAATGGTTGATATATTCAAGATAATTACGTATTTACAAAATACCATCTCAATTCATCTTTTTTCATCAGAACCGGGATGTGATATGGTTTCGAAGGATGAACCAGATATGGACAGTTCCAATAAGATTTCATTCTTGAAAAAAAATCCATTTTTGGATTTATTTCATCTATTCCATAACTGGAACAAAGGGGGATACATGTTGCACCATGATTTTGAATTAGAAGAGAGATTTCAAGAAATGGCAAATTTATTCACTCTATCAATAACCAAGCCGGATCTGGCGTATCAAGGGGATTTTCCTTTTCAATCGATTCCTATAGGATCAAAAAAATTCTTGAATGAGGTATTCAACTCCAGAGATGAATCAAAAAAGAAATCTGTTTTCGATTCACCAATTTTCATTGCTTTTGAAGAAAACAATAAAAATGAAGAAAAAAAAGATATGAAACTTTAAATATTTTTATTTTACATTTTTCTTACTTTTTGTAGATATTTCAAAATTAAATTGTTGCTTAAATGCTTTGTCTAAATAGCTCCTACGTGAATCCACTTTGGAAGGATATCATACAGAACATGTACAATTAGGCCGGAGGAAGGTAGGGATTACGTCAAGTCATCATGCCCCTTATGCCCTGGGCGACACACATGCTACAATGGGTGGGACAAAGGGTCACAATCCTGCGGGGGTGAGCTAACTCCAGAAACCCATCCGGGCGGAACAGATCTACTAATTCTTTTATTCCAATTAGTAAGAGGGATCTTGAACTAAGAAATAGGCCTAAAAGCTAAAAGAGGGTATCCTGAGCAATTGCAAGAATTAGGTTCAGTGATATTCCTGGTATAGTAGATGCTATCACACATATAGTCATACTCCATTCGATGGAATTGTTTGATCTTAAGGGAGATCGACCCAGTCTATGAATTTATTCCAACTATAAAAAAATTCTAAGATTTTAGGTGGAATGGGATTTGTAACTCTTTCCACTTCTCGAGGCATAATGACAGATCGAGAAGCTGGACTAGAAAAAAATGGAGGAGAAATTTTTGTGTTATATATGGTGATCCTCCTCTGGTATCCTAATTTTATCTCTAACTTCCTATTTGTGAAATAGAGAAGAAAGGTGAGTTATATAACTCTTCCTCCATTAGTTGATTCAAAAATGTTTCCTAGAAAGTTTTCTAAAGTTTAAAATGTTTATAAACTGTGTTTAAACTATTTTTACAAAGTATTAAAATATTTTACAAAGCATTAGATTTTCAAAAACATTTTAAAATAAACAAGCTTTTAAAATATACTAGGATATGTCGGCATATAAGTAGATTGTATGTCGACATACATGCCATAGTTTTCAAAATTTAAATTTGAAATGAAGTATCTATTTGTCATAACTCTTCGCGAATGGATATGTTTGTTTGTTCTCTATATATATGGGGTTTCCAAAAGGATTTTCTACAACTACTTTCTTATTATCTTCTCTCCTCTTACTCTGCCAAAATTACTATTGAGTATATATTCAAATTTTCTTAAATTCAAACCAGAATCAATTCAATCTTCATTGTATTGGTTCTCTACTATTTACTCTCTGATTTCAATCATCTCTCTTACTCAATCAAAGATCAAAGTGCTATCCATGAGGTCGTAGGATCAATTGTATCTAAAGATCAAACATTGTCTTTGGAAAAACTGTTAAAACTCTAGTTATATTTGATTGGGTGTGATTGTAACCTTATTCAAATCAAATGTTGTGCATGGTGTCCTGAATATCCAAGTGGGTGTGCTGTGTCTTAAGTAAAATCAAGTGAGTGTACCAAAAGCTCGAAAATCTGAAGTGTTCTGCCCATTGAAAGATTGGCATTTGAAAAGAAATTTGTACAAGCAATTATACGAGACTGGATGTAGTGTAATTTGAACCAGTATAAAATCCCTGGTGTGATCTCTCGGATTCTCTACTTTTACTTTACTGCATTTATATTTATCTATATGAGAAACTATGATTGTTTATTATGTGTTAATTAAGTATAATCTTAAGAGAATAAAAAAGAAACTCATTAAAGTTAGAAAACACTAACCCCCCTCTAAGGTTCAATTAAGCCTTAAGATTCATAATTCCACCACTATCATTTGCTATCAAAGCATTAGGTTTTAAAAAATTCATAATTTGATTTTCAAAAGTTTATATGGCTAGTAATACTTTTAACAATTTTGCAGAAAAAATATTTTGTGAAACCAATATGTTTTTAGAAACTAGTTATTTCGAAAAATCGCTTTATTTCTTGGAAAGTATGTTTTTGAATGTAGGAATATGTTTGTTATATGGCTGATGGTGAACAGACACTTGAAAAATAAATATCACAAATCAAGAAGGATAAGTGGTTATTGGATAGTGGATGTTTAAGAACATGACTAGAATCCAAAGATCTTGAAAGATATAGTCTGTAAAGATGGTGGATGGTAAACTTTCGAGATAACTCAAAAGGATATGATATTGCAATCGATAATGTCGATAACACTAAAACTCCTACTATTTCTAATGTTTTGCTAGTTAGGAATTTAAAACATAATTTTCTTAATATTAGTCAATTGTGTGATAAAGGTTTTTAAACTAAGTTTGAAAAAGTTAACTACCATATCGAAGATAATGAGGCAAACATTATCTTTTAATGTATTGGGAAACGTAACATCTATATTTTAAGTATGAAAGTGTCCAATGACAAATTATGCCTTTTGGTTGAATCTAGTGACCCTTGGATTTGGCACAAAAGATTTGGCCATTTGAATTTTAAACGTCTTTCTAAAGTTGCTAGATATGAGGGGTCTTCCTAAAATAAGTTATAATATTAATAATTTATGTGACTCCTGTTAATTAGGAAAATTTCGTAAAAGTTCCTTTAAATCTAAAGATATGATTTCCACTTCGTGTCCCCTTGAACTTCTTCATCTAGATCTTTTCGGACCATCGCAGATATAATCAATAAATCATAATAGATATGTTTTTGTAATAGTAGATGATTTTTCTAGATTACATGGGCAATCTTCTTAAAACATAAAACTAATGCTTTTGAAATATTTAAAATTAATAAAATAATAAGGGATTTCTTATGGAGTGGTGATAATCCCAATAGTAGTCTTAAATGTTTAGTCAATTGGGATACAGTTTTTAAACCGAAAAAGGAAGGTGGTTTAGGAGTTATTAATTTACGTAACATGAATTTGTCTTTATTAGGGAAGAAGTTATGGAAATTTAAGGATATAAATGATAATTCTATTTGGAAAGAAATTATTTCTAAACATTATTATAATGGTAGTAATAATTTATACCAAATTACACCTACAATTATTAATAAATTGTCTAATTTTTAGAAATTAATTTTAAAATGTCATGAGATTTTTAACCTCGGTACTAATATGATTGTTCATTCAGGAAATAATACTTATTTTTTGCATGATAGTTAGTTATCCGTTGTTCCTCTTAGGATAGAATTTAAAGTGCTTTTTGATATTTGTAACTTTAAAAATGCTTTAATTGTAGATGTTTTTTTCCGAATAATGATCCCACTTGGAACTTTAGTTTTAATAATATCTTAGAAGGTACAACTCTTAGGCAATTTTCTTTATTTTGTGCAAGATTGATTTTATATAATATTGATCACGAAAATGATATTGTTAACTAGAAATGGGGCAAAAGTAAGAAATTCACTTCTAATTCTTTATATAAATTTCTTAACTTCTTGAGCGTTACTAATAACTCTTTTAATTTATTTGGAAAGCTAATGCTCCGCCAAAAGCTAAGATTCATATGTGGTTAATCATGCATGGGAAACTAAATACTATTGAATTTTTAAAAAGAAAGAATATGCAAATTGATAATAAATGTACTTTTTGTAAATTACATTTTGAAGATAGTAATCTTATTTATTATGATTTTATGAATACTTGTTACATTATTAACAATACTCTTAAAATCTTTAACTTTATTCGTCCAACTATAGTTTCTGATTGTGATTTCTACTGAAATAATTTAAGATTTAAGTTTAAAAGGGGAAATAGATTTTTATTAGATACTTTATGCATTATTATATGTTAGTATATTTGGTTTGAGAGAAACCAGAGACTTTTTCATAATAATTCTAGTCATATTAATAGATTGATATTTACAATAGCATCATTTTGTTTCAATAGGATCTCAAATCCTAAATATAGATTAGCTAAAAATAATCTTTTTAAAGAATATCTTAATAAGGTTAGAAATAGCATTAAGTTAGTTAAACATAAATGTATTATTTTTAATAATTATTATTATAGCATTAACATTTTCTTGAATTTGAATGATGATTTTACTGATTATCATAATGTTCTTTTAATCAAAGGAGCATAATGTTAATTTTTTTTGATTTTATAGTTTATTGGCTTCTAGTTTGATATTTTGTTTCTTTTATGCCTTTTTGTTTTTGAAATCACTATTTCGTAACTTTAGAGTTAGTTAAGATATTGCATACTGAACTTTGTTCCTTTTATTAGTCTTTCTCTTATTTTAGTTAGTTTTCTGTTTTATAATTTTAACATTATTTTTATTGCTTTTACTTCATCGATACATATATATGTATATAAATTTCATTTATATACATATATATGTATTATTATTATATTTTTATTTAGTTCCATCTACAGATACAGATTTAGGCCAGAAATGGTGCTAGATTACTATCTGCAGGTTTCAGGGTTGCTGTCGCCAGGATTGCAGTGAAGCGTTCATTCTGGACCTTCCATGTTGGCAGTGAGGCGTTCTTTCCGGTTCTTCCGAAATTTGCAACGAGGTGTTCTTTCTTTGGTGGAGCTCCTAGTTCATCTTCTCTGTGCACTTGGTCACATCATGGATCATCTACTTTTGTAGTGAGACGTTCATTCTGGATAATCCGCATTTGCAATGAGACGTTCATTTGGATCTACCACGTTTGCAGTGAGGCATTCTTTCTCTGCTGTAACTGGTTATCGATCATATCCGCATTGGGTTGCACCATAGATTTTTTGGGTGCTTCTAACACCTCATTATTGGCCGGTGGCCTTGCCGGAGCTCGATATTGAGGTGTAATGGGCGGTGGCCTTGCCGGAGCTCATTCTAAAAGTACCTAAGTCATTTTTCCTTGTTTTTGTATTATGATTTGTTACTTGCCAGGCATGTTGGCAATTCCTTTGTTTTCAGTGATACACACACACACACATGTGTGCTCTCCTCTACTTTTGAGGATAACACATTTCTCACAAAAAAACAATATTTAAAAATTTTACTAAAAGAATTCAAAATCAAATGTCAATTAAAATTAAAACGATTAGGAGAGATCATGGAGGAGAATTCAAAAACAATAATTTTGAAAACTTTTATGTACGACTTGGAATTTTTAATGTTTCAAGTGGGAATATTTAATTTATTTAAATATTCAAATTTGGTTTAAATTTAAAAGAATATAAAAAATCAATTTTGTGAGTCAGTGGAATAGGGATCTTAAGGCAATATTAACACTAAAGGGGGTGAATAGTGTTTAATGGATTATATGAATATTATTCAAAAAATTTAAGATTTTACTTGGAATGATGGAATTAACAATCACAGAATCAAAGTACGGATAAAATTAAATGCTGTAATAGTAAAAAGAAAAGAACACACCAGAATTTTATTTTGGTTCGGAGTTACCTTACATCCAGTCCCCCACAATTCCTTGTGCAGATTTCTTTTCAACTAGTAAATGCAAATACAATTTGGATTTCAAGGCTATGAGACACACCCTCCATAATCCCAGCATTTGGGTAAAGCCACTTGATTTATGAGCTACAAGTTCACCCATTAAATTTACGGGCTATTAAGTGCACCCAATTGATTTTAATAGGCTACAATCACACCTACTTGTATTTCATGGATTCCATGCACACCACCGAGTATAAGAGTATGATTTGATAGAGTTTACATACTCAAATCTTCGATCTTGATTACAATTGATCCTATAAATCTTGAATAGCACTTTGGTCTTAAGAGAGATGAGAGAAATCAGAGAATATACGAAAGAGAATCAAACTAGTAATGATTGAATTTGATTTTGGTTGAATATCATCAGAGTTTTGATAGAAATTGATTTAGAAATCAAGAGATTGAAAAAAGGAGAGAAAAATTCGTGTGGAACTCTGATATATATAGGGAAACAATGGTCATGTCCATTAGCGAAGTGATACGACGAAAGGACACTAAATTTCAAATCATAAATTTTGAAATTTACGGGTAGTATGTCGACATATAGGAATTGGATATGTCAACATATCCTTCATAAAATTGAAAAACACTTTATAAAAATTATTTTGAAAATCCGTTGCTTTGTAAAATAATTTGATGCTTTGTAGAATTATTTAAATATAACTATACAAATTTTAATCAAAATATATCTTAATAAAACTTCATAAAATAATTTTGAAAGATTTAATAAGAATATCCAATATAAGATGAATAATATATATAAAATCAATATAGTTGTAATTATTAAAGTATAAATAATAATTCAATATATATATATATATATAAAAACTTAAAAAAATTAAAGTAATATCTTTATAAGTATAAGAGATTTGAAAATAATTTTGGAAAATATTTTGAAAAGATTATTTTAAAAATAGAATATTTGAAAAACAATTTTAAAATAAAATTAGAGAAGGTAAGAGAGATCAGGAAAGTGCTATCAAGGTTTCAACATAAATCCTATGACTCTATAACTTATTTGGAATACCTTGAAATCTTGAACTCTACAATACTCATGAGTCTTCTTCTTGAACTCTTGAAGTTTTATATTAGCATCTTGAATCTACTCTTGATATCAGCATCTTGATATTGTACAGTCTTCTAAATCAATACCTATCTAATATCCTACACTATATACTATATATATCTTGATAAAATATTAGTATCTATATTTTATATAATGTTCTATAGTTGTTATCATCAAAACCAATGCTTAAGATACTAACAATCTCCCTTCTTTAATGATGACAACTCTATATATAAAATATAATATAACTCCTCCTAAGTTACAAAACTCCTCCTTAATCTATGCCTAGATTTTATATATTTCTCTCATTTTGTCATTAATAAAAATAACTAAGTAAAACTATAACTTCTCCTAACTAAGATGCTATAGTAATAATGGTAAGAATGATATATAAGAAATGATAAGTGATAACACAAATCATTAATAGTAACCATACCAAACTATATATTCATATAATATCATAATACAAAGTAATCACAATCAAATCATACCCTAAATTATACATATATGTACAAAGCAAACCTGTCAAATCAAATCAAATATACATTCCACATAGTTAAAACGATCAAAGCAAATCAACTATTATCCTAACGTGATTTCCTAATGATCAAGGATTTGTGAATAGAGCAGTGAGGACAACGAAAGCAAAAGTTCCTTTTTGGTTCGACGAGATTTCCATCTTGATCGAAACATACTTCTCTGACGCATTGAACTTTGTCATCTTCCTCCATGTGTTCTTCCTCTTCTTCTTCTTCATCCTCTTCTTCTTCGCCATCGCTGCCTTTAATGGGGTTATGAATAGACAAATTTGCAGACTTATCTTCAATAACTATTGGATTTGTAGGATTATCCAATAGATATTTTTGCACACTGCTTTGCTTCTCTTGTTCCTTGGTCATACAAAGTTGCACCACTTGAATTTCAGTGAGCATTTGTAGAATATTCTTCATTTCACACTCCCTTTTAGTGATTTTGGCCATAGTAGTGTTTTGGAAGGGGTCTTGGGTAGGAGTAGGGAAGGAAAACGATTGATTTTCTTCTCTAGAACATTTGGGAATAGAGGAGTCATGATTTATTTGCTTCAGAATGTTAAAATAGAGAGAATATAGAGAAGTGAAGAGGAAAGTCGAAATTTGGTTATTATATAACCACCAATTTAATTTTTAGAGGGAAATTTGAAAAACGAAAATTACTGTTATATGTCGACATATAAGGATAGGGTGTGTCGACATACATAGTGTTATTTTGATTATTTTTTTCCATTATATTTTGTAATTTTTACTTCATTATTTTTATATTTCCAACAGTGAACAAATTCCTAACCCTCTTCTTAACTTAGTAAATGATGTTTGATTCAAAGGTTTTTTAATATATCTACTATTTAATTTTCAATGCTTATAAATTCAAGTGATAGTATTTCTTTGTTTACATTATCTCTTAAAAAAGGTGTCTTATATCAATATGTCTATTTCTAGCATGTTGAGTTCGATTTTTAGATAGATTGATCGCACTTGTATTATCATGGTATATTGGTGATTTAGTTAAATTTAAACCAAAATGTTTTAAAGTTTGTTGCCTATAGATAACCCGTGAACAAGCTAATGCTACTAAAATATATTCTGCTTCTGTCATAGACAGAAATACAGAGTTTTGTTTTTTACTAAACCAGGAAACCAGAGGGTGTCCCAATATGTGACAAGTTTGACTTGTACTTTTTCGACCTGATTTGCACCCAGCATAGTCAGCATCACTATATGAAATTAATTCAAAGGAGTCATCTTTTATGTAAAAGAGTCCATAGTCTAATGTGTTATTTACATATCTCAAAATTCTATTTATGGATTTTAAATGAGTTTCTTTAGGTTGAGATTTATGTCTTGCACAGAAACAAACACCATGCATTATATCAGGTCTATTAGCAGTTATATAGAGTAGTGACCAATCATTCCTCTATTTTATTTTTGATATATATATATATATATATATCTTTTGAATTTTCGTCTTTATTTAATTTTTCATTAGTTGTCGTGGGAGTTGGTTTACCACTAGTATTTAACATACCAAATTTCTTAACTAAATCTTTAGCATATTTTTTTTGACAAATAAAAGTTTCATTACTTAGTTGTTTTATTTATAATCCTAGGAAATAATTTAGTTCTCCCATATGACTCATTTCAAATACCTTAGTCGTTATTTCTGAAAACTCTTTATTTAATTTATCGTTGGTAGATCCAAAAATGATATCATTTACATATATTTGTATTATTTGGATATCATTTTTATCTCTTTTAATAAAAAGTGTACTATCTACTTTGCCTATTTTAAAATTTGATTGTAATAGATATGATTTAAGTGTGTTATACCAAACTCTTGGAGCCTATTTCAGACCATAAAAAGCCTTCTTTAATTTCTAAACATGATTAGGTAGTTTTTCATCTTTAAAAAGTGGGGGTTGTCATCTTCAAAACCGTTTAAAAATGCACTTTTAACATCCATTTGATATAACTTAAAATTATTATGATTAGCGAAAGCAAGTAAAATTCATATAGCTTCTTATCTTGCTACGGATGCAAAGGTTTCATCAAAATCTTTTCCTTCTTCCTGATAATAACCTTGTGCAATTAATCGAGTTTTATTTCTCACAACCTTTCCTTGATCATTTATTTTGTTTCTACGTACCTATTTAGTTCCTATTATGGATTTATTCTCAGGTATTGGGACTAATTCTCATACATCATTTCTTGTAAATTGATTCAATTCCTCTTGCGTAGCAAGAATCCATGAATCATCAGTTGATGCTTCCTTTGGATTTTTAGGTTCAATAGTTGAAATAAAAGCAACGTTACTTATTTCATTTAGTTGATTTCTAGTTTTAACAAGATTTAATATTTCCAAGTATATTTTCTATAGGAAGATCTTTCGAGTATTTTATTCTTTTATTTGGATGTGAATTTTTGAATTATTATTATTGTCGTTTTCGGTAATCTCAATGTTATTAATTTCATTTGGGTTATCAATGTTTTCTTCTTCATCGGTGTTTGGATTATAAACTTTAAAATTTTCATCAAATGAGATAGGTAATGTCTTTCAATAGTATTAGTTCTAGTATTGAAAACTTTATAAGCCTTACTTCTATTTGAATATCCAATAAAGATTCTTTTATCTGATTTAGAATCAAATTTATCCAAATTATCTTTAGTATCTAAAATAAAACATTTCCTACCAAAAATTCTAAAGTGTGATACTTTGGGCTTTTTATTATAGAATAATTCATATGGTGTTTTCTTAGTTAATGGTCTTATTAAAATTTTATTTAATATATAACATGCAGTTCCAACTGCTTCAGCCTAAAATTTTTAGGTAAATTACTATCATTTAGCATAGTTCTAGCGCACTCTTAAATCATCCTATTTTTACGTTCTACTACTCCATTTTATTGTGTTGTTCTTGGAAATGAAAAATTATGAGTTATACCTTTCTTATTACAAAAATTCTCAAAGTTTTCATTTTCAAATTCTCCACCATAATCACGCAGAATAGTTTTAATTTTACTAGTCATTTAAGAAAGTCGCTATGAGATCTATATATAATGTAACTTATATATGTAAGTGTGAGAGTGTATGTTACAAGTTACACCACGCAGAGAATAATAACCGAATATAAATAAGGTAAATAATAAAACCGATCACACCAGATATTTTATACTGGTTCAGACCTCTCGTCCTACTTCCAGTCTGGAAGCTCCCCTTTGGTATTTCCTTTGACTAAATAACCCTCGCTTCGCCCGGGGATTAGGCTTATACAAAAAGTATTTCCCTGACAACCTTGCATTCCAAATAACATGGATTTTGACTAATAGTACAATTCTTCCGATGATCTCCTTTGAGTATGTGAATGAGAGTACTTTGAGTTGTAGGAAGTGGTTTAACCAAAATAATATTTTTGATTATGACAGATTGAGAATAGGTGAGCAATGTATGCGCAAATATGTAAATAGTGTAATAAGAAATCAAGAGAATAGATTAGAATCGTTAATCCAACTCTCAATCTTTGAGGTATATATAAGTTTGAGTAGATGCAGATGAGGAGTTGTTACTACTTAAAATAAAATCTATTTGTTTTAATGGCTGCAACAATTGAAGAAGGGATGTTATTGTTCAATATGAAATGAAGAATCCTTTCAAAATAGAGCAGTTGCTATATGACAAACATCTATGAGAAAACCTCAAATGTCTATGCCTTCAGGAATTAAATTCTCGAAATTATTCATAGACGTCTATGGCTTTCGCACAAACGTCTGTGGATGGCCATATTTGAATATTGCAATTTTTATATGCTAATGTTGAATATATGAATTTGTGTGTGCATATATATACTCAAGGAGACCTTACAATGTTTTTCTAAGACTCTTAATACACTATTATAACCTTACTAATAATAACATGGTCCATAAGTCTTTGTTTGTCTTCGAGTCTTGATATCTTTGAGCATGACGATCTCTTGTAGTATATACATGTAATCTTGATAAGATATAATATATGTGATTGTATAGTTGTTGTCATTGAAACCATAGAATGGAGGTTCTAACATTCTCCCTCTTTTTGATAATGACAACTATAAAATCGTTAGTTATAATAATAACTAGTGATTTATTTTATCTTCCGCTATGTATATGCATATTATCTTCCCCTACTTATATGCATATAATTCACCCCTTTGTCATTATTAAAACAAAAGTAAAGCAATTATGCAAACATAAAATCGATATATAATCATAGATGTCAACAAAAAATTATACCATATAACAAAGTTTTAACGAGTTTTAACAATTAACAAAATGAAAATAGAAGTTTAAAAAACATAGACCATACAATAACATAAATGATTAAATAAAAGAAGTTAGTTATACTGGTTTGAAGAATAGGAAAATCCACCATAATTTTCATAATACTCCCAGTATGTTGAAGGATCATGCTCGTATGATGATGGCCAATTAGTATGATCGTTATACTCCTCATTTTCTTGAATGGAAAGTCCTTGGAAAGCCGTGTGAGGTTGATGTTCAAATTGGTAAGGGTCGGATAAAGACATATCATCACTATCTTCTTCCTCCTCTTCAGATTGTTCTTGCTCAACAGTTTTCCCTTTTTCTTGAGAGGTTCCTTTGTGAGAAGTATGAGCATGGTAAATTGGTGTTTGAGTTCGAGGAGGTGGTGTAAGTGACGGAGAAGATGATGATCGAGAGGACGATCTGCCATGTACCTTTCTCATTACTTTTCCATAGGTGGAGACGACTTTTTCCAAAGTTTTTTGCATCTTAGTCATTTGTGTTGAAAAATATTGTACCAAGCTAGTCATTTTACTATTCAAAGCCCACTGGTTGGATATGATTAACCTTTGATTCTTAAGAGTTAAATCATGGACTGGTTCGTTTTGCATTGGTTCAATACGAGCTTCTTGAATCTCTGAATCAGAATATTCGATAATATGACTGGAGGAGGCAGGTTGCTGTAAAGGACGAGATTAGTGGGTTTGTTGTTGAGGAGCAGGAGGTTGTGGAGGACCCGAATACATTTGATGTTGTTGTTGCAAGGTCCATTAAGCTAGTGAGACGATTGGAGGTGGTCTTTGGGGAAGGTACATTAAAGATAAAAATCGTATACCGCAATCCTTGACAGAGATTTCTTCAAAATGAGAGATATAAGAAGGTACCCCGAGGCCATTCAGGAGACGGATAATATACGGTGTATACATAATTATATGTCAACGATGAAACCAAAAGATTTTTATTTCATCATGAATAAACTTAGCCCAATTTACTTGTATTCCACCAAATATAGCATAGAGGGTTTTGTGATCGTTTTTCGTAAATTTGTTCATGACTTCCTAAGCGGGGAAATATTGTATTGATTATCATTCGATTTAATAACCGAGCCTTTAGTCGTAAGTAAACAGATTTCCACTATGGATTCTATCTTTCCAAATTTGATGTGGGATTTCATCACGAGGCAAAAATTTCTGGTCGGGAATTTCTTCGAAATCGAGGCCGGACAAAGAATAATCTAATATACAACCAATTTTATTTACATTTATTTTCAAAATGCGACCATAAACACTTGTGCATAACCAACCGTCGTCATTTTCAGGGGTCTAAAAATCATCGCTACATAAGTGGGCGTAAAAAAGAAAAATTGCAAGTTGATCGATTTGTACCTCGTTTTCGTCAAAATTGATCAAATCTCAACAGCCAGAGGCGATGGTTAATTTTTGAATTCAATATTCGCCGAACTTGCATAATCTGTAGAAAGGGCCAGAATGAAGCTTCTTTTGTTTTAGCTCTTCAAATCTTTTATTAGCAATCGTGCTATTTCGAAGCCACTCTTGGATATGGGCATCGGTGACTTGGGGTGATTGAGAAGAAGAAGATTGACCTTTCTTAGATCTTTTGTTAACAAAAGTCTTAAGAGCCATTTTTTAAGCAATTAGAGCTTTTAGAAACTAGGGTTTTTGTGTAGACTGTAAATAGCTTGGTGAATAGTAGAAAGGGGAAAAGAATAATTATATAGGGTGGTGTAAGAACCCGAGAGCAGTAATAGACATTTGTTGGGGTACCAAAGACGAAACTTTGCATGTACACTCTAGAGTGTGTTTGAGACCTACCATAAAAATTTATAGTGGTGGGGCCTACTCTACATAGATCGCTAGCGATCCATTTAGTTAGGTCGTTAGCGATCCATCTAGCCTTATCTAATCAAGCTCATTTTTGGTGAGTGCCTTTTATGTCTTCTAGGTGTTCTCCTTAAATTTCAAGTTAATCTGATTCCATATGAGTTCTCTAGGTCTGTTATAAGTTAGCTGCTTTGGTCAAAAAGCGGGCAAACAACTTGAATCAGATGAGTCTTTACTTCTTGAACTACGCTGCGCGGAATGTTATGAAACTTGGTAAGTATTCTTAGAAGAGGTGGTAGATCATGACGCAAGAGGCTTTGACAACTCATGATGCTTCCTTTTGGATTGCTAGCGATCCATGGATGATGGATCGCCAACGATCCATTAACTTAGTGGATTTTTGGCCCGTTTCTCTTAAGTTCCGTTAGCTTGTTCTTTTAGATGCCTTGTTCAAGTTTTAAGTCATTCTGGCTTAGTCTGGATGCTCTAACTTCTGTTGAATTCTACTGGATTATAAACCTAGTTAACATTTGCCCCCTAGAGTATGCTTTTGTTAGAAACAAAGTGTGCACTAGAACAAAACAAGTTTCAAATTACTACACTGTGAATTTCAAGTGAATCGTCGGAGTCCATCTTAAGATGTTGTTTTCAATTAACTGACTTCTGATTGTCGTTCGTTTTTTGATTTCGATCAGAATTTCAATTCCTGGTATTAACGATGCAATCTTTGCTCCATAGTTTAGACAAGGGTTTAGGTCGGTAAGTGGGTGCACGACGTAGGTTTAGAGTTGACTTATATAGTTTTAACTCGACCGACGGTGAAGCTAAGTTTTGTCTCGAACGATTGTACATCGTTCTAGAGTGAAGTCTTGCTCTTTGTCTTTAACTGTTTCTTTTTGAGGGCTTGGTTAAATTCCTGTTACCGTTTTGAATTCTAATGCGACGATTTATTCCAAAATTGGATATAGTGGAAATTTCAATCATATCGCTCTTCCTGTTCCTATACTCCATTGATCCTGAAAAGAAAAGCTTCCCGTGTCGCTTCGGACAGTGGCTCAATTATCGATTATTGATCGATAACGGGTAAGTTTGGAAAAGATAATTTCAAAGGATGATATGGATTGTTTTTCAAATGTAAGTAAGCTATCTACACTAGATTGTTCGTTTGCAGTATTTGGGATACTGGACTCTTCTCATGTAGGTAACACGCTGCATCTGCCCCGGTCAATGCTCAGAACCCGACAGGTCAACATACGCTGACTTCCCTTAGATTCCAGGCGTTAGTTATATGAGGATATTATTTAAAGTAAAACATACCCGGTAGTGTTGAATGCTAAGTTTTATTGTTGAAAACGACTTTCTGGTCATTCAATCTTTAGTCTAGTGGAGGGACTTCCACTCCTTTGGAAGCTAGGTCCTTTGCAACTTAGGCTTCACTTATTATTCCTGTCATATTAGGATGATTGATTACGATTAAATTATAAGGCACGACTGCTCTTGTAGAGTTGTAGTTGAAGTTTGATCAGGCACAGTTTCAGCCTTCGGAAACTAGCGCATGACTTGTTCGATTGTGATTATCCTTCCTTTGCATTTTTCGAAATTCAACCTGCACACCAGCCTCTGTCTTCAGGGACTATTGGTTTAATTGCTCTATTCTAAGCATTGCTTTTTCTCGCTATTGCAAGCCTTGTATTCATGTGCAGCATACTCGTTTACTGTAATTCTATACATGTAAGTAATACTTTTGCGGTTATTTTGACATATCCTATTTCATAGTTTTGTTCAGAACTATGAGGTAGCTTGGTCTAGCCAGTTCTGCAGCTAATCCCTACTCATGCTCAATTGAGTTTGTTTCAACAAAGTGTTGGTGTATCTTCCCTAGTCCATAGGGTTGATTTCTTTGAATACTAAGTCTACATATTTTTGGGAGACTAGGACTCCTAGGCAATACATTCGATTACCCTGTTTGATTAACACGATAGCTTCTATCTCTAGGAACTAGGGACTTTGCTTCTTGATTCCAAGCTCTAATTTTTTCAATGGTATATGTTTCTTGACTGTAATTGCATTCCTCGAAGTTGGCATCGTCATCTAATGTCATTCTGGGTACATGTGTTGGAAAGACGCGTCGCCGTCATCTTTTGCTAGAGTGAATTCTTCCAAGTCCAGTATTGATACCCTAATCATGTATCAGTTTTTATCTCCAGAAACTCGTGTGCAGATGACTCAACTCTGTTGATTTTTCCTTGATGTTGTGAATCTTCAAATAGCATGAGATGCCAGAAGGTAGGGTTGAAGATTCTATCAAACTCTTGCTTCTGTTTTAGAAATCCGATGTATCGATAGTTTCATTCTAGGGGTTTCTTCTTAGCATCACCAAACTTCGGGTAATGGCATATTACTGCAAGTTGGAACCAGATGATCTAGTGAGACTGTAAGTAGGTCATCGATCCTTCTCATCATCGCCAAACTACGAGCGACGGTTGATTTCTAAACGTTGAATCGTTCATCCTTTGTTGGCAATTTTGTTGCCAGAATGCTCTGTTTTGCGGTACAGAACCATTATATAACAAACTTCGCGGTTATTCGTGTTTGGAATTTGCAACATTTCTTTTGATCAAATATCTGTGCGTTTATCTCTACTCGAGGGACTAGCTATTTCTAATGCCTGTATTTAGGCAATTATGAGAGATGTAGAAGTTTGGGATAAATGATTCGATTGCCTCTGGTTTGGCTCTCAATCCTATTCTAGGATTGTGGAAGTCTGATGGTTTTAGTTCCAACCTTCCATGATTATCCCTACATGTCCTTAGTTGTGCATACTTTGCTTATTTGTTGTCGTCAAAGAAGTTATGTTTATACGCCAATTCCTGTCTCGGGAATTGATAACCTAGCTGCTTGGTTCCAAGCAACACTTCCTCGAGACTGCCAATCTTTTGGTTTTACCTAAATTCTTTCTAAACTGAATTTAGGAAATTCGGTTGTGCACCAGCATTCATCCCTAGAAATTAGCACATGAGCAATTCAATCCTAGGATTTCCATTCGATGCTGCTTTATTCGTGTGCAGTGGCTGCTTCTTGTGATGAAAGGTCGAACCATTCGGCTGACTAATGAAAAGTTATTCTTTCTGTTGTTGCCCATTTTCAGGCAATGGTAGTTTTCTAAAGACAAGGGTAGAATCACAGTTGAGGATCAACTTCTGTCTCCGTAAGCTAGTGCATTGATGGTTTACTACGGTGAGTGTTTCTTATCGAACCTGTAGATTAAAGTTTTCTTGGCATTGCCGAGGCAAAGCAAATTTCCTGGCATTGCCGAGGCAATGTCAGTACTTGGGAAATAGAGGGTTTCAGGGCGTTGCTGGGGGAATACCGATACTTATGAAATAGAAAGTTTCTCGACGTTGCCGAGGCAACACCGGTACTTGGAAAATGAGAAAAGGCATTAATGTTTCTGAGGCAACATCGACACTCAAGAGGTTGGGATCGATTTTCCCTACCGATCTGGCAATGCTTTTAATCAAGGTGGGCACTAGTTCCAATCTTCAAAAACTTTCACTTCGATGATTGGATTGTAGAAGTCTTTTCTTAGTGATGTCTATCTTCGGGCAATGTTAAAGTCATGTTGGTTAGGATTGAGTCATTCATCCGATCCTGTATAGTTGAGTAGATCCCTTTCAACCCAATGTGGGTGTTTTTTTCAACATTGCTTAAATTCGGGATACGCCATGTTCTGGAAGGATAGGAGTTCCAGGCATTTCCGTTTCCTAGCTTTGTTTATCACCATCAAGTGTTACACTTGGAAATGCAGGGTTGTTTCTTCACCAATTCCATGGTTATTTTTATTCATGGAAAATCGGATTTCCTCCGATCAGTTTTTGTGATGTTCTAATTTCTATCTACGGAACCCTTCATTTCTAGGCGAAATCCTTTATTTCTAGCTGTCAAATTCTAGGTTCTTATAGAAAATTAGAAATTATGGAGCGAGTCATCACATTGCCTTTGGTACGACCGTGCTCATTCCCATCCTGATCACGAATCGGTAGAGTTTAGTAGTGTTTGTCTTGAATCTGTGACACAACCTTGCTTGTTTCAGGCCATATGTATTATGTTGGGATGATAGTATTATTGCAGATATCAACCTTATTCATTGGTTCCAATCTTTGGGAATCAATGGTTTACTGCTCGATTTCGAGCGCTGTCTTCTTGCATTATCTGTCTTTGGATAACAGATGGTTTTCTACAAGTTGGGGTTTGAGACCTCAGTCTAGTACCTGATTCTGTCTTTGGAAACTTATGCATTGAAAATTTGATTTTGGAAATGCCTTCCGCCGTCGTCTATCTTTGGACGATGTTAGGTTCCTCTTTTTATTGCAAGTTGGAGTGATTTTCTACTCTGACCAAGAGTTAATGTGTTATGTGCCCCTAAGTCCATAGGGTTGATTATTCTTAATAATTGATGTAAGACTTGATGTTCTGGGTGTCCCTGGATGCCCCCAGTCAAAGGTACGTTGCAGCTCCTATCTCTGGGAACTTGTGACTAGGATATCTTGAATTTAGACATTTACATTAATTTTGGTCAAAGACCAGAATTCTTTGTCGACTTCTTGGTTTGTGAACTTTGTGGCACTACCGGAGCAATGTCGGTTTCTCGGGTAGTGGGAGTTGATCCCTGTTAATCCTGCAATAGACAAGTTTCCTGGTGTTGTCAGGACAGCACTGGTACATAGAAAATTTTAATGGTTTACTGTTGATGCTAGAGCATCATCAAGTAGTGATTTCAGGGCTTATGTAATGAGCGACTTTTAAGAGTGCGCGGCTTACGAAGTACGCGGCTTATGAAATGCGCAGCTTTTGAGAGTGCGCGGCTTACAAAACTCATGGCTTTTGAGAGTGCGCGGCTTATGTAATGCGCGGCTAACGAAATTCGCAACTTATGGGATCGACACGACCCGTCGATCCAAAACGGTTTGGAACTTCTTGACATTGCCAATCTTCTGGTAACGTGAGGTGTTCTTTCTTTGAGAGTGTGGGTCCACGGCCCAAGAAGTGATGTGTGGTGGAGTGCACGGCTTACGGGATGCGCACAATGGTTTTGGCCTTCCTAATGCTGGAGGAGCGATACCAGTTCTTAGAAGGTAAGGATCGAGTTTTCCCATCAATCTGGTGACTTGACTTCGCTGGAATGTGATTTCATCAGTTCTAAGAGATAATTGGTTTTTGGATCGGGTAACCATGGTTTGGACGATCCTCTCGTATTTTGGGAAGATGTGCACGAACAAATAGATAAGGTTACCATGGTGGAGAGATCTACAGCCGACCGCATGGAGATGGTTATAAAGAAAGAGCTTTTGGGAGTTCAGGGCAAGACTCTCAGTTTTTGGTCCAAACCGCCTTTAGATAATTGGTCTTCAACTATCATACAGTCTAAGAGGAAAAGGAACTGGTCACCAAGGGTGGTAAAAGAGGAGTTGGGAAGAAGTAAGCAAGTATTATTCTTCTATTTCGTTTGTTGCGCTAGCTAGGTCGTTAAGTCTGTAGTTGTCGGAATGCCAGAATTTTTGATCGGACATAACAGAAATGTGGTATGATTAGTCTTGGCCTTCCTTGTGGCTATTGAAGTGTGTGCGATGCCCTCATGCCACAAGGCTGTTGGGGTACTTGAACTGTACCCAGGGTCTCTCCACAACTCGTCTGGTTGCCCCCGGTCTAGTGGGTGTTGTTCTCCCGAGTTCTAAGTCTTGGCTTGATTCGACTGAGCCTTTGAATAACCACAAGATCAGTTCATTTTTAGCTTAGTTCCTTTGAGCGACTTTGAAGCTATAGAGTTTAGCACTATTTGTTTCATAGGTTGTTGGATGTGGTTCCATTAATTATGCGGAGTGACTGATATGATTGTTGATTTATGGCCCCGGAGCATGACTTCGTTGACTTCAAGGGGCTCTGGAACAGATGACTGCTGATCTTCCAATTCACCTTCGCGGATAATAGTCGTACATAAATTTCCATGATCTACCGGTTCGCCTTCACGATGCTTTAGTTCGTGAAAGACCTTCCCGTTCGCGAAGCGTTTTTTAGAGTAGATGACCGCTGATCTACCGATTTACCTTCACGATGATTTGGTTCGTGAAAGACCTTGATGTTCGCGAAGGGTTTTCTGGATCATATGACCGCTGATCTACTGGTTTGCCTTCAAGACACTTTAGTTCATGAAAGACCTTGAAAGCACCAGCCCTATTCTTACAGAGCAATAATATAGAGAATAAATGTAAAAGGCGCAGAAATAGTAAAAAGACAAGAAGATTTTTATAGTGATTCGGCTATTAATGAAGCATATGTCCACTTTATAATTTTCTATTAACTGAATGTTGTTACAAGTTGAATCAAATTACAATATGTTTGAATCTTCTAAGTTAGATCAAGTCACAAGTACAAGAGTTCACCGAAGAGTCATAGTGAACATCTATATGACTATTATATGGGAGGAGAAGAGTGAAGAATGATCTCTGCAGAGTTCCAGCAGCCAGTCCATAAGACCCTATTTATATTGCAGGTAGGATTGTAATTATAGGGGTTGGAGAGCACTTGGGCTATAAGTTTAAGTGCAGAAGAGTCCAGTTGTTATGCCAAGTCAACACCGAAAATCTCAAATCAATCTGAGTCATTTCCATGGATTGCTAGCTATCCATAGGGGATGGATCACTAGCTATCCATCCACTTACCATATTTTCCTACCAGAAGACTTTACTTAGTGCTACGAAGGAGCTCAGAAAGTTTGAGGGAGATCCGACCTATCTTGATGGATCGCTAGCTATGCATAGGGGATGGGTCGCTAGCTATCCATAGGGGATGGATCGCTAGTTATCCATCCACTTAGGATATTTTTGAGTGATCTTAGTTTGGTTGTCTTCCTATCTTTTATTTAAGTGCCTTGTCCAAATATCAAGTCGTTTGAAGTTTGTTTGATCATCCATCTTTGTGGGTCATCTGGTCCAGAAGAATCATCCATAATGTTTGCGCCAAAATTGGTCACAAACACTCATTTGCAGATGAAAGCACCAAATCACAGTCACATATCACAAATAGATTATATGTAGTAGAATTAAATAGGAATAACACTCAAAAAATTAAAAGGAAAGATGTAGAAAGACAAGATTTATAGTGGTTCGGCGTTGTAGCCTACATCCACTTTAAAGGATTTGCTATTTTATTGATGATTCTCTACTGATTTGCAAGAGTACAATTGATAGTATCAGAGTTACAATGGAGTTCAGCAGAATAATGGCGAAGAAGAGCCAAAAAGGATCCCTTTTCTGGAGGCATTGGGCTGCTATTTATAGGCGTGGCGTGGAAATATCTGAATTAGATCTCAGATGACTCCTTCTCACACGTGGGTATGCCCACGTTATCGATCCCTGGACATTTGGGATCGATCCATGATCGATACGTATACAATTCGTATCAATAAAAAACGACTCCATTTGGGCTGAGATCGATCAGACACCAAGTAGAGGTGGTACGCAAGCTCCTGTGAAAATTTGGTGGCATTTGGACTTGTATATCTTGAGTTATGATTGATCCAAACTTATAAAAGGCTGGCGTCTTCGTGTCGCTCCCATTCATTTCGATCATATTCAGATCGATGGCCATTCATATCGATCATACCTGGATCGATGTCGTGGCGCTACATTCCAAGGTCGATCCACTTTTCATGCCGCGTGACCGCTTCCTCCTCTTTTTCATTCTTTGTTTGTATCGTCTTGTAATGCTTCATTTCGTATTGATGATCTAAAGGCTGCTTTGTATCGATGTATGACTACCCTCTTTGTATCGATCTTTACCCATTGTTTTGTATCGATCATTTGACTGAGCGATACGAAATACATAGAGATGGAATCGATATGAAGCAAACAATTCAGTGTACTTCGCATCGATGCCTGACGAGTTGTTTCGTATCGATACAATCCAACCTCTCTCCTATCGATCATATGCAGCCACTTTGTATCGGTGGTGTTTGGATTGCTTCGTATCGATAGAAGATGCTTTTGCACTTCTTCGTATTGATACGAACTCATGCTTTCATATCGATAATTCAAATGCCATTTCGTATCGATCACCCCACACACCCCTTGTATCGATTGTTTTGGCATGCTTCGTATCGATCGTTGGCCGATCGATACGAACCAAGTTAATGAGGAGCGATACGAAGTACGTATGGACGAGATCGATACGATGCATTGCTTGTTGATGGATACGAATTGAAGCTATCATGATGGGTACGAAATAGAATGAGCATGGATGGATACGAACTGAATTAAACATGATGGATATGAAATGAAGCAGACATTGATGGATACGAACCGATGGCTTTTCTCTTGATTTAGATCGACCCATGTCTCGAGCATACGAACTTCGATTGACTTGAAATTTGAAATGTTGACTTTTATAGTTTTACTTGTCGTACCATATCAATTGTAGCTCGATCCGGACTAGGGCAAAAGAATTCGGTATCCATAGCGAACCTGTGTATAACTGATTTTCGGGACAGATTATCTGCGGTTTTCGGTCAATTCTTTGGTGTTATAGCCTTGCCAAAAAGTGGGATAACACTTGCCCTCCAAAACATGCCTTGTGATAGGAAGGTGTGTTTTGTAGTTTGATAAGCTGGATGTTCATATCATGTTAATGACCTATAAAGAGATTGATAATCTTACCTGACCGTGAATAGCGATCGTTCGTATGCCGTTCGGGTCGGTATGTGACCGTTCGAGGTCGGATGTCGTTCGAGGAGAATGGTGACTGTTCGAGGTCTTGTGTCGTTCGAGGCGAGCTATGACCATTCGTGGTTGGGTGCCGTTCGTTGCGAAGTGTGACCGTTCGTGGTCGGGTGCCGTTCGAGGCGAATTGTGACCGTTCGTGGTTAGGTACCGTTCGTGGCGAATTATGACCGTTCATGGTCGAGTGCCATTCGAGGTGAATTGTGTATGCTCAGAGGGGACTTAGTATCATTAATGTCAGATTTCATGTTCGAGTGAGTTTCTAAATCGTTTGTTATGGCGGTTCATCGCCATCCCAGAGCATGCCCGAGGACCGTTCGCGATCTCGTGCATGTGTAAGTGGCTTGGCCGTAATGGAATCATAAAAACCAGATTTACATTCAAATGAGTCTTACAACAAAAATGTCCAACCAAATCAAGTCCAGATGTAAAAAATAGAAAACAAAAGCAAAATAGTGACATCAAAGTGCAAACACCTACACTGATGCGGTTGATAGTCGTCTCAGAGCATGCCTGAGGACCGTTCATGATCCTGAACATGTGTAAGCGACTTAATCGTATTAGTGTGGAGTTTGCCACTTATTCTTCATTATTCTAATCAGTTAATGACAAGCTGACACCGCGACCTGGAGCCGTCCTCATTCGATGCAGAAGGTGGTCGCTCTTGCTCCATCATCGCTGCTCGCCTCCTCACGTACTATAATAGCATGCCGTTCACGATATGTCCTTCTATCTCATTCCTCAAGCGCCTGCAATCATTCGTACTATGGCCGCTTAGCATGTGGAATAAGCAGTACTTGTCTGATTTCTTCTCACTGTTGGTTGGATCCCTCCTCATTGGCCTCTGATAGGGAACCTACCCCATGGTGTCTTGGTAGATTCACTCTAACGTCTCGCTCAGCTCTGAATAAGAGGTGAATCTCGACTCCTTTCGCGGTCACTTTGACTCATCATAATTATCTTCTGCTTTCCGTTTCCCCTTATCCTTGCCAGAATCCTTTCCAGGTGGATCCCCGCTTTTAACTGCATAAACACCAACTCCCTCTCCTTCCTCTCTCTCAGCATTTGCATCCTCTTGTCATAAAAACCTTTCTGCCTCATGGTAAAACTCTCTTAAATCCATAGGTGGGTCCCTTATTAATGAATTCTTGAATTCCATGCCATCAGCTATGCCAGATACAGCTGCCATCAGAACCATGGACGGATCTGGTCGATCCACCGATGTTGCCGCTGCATTGAATCGTGTAAGAAAACTTCTTAAAGACTCCCCAGTTCTCTGCTTTAGTGTTGTCAAACTCATCACATTCTTGGGCCTCGAAATGTGAAATTTGAATTGCCTCATAAACTTCTCAATCAACTCGGTCCATGTTCCAATGGATCCGCTCTCCAATTGTCTGAACCACAGTGCTGCTATGTTTGTCAAATACAATGGGAAGCACCGGGCCATGACCTCCTCTGTGCCCTTAGTACCTCCATGTGCCTCATATACCTCGTCAGATAAACTGCAGGATCCGTCCTCCCATCGTATATCTCTAGTGTTGGTAGCTTGAATTCTGGTGGATTCCTAGCCTGCCTAATTGCAGAAGCGAAGGGGCTCATGTTCACATTTTCCAGATCTCTATTCACTAATCCACCTCTCATGGCTCATCTGACCATCTTCGCCAATCTGTCACTGTCGCCAAGTTGTAGTCCTTGCCTGTTGCCTTCGATCTGCCCCCCGAGTTCACGAGAGAATCCTGGAATCTGCTCTACTGGATGGGGATCCATTCCTCTATCAATGCCATATTGCACAGTTCTGGCTGGTATCCTGCCTAAGATTGGATCAACATGCTCCTGGGGAGTGCCCCCAGCTCAGGGGCTGCTCCTGATAGTCCTGCTCTATCCAATTGCCTATTGGGTCCTTCTGGTCCAGCTCCGTGGATCTGAACTCTAACAGCTCCTGCTGTTCCTGCCTGTCCAAACTGTTTGAGAATTTTCTACATCATTTCCTCCTGCCTTTTCAACAATTCTTCATGCATAGCTCCCATCATCATCTCCATCTCATCTCTAGTGATGAAAACCGAGGCCTAATTTGCTCCTGAGGAAGCCTCCCGATTCCCTTCGTGCCGACTCCTTTCCGCTCTTTGTCTCCTTGTTCATTGCTTCGTCATAGCTTTCCAGATCCAAGTCTTTAAGCCTTCAGATCCAAAGTCCAAGTTGTAGAATCCCTGAATGCTAGCCTTCTCAGTGAAAGCACCAAAATGTTTGGGCCAAAATTGGTCAAAAACACCCAATTGCAGATGAAAGCACCAAATCACAGTCATAGATCACAGATAGATTGTATGTAGTAGAATTATATAGGAAGAACACTCAAAAAATAAAAAGGAAAGCAGTAGAAAGACAAGATTTATAGTGGTTTGGCGTTGTAGCCTACATCCACTTTGAAGGATTTGCTGTTTTATTGATGATTCTCTACTGATTTACAAGAGTACAATTGATAGTATCGGAGTTACAATAGATTTCAGCAGAATAACGGCGTAGAAGAGCAAAAAAGGATCCATTTCTGGAGGCATTGGGCTGCTATTTATAGGCGTGGCATGGAAATATCTGACTCAGATCTCGGAAAACTCCTTCTCACACGTGGGTGAGCCCACGTGATCGATCCTTGGACATTTGGGATTGATCCATGATCGATACGTATACAATTCGTATCGATCAAAAACGACTCTATTTGGGCTGAGATCGATCAAAGACCAAGTAGAGATGGTACGCAAGCTCCTGTGAAAATTTGGTGGCATTTGGACTTGTAGATCTTGAGTTATGATCAATCCAAGCTTGAACTTGCAAAAGGCTGGCGTCTTCATGTCGCTCCCGTTCGTATCGATCATATTCAGAACGATGGCCATTCGTATCGATCATACCTAGATCGATGTCATGGCGCTACATTCCAGGGTCGATCCACTTTTGCATGCCGCGTGACCGCTTCCTTCTCTTTTTCATTCTTTGTTTGTATCATCCTGGAATGCTTCATTTTGTATCGATGATCTAGAGGCTGCTTCGTATCGATGTATGACTATCCTCTTCGTATCGATCCATGGCCATTGTTTCATATCGATCATTTGACTGATCGAGATGAAATACACAGAGATGGAATCGATACGAAGCAAGCAATTCAGTGTACTTCACATCAATGCCTTAGGAGCTGTTTCATATCGATACAATCCAACCTCTCTCGTATCGATCGTATGCAGCCGCTTCGTATCGGTGGTGTTTGGCTTGCTTCGTATCGAGAGAAGATGCTTTTGCACTTCTTCGTATTGATATGAACTCATTCTTTTCGTATCGATAATTCAAATACCATTTCGTATCGATCACCCCACACATCCCTTGTATCGATTGTTTTTGGCATGCTTCGTATCGATCGTTGGCCGATCGATACGAACCAAGTTGATGAGGAGCGATACGAAGTACGTATGGACGAGAGCGATACGAAGTGTTGCTTGTTGATGGATACGAAGTGAAACGATCATGATGGATACGAAGTAGAATGAGCATGGATGGATATAAACTAGATTAAACATGATGGATACGAAATGGAGCAGACATTGATGGATACGAACCGATGGCTTTTCTCTTGATTTTGATCGACCCATATCTCGAGCATACGAACTCCGATTGACTTGGAATTTGGAATGTTGACTTTTATAGTTTTGCTTGTCGTACCATACCAATTGTAGCTCAATCCGGACTCGAGAAAAATTTGTCAGTATCCATAGCGAACCTGTGTATAATTGGTCTTCGGGACTAATTATCTTCGGTTTTCAGTCAATTCTTTGGTGTCATGGCCTTGCCAAAAGGCGGAATAACACATAACTTGCCCAAACATAATGAAATCAGACCAAACTTTGCAGGCACACTCTAGAGAGTGTCTGGAACCTACCTTAAAAATTTAAGGTGGTAGGGCCCACTCTACATGGATTGCTAGCGATCCATCTAGTTAGATCGCTAGCGATCCATCTAGCCTTTTCCAATCAAGTTCATTTTTTGTGAGTGCCTTCTTTTATGTCTTCTAAGTATTCTCCCAAAATTTCAAGTCAATCCGACTCTGTATGTTCTCTAGGTCCGTTTTAAGTTAGCTGCTTTGGTCAAAAAGTAGGTAAACAACTTGAATCAGATGAGTCTTTACTTAAACTACGCTGCTTGGAATGCTACGAAACTTGGTAAGTATTCTTAGAAGATGTAGTAGACCATGATGCAAGTGGTTTTGACAACTCATGATGCTTCCTTTTGGATAACTAGTGATCCATGGATGATGGATGGCCAGCGATCCATCTACTTAGTGGATTTTTGGCTTGTTTCTCTTAAGTGCCATTGGCTTGTTCTTTTAAATGCCTTATTCAAGTTTCAAGTCATTCGGGCTTAGTATGGATGTTCTAGCTTCTGTTGAATTCTGCTGGGTTAAAAATCTAGTTAATAATAAAGCCATTTAGAAAAGCACTTTTTACATCCATTGAAAAGGTTTAAAATCATTATGATATGTGAATGCAAGTAATGTTTGTATTGCTTCGAGACGTGCTACCGGAGCAAATTTCTCTTCATAATCAATTCTTTCTTCTTGATTATATCCTTGAGCTATTAATCTTTCTTATTTCAAAAAATGATTGCATTTTCATCCGCTTTATTTTAAAAATCCATTTTGTTCCAATTACAGACTGATCGTTTGGTCTGGTACAAGTTCCCATACGTTATTTCTTTCAAATTGATTAAGTTCTTCTTGCATTGCAATAATCCAAAAATCATCTTTTGATGCTTCTTCATAATTTTTAGATTCAAAATTTGATATAAATGCAACATGACTCATTTGATTCAAATGTTTTCTTGTTGATACTTTTGTATTTAAATCACCGTTAATATTATTAATTGGATGGTCCTTTAATATCCTAGGTGGTGAAGTTATCACAATATCATTATTATTATTGATGTTATTATTATTATTATTTTCATGTATAGGTATATTAGTTTTATTTATAACTTCTTCTTCGTCATCATTTTTTTTATTTGTAAAGTTTTCATCAAATGATACATGCAGACTTTCTTATCTAATGTTTGTTCGTTTATTAAAAATTCTATAAGCTTTACTTTGATCCGAATATCCAACAAAAATTCCTTCATCGACTTTAGAATAAATTTTCCGAGATAATCTTTTGTGTTTAAGATAAACAAAATGTTGATCCAAATACTTGAAAATATGATACTTTAGGTTTCTTTTTGAAAAATATTTCATAACATGTGTTTTTAGTCATTGATCTAAGTGTTACACAATTCAATACATAACATGTGGTAGCAACAGCTTCAGCCCAAAAACTTTTTGGTAGGATACTACTATTTGGTAAGGTTCGTGCACATTCTTGTAAAGTTCGATTTTTCCTTTCTTCAACATCATTTTGTTGAGGTGTTCGTCGAAATGATAAATTATGACTAATTCCCTTTTTGTTGCAAAAATTTGTAAATAGTTCATTTTCAAATTCGCCTCCATGGTCGCTTCGTAAACTTTTAATATTTAAGTTCATCAAATTTGTAATTTGTTTAGCAAAAATTTTGAACATTTCAAAAGTGTCACATTTATTTTTTTAAAATAATGTCCAAGTATATCTTGAAAAATCATCAACAATTACAAAAACATATTTGTTATTATTTATAGAGCGTACTTGAGTCGGTCCGAATAAAACTAGATGAAGTTGTTCGAGAGATTGCTTTGTGGAGCACTCCTTTTTAGATTTAAAAGAACTTTTCTTTAATTTACCAAACTGATAGGCCAACACACAAGTTTTTAATTTTGTAGTTGATCTTAGGTAATCCTCTAACTAATTTTTTTAGCAAGTTTGTTGATATTTTTAAAATTTAGGTGACAAAAACGTTTATGCCATAACCATGGATCATCATGATTTGCGGCTAAGCATAAATTAGTGTTGATCTTAGGTCAATGATATTGCATTTGTCTTTCTCGAAATCAATTTTAAATCCTTTATTACATAATTAACTTATACTTAATAAGTAATGTTTCAAATTTTCAACCAATAAAACATTAGTAATAATAGAAGAATTAGAAATAGAGATATTGATGACTTCTCCAATGCGGATGACAAATCCTTTTGAATTATCTTCGAATGTCACAGTGCCACCATCGATATATGTTATATTGGATAACATACGAGCATTTACAGTCAAGTGCTTGGAGCAACCACAATTAAGTATCCATTTCTCTTTACTTTTTATTTAAATTTTGGGAACCAGCAAGAAAATTTTAATTGGTACCCACATTATTTGTTTAGGGTCCTATGTGTTAGTAGAAGAAGGTAACCATATTCATGAGGATTTGGTTCCTTTAGAAATGTAATTATTATTATGTACAACTTTCTTCAAGTATTTCATCAATATACATTTGTCTAATTATTTTATTATTTGTTTTAGGAATCCATATTTTGACCATACTTGTATATGAATTTTCAATCTTAGCTTCTAACTTGGCTTTTTGAATTTGGTGTATAATGTGCTATACTTCTTTGACTTTTTGTTTGCCTTTAAAACCCAATCCATTTCAGTTTCCAAATGGTTTAGATATTTTAATCAAATTTTCTAAATTTTCTTTTCCTTTGTTGAATTTTGTCACGTTATTTGTTATTTTGTCTGACTTACTTTTAAGATTACAAATTTCAATTTTGCTAGAGTCTAAATTTGCTTGTAACTCTAGTTATTCTTTATCAAGATTAACTTTTTCTAACTTATAGTTTTCTAAATCATGTAATAAGATGTCATTTTGAGATAATAATGTTGCGTGATTTTTTTGATTTATTTCTAATTCTTCTTCTAAGATAATTTTCATCTTTTAATAATTTAATTTCTAATTCTGCTCTAGTTAACTTTTCTACATATTCCTTATTTAATTTTTTTGATTCTCTATATTTATCATCTAATTCAATGCTAATTTCCATTATTTCATTATAAGTAAGTTCAAGACATACCTCATTAGCGTTGGCCATAAAACACACATTTGCTTGTTCCGAGTCGCTTTCACTATCACTGTCAGATTAAGAGGATGAATCTGAATCGTCACATGTTACTTGAGAAGCTCTTTTATTCTTATCATTATTGAGTTATGGGCAATCCTTCTTCATGTGGCCAAAATTTTCACATTCATAGCATTTAATCGATGTTTTATTTGAGGAGTTTGGTTTGCCACCATTTTGAAATTTGGTCATCTTCTTGAACTTCTTGAATATGTTGTAGTTTTTGGCAATAAAAACAATCTCATTTTCATCTAAGTCTGAATCTTCGTTACTTGCTTGGAATGCTATGTTTTTCTTTTCATGATTTTGATCCTTTCTAGCCCGCAAGTTAGCTTCATACGACATCATATTTCCTACTAGCTCCTCGACTTTTAGTTGAGAAAGATCATTAGCTTCTTCGATGGCTAAAACTTTTCTTTCCCATATATTTGTCAAAGAGTTTAAAATTCGTGTGACTAGATCAAAATCTGTGAATTTTAGTCCAAGTACCATGAGATCGTGTTAAATTGTTTGAAATCTAGCATACATATTAATAATTGATTCATTTGCTTTCATTTTGAAAGATGAAAATTGGTTTTGTAAAATCAAAATTTTAGTTTGCTTGACTTTAGTTGTTCCATCACGTATGACTTGTAAAGTGCGCCATATATCATATGTAGTGGTGCAAAGCATGACAGTGAAAACTCATTTTTGTCAAGTGAGTAAAACAGTAATTCATAGCATTGGCATGGTTAGATGCTACCGCTTTTTATGCATTTGTCCAAGCGCTAATGTCGGTGTTCCGTGCTTCATATTTGTTCTGAGTTGCTAGCCATATTTCTAACCCATTTGCTTCTATAAAAATTCTCATATGAGTTGACCAGTAAGCGTAGTTTGAACCAGTAAATGTGGGGGACGAGTAGTTGATTGACCTTCTTGAAAAGTGCTTACTATATTAACGATTTTTCAACTACCTATCACTGTAGATTGAAATGACTGTGCTCTGATAACAAATGAAAGGTGCTACAGGGTATTTATATAATGCAACTTATATATATAAGTGTGAGAGTGTATGTTACAAATTGTTCTAAGCAGAGAATAAATAACTGAATATAAAGAAGATAAATAGTAAAAGCGATCATACCAGATATTTTATACTAGTTCGGACCTCCCGTCCTACGTCCAGTCCCGAAGCTCCTCTTTAGTATTTTCTTTGACCAAATAACTCTCACTTCGCCCAGAGGAATAGGATAATACAAAAAGTATTTCTCTAACAACCTTATGTTCTAAATAATACGGATTTTGACTAATAGTATAATTCTTCCTATGATCTCCTTTGAGTATGTGAACGTGAGTACTTTGAGTTGTAGGAAGTGGTTTAACCAAAATAATATTTTGATTATGATAGATTGAGAATATGTAAGCAATGTGTGCACAAATATGTAAATAGAGTAATAAGAAATCAAGAGAATATATTAGAATCGTTAATCTAATTCTCAATCTTTGAGGTATATATAGGTTTGAGTAGATGTATATGAGGAGTTGTTAGTGTTTAAAATAAAATTTATTTGTTTTAGTGGCTGCAACCGTTGAAGAAGGGATGCTATTGTTCAATATGAAATGAAGCGTCCTTTCAGAATGGAGTTGTTGCTATATGACAGAAGTATGTAGGAAAACCTCAATCGTGTGTGGCTTTAGGAATTAAATTCTCGAAAATATTCATAATCGTCTGTGGCATTCCCAAAGACGTCTGTGGATGGCCATATTTGAATATTACAGTTTTTATATGCTAATGTTGAACATATGAATTTGTGTGTGCATATATATAGTTAAGGAGACCTTATAATGTTTTCTAAGACTCTTAATACACTATTATAACCTTACTAATAATAGCATGGTCCATAAGTCTTTGTTTGTCTTCGAGCCTTGATATCATTGAGTATGACGATCTCTTGTAGTATATACCTGCAATTTTGATAAGATATAATATATGTGATTGTATAGTTGTTGCGATTGAAACCGTAGAATGGAGGTTCTAACATTCTCCCCCCTTTTGATGATGACAACTATACAATCATTAGTTATAATAATAACTTGTGCTTAATTTTATCTCCTTCTATGTATATGCATGTTATCTCCCTCTACGTATATGCATATAATTCACCCCTTTGTCATTTTTAAAACAAAAATAAAGCAATTATGCAGACATAAAATAGATATGTAATCATAGATTTAATAAAAAATTAGACCATAAAACTAAGTTTTAACGAGTTTTAACAATTAACAAAATGAAAATAGAAGTTTAAATAACATAGGTCATACAATAACATAAATGATTAAATAAAAAAAGTTAGTTATACTGGTTTGAAGAATAGGAAAATCCACCATAATTTTTGTAATACTCCCAGTATGTTGAAGGATCAAGCTCGTATGATGCTGGCCAATTAGTTTGATCGTTATACTCCTCATTTTCTTGAATGGAAAGTCCTTGGAAAGTCATGTAAGGTTGATGTTCAAATTGATGAGGGTCGGATAAGGACATATCATCACTATCTTCTTCCTCCTCTTCAGATTGTTCTTGCTCAACAGTTTTCCCCTTGTCTTGAAAGGTTCCTTTATAAGAAGTATGAGCATGGTAAATTGGTGTTTGAGTTTGAGGAGGTGGTGTAGGTGACAGAGAAGATGATGATCGAGAGGACGATCTGCCACGTACCTTTCTCATTACTTTTCCTTAGGTGGAGACGACTTTTTCCAAAGTTTTTTCCGTCTTAGTCATTTGTGTTGAAAAAGATCATACCAAGCTAGTCATTTTACTGTTCAAAGCGCGCTGGTTGGCCGTGATTAACCTTTGATTCTTAAGTGATAAATCACAGACTGATTTGTTTTGCATTGGTTCAATATGAGCTTCTTGAATCTCTGAATCGGAATATTCGATAGTATAATTGGAGGAGGCAGGTTGCTATGAAGGACGATATGAGTGGGTTTGTTATTGAGGAGCAGGAGGTTGTTGAGGACCCAAATACATTTGCTGCTGTTATTGCAAGGTCTATTGGGCCAGCGAGACGATTAGGGGTGGTCGTTGGGGAAGGTTCATTAAAGATAAAAATCTTATACTGCTCTCCTTGATAGAGATTTCATCAAAATGAGAGATATAAGATGGTACCCCAGAGCCATTCAAGAGACGCATAATATATGGTGCATATATAATTGTGCATTAAGGATGAGACCAAAAGCTTTTTATTTCATCATGAATAAACTTAGCCCAATTTACTTGTATTCCACGAAATATAGCATAGAGGGTTTTGTGATCGTTTTTCGTAAATTTGTTCATGACTACCTAAGCGGGGAATTATTGTATTGATTATCATTCGATTTAATAACCGAGCCTTTAGTCGTAAGTAAACAGATTTCCACCATGGCATTCTATCTTCCCAAATTTGATGTGTGATTTCATCACAAGTGTAAAGACCCAAAAAATCGGCCTTCGAAAATCGGCACCCGTACTTCAACTGTACTCAAAATGCCATAGATTCAAACGCCGAATCTGGTTCTCCGGAGCTTAATAACACCATTAAGTATAACAACACAGTGGAAGAAAAAGAATATATCAATATATATAACATTGATACAATCTCAGATACAAAATCTGATACAATATGATACAACAGAATAATACAACAGATATCAATATACATCAGAGATATGATATAAGAAATAGCAGTGGAAAGAAAATAGATTACACCAGCAGCGGATAGAATATCTCCAATAGAATGCTCCAATCCATAGCTAGCGGAAAGCAAGGTCAGTCATCCAAGGACTGACCAGCTCCAGATAATATACCCAACCTGAATATCTGAGAAAACCCAACTCTAGACTGCCCGTGTGGAAAATGGTGGGCACCCAGAGTTTAGGAAGGGAACAATAAACTCCGGATCAGTCATGGGACTGGTGTGAGCAACAAAAACAGTTTATCTTTAAAAACGAACAACAAAAGAATTTAAAGTCAATTCGCAATGCTTTTGGAAAATGAAACTACCATAAGGCCTCCCGCCACACACACAATGCAAACGCAGAATTGGAGGAAATTTCTCCTTATGATAGTCAAAGATGCTTACTACGCAAAAATCAAATCATTGGATATTATTATTAGTGCATAGTGTGGAAAAAACATTTCGAAAGTAGAATATAAATCTTAGCCAACATAGACATTTCGAACTATGCCTACTATAGCTACCATCCAAACAGTGGGGCGCCACCATAAGTAGATGGTAGGTTCTACAACTAAAACCGTACAAGGCTCGTATTGGATGAATGGATTTTCCAACAAATGGTCAGGCTAAGGAACTTCCTATGCCACGAAGGAACGCCTCTGGCGGGACGCTCCGAGAGACAACCTGCTCTCTACCAAACAAGGCCGGCTACCCCCCCTTCCAGGGGAATATACAAAACCTCAGATATGCCACCCCCGGTCCTTTGGGACCTTTATACGAGGCGCCTCTAAACCAACATCACACATAATAAATAAAGTGTGTCCACATGAGTAAGTATCTAGGCTCCATACCATGATACTACCCTTTTCCAGAAGGAATGGTCATACCCTAGGGAAGCTACCCCTGAAACCTTGCCGCATCATTCCTGTTTCGACCATTTCCGGGTTGTGAGGCTCTGACGAAGTCTCGTCCACAAAGCTACGCTTTGTCACAAAGCTACGCTTTGTCACAAAGCCATGCTTTGGGTCAACAGATGATCAAAGTAATGATCACAAAGATAAATGATCAAACAAATGATCATATCACAAATGATCAAACAATGATCATCACACAGCAACACTCAGCATGTCACATTACCAAATTGGGAATATATCGTTGATAAATTTCAACTACATAACCTCTGAGCTCGTACGTCTCAGAGAAGGGTGTTAAGCTAAGAGAATAAATTCTCCGCCACCAACAGAAATGTATTTGAAAGAAATCGGCTTTATATCTCAAAGTGTAATGTCAGACATGTAACCATACAAGTCTGTTGTGGGTTCGAATAGAACCGAAGGCACTTCTTACGAAGCCCTTGCAATTCCGGGTATTCACAATCCCGATCGGATTTCCCATCACTTAGGGGATCTCTATACCAGGAGCTACCCAGTGCAGAGACAATCGACGAGTTATCCTTTCGTTCTCGTGAATATCCGGTCTTCATCACCAGTCTTCAATTGCTATCCATATACGACGTATCACTAATTCGGAATGGGTTATATGACACAAAGGTCTTTTCCCGGCTAACCCGAATAGTGAGCGCAATATTTAAAAATATATGGATATTGGGATTTCAATTAAGTCACAACTTTTTACCCAAACTTCTCTTTTCAAATGGTTTAACAAATTACCATTTTCAAATCTTTAAACAAAAAGATTCATTTTAACAACCTACAACGGTTTAAACAATTTCCACATTTTTATCTTTTAAACAAAAGATTCATTCACAGATTTTCCAAATCAATTTCCATTTCAATTTAACTCGTTAAATCTTTTAAATCAAAGATTTTACTTATAGCTTTCAAAACAATTTCATTTCGAATGGTTTAAATGAATCATCATTTTAAATCTGTTAAAAATAAACAGATTCAATTCATAGCTTTCAAAAAAAATTGATTCATAACTTGGAAAACCATTTTTCAATTTAATCTTGAAATTCCTTTAATTAAACTGGAATTTCATTTCTTATACGAAAGCTTTTATCATTTGAAAACAATACAGTTTTCATTTTGGAAATCTGATTCATTAATACAAGTTAAAGTCTTTGGGTTAAATCCAAATTCTCAAAATTATACTTTTAAATGGTTTAGATTCATACAAACACATTTATATCATCTTTAATCCCTAGTTTCAAATCATAGGATTCAATTTCAAACTTGAATTCAAATTTAAATCAAATTATTTAAATTTTCAAAACTCGATTAAGTTATTCAAAATAACTTTTATCTTTGAAATTCCATTTCAAAAGCTTTTCACTTTAAACCCAAATTTCCAATTTCAAAATCAATTGAAATTAAAATTTCAATTTCAAAAACATCAAATTTAAATTATCTGTGACTTAACCGATTTCCACGTGAAATCCATATTTGTGTGTGTAAAAGTGTAGTCCAGGGGTTTCACACACAATAGTGCAACATTATACAATCATCACAGATCAGAATACAGAAATATAGTTGATAAGTGGTATTAACTATCACGCTTATCGTTCATTCACAGATCACAGATATATATATCATAGATAAGTAAATTACAGATCACAACATAAATCAGGATGTATCACAAAGCATCATATATCAGGGATATCAACAATTCACATCCAATAGAATCCAAACATCCATAAGTAAGATCAGTTAATTGTCTGATTAATTTAAATCAGATTAATTTCTTATGAATTTCTAATCTTGGTTAATTAACATCGATAAATTACAAATTATTTTGATTAATTATTATTTAATCATTTATTAATTAACCATTAATAATAAATTGATTAACCTTTAATTATAATTCATCAACCTTTAATTATTAAATAACTAACCTTTAATTATTTAATTCACCATTTAATTAATTATCTTTAATTAATTACTTCCTTAATTAATTATCATTGATTAATAATTAATGAAATTAATCAATCATCCTTAATTATCCATCTTAAGTAATTATCCTCAATTACTTATATTAACTAATTATCCCCTTTTTTCTCTTATTTAAATAATCCTTGAAAATTTAAATTAACATATGAACTAACTTAAAATTCTTAAGTTAATTAAAACCATCATCTTTTAATTAAATAAACTTAAGGATTTATTTTAAACAATAAAGAATTAAAACATTTTAACTTAATTTATAAAAGACTTTAATTTATTCTACATCTAGTATAAAACATTTATTGTTATTAACTAAGAAAGGGTTTAAAATTCGATTTATTAAAGTTCCAAAAACCTGGAATCACATTTTCTTTTAAAACTTTAAACCTGAATTCAAGCAAAGACAACTCGTGTCCAAACGAAACCTTCCCGAGCAACTACTCGAGCCAGAGCCTATCTTCCCCGAAGAACACTTCGAGCTTCACCCAATCCTCTTCTGCTTCGAGACACTCACACGAATAACTCGAGCACAAACCCGAGACTAACGCTCTTCCCCAAATCAGCGTCCTTTCCAGATATACGAACTTCACGCGTGCACATGCACACGAACCCCGACCACCTCCGGCCACCATCGTGATCCTCGGCAAGTCGACAATGATGCCCACAAGCCTCACGACCACCCAGATTCGCGAAAAACCCCACCCATCGAAATCGAGCCTCTCGATCAAAAAACTGGAACCCATCACCAACGAACAATCCCCTCGTCCCGACAATCCAAGCCACCATCAACCTTGCTCCCCTACCAGAATCTCCGCCGCAGTCCCCTTCTTCATTTGCCCCAGTCGCGATCCACTCCGGCGGACAGTCGACGTTGCAGGAACCCAAACCATCAACAAGACCAAAACAACAATCCAAACCCTACACTAACTCCGACGAGCCGCCACAATCACCAGAAAATCCTTCACTCATTTTTTAGGTGATCGTTAGCCTTCAGACTATCTTCGACAGCGATCTCGACGACAATCACCATATCGATCGTCGAAAATCGACGATAAACCCAAATCTGTTCAACCCAGTTGATCTCAACCAATTCAAATCTAAAAATCAAGATTTCTATCTCTAAGACCATCTTTTGCAATAACAAGTCTGATCATGGATTCAATTTAGGAAATTAAAATGTTTGGTTTTTCTGATTAAATCGATTTCCACTGTAAAAACTTATTTTGAAATATTAACTAAACAATTCCACCTGAAATTATTTTTAAAAAATGAATTTACCTTGTTATAATCATTTTCTTCTTTATGATCATAGCTTGAATTTTATTTAGATAAGAAGATATGAATTTGTTCTTGTTTCCTTGAGTCTGTGAATACAATGAACAATAGAGCCATAGATATATATACACAGATATATATACAGAGGAATTCAACCAAAAAATTCATGAAAACCATCACACTTTCAAGCATTATCCAAATATCAAGATAAAGTGGCAGATTTAAGGAGTTTGCTCACCTTCAAAGGGAGGAACAGAGAAGAAGCTTATGCCTGGAAATGATTTGTTTGTGAATCTGGAACATGCAATTCTTTTCAAACTGCACTGCCCTTTCCATTTTTGTTTTGATCATCACTCCCTCAGGTCATAAAATACTAGAGTTAATTTTTTTTTGTTTTAATTGCTTCAGATTTTTTTTAATTTATACTTTAATTATGGGTTTTATTAAATTTACTGACCTAAGCTTTGAAGAGAAAATGAGAACTGGAACTCTTTTCTTCTCTGTTCCAGGTTGAAAGCTTTGATCTTTCTTATGTCTACAGATTTGCAAATTGATCTGGTTTGTTGTTTTGTTTTCCATGCTTGGAAACGTGATGCTTATTTTCTGGTTTACTCAGTTTCGAATGAACAAAACTGAGATGAAGGTGATTATATAAAAGAAAGTGTACAGGTATTATTATTGTTTGTTTGTGCAATGCACATTAGATCTTTTTTTAGCTTGAAGGAAACAAACTGATGAGGATTGATTGATATATATACAAGAAAAGAAATGTACAGGTAGATTATATGGTTTTGTACAACAATGTATATATATTTTGTTTGTTTATACAATAGGGTATGTTTGTTTGTACAATACTAGGCATGGCCGAAGACAGTTTTACATCATGGTCTGTCTTGCTTTGGTATGCTAGAGGTGTCTTGCTTGTACAAATACCAGAGATTTTTTTCTCTGCTTGGAGGCTGAATTGCTTTTGTGTAGTGTACTAATGCTTCATGCATTAATTAGCATTGTACAAATATATATTTATTTATTTAGTAAGTACATGTATATCTTTTCTTGCTTGAACCTGACGTTGTTACTCAGGTTCTAATTTGTTTTTGGCTTTCATTTTGTTGAAGTTGTTTGCTTTGTTTGTACTTGCATATGTATTTCGTTTTCTTTTGTAATATCACTTCAAAATAAAAATAAATTTCCATAATTAATATGTTGTTAGAATTGTAGCCAATGTATTCACTTTATTATTATCACATAACTATATAAGTGATCTTATATATATATTTCTATATTTTATAAGTTGTTAAAATTTAGCTAATTCGTTTACTTTATATTCTATAGCTTATCTTTTATTTATTTATCTCTATTTATAACTCAAATATTTATTTTACTTCTATTGTTAGGTTAAATATTTATTATAAATTTTACTTTAATAATTATTGTTTTATATTTCTCTATATACACATATATTCTACAAAGGATCGGGGAAACTCGCTTCCATCTATCGATTAATTTCACAATTTATTTCAAAAATTAAATTAATTATCAATTTGAACTTAATAAAAATCCGGGGTCGTTACAGACTTCCCTCCTTAAAAGAATTTCGTCCTTGAAATTGCCAAGGAGACAAATAGATAGATGAAGAATGTTTCATCAAATCAACTGAACATCTATTCTGCATTTGACTTACCAAATCAGAATATCAATAACAGATACAAGAACGAATCTGTTTTAACACTTCACAAGATACTCGGGTTATCCAGATCTACGAAATATACAATGGCATCGGTTAGTTCGAAAGGATAACTAACCATTCGTAGAACATATCTGGACCCAAAGAATAGATAGATGTATGGATACAATTTCAAAAAAATTTAGTTAAAAACCAAATTATACCTATCAACCATAGCAACCAAAGCAAACAAGACAATCAATACATTCAAACAAACAATTTTGGTCCATTCGGAGTTTATGTCCCATACAAATATATCGAATCTCCTTCTTGGAACTACCAGGACTATCAAAGAATCGAGAAAAAATGACGAATCAAAGAGATTGATAGAGAAAATTTGTTTCCACTGTTGTTACAGAGTATTGACCATTTATAGTCGTATTCCCTTGTCCCCTATCTCATCCTCTTCTTGCACTCATACTTACTATCAGTGAATAGTAAGAGAATTTACTGAGGCTTACGGACGGATATTTGAGAATTACTCATTCTAGGGTATACTTCACCCTATCTCTAATGAGCTACTTAATGTGTTATATTCCTGAGCTAAAGTTCTACCCTCAGCTCTGATACCAAATGTAAAGACCCAAAAACTCGGCCTTCGAAAATCGGCACCCGTATTTCAACTGTACTCAAAATGCCGTAGATTCAAACGCCGAATCTGGTTCTCCGGAGCTTAATAACACCATTAAGTTTAACAACACAGCGGAAGAAAAAGAATATATCAATATATATAACTTTGATACAATGTCAGATACAAAATCTGATACAATAAGATACAACAGAATAATACAACATATATCAATATACATCAGAGATATGATATAAGAAATAGCAGCGGAAAGAAAATAGATAACACCAGCAGCGGATAGAATATCTCCAATAGAATGCTCCAATCCATAGCTAGTGGAAAGCAAGGTCAGTCATCCAAGGACTGACTAGCTCCAGATAATATACCCAACCTGAATATCTGAGAAAACCCAACTCTAGACTGCCCGTGTGGAAAATGGTGGGCACCCAGAGTTTAGGAAGGGAACAATAAACTCCGGATCAGTCATGGGACTGGTGTGAGCAACAAAAACAGTTTATCTTTAAAAACGAACAACAAAAGAATTTAAAGTCAATTCGCAATGCTTTTGGAAAATGAAACTACCATAAGGCCTCCCGCCACACACACAATGCAAACGCAGAATTGGAGGAAATTTCTCCTTATGATAGTCAAAGATGCTTACTACGCAAAAATCAAATCATTGGATATTATTATTAGTGCATAGTGTGGAAAAAACATTTCGAAAGTAGAATATAAATCTTAGCCAACATAGACATTTCGAACTATGCCCACTATAGCTACCATCCAAACAGTGGGGCGCCACCATAAGTAGATGGTAGGTTCTACAACTAAAACCGTACAAGGCTCGTATTGGATGAATGAATTTTCCAACAAATGGTCAGGCTAAGGAACTTCCTATGCCACGAAGGAACGCCTCTGGCGGGACGCTCCGAGAGACAACCTGCTCTCTGCCAAACAAGGCTGGCTACCCCCCTTCCCAGGGAATATACAAAACCTCATATATGCCACCCCCGGTCCTTTGGGACCTTTATACGAGGCGCCTCTAAACCAACATCACACATAATAAATAAAGTGTGTCCACATGAGTAAGTATTTGGGCTCCATACCATGATACTACCCTTTTCCAGAAGGAATGGTCATACCCTAGGAAGCTACCCCTGAAACCTTGCTGCATCATTCCTGTTTCGACCATTTCCGGGTTGTGAGGCTCTGACGAAGTCTTGTCCACAAAGCTACGCTTTGTCACAAAGCCATGCTTTAGGTCAACAGATGATCAAAGTGAATGATCACAAAGATAAATGATCAAACAAATGATCATATCACAAATGATCAAACAATGATCATCACACAGCAACACTCAGCATGTCACATTACCAAATTGGGAATATATCGCTGATAAATTTCAACTACATAACCTCTGAGCTCGTACATCTCAGAGAAGGGTGTTAAGCTAAGAGAATAAATTCTCCGCCACCAACAAAAATGTATTTGAAAGAAATCGGCTTTATATCTCAAAGTGTAATGTCAGACATATAACCATACAAGTCTGTTCCGGGTTCGAACAGAACCGAAGGCACTTCTTACGAAGCCCTTGCAATTCCGGGTATTCACAATCCCGATCGGATTTCCCATCACTTAGGGGATCTCTATACCAGGAGCTACCCAGTGCAGAGACAATCGATGAGTTATCCTTTCGTTCTCGTGAATATCCGGTCTTCATCACCAGTCTTCAGTTGCTATCCATATACGACGTATCACTAATTCGGAATGGGTTATATGACACAAAGGTCTTTTCCCGGCTAACCCGAATAGTGAGCGTAATATTTAAAAATATATGGATATTGGGATTTCAAATAAGTCACAACTTTTTACCCAAACTTATCTTTTCAAATGGTTTAACAAATTACCATTTTCAAATCTTTAAACAAAAAGATTCATTTTAACAACCTACAATGGTTTAAACAATTTCCACATTTTTATCTTTTAAACAAAAGATTCATTCACAGATTTTCCAAATCAATTTCCATTTCAATTTAACTCGTTAAATCTTTGATAACTCGTTAAATCTTTTAAATCAAAGATTTAACTTATAGCTTTCAAAACAATTTCATTTCGAATGGTTTAAATGAATCATCATTTTAAATCTGTTAAAAATAAACAGATTCAATTCATAGCTTTCAAAAAAAATTGATTCATAACTTGGAAAACCATTTTTCAATTTAATCTTGAAATTCCTTTAATTAAACTGGAATTTCATTTCTTATACGAAAGCTTTTATCATTTGAAAACAATACAGTTTTCATTTTGGAAATCTGATTCATTAATACAAGTTAAAGTCTTTGGGTTAAATCCAAATTCTCAAAATTGTACTTTTAAATGGTTTAGATTCATACAAACACATTTATATCATCTTTAATCCCTAGTTTCAAATCATAGGATTCAATTTCAAACTTGAATTCAAATTTAAATCAAATTATTTAAATTTTCAAAACTCGATTAAGTTATTCAAAATAACTTTTATCTTTGAAATTCCATTTCAAAAGCTTTTCACTTTAAACCCAAATTTCCAATTTCAAAATCAATTGAAATTAAAATTTCAATTTCAAAAACATCAAATTAAATTATCTGTGACTTAACCGATTTCCACATGAAATCCATATTTGTGTGTGTAAAAGTGTAGTCCAGGGGTTTCACACACAATAGTGCAACATCATACAATCATCACAGATCAAAATACAGAAATATAGTTGATAAGCGGTATTAACTATCACGCTTATCGTTCATTCACAGATCACAGATATATATCACAGATAAGTAAATTACAGATCACAACATAAATCAGGATGTATCACAAAGCATCATATATCAGGGATATCAACAATTCACATCCAATAGAATCTAAACATCCATAAGTAAGATCAGTTAATTGTCTGATTAATTTAAATTAGATTAATTTCTTATGAATTTCTAATCCTGGTTAATTAACATCGATAAATTACAAATTATTTTGATTAATTATTCTTTAATCATTTATTAATTAACCATTAATAATAAATTTATTAACCTTTAATTATAATTCATCAACCTTTAATTATTAAATAACTAACCTTTAATTATTTAATTCACCATTTAATTAATTATCTTTAATTAATTACTTTAATAAATTATTCCTTAATTAATTATCATTGATTAATAATTAATGAAATTAATCAATCATCCTTAATTATCCATCTTAAGTAATTATCCTCAATTACTTATATTAACTAATTATCTCCTTTTTTCTCTTATTTAAATAATCCTTGAAAATTTAAATTAACATATGAACTAACTTAAAATTCTTAAGTTAATTAAAACCATCATCTTTTAATTAAATAAACTTAAGGATTTATTTTAAACAATAAAGAATTAAAACATTTTAACTTAATTTATAAAAGACTTTAATTTATTCTACATCTAGTATAAAACATTTATTGTTATTAACTAAGAAAGGGTTTAAAATTCGATTTATTAAAGTTCCAAAAACCTAGAATCACATTTTCTTTTAAAACTTTAAACCTGAACTCAAGCAAAGACAACTCGTGTCCAAACTAAACCTTCCCGATCAACTACAAGAGCCAGAGCCTATCTTCCCCGAAGAACACTTCGAGCTTCACCCAATCCTCTTTTGCTTTGAGACACTCACACTAATAACTCGAGCACAAACCCGAGACTAACATTCTTCCCCAAATCAGCGTCCTTTCCAGATATACGAACTTCACGCGTGCACATGCACACGAACCCCGACCACCTCCGGCCACCATCGTGATCCTCGGCAAGTCGACAATGACGCCCACAAGCTTCGCGACCACCCAGATTCGCGAAAAACCCCACCCATCGAAATCGAGCCTCTCGATCAAAAAACTGGAACCCATCACCAACGAACAATCCCCTCGTCCCGACAATCCAAGCCACCATCAACCTTGCTCCCCTACCAGAATCTCCGCCGCAGTCCCCTTCTTCATTTGCCCCAGTCGCGATCCACTCCGGCGGACAGTCGACGTTGCAGGAACCCAAACCATCAACACGACCAAAACAACAATCCAAACCCTACACTAACTCCGACGAGCCGCCAAAATCACCAGAAAATCCTTCACTCATTTTTCAGGTGATCGTTAGCCTTCAGACTATCTTCGACAGCAATCTCGACGACAATCACCATATCGATCATCAAAAATCGACGATAAACCCAAATCTGTTCAACCCAGACGATCTCAACCAATTCAAAACTAAAAATCAAGATTTCTATCTCTAAGATCACCTTTTGCAATAACATGTCTGATCATGGATTCAATTTTGGAAATTAAAATGTTTGGTTTTTCTGATTAAATCGATTTCCACTGTAAAAAACTTATTTCGAAATATTAACTAAACAATTCCACCTGAAATTATTTTTAAAAAATGAATTTACCTTGTTATAATCATTTTCTTCTTTATGATCATAGCTTGAATTTTATTTAGGTAAGAAGATATGAATTTGTTCTTGTTTCCTTGAGTCTGTGAATACAATGAACAACAGAGCCATAGATATATATACACAGATATATATACAGAGGAATTCAACCAAAAACATTCATGAAAACCAGCACACTTTCAAGCATTATCCAAATATCAAGATAAAGTGGCAGATTTAAGGAGTTTGCTCACCTTCAAAGGGAGGAACAGAGAAGAAGCTTATGCCTGGAAATGATTTGTTTGTGAATCTGGAACATGCAATTCTTTTCAAACTACACTGTCCTTTCCATTTTTGTTTTGAGCATCACTCCCTCAGGTCATAAAATACTAGAGTTAATTTTTTTTTGTTTTAATTACTTCAGATTTTTTTTAATTTATACTTTAATTATGGGTTTTATTAAATTTACTGACCTGAGCTTTGAAGAGAAAATGAGAACTGGAACTCTTTTCTTCTCTGTTCCAGGTTGAAAGCTTTGATCTTTCTTATGTCTACAGATTTGCAAATTGATCTGGTTTGTTTTTTTGTTTTCCATGCTTGGAAATGTGATGTTTATTTTCTGGTTTACTCAGTTTCGAATGAATAAAACTGAGATGAGGGTGATTATATAAAAGAAAGTGTACAGGTATTATTATTGTTTGTTTGTGCAATGCACATTAGATCTTTTTTTTAGCTTGAAGGAAACAAACTAATGAGGATTGATTGATATATATAAAAGAAAAGAAATGTACAGGTAGATTATATGGTTTTGTACAACAATATATATATATATATTGTTTGTTTATACAATAGGGTATGTTTGTTTGTACAATACTAGGCATGGCCGAAGACAGTTTTACATCATGGTCTGTCTTGCTTTGGTATGCTAGAGGTGTCTTGCTTGTACAAATACCAGAGATTTTTTTCTCTGCTTGGAGGCTGAATTGCTTTTATGTAGTGTACTAATGCTTCATGCATTAATTAGCATTGTACAAATATATATATTTTTATTTAGTAAGTACATGTATATCTTTTCTTGCTTGAACCTGACGTTGTTACTCAGGTTCTAATTTGTTTTTGGCTTTCATTTTGTTGAAGTTGTTTGCTTTGTTTGTACTTGCATATGTATTTCGTTTTCTTTTGTAATATCACTTCAAAATAAAAATAAATTTCCATAATTAATATGTTGTTAGAATTGTAGCCAATGTATTCACTTTATTATTATCACATAACTATATAAGTGATCTTATATATATTTTTCTATATTTTATAAGTTGTTAAAATTTAGCTAATTCGTTTACTTTATATTCTATAGCTTATCTTTTATTTATTTATCTCTATTTATAACTCAAATATTTATTTTACTTCTATTGTTAGTTTAAATATTTATTATAAATTTTTGTTTAATAATTATTGTTTTATATTTCTCTATATACACATATATTCTACAAAGGATCGGGGAAACTCGCTTCCATCTATCGATTAATTTCACAATTTAATTCAAAAATTAAATTAATTACAATTTGAACTTAATAAAAATCCAGGGTCGTTACAACAAGACAAATTTCTCTGGTCAGAAATTTCTTCTAAATCAAGGCCAAATGAAGAACAATTTAATATACGACCAATTGTATTTACGCTTATTTTCAAAATGCGACCATAAACACTTATGCATAACCAACCGTCATCATTTTCAGGGTCTTGATATCATTGCTAAGTAAGTTGGCGTAAAAACGAAAAATTGCAAGTTGATCGATTTGTACCTTGTTTTCATCAAAATTGATCAAATCTCGATAGCCGGAGGCGATGGTTAATTCTTGAATTCCATATTCGCCAAACTTGCATAATCTGTAGAAAGGGCCGGAATGAGGCTTCTTTTGTTTTTGCTCTTTAAATCTTTTATTGGCAATCATGCTATTTCGAAGCCACTTTTGGATGAGGGCATCGGTGACTAAGGGTGATTGAGAAGATGAAGATTGACCTTTCTTAGATCTTTTGTTAATGGGAGTCTTGGAAGCCATATTTTTTAGCAATTGGAGCTTTTAGAAATAATGGTTTTAGTGTAGATTGGAAATAGCTTGGTGAATAGTAGAAAGGGGCAAAAAATGATTATATAGGGCTATTGTAAATGGAACTTGAGAGCAGCGACATACGTCTGTGGGGATACCACATACGTCTGTGGTTTCAGGATTTTTTTTTTAAACCAATGACAGACATCTATGGGTTTTCACAGACGTCTGTGGTTTCAGTAAATAATTTACCGAAAGCTAAGGTAGACATCTGTTGTGTATCACAGACGTCTGTGGTTTCAAAAAATTATTTTCCTGAAACTATTGATAGACGTCTGTGATATTATCACAGACGCCTATTGTCCGTGTTTTCATAATATATTTCTTTAAATGCAAAAATGGTAAACCTTTTATTAAAATTTCAAGGGAACTTTTACATATGACAATAAAAAATAATTACAATATTAGGAAAGTATTTTAGAAGAAATGATATCATAATTTTAGTTTTTGTTAGAGGGGTCGGATTTTTGAATTTGTTGTAGGTCCTATGAATTTGGTTCAACCTTTGTGTTATCGATTGACGGCTTGAGTGGAGACCAACTTGGGCGAGCTAGAGTGTTAATCCAGTCTGGGTTTGATGGTCCAGACTTGCATAAATTTCTTGGAATAATATGATACGTTTTTACTGGAGTCTCTTGTAAACGAGGAGATTTTTGATGTATGCAGCTTTTTGTTGGTGAATGACCACAAATTGCTAGAATGCATTTTTCAAGAAAGTTAAGATGATATCCTTGACATCGTTGTTCATAATACATTTCTCATTGAATGTCCATCATTTCTTGTTGATAGTGATATATTCATCAACTTTGTTGTTGAGAAATGTCGATTGTAGATCAATTGACCATTCGGCTTTCTTTTCCATAGGAGAAAAATCAGTGTGATACGTAGGTGATGCAATGATGTTTAGAGAGGGTGGTCGATTTGATGGTGGTGTGGATTTAGTTGGTAATACGTAGGTGTTATTCGATGAAAGTGAGCTATAGACGATGGTCGAATAAGTAGAGTCGTGATCGGAAGACATTTTGAATAGAAGTGGTGTAAGGCTTTGAATATAAGAATATATGTACTTAGTTCACAAAAGAATTCTTTAATATAAGAATTGTTTATTATTTTTAGCAATTTATTTGTTAGGGTGATAGAATTCTAACATAAAATTTTAACATAAGTTATTATTAGTTATTTTTTGTATGGATAAAAAGAAAACATTTGTAAACACTTTTACAAAATTTTGTATATTTTATTTAAGTTATATAAACTTTAATTTACTAATTCATTGTAAAAACTAATGCCGAGGGATCGTCTTAGTTTTATAAAAGTTGATTCATTCAGCGGTTTGGTAAAAATATCCGCAGTTTGATTTTCGTTATTCACAGATTCAAGTGATATAATTCTTTTTCAACATTATCTACGAATATGAAGATGTTTTGTTCGAGAATGATTAATAGGATTTTTTGATAAATTTATAGCACTCATATTATCACAATATATATGAGAGTTTGTTATGATTTTACCGAAATCTAGAAGAGTTTGTTGCATATAGATAACTTGTGCACATGCTAAAGGCGCCGAGATGTATTCGGCTTCATATGTCGAGAGTGAAACACGGTTTTGTTTTTTACTAAACCACGAAATTAAAGATTGACGAATAAAGTGACATTGCCACTTGTGCTTTTTCTATCTACTTTACAACCCTCAAAATCAGCATCACTATATGACACGGGTTCGAACGAGCTGCCTTTTGGGTAGAAAAGACCATAATCTTTAGTATTTGTTAAATATCTTAAAATTCATTTAACTGCTTGATGATGTGGTTCCTTTGATTGTGCTTGAAACCATGCACATAAACATACGCTCATCATAATATCTAGTTTACTAGCCGTTAAATATAATTGTAACGACCCTGGATTTTATATATATTTAAATTTATAATTAATTGGATTTTTGAATAAAATCTGTAAAATTAATTGATTAATTAATTCGAGTTTCCCCAAATTTAAATAAATTCAGTATAAATCATTTAAACTTTAAGAATTGTATATATGTGAATATATATGTGTTTGAACATATATAAGTCAATTTGAAGTTATACATATAAATAATAATAAATGTAAGTTAAACAAATAAAATAGAAATTATTTATATTATAAAGTGAATATAAACAAATAAATAATAGGCTAGAAATAAACATATATAACAAGTCAAAGTAAAGAATGCAAGACATCTCTGGTACAAATATATAAATCCAAGTATGCAAAGAAACAAATCAAGACAAATATCTTTAGCACACAAACAAGAATTAAAGCCTGGAAATAGAAACAAATAAAAATACAAGCCTAGTAATAAATGCAGCCCCCAAATTTGTTATCTCAGCCGAGACAGGAGATACAAAATCAAGTATAGGCAAATTAAAATAAGTATAGATTTGAACAAAGGCATTTAATGTCAATATCTTTCCCCACCATAACAAAAATCCTCTCAGCCGAAATCAAAGAAAAAAAATTGAATTTGTACAATGCTAAATAGTATAAGTGTTGATTGTACAAAACATTAAATGCAAGCATGGCCAAACTAGTAATCAAAGAAAAAACTGCTGTACATTTCATTCTTATACACCAAGCCTCTTCATCTCAGTTTTATTCATTCGAGCTGAGAAAATAAAAAAAACAAACATCATTTTGAAAACTAAAAGATGATCAACAATTTCAAACTTCAACATCTCACAACAATACAAAGCAACAAAACCAGAGATCAAAGAAGTTTTTGGCTTTCAATTTCAAAAGCCTGTTCCAACATGAAGTGCTCTGTTTCTTTCTTCTTGTCCAGGTGAGCAACCTTTTGTTTTAACCTTGGATTTGTTTATATGACTTGATGTTGTGATTGGTATTATAGTAAAGTGAGTAAACATCAACTTAAAGGCTTTAAGTTAACTGTAAAAATGATTCTTGTTTCATGGCATTGTATATGTTTATCTCTGAATATAGTTTGGTAAATATATATAGATATACAAGTTGCTCTGCATATTATTCTTCTCTGTTATGGGTTACAGGGTAGATTTTCATTCAAACTCCAGTAGTTATCATCTGAGTTATAGTAAAAGCTTCAGTTTTAAAATCAAAACAAGATAATGGAACTAGGTTATTCAAAGCAGATTTAAAACCCAAAGTTGTAAGAAATCATCACTAAAGTTTGTTTACAGGAAATCAAAGGAAAATGTGATGAACCCAAGTATTGTAAAAAGCTAATTCAAGTTAATAGCCTATATTCTTACTGCAAATCATGATTTTTAAAACTAAAACGAAGATTTTTAGTTGGGTATATACAGAGCAGTCCGAGCATGAACACAAATCATTTTATTTCGAATTTCTGGTGATCAATCAAATTAGAAATGCCGAAGATTTGTTTATAGCAAGCTTGAACATCAGATACTTCGAGAAAATTATCAAAGAAATTTTTCATTGCGTAAGATTTGAATACGAGATGGATGTAGGGTTTGGGTTTCAAGTTTAGTCACGTCTGTAAAGTGATGAATGCGACTCCTACGCGTGATCGACCGTCATGAGGCTCTGGTGGAAGGTTGCTGGGTGGGTTGACGTGGTATGGCCGGAGTCACGGCATCGCTGGTGGTCGAGGCGGCGAGTTCGAGGTCGTTTCCAGGTATTGGGTTGATGTGGTCTCGCTGTTTCCAGGTTTCAACAATTTGGCTCGATTTCGAATTCGAGATGATGGTCGAGTTATGATGATCGGAGATTTATTAGTGGATGGACTTCAACGTGATCAATGAAGGGGTGGCGACTGGAATTGGTCGTGGGCGATGTGCACGTGCACGACGTAGGTTGTGCCAGGTGATGTTTTTGATTTGGGTTTTGTTTCCTCGGGGAAGACTCGTGTAATTCGAGTAGTATACTCGAAGCATGTAACGGAGGGACTCGAAGCAGGTATTGTCAAAGCTCGAGTCAAAGATTTGTTCCAGGTTTTAACCAAAACCTGCTTCTGTTTGAATTTTTAAAATGAAAGTTTCAAATGATAAAAACAAAAGTAAAATGGGTTTGAAGTTAAAAGATAAAAATTTGAATTCAAGTTTAGTTTAAAGCTTAGTTTGGAAACAAAAAAATTTCTAAATTTAAATTGTTAAAGTATTTTTATAAACTGTTTAAAAAAAATCTGAAAATGAGACTTAAATAGGATTTTAAATTTAAGTTTAAATGTTAGATCTGAATTCAAAATTTGAAATTGAATCTTAGGTTTGAAAAGAAAATAAAAGTTATAAATTTAAATGTCATAATTAGGTATGAATGATAAAGTATTTTATAAATGGTTTTAAATAGTAATTAATTTTGGTAATGCAATTAATTTAAGTTAATTAATTAATTCAGTTTAATTAACTTAAGAAAATCATTTGATAATTGATAAGTGTAATTACTTAGTGTAATTAAGGGAGATAATTACTTAGGGAAGTAATAAATGAAAATTACTGGGAGGCAATTAGTGAATATGATTTATAAACGAAGTAAATTGGGTAATTACTTTTGTTATTAATCAAGGATGATTAATAATTGTGTTTAATTAAATAAATTTAAATAAAGTAATTTAATTCAAATATAATTGGAGATCATAAATTGATAAAATAAATGATGAAATTTATAATGGACTAATTAAGGAAATAATTAATTAATGAAGATGGATGCTGGAATCGAATTGAATGTTTGAATTGATTGATATCCCTGATTGTGATGCTTTGTGATACATCCTGATTTATGTTGTGATCTGTAATTTACTTATCTGTGATGTATATATTGTTATATGAATATGCAAGCCTTTTGACCCGTAAACGACACTTGAATTTCGATGCGACAGGGAGTCGGATTCCAGTTGGTTATCCGAAACCCACATCGAATTGTAATGATGAATCTTTGTGACTGATAAATTTGTTTTATCTATGAATCTGTGAATGAAGATAAGCGTTATCGATTATACCGCTCATCGATATATCTGTGATGATTGATGTTGCACTATTGTGTTGAACCCTAGACCACACTGTTACACCACAAATATGGATTTCACGTGGAAATCGGTTAAGTCACAGATAATTTGAAATTGATATTTTTGAAATTGAAATTTTAATTTTAATTTCAATTGATTTTGAAATTAGAAATTCGGGTTTAAAATGAAAAGCTTTTGAAATGGAATTTCAAAGATAAAAGTTATTTTGAATAACTTAATCGAGTTTTGAAAATTTAAATAATTTGATTTAAATTTGAATTCAGGTTTGAAATTGAATCCTATGATTTGAAACTAGGGATTAAAGATGATATAAATGTGTTTATATGAATTTAAATCATTTTAAAAGTAAAATTTTGGGAATTTGGATTTAACCCAAGGATTTTAACTCGCATGAATGAATCAGATTTCCAAAATGAAAATTGTTTGTTTTCAAATGATAAAAGCTTTCATATATATAAGGAATGAAATTCCAGTTTAATTAAAGGAATTTCAAGTGAATTGAAAAATGGATTTTCCAAGTTATGAATGAATTCTTTTTAAAAGCTATGAATTAGATCTGTTTATTTTTAACAGATTTAAAATGATGATTTGTTTAACCCATTAGAAATGAAATTGTTTTGAAAGCTATAAGTTGAATCTTTGATTTAAAGATTTAAAGAATTAATTAAATTGAAATGGAAATCGATTTGGGAAAATCTGTGAATGAATCTTTGTGAAATTAGGTGAACTTTGTGAATTGAATCTTTTTGTTTAAAAAGATTTAAATGGTAATTTGATAAACCATTTGTAAAGAAAGTTTGGGTTTAAGTTGTGACTTAATTGAAATCCCAATATCCGTATGTTTTTAAATATTTCGCTCACTATTCGGGTTAGCCGGGAAAGGACCTTTGGGTCGTATAACTCATTCCGAATAGTGATACGTCGTATATGGATAGCATTTGAAGACCGGTGTTGAAGACCGGATATTTTTCGAAAATGAAAGGACAACCTGTCGAATGTCTCTGCACTGAGTCGCGCCGGTATAGAGATTTATATCACTCTTTTTGTGACGGGAAGTCCGGACGTGATTGAAAGTTATCCGGAATTGCAAGGGCTTCGTGAGAAGTGCCTTCGGTTCTGTTCGAACCCGGAACAGACTTATATGGATACATGTCTGACATTACACTTTGAGATATAAAGCCGATTTCTTTCAAATACATTTCTGTTTGGTGGCGGAGAATTTATTCTCTTAGCTTAACACCCTTCTCTGAGACGTACGAGCTCAGAGGTTATGTAGTTGAAGTTATCAGCGATATATCCCAATTTGGTAATGTGACATGCTGAGTGTTGCTGTGTGATGATCAGTGTTTGATCATTTGTGATATGATCATTTGTTTGATCATTTATCTTTGTGATCATAGGTTGATCATCTGTTGACCCAAAGCGTGGCTTTTTGAAAAAGCGTAGCTTTGTGGACGAGACTTCGTCGAGCCTCACAACCCGGTAATGGTCGAAACAGGAATGTTGCGGCAAGGTTTCAGGGGTAGCTCCCCTAGGGTATGACCATTCCTTCTGGAAAAGGGTAGTATCATGGTATGGAGCCCAGATACTTACTCATGTGGACACACTTTATTTATGACGTGTGATGTTGGATTAGAGGTACCTCGGTTAAAGGTCCCAAAGGACCGGGGGTTGCATATCTGAGGTTTCTTTTATCCCTTGGGAAAAGGGGTTGCCGGCCTTGTTTGGCAGAGAACAGTTGGTTCTCGGAACGTCTCGCCAGAGGCGTTTCTTTCGTGGAATAGAAAGTTCCTTAGCCTGACCATTTGTTGGAAATCCAAACAAAACAATACGAGCCCTGTACGGTTTTAGTTGTATTACCTGCCATGGAATGTGGTGGTAACCTGCTATTGAACATGGTAGCTATAGTAGGCATAAGTGCGAAATGTCTATGCTGGCTAAGATTAATATTATACTTTCGAAATGTTTTCCACTATGCACTAATAATAATATCAAAATGATTTGATTTTGCGTAGTAAGCATCTTTGACTAACATAAGAAGAAATCTCCTCCAAGTCTGCGTTTGCATTGTGTGTGTGGTGGGAGGTCTTATGGTAGTTTCATTTTCCAAAAAGCATTGCGAATTGACTTTAAAATTCTCTGCTATTTGTTTTAAAGATAAACTGTTTTTGTTGCTCACACCAGTCCCATGACTGATCCGGAGTTTATTGTTCCTTTCCTAAACTCTGGGTGCTCATAATTTCCTACACGAGCAGTCTAGAGTTGGGGTTTTCAGATATTCAGGTTTAGTAGATTTTCTGGAGTTGGTTCAGTCTTTGGATCAGACTGCACTTGCTTATCTTTGTGCCTCGTTATTGGGAGTTCGAGCTATTTATGGATTAGTGCTTTGAAGATGGAGATTATCCGCTGCTGATGTTATCGTTTTCTTTTCCGCTGCTATTTGTTGTATCATATCTCTGATGTATATTGATATTCATTGTATCATTCTGTTGTATCAGATATTGTATATCAATGTATTATTCATTTCTTCCGCTGTGTTATTTACTTAACTGTGTTATAAGCTCCGGCGACTCGGATTTGAACGCTCGAATCTACGACATTCGAGTACGATGTAAAGTATGGATGTCGATTTTCGAACGCGAAAAATCCGGGACGTGACAATAATAGAGATCCTATTATACTTCGATATAACTTTTGATCGAAATCTTTCCATTCATCTTTATCTAAATGTAGATTAGTACTTATCAGAGTCGGTTTACTTGAGATATTTTCCATTCCAAAGCATTTTAATAAATCTCGACAGTATTTTTCTTTATTTATAAAAATTCCATTTTCTAGTTGTTTTATTTGCAAACCCAAAAAATAGTTTAATTCACCTATATGTGACATTTCAAATTCATTTTTCGTAATGTCAGAAAATTCATCGCATAATGTTTTGTTAGTTGAACCAAAAATAATGTCATCAACATATATTTGTACGATTAATATGTCATTGTTTTCTTGTTTTATAAATAAAGTAGTCTATTTACCAATTTTAAAATCGGAATTTTGTAAATGAGTTTTTAATCTTTCTGTAACGACCCAATTTTTCGACGCCCGAAAATCGACATCAATACGTCCACTGTATCTAATGCCGAACAATCGAATGCCGCAAAACCGATCCGTTAGGGTTAAAGAAGAAAGAGGTAAAGAAGAAATAGAAACAATATCAGAATCTCACAATCGCAGCGGAACAATATATAATAAATAAATGACTAATTTTTAAATAAAAGAACTATATCTGTTTATACATTACATCATCAGAGTACAACAGTTTCATAGCACACAACTGGACAGTTATATAACTTGTCCTCATAATTGAAGACACGGTGGAATAATAATCAAGTACAGAAGTACGCCTCGCCATCCAGCTCGTCTCCTGATCTCCATAGCATACTTTCCTGACTTAGCTCCAGAACTTACTGATAACCTGACTCTAGGCTGCCCGTGTGGAAAATTATGGGCACCTAGAGTTTAGAAATGGGAACAATAAACTCCAGGTTAGTCATGGGAATGGTGTGAGAACTAAAAACAGTTATTTATACAAAAAGAAATCCGTTTATGCTTTTGGAAAATAAAACTACCATAAGGTCTCCCGTCGCACACACAATGCAATCCCACACATGGGGGAGGTTTCTCCTTATAGCAGTCAAACATGCTTGATACGCGAAAATCCTTTTGATATTATTATTAGTGCATAGTGTGGAAAACATTTCGAAAGTATAATATTAATCTTTGCCAGCTACGTACCATTATAGTATGCCTACTATAGCTACCATGTTAAATGGCAGGTTTTACAACTAAAACCGTACAGGGCTCGTATTGGGTGAATGGATTTCCAACAAATGGTCAAGGCTACGGAACTTCCTTTCCGAAAAGGGTACGCCTCTAGAGGGATGCCCCGAGAACCTAACCGGATCTCTGCCAACACAACGTCGGGTTACCTCTGTAACTAGGTAACTAACTATCACGAGTATGCCATCCCCCGGTCGTAACCGACCTTTTCCAAGGCGCCTCAACAACCAACAACCACATAAGTAAAATATCTGGGCTCCATACCATGATACCACTTTTTATCCACATAAGTAAAATATCTGGGCTCCATACCATGATACCACTTTTTATCCAGAAGGAAATGTACATACCCTGAGGGGCACGACCCCCATAACCTTGCTGCATCCTTCCTGTTTCAACCATTTCCAGGGTGTGAGGTTAGACGAAGTCTCGTCCTACAAAGCTACTCTTTTCATAAAAGCCATGCTTCGATCAACAAATGATCAACACTTAGCATGCCACATTACCAAATTGGGAATATATCACTAATAACCATCAACTACATAACATTTGAGCTCGTACGTCTCAGAGAAGGGTGTTAAGCTAAGAGAATAAATTCTCCGCCACCAAACTGAAATGTATTTGATATAACTCAGCTTTATATCTCAAAGTGTAATGTCAGACATACATCCATACAAGTCCATTCTGGGTTTGAATTGAACCGAAGGCACTTCGTCCAATTAAGGAAAGAAGTCCTTGCAAATCCGGATATCCCCTAATCACGTCCGGACTCCCCATCACATAGGGTAATCTCTATACCGGAGCAACTCAGTGCAGAGACAATCGACAGGCAATCCTTTCGTTTTCGAAAATACCCGGTCTTCAACCACCGTCTTCAAATGCAATCTCATTTCGTCGTATCATTATTCGGAATGGGTTTTATGACTTAATGTCCTCTCCCGGCTTAACCGAATAATGAGCGCTTATTTTAAAACAAGTGGATATATTCAATTCTAAATTAAGTCACAACAAATTTCCATTTTTGATCTTTTAAACAAAAGATCCACCTTTTAAGATTCGATGTGGTTTTCGGATAACCATTTGGAATCCGACCCCCGGTCGCATCGAACATCAAATGCCGTTTTAAAGGCCAATATTGATAGTCGGTTATTTAACTATCAAATAACATCCATAAGAAAACCATCAGATTTAAATAATTTCCCAAATTATTTATTTTCAAAATATCTTCGCAAGATATAAATTTTTCTACACTTCAACCCTTTTGAAAATAGTTTTCAAATCACTTTTCTCTCTCGGAATAAACTCCAAATATTGTTTATTTCCACTGAAAATCACCAAGACTAAATGCTTTAGATTTTAAAATAATTTAAATCACTTTATCTAAAAATATATATGCTTTAAAATACTTAGAATAAAACTATTTAAAACACTTTATTCAAAATACCAGTTATGAAATTTAATAATAATTTTTCATTTAAACTTAAGCCAAAAAAATTTAAAAATAAGGTTATTGAATTCTATACAAGTTTTCCAAATAAAAACTCTATCCAAACTATATTTAAAATAAAACTACTTTATAAAAATATAAATATTAATAATTATATTTTTAAATCATAATTACCAATTAACCCTTTTTAAAAATTATTACTTCTATAACTAATTTAATAGTATTTAACTTTAAAATTCTAAACAACTTAAATAAATAATTTCTCAAAAACGTCATTTTAAAACAACTTTAAAACTTCCAACTTATACTTAAAAATTTGTTTTGGAAACGTGCTTGGCTTTTCAGGAAAATACGCTTTTCTCTCACTCCTTTAAAAATAAACCACCAATTATTTTTAAAACAAATTGCCCATTCCATTATATATTCCCACCGTGAATTTATACTTCCAAATATCCACTGATATATTATTTCTCTTTATAAACCCATTTTATAAATTCCATAATCTCATCCTTTTTTCAAAACACAGTTTCAAACACTAAATCAATTTCCAAAATTTACCCCATTTTAAAATTACTCTTTTACTTATCCAAATTTATTTCAAAACCCATTAATCCAATATTCACCCCTATATTTATGATTTAAATTCCATTTAAATCAGAAAAACCAATTTCATACTTGATTCCAAAATTCTCCCTTTATTTCTCCCAAACCATTTAAAATCCGAATTTTAAATAAATTCTTCAACTTTTAAACAATACTACTTTAAGTTCTCAAAATCCCTTTATTTCCATTTATAAAAATCTTTTCCCCATACTTCAAATTTATTCGATAGGATTTCAAAAATCAACTTTTATCCTTTTTCAAATTCCTTCTTTTAATTTATTCAATTCTCTAAAATTAATTTACTTAAAATTTTCTACTTTAATTTCCAAAAATCCAATTTTATATTTCTGGTATCTTAAAATACCAGAATATATTCGGCCAACCCATAGCCTTCATAAATTTCAATTATCAATATAATCAATCATAGTTCATCAACAAATCATATCACAGCATATGAAATAAATTCAAACAATTTGAGGAATCCAGTTGGATCCATCCAACCTGTTTCCCCATGTTCACAGATGTTAGCACAAAATAAAATACCAATTCCACTTCGAGGTGGAATATCGTGGTATATAGGGTCATATCATCTCATCCGCTATTATGCAGCGCATAGGGTCTCATCCACTATATAATGTGGGAAATCAATCACTCCAATATATATATATATATACTATTATATATAACATACCAATCCAACTGATAACAATTATCAATCCAAGCAAACAACCAATAATTTAAATTTAACTATTTAAATCAAATCGGGTAATCCGATTGAGTGAGAAGTTCTCACCTTTGTTTTTGTTTTGCAATCCATTTCCCTTCCAGCTTGTTTTCACGATTTTTAAACCTTGTTGAAGTTAATCTCTACGGAACATGACTTCGAGCCTCCCCTGTACTCAACGCCTGACCCACACAATTGCCGAGCCACCCATTCACATGCACAAAGCCCTTCCCTCTCCAGACCGAGTTGCCGAAGTTGACGATGACAGCCAACCAAGCTCGAGTTCGAGTTACCTCGTACGCCGCCACTCGCATGAGATCCACATCGCGACTCCCACCTCTAGTTTCACACGCAAACTGGAGCCTTTCACCAGTGAACGCCAACGTCCTTCTCGAGCTCCGCTTCCTCATGCTCGATCACGACAGAGGCCTAGGCCGCTGCCACTCCTTGCCATGCCATAGACGAATTTCGGCTGATTCGAACGCGATTTCGAATCGCATAATTGGCTTCGATGATTAGATGAAATCAATTTCAAATTGATCTGGAATGTGGGTAACGCCATTTTTAAACTGAGAGAGGGGAGTTTGATTTTGTGAATTTACTGAGAGAAAATGAAAGGGTAATCGAGTCTGAACGGAGATAATAAGGGGAACGAAATTTTGGTTTTCATTTAGAGAAGACGCATGTGGAATTAAACAGAAAAAAAACACTTGTACGCAAATTTGAAAAGGCAATGGACACGTGCTTTAGATTTCTCAACGTGTCTGTGCTAGCTACAGCGTACGATGAAATAATATTATTTATATCTAAATTTAAATTCAAATTTTAAATCTTCTCGATTTTCGAAATTCAAAATCTCGACATCCTATCGAGGCGTGCCGCTAGGCGTTTATAATATTATATCCCTATTTCGAACGCACCGAAAAAGGTTTCGAGGCCTAATTCGATCGTATGGAGAAGATAGCTTTTTGGACCCAATTATTATATTGAATTTTCGATAAAAATTTCAGCGTGTTTACTTATCGTACGATCACACGACAACTCCAAATGCTACGAAAATTAAAATCTGATAATAATACACTATTATGGATCCAATGGAACTGGTTTCGTCGAATTCCGAGACTATGCCTTGGAAGGCTATTTTTAAATATCGATTTAAACGATATAAATTCAAAACTGAACAATCACTTTCAAATTCAATTTTAAAAGTCCTATTACCTTCAGTATTATCAATATGAATTTTCTAAGTCTTTAAAATATTTTTAACAAGCTCAAAACTGAAGATTTAATATTTTACCCAACTTCCAATAATTAAATTTAATAATTTAATTGCCAAATTCATAGTGATATTTGGAATTCAAGTTAGAAACTAACTTCCAAATATTTAAAATCAATTAAATATTTCAATTTCAAATATCCAGAAATTCCGGGTCGTCACACTTTCATACCAAGCACGAGGTGCTTGTTTCAAACCGTATAGAGCCTTTATAAGTTTAAATACATGATCGGGGTATTTTTCATGAATGAATAGTGGAAGTTGTTCAACATAAACCTTTTCTTTTATAAAGCCATTTAGAAAAGGACTTTTCACATCCATTTGAAAAAGTTTAAAATCATGATGACATGCGAACGCAAGTAATGTTCATATAACTTTTAGATGTGCTACCGGAGAAAATGTCTCTTCGTAATCAATTCCTTCTTCTTGATTATATTCTTGAGCTACTAATCTTGTTTTATTTCGAACAATGTTTCCATTTTTATCCGCTTTATTTTTAAAAAATCCATTTTGTTTCAGTTACTGACTAATCGTTTGGTCTTGGTATAAGTTCCCATACGTTATTTCTTTCGAATTGATTAAGTTCTTCTTGCATTGCAATAATCCAAAAATCATCTTTTGATGCTTCTTTATAATTTTTAGGTTCTAAAATCGCTATAAATGCAACTTGACTCATTTGATTCAACTATTTTCATATTGATACTTTTGTATTTAAATCACCGATAATATTATTAATTGGATGGTCCTTTAATATCCTAGATGGTGAAGATATCAGGATATCATTATTATTATTGACATTATTATTATTATTATTTTCATGTATTGGTATATTAGTTTTATTTATAACTCCTTCGTCATCATTCTTTTTATTTGTAAAGTTTTCATTAAATGATATATGTAGACTTTCTTCTATAATATTTGTTTGTTTATTAAAAAATTCATATGCTTTACTTTCCTTCATCAGCTTTAGAATCGAATTTTTCTAGATAATCTTTTTTGTTGAAGATAAAACATTTTGATCCAAATACTCGAAAATACGATACTTTAGGTTTCTTTTTGAAAAATATTTCATAACATGTGTTTTTAGTCATTGACCTAAGTGTTACATGATTTAATACATAACATGCGGTAGCAATAGCTTCAGCCCAAAAACTTTTTGGTAGGTTACTACTATTTAGTAAGGTTCGTGCATATTCTTCTAAAGTTCGGTTTTTCCTTTCTACAACACCATTTTGTTGTGGTGTTCGTGGAAATGAGAAATTATGACTAATTCCCTTTTTGTTGCAAAAATTTGCAAATAGTTCATTTTCAGATTCGCCTCCATGATCGCTTCATATACTTTTAATTTTTAAGTTCAGCAAATGAAAATCTAGATGAAGTAGTTCGAGAGATTGCTTTATTGAGATTTCCTTTTTAGATTTAAAAGAACTTTTCTTTAATTTACCAAATTGACAGGCTTCACACAAGTTTTTAATTTTGTAGTTGATCTTAGGTAATCCTCTAACTAATTCATTTTTAGCAAGTTTGTTGATATTCTTAAAATTTATGTGACAAATACGTTAATGCCATAACCATGGATCACCATGATTTGCGGCTAAGCATAAATTAGTGTTGTTTTTGACATATTCATGTTTAAAACATATATATTAAAATTTCTAAATCCTTCAAAAATTATATTTTTATTTTAGTCAAAGATATTGCATTTGTCTTTCTCGAAATCAATTTTAAATCCTTTATCACATAATTGACTTATACCTAATAGGTTATGTTTCAGATTTTCTACCAATAAAACATTAGTAATAATAGGAGAATTTGAAGTACTAATATTAATGACTTCTCTAATGCCAATGACAAATCCTTTTGAATTAGCTCCGAATGTCACATTTCCACCATCGATATATGTTATATTGGATAACATATGAGCATTTCTAGTCATGTGCTTGGAGTAACCACTATCAAGTATTTATTTCTCTTTACTTTTTATTTTAATTTTGGGTACCTTCAAAATAAGAAAATTTTAATTGGTACCCACATTATTTGTTTAGGGTCCTACGTGTTAGTGAAGAAGGTAGCCATATTCACGAGGATTTGGTTCCTTTAAAAATGTAATTATTGTTATGCAAAACTTTCTTCAAATATTCATCAATATACATTTGTCTAATTAGTTTATTACTTGTTTTAGGAATCCATATTTTTACCATACTTGTGTATGAATTTTTAATCATAGCTTCTAATTTTGGCATTTTGAATTTGGTGTATAATGTGCTATACTTCTTTGACTTTTGTTTGCCTTTGAAAATCAATCCATTTTGGTTTCCAGATGGTTTAGATATTTTAATCAAATTTTCTAAATTTTGTTTTTCTTTGTTGAATTTGGTCACATTATTCATTATTTTGTCTAACTTACTTTTAAGATTACCAATTTCAATTTTGCTAGAATCTAAATTTGCCTGTAACTTTAGTTTTTCTTTTTCAAGGTTAACTTTTTCGAACTTATAGTTTTCTAAATCATGTAATAAGATGTCATTTTGAGATAATAACATTGTGTGATTTTTTTCGAGTAATTTCTAATTTTTCTTCTAAGATTAGCTTTTCATCTTTTGATAGTTCAATTTTTAATTCTGCTCTAGTTAACTTTCCTACATATTCCTTGTTTAATTTTTTTTGATTCTCTATATGTATCATCTAATTCAATGCTAATTCCATTATTTCATCATAAGTAAGTTCAGGACGTACCTCACCAGTGTTAGCTATAAAACACACATTTTCTTGTTTCAAGTCGCTTTCACTATCACTTTGAGATGAAGAGGATGAGTCTGAATCGTCCCATGTTACTTGAAAAGCTCTTTTCTTTTTCTTGAATTTCTCAAACTTGATTTTCTTTTTATCATTATTGAGTTATGGACAATCCTTCTTTATGTGGCCAAATTATTCACACTCATATCATTTAATCGATGTTTGATTTGAGGAGTTTGGTTTGCCACCATTTTGAAATCTGGTTATCTTCTTGAAGTTCTTGAATTTGTTGTAGTTTTTAGCGATAAAAATAATCTCATCTTCGTCTAAGTCCAAATCTTTGTTACTTTCTTGGAATGCTATGTTTTACTTTTCATGATTTTGATCCTTTCTAGCCTACAAGTTAGCTTCATACGACATCAGATTTCCTATGAGCTCCTCGACTTTGAGTTGAGAAAGATGATTAGCTTCTTCGATGGCTAAAACTTTTCTTTCCCATTCATTCGTCAAAGAGTTTAAAATTCATGTGACCAGATCAAAATCTCTGGATTTTACTCCAAGTGCCATGACATCGTGTTGAATGGTTTCAAATCTAGCATACATATCAATAATTGATTCATTTGCTCTCATTTTGAAAGATGAAAATTGGTTTTGTAAAAATGAGAATTAAGTTTGCTTGACTTTAGTTGTTCCTTCATGTGTGACTTGTAAAGTGCGCCATATATCATATGTAATGGTGCAAAGCATGACACGTGAAAACTCATTTTTGTCAAGTGAGCAAAACAGTACATTCATAGCTTTAGCATTGTTAGATGCCGCTGCTTTTTGTGCATCTGTCCAAGCGCTAATTTCGGTGTTAGGTGCTTCATATTTGTTTTGAGTTTCTATCCATATTTCTAACCCATTTTCTTCCAAAAAATTCTCATACGAGTTGACAAGTAAGCATAGTTCGAACCAATAAGTAGTGGAGGACGAGCAGTTGATTGACCTTCTTGAAAAGCGCTTGCCATATTACTGATTTTTCAACTACGTGTTACTGTAGATAGAAATGACCGTGCTCTGGTACCTAATGAAAGTCGCTATAGGATCTTTATATAATGAAACTTATATATGTAAGTGCAAAAGTATATGTTACAAATTACACTAAGCAGAGAATAATAATCGAATATAAAGTAGGTAAATAATTAAAGCAATCACACCAGATATTTTATACTAGTTCAGACCTCCCATCCTATGTCCAGTCCGGAAGCTCTCCTTCGGTATTTCCTTTGACCGAATAACCCTTGCTTCGCCCGAGGAATAAGATAATACAAAAAGTATTTTTCTAACAATCTTGTATTCCAAATAACACGGATTTTGACTAATAGTACAATCCTTCATATAATCTCCTTTGAGTATGTGAATGTGAGTACTTTGAGTTGTAGGAAGTGGTTTAACCAAAATAATATTTTGATTATAATAGATTGAGAATATGTAAGCAATGTATGCGAAAATATATGTAAATAGAGTAATAAGAAATCAAGAGAATAGATTAGAATCGTTAATCCAATTCTCAATCTTTGAGGTATATATAGGCTTGAGTAGATGCATATGAGGAGTTGTTACTATTTAAAATAAAATCTATTTGTTTTAATGGCTGCAACCATTGAAGAAAGATGCTATTGTTCAATATCAAATGAAGCATCCTTTCATAATGGAACAGTTGCTATATGACAAACATCTATGGGGAAACCTCATATGTCTGTGGCTTCAGGAATTAAATTCCAAAAATATTCACAGACGTCTGCAACTTTCCCCTAGACGTCTGTAGATGGCCATATTTGAATATTATAGTTTTTAAATGCTTATATTGAATATATGAATTTGTGTGTTCGTGCATATACTCAAGGAGACCTTACAATGTTTTTCTAAGACTCTTAATACACTACTATAACCTTACTAATCATTGCATGGTCCATAAGCCTTTGTTTGTCTTCGAGTCTTTATATCTTTGAGTATGACGATCTCTTGTAGTATATACCTGTAATCTTGATAAGATATAATATATGTGATTGTATAGTTGCTCTCATTAAAACCATAGAATGGAGGTTCTAACAATTTGATTTTGAATTTGTTTACTAACGATTCTAAACATTTCAAAAGCATCGCTTTTAAGTTCTAAGAAAATCGTCCAGGTAAACCTAGAGTAATCATCTACGATTACAAATACATATCTACTGTGATTTATAGATTTTATCTGTAAGGGGCCGAAAATATCTAAGTGAAGAAGTTCAAGGGGTTGAGAGGTAGAAATCATATCTTTTAATTTAAAAGAACTTTTTCTAAGTTTTCCTAATTGACATGCATCGCACAAATTATTAACTTTTAAATTCATTTTGGAAAGACCTCTAACTAGATCATTTTTAGCAGTTTTACATATTAGTTTGAAATTCAAATGACCAAATCTTTTATGCCAAATCCAAGGGTCACCTGACTCAGCCAAAAGACTTAAGTTATCATTTGATATTCTCATACTTAATATATTGATGTTTCGTTTACTAATGCTGTCAAAGTAATGTTTGACTCATTATCTTCAATATGACATTTATCTTTTATGAATTTAATTTTGAAATCCTTATCACACAATTGACTAACACTCAACAGATTATGCTTTAAATTCTTAACTAACAAAACATTAGAAATAGTAGGAGTTTTAGTATTACCGACATTGCCAATGCAAATCACATATCCTTTAGAGTCATCTCCAAAACTTACCGATCCATCGTCTTTGTAAACTATATCTTTCAAAATCTCTAGATATCTAGTCATGTGTCTTGAGCATCCACTATCCAATATCCATTTGTCCCTTTTGATCTGTAGAGTTTGATCATCAGGAGTTTATCAAAATTCATGTAACACATCTGTTCCTGTAATTCATACCTTTTCAAAAGATCACACGACATTTTATAATGAACAGACGCAAATTTATGAAACAACATTATGATGATTTTGTAAATTATCATTTTGAAAATAGTGTTAAAAATATTTTCAAAAATTACCATTGAAACCTTTTCAAAAATCAGATTATGAATAATTTGAAAACCAATGCTCTGATACCAAATGTGACTCAAAGGAATAGGGATCTTAAGGCTAAATTAAAACTAGAGGATGGGTGAATAGTGTATAATGGATTGTATGAATATTATTCAAATTCTTTTAGATTTTACTTAGAATGATGGAATTAACAACCAAAGAAACAATCACAGAATCAAAGTATGGATAAAAGTAAATGTAGTAAAAGTAAAAAGGAAAGAACACACCAGGATTTTATTCTAGTTCAGAGTTACCTTACATCCAATCTAGTGTATAAGAGTATGATTTGATAGAGTTTACAGACTCTGGTCTTCAATCTTGATTACAATTGATCTTATAACTCTTGAATAGCACTTTGATCTTGAGAGAGATGATAGAAATCGGAGAATATATGAAAGAGAATCAAACTAGTAATGGTTGAATTTGATTTTGGTAGAATTTCGGTAGAGTTTTGATAGAAATTGATTTAGAAATAAAGAGAGTGAAAAGAGAAGAGAAAAATAAGAAACTAGTTAACGAAAATTTGTTTGGAAGTCTGATATATATAGAGAAACATCAGTCATGTCTATCCGCGAAGAGATACGAAGAAAAGACACTTCCTTTCAAAATTTGAATTTTCAAATTTATGGCTAGTATGTCGACATATCCTTCACAAAATTGTAAAATACATTCTAAAAATTATTTTGAACATCCGTTGTTTTGTAAAATAATTTGATACTTTATAGAATCATTTAAATATAACTATACAAATTTTAATCAAAATATAACTTAATAAAACTTTATAAAATAATTTTGAAAGATTTAATAAGAATATTCAATATAATGTAAATAATATATATAAAATCAATATAATTATACATTATTAAAGTATAAATAAATATTCAATATATATATAAACTTAAAAACATTAAAATAATATCTTTATAAGTATAAGAGATTTGAAAATCATTTTGGGAAATATTTTGAAATGATTATTTTAAAAATAGAATATTTGAAAAACAATTTTAAACAAAATTAGAGAAGGTAAGAGAGATCAGGAAAGTGCTATCAAGCTTTTAACATAAATTCTATGACTCTATAACTTATTTAGAATATCTTGAAATCTTGAATTCTTCAATACTCATTAGTCTTCATTTTTGAACACTTGAAACTTATATCAGCATCTTGATCCTACTCTTGATATCATCATCTTGTATTGCAGTTTTCTTATTCAATATCTATCTAATATCCTACACTATATACTGTATATATCTTGATAAAACATTAGTATCTATATTTTATATAATGTCCTATAGTTGTTATCATCAAAACTAACACCTAAGGTACTAACAAATTTGTAAAAACATGACTTGATTTTTAGTGCCGTATTTTTAATTTGATTTATAGGATGTTTCCATAATTTTTAATTTGAAAAATAACTAAATATTCATGTGGCATATTTCAAGGCAAACTTTGGTACTTTCGAAACTTCACAAAATAAGTTAACCTCTGTATTTTATTATTTTTTTATGATCATGTTACATTATTGAGCACGATCGTATTTTTATTTTTGTCGTTCGCTGCTCGTATGCGAACGTGTTATTCTGTGGTGGGGTACCGCATATCTAATTTTTCTAAACAAATATATATGTACAAGTCACACACGCACATCACCTCTTCAGCATACTTTTTCTCCATCCTTCTCCTTTTCAACCTTATCCTTAGCCTATGTTCTTGCTTGACTTTTTTTCCTTAGCTCTTAAGGATTTGAGCTTATATATACCCATACACTCACGCATGGAAAGGGGGAAGCAGTTTCACATTTCTTTTTCCTACAAAATGAGAAAGACATGGAAGAAAGAATAAAGGAGTGACACACAATTACATTCACTTCCTATCTTTTCTTAGTCCATGTAAATAAGATACACAACCACCTTTTCCAAGTGCGAAAATGAAACACATGCATGAAACAAAATGCATAAGGAGGTGAGAATAATGAAGTAAGTGAGATATGGGTTATGTATATGTGTGGGTGAGTGCAAGTAGGTGTGTGTGTGTGTTTGCATTCATGAAGGAGGGTACATGCATAGGGAAGAATTAGAAGTAGAAAGTAGCAGGATTGGAGATTAGAAAGAAAGATGGAGCTACTATTCATAAAGAATAGATTTGCACATAAGTCAAAGACAATGTGTTCTGTTGCGTGTGTATGAGGAAGATGAATGCGCAAGTGTTTTGGAGTGGGCCTGTGTGTTCTTGGGCTTGCATGTCTTGGGGTTGAGGCAGCTATATAAATTAGTTAAAATAGTTAGTTTATTAGTTTAGTTAATTAGTTTGGTTAATTAAAAGTTAAACTTTAAAAATGAATAGCTTCCCATATGAAGCCCGTTTAACCCGCGGTCTTTGACACTAGGTTCGTATTAACGAACAGAACACATTAGTAAAATTATTGACACATTTGGCGAAGTATAAAATATTAATAAAATGGCAGTTATTGAATTTAATTACGATTAACGTAATTAAATAATTATACTTCATTGATGACATCTATCGAGCAGAATAAATCCTCGTTCTATGTTTGCAAGTAAAAATAATTGTTTTGAAGTTAATTAATATGTTAATTTATTATTGTTAGATTAATGGATATGTTCACTATTTATTATTGTTATTTATTGATTGTATGACATATGCTCGACCAGTTTATGAGCAATTGATTGCCCATTTTTAATTGCCATGGGTTTGGTAGAAAATAATTATAAGCAAACACCATGTGATTAGAATTTCATAGTTTGACTATAAGGTGTTCGATGAAAATATTTGATTAAGTAATTGTTATAATAAAAGATGTTTATTATAATTTTAAAGATTTTTATCTTTTAAATGAAATGGTCTTTGAAAAGAAATAGAAATACTTTTGAAATAAATATTTATAAAAGTGTTTTCCCATATTTTGATTTAAAAGATATTTTGGGAATAAATGTTGGTTTAAAATTTTTGGATCAAAAGGGATTTAAAAAGCTATTATTTTGAGAACTTAAATGCCAGTTGTTTTGAAATTAATTTCGAATAGATTTTAGGAAGAATAATAATAGTATGATTGAAAGTAATTGTGAGATACTATTATTATGAAATATGAATTTGTTAGTAAAAGTATATTCATATTTATTGATTTGGATTTTTGGGTACTGTCCATTCAATGTGATCTATCATCAGTTGGTATATGTGATGTTTATGCTTTCATGCAGCGATTGTCGATTGTCGTGATTATATACTTAAGAGGGGTATTGTCCTAAGGGACATTTATTATTTTAGTGAGCATTTCCCTTTGGCTACATTTACCTTGAGTGGTATTTCCTAATCTATTTTGATATACTTTTATATATGTATTTGATAGAAGAATATTTGGAAATTTGGTTTATACAAATCATAGGTTTTGATTTGAACTCGAAAGTATTATTTGTTACAAAGGAAGTACATGTTATTTTTTCAAAAGGATTTGAAATGAAACCGGGAATATAGTTCGAAGAGATTATTTTCGAAAAGGATTATATTTTGAAAATAATAAAGTTAGTTAGATTTCAAAAAATCTAAAAGCGAAGATTAAGACTAAGTTGGTAGTTTGGGAATTGCATAATTGTTTGTGCATCGTACGCTTCTTGAGTCATATTTGTGAATAGAAGAACTATGTTGGTCTGATCCTGTATCTAATTAATACCCAATTAGATAGGAGTGCGTATGTAGTCACAAGTGGTAGTGACGCAACCCAAATTATAATATGCCTTTTCCTGTTCATTTTTTGTTATTTACCATGTGTTGATATTTCTTTGCTACTAATCATTTTATTCCGCATTGACTTGTTTATTGAGTTTGTAGGAATGACTATTGATGTCTCTCACATCAGCGTTGTGCAACGGTAGAGTTATAGTATTTCGCTTTTTGATATATATATATATATATATATATATATATATATATATATATAACACCCTGTAGAATAAATATTTACTCTGATAAGTTGTATTGTTAAACCTGTATCATATATATTTAGCACTGTAGTATATTTAATAGATTTTGATAGGTTCAATTGGTAGTTGTCATTCGTTAGTTTTGAACGGACAGGTTTTCGGCGATTTCGACTGGTTTGAAAATCCGGATCATCACATCTTGGTATCAGAGGTTAGGTTAGGTGCCCATGTAAAATTTAACTAGGGTAAGTAAATCAACCTAGGAATTTGAAAATGAAACTACCTTAATTTGATAAATAATAATGGATAGGATAAGGCATCATACCTCCGATCGGGGTTAGGGGTGATATAATTTTTGGTGTGCTTAACTTTTGTTAATTGTTTATCTTTCATTATATTTTTTCCATCCTTGGAATTTCAGGGACGAAATTCTTTTAAGGGGGAAGAATGTAACGACTTGGAATTTTTAACATTTCGAATGGGAATATTTAATTTATTTAAATATTCAAATTTGATTCGAATTAAAAAAATATAAGAAAATCAATTTGTAATAAAATGACTTGATTTTTAATGATGTGTTTTTAATTTAATTTATAGGGTTTTTCCATAATTTTTAGTTTGGAAAATAATTACATTTTTGTTTGATGTATTTTGTGGCAAACGTCGGTGTTTGCGCCAAAATTGGCTGCAAAACCCAGAAGTAGTGAAAGCACCCGTGTTCGCACACAAATCCACAATATCTAAACACAGATCTCATATCTAGATAAAGTAGAGAATAAAAATGAAGAAATAGCAAAATTAAAATGTAAGAAAGCAAGAAAGAACACAAGATTTATTGTGGTTCGGCTATATCCAGCCTACGTCCACTTTGAATTGATCCTTTTATTCCTTTTGTATTAAGATTACAATTACAAGCCTTTGAACATCAACAAACAAAATAGCAGAGTTTCAGCGCAAAGAGCAGAAGAAGATCCCCTTTTAGTTGCCATAGGAGTGCTATTTATAGGTGTAGACCCGAAAATATCCACCCCAAAACCTGGAATACCTTTTCTCATGCACGGGTGGGCCCACCAGATCGATCCAGAGTGATCTGGGATCGATCCAAGTATAATTCGTATCGATCCAAATTAGGTCCAATCGAGTTGAGATCGATCATGGACTTTCTTGAGTGAATAAGAAGCTCTTGTGAAAATTTCATATCATTTGAACTTGTAGAATGAGAGTTATGATCGATCCAAGTTTGCATTTGCAAGTAGACTGGAACCTTCGTATCCATCGAACAGTGCGTATCCATCGCTTTCGCCTCCATCAATTCGTACCCATCACCATGTTGTTCATATCAATCATATTTCATTGCCCCATGTCCATAATTTCGTATCCATGCCTTTTTTTGTATCGATCCCTGAATGCTTGCCTTTCGTATCCATCACCTGTGCCTTTGTTCGTATCCATCGATCCAAGTCCATTGCCTTCGTGTCGATCCTAAACGCCTCTATTTGTATCGATCCAATATCACAAGTCGATACGAAACCCATCGATACGAACTACTATCGGTCTAAAGCCATGTGTGTTATCCATATTCACATCCATCTATCGATACGAAAGCATCAATGTGTAGGCATCGATCTAAAGCCCATCACTTTGATCGATACGAAGATATCGATCCAGAACCATTTCTCACCAATATTGATCCATCCATATCTCGAGCATGCGAACTCCGATTAACCTGAAATTTGAAATGTAGCTTCTTTAAGCCTTGTTCATCATTCCTTATCGATCCCGTCTTGATTGGAGCTTGGTCAAATTTTGACGGTATCGATCATAGCCGTTTTTTCCTGTCGATCTCTAATCCCCATATCCATCCGTTTTAGCCAATTTTGTTGATATCCCGGCCTTGGCCAAAAGGCGGGGTAATAATCGGTACATTTGAAACTTCATAGGATAAGTTAACTTGTGTATTTTATTACTGTTTTACGATCGTGTTACATTATTATGCACGATCGTATGCGAATGTGTTATTGTGTGGCATGGTACCACAAATCAAATTTTTCTAAACAAATATATATGTAGAAGTTATGCTTGCACATAACCTCTTCAGCATACTTTTCCTCCATCCCTCTGTTGAATATGCTAGTATATGATTTTTGTTTGATGATAATAAACATATATATATATATATATATATTCATTTATATGTATTTGTTATTGTACTATTTTATTTTTCACATAATTAAATAAATATTTGCTGAATAAAATAAATAACACAGAATTTAATTTCAAACAGATATTTTATTCAAACAAATATTTTATCACAATTTTAAATAGTACAAATTTGAGCTCTCACTACATATATACATTTTTTACAATACAATTTTGATTACATCTCAAATTTCACTTTACATTGTTTCACCTTACTACATATCACTCATTCACTCGTATTTTATTTTCGACTTTGCTCCAGCCCGAATCCAGCATCTGAGTTATCTGCAAAATACACACTGACGCGGTAAAATTGAAAAAGAAATATTTTTTTGCAGTGTAAAATAAAATGTGTATTTTGAAAATAATTTGCCTCAGTTTTGGGTTGTTCGTCATCATTTAATTCTGAATTCATCATACACGAACAACTTATGACATGCACATTGTATCACTGTACATGACACAAGGCCATGCACACCGATATACACTTGATAAAACTGTAGAGATGGGCGAGCACAAGGTCAAACCCGAGCTGAGGATGGATTTAACTCAGTTGCAATACAAATACATCACAAAATTATCGAGTACAAGTATCCAAAAACCAACGTAAAACAAGCCTCGACCAAAAATTCAATGTGTACACATGAAAAATACTCAACCATTCAAACTCAAGGCAAGTGCAAACCTAAACTTCAACCTGTTCGAAGTGGTGCACCAAACAGTTCAACTATTAAGGCTAGTGGCATGGCATAAAGGAAAAGACCACATAAACATATATACATATATGCACATATATGAGTTCAAAGAATACAAAAGCACCAGCATGAATAATCAGAAGCTCAAAGGCAAGCAAACCAAAAGCAACATGAAAACTAGCACATGTATATACACAGTGTATACATATGAAACCAGACTCCATGAACACACACATATATACATACATAAATGTATGTATACAAGTGGAGATGACCAACATTCAAAGTGCAGACAAATTCCAAAATCAAGATGAAGCCAGTGAAACCAGACTAGACTCCAAACAAATGAACTCAAACCAGGGTCAAGAACAAAACAGGCATGAACCAAATACTTCAGTGGAACAAGTCCAGCTACAACATGAACTAGCACATGTAGTCAGAGAACACAATAAACTGTTTGAAATAAAAATACACATACAAACACAATGAAGACAACAACTCAAATGAGCAAGTGCAGACTCAAATATCAATGGCATCAGAGCAGTGCAACAGTGGTGACACACATACATTAGTGAAAATATGGGATGCAGTGAAGCAGTAAACAACGAATGTAGTAGGAAATATGAGATACAATGGAAGCAGTTCAATATGCAAGCAAGGCTACAACTCGATGCAAAGCAACCACCAACACTGACCACATATAAACCGTAAACCGTGGACAATGTAACTAGACATCATCATCATCAATAGATCAAAATGCAGACCCAAGTGTACCAAGTGCCTCAATACAGTGAATTAATGAAACAACAACCTCAACCAGAACTAGTACTGTAATCAAACTGAACACAATAGACTTCAAGTCTAACAAGGACAGAGGCAACACGACAGTGGTCAGTGCAGTGTAGATCAACCCAGGTCAAATGAGTGCACATGATAACAAACTCAACCATGTATGTTCAGACATAAGCATAACTACACAAGTGGAGATAATCAACTAGAGGCAACATCAAATCAATGGTCGAACTACAGAACAAGTGAGCAAGTGACTGTGATCAAGCAATAATCGAACAAGTGCAATCAAGTCAATCACACACATATATACATACATATATGTATGTATATACATGGTTATAGTAAGCACAATTGCAAGTCACTGTTCAAAGAGCAGTAGTTTTTATTTCACAAGTTGATCAAGCCGAAGAAGTCAGAGAGCAACACAAAAATTATAAAAATGTCATGATTTAAAAGTGAATGAAACAGCAGTCAAAATAAGTTCAAAATGCCAAAGAATCAAAGTCGTGATGACCAAGGCAAAGTTCGGACAAGTCAGAATCAAAGCTAAATGATAACACGTATGAATGAAAAATCAAAAACCAAACAAGCCGTGAGAATCAAGCAAAGAAATATATGAATTGAACCAGTCTAAACAAATCATATGTATTCAAGCAAAATCGAACGGCTGAGCTAAAATATCAGACGATTTCAATCGAATGATAATTTAGGGAATTAAACCCTATAAATACCATTAACATCGTTGGCGTACTGGTAATCGAGTTCAAGTATATCAACGTAAGTCATAAAGGAAATTACACACCAGGATTATTCAAATCGAACTCTCCAAAATTGAAGCAGCCGTTTGCAAATCAAAGAAACAATCGATTGACAAAGCAAGGAACGCAAAATCATATATTCGGTCAATCAACTGAAGACGGCGTCTTCCAATTTACAGAAGTCCTAATTATTAAAAGAGGAACGAGGCAGCCATTTTTCAACGTAAAGGATACAAGGCCGAAGAAATAAAAAGAAAACGGGGAACAGTTTTTTTATCACTTCAATCTCTTAGGCCGGCATCTTTAAATTCTTATTGGGCTTTTAATTATAAATTAGGGTTTCTATTATTGTTTTAGTTATTTTTATCTTGTAATCTACTTTTAAACTTTTATTAAATTCTAGTCGTGTGACTAGGGGACGAACTACGGTGGTGTAGTTCGAGAATTCGCAACTCAATGGCTGAGTTGTGATAGGGTTTTGAGTGTAGAGTTAGGTTAGTCGATAGCGGGTGTCGCGAGTTTATGTGTGTAAGCGTATGACTACTTAATTTCTAGTAGAAACCTTGGGGCAGCACGTAGGCAGGGTTTTGCCGAAGCTGGGTAAATCTGTGTTGTTCTATTTCTGCTTTTTATTATTCTGCTATTATCTATGCTGCAATTATTTTATATTTCCGCATAAATTTTTATAATTATTAGTATCACCCTATTCACCCCCCTCTCTAGGGTGAAATCGATCCTACACCCTCTCTTTTTCAACGTTGTCCTTAACCCATGTTCTTGCTTGACTTCTATTTCCTTAGCTCTTAAGGATTTCAGCTTATATATACTCATACACCCATGCATGGAAAGGGGGAAGCAGTTTCACTTTTCCTTTTCCTACAAAATGAGAAAGACGCGTAGGAAAAGAAAAATGGAGAGACACACATTTACGTTCACTTTCTATCTTTTCTTATGCCATGTAAATAAAATATACGGCCACGTTTTCCAAGCGTGAAAATGAAACACACACACACGAAACAAAATGCTTGAGCAGGTGGGAATAATGTGAGATATGGGCTATATATGTGCGTGGGTGAGTGCAAGTGGGAAAAACGAAGAAACATTACATGTTTTATTTGATGAAAATTTTAAAATCAATAATACCAATATTGATGAGGAAGGAAATATTGATACTGAAATTGCTGATAATGAAATTACTAATAATAAAATTACTAAAAATGAAAATAATTATAACTCCAAAAATTTACATCCAAATAAAAGAACAAAATATTTGAAAGATCACCCTACAGGAAATATTGTAGGAAACGTAGAATCTATCCTAAAAACAAGAAATCGATTAAATAAAATGAGTAATGTTGCTTTTATCTAACTATTGAACCCAAAAATCCTAAGAAAGCATCATTAGATGATTCTTGGATTCTTGCTATGCAAGAAGAACTAAATTAGTTCATCAAAAATGATGTTTGGAAATTAGTCCCAAGATCTGAAGATAAAACTATAATAGGAACTAAATGAGTATATAGAAATATAATGAATGAACAAGGAGAAGTCGTTAAAAATAAAGCACATTTAGTTGCTCAAGGTTATAGTCAAGAAGAAGGTATATATTTTTATGAAACTTTTGCTCTTGTAGCCATATTGGAGGCTATCAAAATAACTTTAAATTATTTCAAATGGATGTTAAAAGCGCCTTTTTAAATGGATTTTTCGAAGAAAATATATATGTAGCACAACCTCCACTTTTTGAAGATGAAAAACTACCAAATCTCGTTTATATATTAAAGAAAGCTTTATATGGTTTAAAACAAGCACCTACAGCATGGTATGATAGACTAAATTCTTATTTATTACAATCTAATTTTAAAATAGAAAAGGTAGATAATACTCTTTTTATTAAAAGAAATAATAATGACATTCAACTTATAAAAATATACGTAGATGATATTATATTTGGATCAACAAACGAACGGTTAAATAAAGAATTTTTAGATATAATGACTAAGGAATTTGAAATGAGTTATACAGTAGAACTTATCTTCTTTTTAGGATTAAAAATAAGATAATTAAATAATGGAATCTTTATAAACCAAGAAAAATATGCAAAAGACTTAGTTAAGAAATTTGGCATGGAAAATACAGGTGGAAAACCAACTCCTATGGCAACTAATGAGAAATTAAATAAAGAACAAACCTCAAAAGATGTAGATCAAAAATTACATAGAGGTATGATAGGGTCATTACTTTTATTACTGCTCATAGAACTGATATAATGCACAGTGTTTGACTATGTGTAAGATATCAATCTCAACCTATGGAAACTCATCTAAAATCCATAAAACGAGTATTAAGATACGTAATAACGCACTAGACTATGGACGTTTCTACCCATAAGAAGATTCTTTTGATTTAATTTCATATAGTGATGTTGACTATGCTGGATGCAAATCAAACCTAAAATGTACAATTGGAATTTGTCACTTTAGGGCACTCTCTGGTTTCCTAGTTTAGCAAAAAGAAAAAATCTATATCTCTATCCATAACAGAAGCAAAATATATTTCAGTCGCACTAGCCTATTCACAAGCAATTTATATGCAACAAACTTTAAAAGACTTTGGTTTAAATTTCACTAAATCACCAATATATTATGATACCACTAGTGCAATATATCTATCTAAAAATCCAATACATCATGCTAGAACCAAACACATAGATATAAGACATCACTTTTTGAGCGATAATTAAATAAAGAAGTAATTTCACTTGAATTTATAAATATTGAAAATCAAATAGCCGATATTTTAACAAAACCATTACCTCTAGCATCTTTCATTAAGATTAGAAGAGAATTAGGAATATGTTCGTTCTTTGAGATATAGATATAATAGTACAAAAATTAAAAGGAAATTAAATTTTCCAAAATTATACTACATATGTCAACATACCCATTTTTTATATGTCGACATATATTGGAAAATTCTAAAACAGATTTCCCTTTAAAATTCAAAATTTGAAAACCACTTATATTACCACCAAATTTCGAAATTAAGTCCAGTTTTCTGTCTTTCTTCTTCTCCAAGCAAGGCCCTCTCCAAAAGATCACCATGGCTAAATAAAAAATAAAGAGGATGATCTGAAGCATGTACTGCATATGCTAACTGAAATATAAGTGGTTCAACTTCGTCTCTTAAAGGAATAAGAGAAACAAGGTGGGATTCTGCGGAATCTTCAGAAATTCCTATTGGATGATCTAACAAATCAAATAGTAATTGAAGAAGATACTCCTAATCAAGAAAATAAGAATCCTATGAATGAAAAAGACGAAAGAAGAAGAGAAAGAAGATGAAGGGGAAGATGAGGGAAATAACAAAGATGATAATGAAGTTAAATGCGTTGAAGAAGTTTGCTTCAATCAGGATGGATATTGTAACGACCCGGAAATTTTAACGGTTCAAATAATGTAATTAACTGAATTTTACTGGAAAATAAACAATAAAATTTTATTTTGGAAATATGATATTTGTTATGCGTCTATTGAAACATAGCAAATGACAGATTTTCATCTAAAAATATGAAAGTTAGTTCTGTTGTGTAATTTTCATTTCAATTTAAAATCAGTTAAAATTGATTAAAATAAAATATCTTTGAAATTCGAGTATTTTTATATAATAAAATTATAACTATTTTCTAAGTGAGACGTCATATTTCATTTCACCAAATTTAGACTGCTATAGCCTCATTTATCTTATTTTCGGCGTTTTAGCAGCAGTTTTGGCAGCGAATATCGACTTTTGATAGAATGATCATATCGCTAATATCTATGTACCATTCTGTTCATCTCTTCGTGCTGATCTCCGCAGTATATTCATTTGTGCATTTCGAAGTCCAGTACGCGGTGAAACCTGTGGAACGGTTAACCGTATCGGTACCCGTTTTGTGCCTTTTTGGTTTCCTATCCCTTCATTGTACACCGTGAAACGAATAGCCATCACAAATTAATATTTTCATCTTTTGACTTTTGTTATTCCTTCTATATTTAATATATCTGCCATTTCATCTTTTATCACCGGTTCAATCCCTTCGTTAATTCGCTGATTAATATAAAATATGTATAAACTTTATAGCAGATGTTTATAATACTTTATATAATTATGGCAGCCACTCATCTTCTTCCCATATGAACCTGTTCGTTCTTCATTTTTAAAGCCTCCACAACAATGAAACCCATCATTCTCTCCCCTTTTATTTTGTTTTCATTTTGCTCGAGCTCGTGGAAAAATTTATAATATACAAGTTTGCCTCTGCCTAGAGCCACTAATCTTCTTTCCTATCAAAATCAGCTTGTCCGCTTTTTTTCTTCTTTTCTTGTCGCGGTCATCAACTTTACCTCCGGCCATCCATCTCCTCTCACCACAACCGACCCTCGCCCATAGCAGCCTAACCCCCTACCGTGACCTAGCCTTTAACCCGCACAAGCTTTCTTCCCTGATCCGCAAGCACACCAGCCTTATCAAGCAACCTGTCCCCACGCCTTGTGATCGCCACTGCAACTCCATTGCCCACAGCCTGACAACAGCCGAAGCCACCAACTCCCTCCATTAGCTCCAACCCCTAGTCAAACACCCACCCAGATCTACCGCAGCCTTTAGTCTGACACTGCCCTGACCTCCTCTTCTACTCCTCCCTCCCTTCGTCTCCACCACCACTGGCAACTTAGCATGCCTGAAAACCCTAGCAATGCACCAGCCACCACAGTTTGCCGAGAAACCTTCTTTCTTTTTATGTATATACAGAGGTACATGAACCTGCTATCTCATATCCCAAAGGCAACTCTCAATTTATTTTGATTTGTGTGTGTGTGTGTGTATATATATATTAGCTTATATTTTGATCTATTGATTTATAGTGTTGAAGTTTATAGAAGTTTATCAAAACTATACAATCAGTTTGCCTATATATATAAGATTTTATAAGTTATATATATATAAGTTTATATTTGATCTGCTGAGTTGTATATAAATTATAATAAAGTAAGTTTACTTGATTTTATAATAAATCTGGATCTTAAGATATAACAGGTGTATATATATAATAACAATGAAAGTTTATATAAGTATGTTTGCTGTGTGCTATTACTATATATAAATATATCTGGAAATATATATATGTAAAAAAAATTGTGTACTGTATGTTATAAAATATATATAGCTTATAAATATAAGTTTACTTATATATATATATATATATGATGTTTGTTTTGATAAGTGTTAAATTGAATTTTGATTTTTAACATCCTTATATATATACACACACAAATACATTTTGATTTTAAAGTATATGTGTTTTGAACTAAGTAATGATTTTTGTACTATAATATATATATAGGTTTTATCTTATATATGGGTTGAATTAAATATTGATTTTAATATAAAAATTATATAGTTGTGTATATATATATATATATATATATTTATCTCATATCGACACATTTCTTCAGTACCATTCTATTACTTTGTGATTTGATTGGGTGCACCTTTTGATTTGGGAGTGTGTCTCGAGGTGGGCGGTAGTAGCTGCTATGCGTTACCACCAGTCCAGATCCGCAAAATGGTAGAATCCTACCCTGGCATTGCCTCCATGCCGTGTTTACATGCTCTATCGTGCCTTCTACGAGTTTGGTTTGTACCGTACCAATGTAGTGCCCTCTGAGTAAACCACCGGTTTGGTGGAGCTTACGGTACTATATAGACTATGGGAATATATAAAATGTGTTAAGGGGGATATAGGTAACACCTTAACGCTATTTTAATAGTTTACTTTACTATAGACATTATTTATGTAGCGTATTGTACTATGTATGTAAATAGTTTAATGGATCCTTAGAGGATGTGTATCCCAAACATCCTTTAAGTTATTTGTATTTCAGTTGATGTTTCACTTGAGTTGAATTTACTGGTATAATAATGTTAATCCTGACTCGAGTGTTTTGTGTTTTGCTTTATGCACAGGTCAGACTGAGTATCATAGCATTTGAGCCTCACCTTTAGAGATTGGAGCTTTGTTTGATGATCTATCTATCCAACTTTTAGTTATTTCAGTTTATTCTAGTCATTTATGTTTAGACTTGTCAGTTGCTTATGTATTAAAGATTCATTTGTATTTGAGATTCTGTTGTATTTTGTTTTAGACTCTGATGTTTTATAGTAGCTTCATGAACTACTATTTATCTATTCCGCTGCTTATTGTTATATTACTCTTTGTCGGTGATTCTGTGATCGATTTATTCACTGTATATGCTAAGTTTTGCCAAATATAAATTAACAATCTGTTGTTTTGAGAAATTCAAGTCAGACATGTGCGGATGATTGTCGATTTGAACGGTTCGAAATACCAGGTCGTTACAAGTGATATCGGAGCCAGGTTTAGGCAAACTTAACATATGGAGTAAAAACTCATTAGAGATAGGATAATAATACCCTAGAATGAGTAGAATCAATTACAGAATCATCTTCGTTCGAGCTTGAAATTCTTTATTAGGATCCTCTTTGATTTGGATTTCTTTTGAATCTTAGGACTTGCCCTTTTGTTCTGAAATCCACTTTTGTCTTCCTATTCGTGTTCTTCTTGATACTGGAGCATCCCATAGCTCCATTTCTGTCCCGCCAACCTTAGTATGTTTTGTAAAGGGGAGAAACTCCTTTACAACAGGCGTCGATTCACCGGAGATTTCTACGTCCTCGGTTTAGATGCTGTTATTTCTTGCAAAGTCCGAAGCGTTTCTCTAGTAGACGACCAGGGAAATTCTCTTGTGATCGAATATCTATTGCCTCAGGATTTTGTAGGTAGTTTTATCTTTTCAGCCTAGTAATCTTGACTTCCCCGATAGTCAAAGATTATCCTAATGTTTGGTTAAGTCACTTCTTCTTTCCCAAGTAGGAAATTGAATTCCACATCGATCTTATTCTTGGAGCTCGACCTGTTGTCCTTCCTCACAGAGAATGGTTTCTATAAATGGTTGGTCATGCCCTTTGGATTAACCAAGGCTTCTGCCTTCTTCGTCGATTTCATGAATCTCGTTTTCCCGCGATGTTCTCAACTGGTCTATCCTAGTTTTCATTGGTGATATTCTCGTCTTTTCTAAATCTCGGTTGACCTGGTTAAGGTCACCCGCGATTAATATTAGTCTGTCCACCTTTCTCTTTTGTAATCTAACTATATTATCATCCTTTCGAGCATATCATCTTAGTTAGAATTATTTGATTTAGGTCCCTCTAAATTTGAATCTTTGTCCTTGTTCTAGAATCCATTCTTGGATCATCCTGTGAGGGAGTGTATTTGTAATTTATATAAAAATGTTTTATATTGTGTTGTTTGAATTGTTAAGTTTGATTTGGGGTTTCGATTGATTTGTCTGGCCAACGTTATCGATAGGAATTCCAAAACACCTGAACAGAGCAAACTGACACAATATTGTTTTCAAAATTTGTAATTTTTGTATGATTATATTTTATCTATAAAAGTATAATTTACAGAAATTAGATAGTTAAATGAATTTGTAGTTAGAAATGATAATACTAGATCATCATTTATTGTTTTGTTAATAATCCTAAACCATTAACTATTGTTGTGTGTTATAAGGTGTTGAAATTTTATAAATATGGTTTATTAATTTGATTTGAAAATGAAATGAACTTAAATTAAGAATTTGAGAATTTAATTTCTGGTACCTTCAAAATCTAGTTTTCAAAGTTTTGTAAAATATTATTTGAAAGTATTTTCGAATAGGAATTGTTTTCAAAGAATTTTAAATGAAGTAAATCAGTACTCTCCACTTTTTGTCGCTGGAAATAAGTTCGGTGATGACTGCAGCATCATCGACATTCATTTTTGAGTCTCAAAGTGGAGAGACCACTTAGTAGTTTGCTACACTTTTGTTTGGAAATGGATTTGATCTGAAATTTCTTGAGTATGATTTGATGTATAATATATATATATATACGTATATATTTATTTCAAATGGTTTGAAGTGAAACTAGAAATTTAACTCTTAAATTTTATGTTAAGGGATGGTTTTCAATTATAAAATGAAGCCAAATTTTTTGAATAATTAAAGTGTTTAAATGAGAAATGAAATTGAAACAATTTGAAACAGTTGAACTAGGATGAAATTTAATTTATATAATACTCAATTTCATAACATATATAACTTACCTAAATATTCAAAAAGTTAAAATGTTATGTAAATATGTAATTGAAGGTTATACAAGAGAAATTTAAGTAATAAAATGTTCAAACTAAATTTTGCTTAATGGAAATGTTGTAAATAAAAGGAGAAATTTGTATAGTGCTCAATTACACTCAGAAATATTTATATAATTTACTTGGAAAAGTTTGAATGTAATGAGAACATGTAATTGGGTCTACAATATATGTAAGTGATAAGATGTCCAAAAATGTAAATTTTGTTAAGGGAAATTTAATAAAAATTGATTGTAATAATAATTGTTTATACACTTAATCTATGATTATAAGAAGTGTTAAGTGAATAAAATTGAATAATAAATGAGCTAAGTAAAATATAATTTGATTTGAAAAAAAATTTGTAACAAATATTAATAAATTGAAAGCAAATCAATTGGTAAAAAAACATTGAATTGAAATCAACCAAATGTGAATACAATGAATATTTATTGATTGAATAAATTGGATTTAAACCAAATTAGTTGAATATCAATCAATTTAAAATAAAATGAAATTTATGTAGTTTTGAATTAATTGTTGTATTTTGAATATATCTTTCTTCTCTGTTGTTTCCATTCTCCTATCTCGTTCCTTTTCGGGGACGAAAAGTTTTGAGTGGGGGAGAGTGTAACGACCCGAAAATTTTAACGGTTCAAATAATGTAATTAACAAAATTTTGCTAGAAAATAAACAATAAAATTTTATTTTGGAAATATGATATTTGTTATGCGTCTATTGAAACATAGCAAATGGTAGATTTTCATCTAAAAATATGAAAGTTAGTTCTGTTGTGTAATTTTCAATTTCAATTTAAAATCAGTTAAAATTGATGAAAATAAAATATCTTTGAAATCCGAATATTTTTATATAATAAAATTGTAAACTATTTTCTGAGTGAGTCGTCATATTTCGTTTCGCCAAATTTGGACTGCTATAGCCTCATTTATCTTATTTTCGGCGTTTTAGCAGTAGTTTTGGCAGCGAATATCGACTTTTGATAGGATGATCGTATCGCTGATATCTACGTATCATTCTGTTCATCTCGTCATGCTGATCTCCGCAGTATATTCATTTTTGTATTTTGGAGTTTGGTACGTGGTGAAACCTGCGGAACGGTTAACCGTATCGGTACCCGTTTTATGCCTTTTTGGTTTCCTGTCCCTTAATTGTACACCATGAAACGAATAGCCATCACCAATTAATATTTTCAGCTTTTGACTTTTGTTATTCCTTCTATAGTTAATATATCTGCCATTTCATCTTTTATCACCGGTTCAATCCCTTCGTTAATTCACTGATTAATATAAAATATGTATAAACTTTATAGAAGATGTTTATAATACTTTATATAATTATGGAAGCCACTCATCTTCTTCCCATATGAACCCGTTCGTTTTTCATTTTTAAAGCCTCCACAACAATGAAACCCATCATTCTCTCCCCTTTTATTTTGTTTTCATTTTGCTCGAGCTCGTGGAATAATTTATAATATACAAGTTTGCCTCTGCCTGGAGCCACTCATCTTCTTTCCTATCAAAATCAACTCGTCCACTTTTTTTTTCTTGCCACGGTCATCAACTTTACCTCCGGCCATCCATCTCCTCTTACCACAACCGACCCTCGCCCATAGCATCCTAACCCCCTGCCGTGACCTAGCCGCTAACCCGCACAAACTTGCTTCCCTGATCCGCAAACACACCAGCCTTGTCAAGCAACCTATCCCCACGCCTTGTGACCACCACTGCAACTCCATTGCCCACAGCCTGACGGCAGCCGAAGCCACCAACTCCCTCCATTATCTCCAACCCCTAGTCGAACACCCACCCAGATCAACCGTAGCCTTTAGCCTGACACTGCCCTGACCTCCTCTTCCACTCCTCCCTTCCTTCGTCTCCACCATCACTAACATCTTAGCACGCCTGAAAACCCTAGCAGTGCACCAGCCACCACAGTTTGCCGAGCAACCTTCTTTCTTTTAATGTATATACAGATGTACATGAACCTGCAATCTTATCTCCCAAGGCAACTCTCAATTCATTTTGGTTTGTATATACATATTAGCTTATATTTTGATCTGTTGATTTATAGTGTTGAAGTTTATAAAGGTTTATCTAAACTATACAATCGATTTGCCTATATATATATAAGATTTTATAAGTTATATATATATTTATATAAGTTTATATTTGATCTGTTGAATTGTATATAAATTATAATAAAGTAAGTTTACTTGATTTTATAATAAATTTAGATCTTAAGATATAACAGGTATATATATAATAACAATGAAAGTTTATATAAGTATGTTTGCTGTGTGCTATCTGCTATATATATATATCTGGAAATATATATGTAAAAAAATATTTTGTGTATTGTATGTTATAAAATATATAGCTTATAAATATAAGCTTACCTATATATAAATATATATATATATATGTATGTATGTATGTATATGTATGTATATATTATACGATGTTTGTTTTGATAAGTGTTAAATTGAATTTTGATTTTTAACATCCTTATATATATATATATACAAATACATTTTGATTTTAAAGTATATGTGTTTTAAACTAAGTAATGATTTTTGTAATATAATATGTATAGGTTTTATCTTATATATGTGTTGAATTAAATATTGATTTTAATATAAAAATTATATAGTTGTGTGTGTGTATATATATATCTCATACAAATATGTATATACTTTGTTTCAATCGATCTCTAGTCCATCTTGACTTACCTTCTCAATATCGAATTTGTCGTAGAAATTCCTAGCTTATCGTTGTCCCGCTAGTTCGTGTCTGTGTCCGTATCTGTGTGCGTGTCCGTGTCATCTTCTTGTTTCTCTAGCCTCGAAAGGTGAGCAATCACTCACGATTAACATTCTTATATTTGGTAAATTTAATTCACATGAAATGACGATTGAAATATGCTGTTAAATTTGAATTGTTAAGTTATTTAATTGTTAATATGATATGCCATTATCTGCTATTGTTTACTTATGACATATGACACCATAACCTGTTGTATATATTATATTTAAATTTGTTACTGATGATATATGCATGTTGTTGATATGTTATATTATTATCATATTTTTTCTCACTCTGCAAGTTCCATGTTAGTTTAGAAATCCCTATGGGTTGAAATAATACATACCCGAACGATATTTTATAATAGGGAAAATCGTTATGGGTTGAAATTATAAACCCAAGCAATTTTTATTGCTTTTGAATTTTGGGATTGCGGGTTGAAATGATATATACACGTAAATATTTAATTTGCGAATTGAAATGATAAATATCTGTATCACTTGACCATAGGATAGAAAATTATATACGGATACCGTTGGCCTATATTTTGAAATGATTTCCAAAGTTTGAAAGGAAATATATGGCTCTTAATAAATATTGATTTTTAAAATATAATATATAAATTCTATTTTTATATATGTATAAAATTTAGATTTTTAAAATAATATATTTTGGGAATTTTAATTTATAAGTTAGTTTTGAAAAATATAATTTTTAAGATTTTACTTATAATTTTATTATTTTAAAAATATATAACATAAGATTTAATATAAAATAAATTTAATAATAAGATTTAATTTAATAAAATTTAATTTAATTAGTATATAATATGTTTAAGTATTTATTTAAATTTATATTAATATTTTTTAAAATAGATTTTTAATAACTTTAATAATAGAGGTTGGGAAGATAAATTAATGTTGACTTGGAATTTAAATTGGTTAATAATTGAATTTAAATAAGAATTGATTTGAACTTATTGATTTTGAGATTTTGAAAGGTATGATTTATAACTTGATTTGATAAAAAGTGATTAAATGAATATTCTCAACTTTAAATAAAATTGAGACTGAATATTAAATATTGATTTAAATTTATAAATTGAGATTATATTTAATTGTTATTAAAATAATTAAGTGAATATTTTCCAATTTGAATAAAATGAAAGTTAAATGTTGAAATATAAATGAAACTTATATTGTAAATGTTTGAATATTTAAAATTTGAATCTTATTGGAATTGAAGTGATACTTCAAACCTGGATTTGAAATCGATATAAATTGAAATGGTTTATTGAGAATTTGAATTAAATCTTTAACCTTTTAAATTGAAATTGTTGAACTGGGATTGATATAAATTGAATTTTGGAATTTAAATTGATTTGAATCAATTTGTGAAATTTGAGGAAACTAATTTTATTATATAACGTATTTTTAATATATATAAATTATTTTAATATATGAACTATTTTAATCTATAACCTATTTTAAATATAATCTATTTTAATTTATAACTATTTCAATGTATAAACTATTTTGAATATTTAAAACTATTTAAGTTGGAACTGCTATGATTCAAAGTGAATATGATTTCGAAAATGATAAGATTTCGGAAATGATATGATTTCAAAAGTGATATGATTTCGAAGTGAATATAATTTCGAAAGCGATATGATTTAAATGAATGTGATATTTTGATATGAAGTATGAACCGTTTTGAACTAAAATGACCATAGTGTGAAATAAGCGTTTGGTTGTTAAAGAGACCGGGATCGGATATTGTCATACTCTCTGCCAATACTGAAAACCATTTTAACAACTGTGTATGTGGTGGAGACTCCAGAATGAAGTAGGATGGTCTGATGTACGATTCTGTATGAGGTATTTACGTAGCCCTGACTTCCATGAGTCAGCTTAGATGTGACTAAAGTAGGAGCCATGTCGGGCCAAGTGAGGTCATTCCTCCTATCCGGCACATTTCTTCGACCATTCAATTACTTTGTGATTTGATTGGGTGCACCTTTTGATTTGGGAGTGTGTCTCGAGGTAGGCGGTAGTAGCTGCTATGCGTTACCACTAGTCCGGATCCGCAAAACGGTAGAATCCTACCCTGGCATTGCCTCGCTTGCCATGTTCACATGCCCTATCGCGCCTTTTACGAGTTTGGTTTGTACCGTACCTATGGAGTGCCCTCTGAGTAAACCACCGGTTTGGTGGAGCTTACGGTACAATATAGATTACGGGAATATATAAAATGTGTTAAGGGGGATATGGGTAATGCCTTAAGGCTATTTTAATAGTTTACTTTACTATAGACATTATTTATGTAGCGTATTGTACTATGTATGTAGATAGTTTAATGGATCCTTAGAGGATGTGTATCCCAAACATCCTTTAAGTTATTTGTATTTCAGTTGATATTTCACTTGAGTTGAATTTACTGGTATAAGAATGTTAATCCTGACTCGAGTGTTTTGTGTTTTGCTTTATGCTTGGGTCAGACTTAGTATTACAGCATTTGAGACTTACCTTTAGAGATTGGAGCTTTGTTTGAAGATCTATCTATCCCGCTTTCAGTTATTTCAATTTATTCCAGTCATTTATGTTCAGACTTGTCAGTTGCTTATGTATTAGAGATTCATTTGTATTTGAGATTCTGTTGTATTTTGTTTCAGACTCTGATGTTTTATAGTAACTTCATGAACTACTATTTATCTATTCCGCTGCTTATTATTATATTACTCTGTGTCGGTGATTCTATGATCGATATATTCATTGTATATGCTAAGTTTTGCCGAATATAAATTAACAATCTGTTGTTTTGAGCAATTCAAATCTGACATGTGTGGATGATTGTCGATTTGAACGGTTTGAAATATCATGTCGTTGTAGATTTCTCATCGAACAAAGAGGAAACTTTTGACTTCACTACCCTTTCTATCCCGTCCACAAATACCCTATAATTAAAGAAAACCATAGATAATAGTTATAATTCGTAATAAGTTTGGTTTGCTACATTTAATTTGGCTTTTTGTGCTATTTAAATTTTGGGTGTTTTAGTTTGATTTTGTGTGACTATTAGATTTGATGTTTGATTAATTTGGATTGTTTGTTTGACTTGTACATAAATGAATTTATGTATAGATTGAATTATATAAATAAAAATACATTTTATTTCATACATTGTTCTTTCGTATATTCATATATCATTATGTTTATTAGTATAATTTAGCATACAATCATTTTTTCTTAGATCATTGATTTTAAATTAAGTATATCATCATATATCATTATGTCATTTATTTAGGGGGAGTAATTATTTATTTTTCACCCATTTTTGTCGATGGAAAAGGGGAGAAAAATATAAAATATACATATGAACATATTAATGGGAGTTATCTAACACAGGGGGAGTTATATCATATTTTGTATATTCAAAATAATAATGGTTGTCATCATCAAAAAGGGAGAGATTGTTAGTACCTCAGATATTGATTTTAGTGAAAACAATCTTGGTAACAAAAATACATTCAAATTTACTAATGATTTTGCCAAGTTATATAGTACATAATGCAAGATATTATAAAGGTTTTGAATTAAAGACTGTATAGTATGAAGACTCAAGAACTGGACATGAAGACTCGTGAGTATAAAGATCAAGATATAAAGATTTCAAGATTATGGTATAGTTTATAGAGTTATAGAATATTGTTGAAGTCCTAAGTAGAAATCTTTGATCTCAATTTCTCTTTTTCTTATCATTTATTTTTAAATCAAAATATATTTTTAAAATATATCTAAAAATATTTTATAAAAGTTTTGTAAAGTTTAAAATGTTTATAAACTATGTTTAAACTATTTTACAAAGTATTAAAATATTTTACAAAGCATTAGGTTTTCAAAAACATTTTAAAATATACTAGGATATATCGACATATAGGCAAATTGTATGCGACATACATGCCGTAGTTTCAAAATTTATATTTGAAATGAAGTGTCTATTCGTCGTAACTCTTCGCGAATGGACATGTCTATTCGTTCTCTATATATAACGGTTTCCAAATGACTTTTCAACAACTACTTTCTTATTATCTTCTCTCCTCTTACTCTGTCAAAATTTCTATTGAAAATATATTCAAATTTTCTCAAATTCAAACCAGAATCAATTCATCCTTCATTGTACTAATTGTCTACTATTTACTCTCTGATTTCAATCATCTCTCTCACATAGTCAAAGATAAAAGTGTTGTCCAAGAGGCTGTAGGATCAATTATCCAAAGATCAAACATTATCTTAGAAAAACCATTAAAATCTAGTTATAGTTGATTGGGTGTGATTGCGTCCCGATTCAGATCAATTGGGTGTGTTAGGTCCCGGAAATCCAAGTCGATGTACTTGTGTCCCGAGTCAAATCAATTGAGTGTACCTAGAGCTCGAAAACACATGGAGGGTGTGTTTCATAGCCTTGAAATCAAGATTGTATTGGGTTTGCCTTTTGCCTATTGTAAGATTAGCATTTGGAAAGATATCTGTACAAGCAATTGTACGGGACTTGATTTGTGTTAACTCTGAGCCAGTATAAAATCCCTGGTGTGATCTCTTTAGATTCTCTGCTTTTACTTTACTACATTTATATTTATCTATGTTTGAATCTTTGATTTTTTATATTCTGTGTTAATTAAGTATAATCCTAAAAGAACCAAAAATAAATTCATTAAAGTTAGAAAACACTATTCATCCCCCTCTAGTGTTTAGTTAAGCCTTAAAATCCATAATTCCGCCACTAACTAATTCATATATCCACATCAATAAAATCATGGGATATAATTAAACTTGCATGTTCTTATCATGGATGAAGCACACATCATATATACTCGTATTTAAAAATTAAAAAAGAAATCAAAAGCACTTATAGTGATTCAAAGCATACATTTCATCCAAATCATACTTGGCAATACTATTTTACTCTTAATATATTTAACATAACAACCACAGCCAAGCATTATATAATTTATTCATTTCCAAAGTAGACAAACTCTTTAATTTCCCATTTATATTAATAAATCCAATACTTGGCATTTATTTCATAAATCTCATCTATGTATATCCAACAAACCAAGTATACATTCACTTAATGCATTTATAGCTTACAAAACAAATATACTTGGCAATTATTTTCGAAACCACATTCACAACCATTTAAATAACCATATATTATCACCAAAATCTCCATTCATTTATTTTGCATTCCTTATACACATGCACTTCATGATACAAGAAATTAAGCCTTCATAAATAATTAGAAAAGGATTCAAACTCCTTTTGTATTATGAAAGTTGTAACAACCTATAAATCCGCACAATTCAAGCTAACAATAAACTAGACATGTCTAACCCAAACTGAATGGAAGGATGGATAGTTATGGGGAAGAAAGAAGAAAGAAGAAAAGGAGAAGAAGAGAAAAATAAAACTGAAACAACATAGAATCTCGTAATCACAGCGGAACAATGTATAATATAGTATCAATGATCTTTACAAAAGAGAAACTGTTATATACATACATCAATCAAAGTATAATAACTAATCACAATCATAAGCCTGGACTGTTATAACAACCTATCCTCGCAAATGCTGATGATTTGAGCAACAAAGCAGCGAAAAATGAACACAAACGTGAATATGACTTGAAGACCTCAAACTCATCTCCTGAGCTCCAATGCATCCAAAGCAATCTATAAATATGCTCGGTCTAACCCAAGCATTATAATAAAATAACACCCGAGTTAGTCTGGTAAACCAGCATGAGAAAAACACACCCAGTTGAATTTTTAAAGTTATCAAACTCTTTCCAAATTAAAAGTATCTCGTAAGACCACACCGCATATAAACACGGACGGGTTTTTACCTAACGATAACCAAAACATAAATCCTCTGATATTATAATAACGTCTAGAATACAAATACCTATTAATCATAGCCGAAATTGTTACATTATTAAATTCATTCATACTAGGTTCTGCAATCGAAATTGTAAAGGCACGTATTGGAGATTGGATACCATACTGTGACAAGGTAAGGACTACCTTCCGAAGGTACGACTCTAGATAAAATGCATTGGGGTCCGAGAAGAACATCTTATACCCCTGTCATACAGGACTGGCCTACCACTTGAATAGTAGTACCAAATATGATCACCCTTTCCATTAATGGGACCCGAAGTATACAAGAGTATATAGTAATCGATCCAGATTTGGAATGACCATACCCTAATGGGAGTGACCCACATGGCCCCGCTGCATGCCCGGTTTTGTCATTTCTCAGTTGATGAGGCTTAAGGCTACGTTTTACCTTTATATAACACTTAACACTTGGAATGCTACACTGCCCTCCAGGCATCAATGCAATGCTAGCATTCATCCAAACAAGTTTGTTCTGAGACTGAACTAAACCGAAGGCACGACTTTTGCTACATCCATTTTGAAATCATCCTCAGGATTAGTAGTAAGCAACCCTTGCACTTCAAAAAGCTCTGTCTTCAATTCCATCATCTTCAAGATGTCTTCACTTCGAAACACTTAAGTTGGATCAGAGTAGTTTTCGGATAACATATCCGATCTTAATCTCGTTAAATCAACATTCGATAGTTTCCGGTAAACTCAACCTTGGTTCTTTAGGAAATAAAAAATCAAAGACAAGAGTGGAGATCACCTCCAAAGGGTTAGTGGGCGGATTTCCTTATCATTTGTCCGAGAAGAATGAAACGAGATTTATACGCACAGTACAACATCATTGGAGATGACTGTACCATATAACTCATGTATTTCTCCTAGATATTTCCGAAGTTATGTTATAGGTCCACATTTGGTAGTTGATTATTTACTATTAAATAAACAAACATTCAAATCAGGGATTTATTTCAAACGGGAAAAACCAACATTGGTTAAGCACATAAATAACCACTAGCCTCCTTAATTAATCTTTTATTAATTAAATTCACTTTTTAAATATTTGTATTAAAAATTCTTTTACAAATGTGTGTGTGTGTATATATACACAAATCCCTATATTTCAACACTTGGAAAATATCCTTATACTTATCTCAACGGTGTAAGTATATTCACAAAACAGAGAAAGAATTTCCTTTACACAATTCTAGAACAGATTTATAAGTTCCTTTATAAATCTCTAAAACCCATTTATAACCTCATTCATTAATCTTTGAAATCATTTATAAACTCCCTTTTATATATACCTAAATAATTTATAAACCCTTTATAAATCCATAAGACCACTTATAAGCTCCTTTTATAAATCTATAAACCCATTTCAAAAATTCTTTTATAAATATCTAAGGCCATTTACAAAACTCATTTTACTTTTTTTCAAATTTTCCTTTAAATTTTCCAAACCATGTTATAAGATTCCTTTAATAAAACCCACATCTGTTTATAAAACCCTATTTATAAATCTCGAAAATATATATAAATGAATTCTAATTATTTACTTGAAACACTATTATATAGTAATAAACAGTATAAATAAATAGTAATTAACTTTAGAACATCTTTAAAATAATAACTAGTAATTTTAAAACATTCTTAATAAAACAATAATAATTTATCTTCAACATTATTACAAATAATAATAATTAATTCCAAAAATTTTATTGAAAAATAACTAAAATTAATTTCAAACCATAATAATATTTAGATAATTAACTTTTCAAAATATTAAAATATTGATAAACAACTTTTAAACGATAGGGATATTATTAAACAACTTTTAAAACATAAATATGTTTCCTTGATAAAAATCCATACTTAAATTTAAACATAATCATTTCTATATTTATAAATTTATATTTATAAATCTCTTTCTATTTTATAACATATCGTTTAACATCTCCAAATCCATCATCACTTTCAATTTCCAAAATAGAATCAACTATTTTTCTAGAACAACATTTCATATCTTATTATAAATCCCCAATTGTGATTTATTTTACCCAATTTATCCAATGATAAAAGTTTCCCTTTATTTATAAATACTGATTATAACCTATCCTTTTATCAATAAAATACGATTTTTTAAATCTTCACTTTATTTGTAAAATGTCACTTTTAAAAATTATCACATTAATAAATTTCACCTTTATAAATAAATGTTCACATATGTATATATACACACCACTTTATATAAAACGGTTAATAAATATGTATACCCAATTATTTCTATGTTCTTTTTAAAACCATATTCCTTTATTATAACAGACAGACTTATTTTAAGGTTTTAAACATCTTTATTCATATTTCAAGATCTCTATTTAAAATATTTTACAAAACTATAAATTTATAATCTCTAAAAATTATACCTTTTATTTTAATTAAATTAAGTTCCTTCTCTTAGTAATTCAAGAATTATTATTGAAAAATATTTTTTTTTCTAAATCACTTAAATCCTTTTAAAAATTAAACCTTCATTTTATATTATTTCAAAATACTAAAAATATGGCCCAGTGTTACTATAGCACTAAATAGGGAAAAATTATCAATGTCATCAATTATGGCATCCAACATATCATATATCAGATTATATGAAAACTAAAATTAACAGTGTGAGAAATCCTGTTGGATTCCTCCAACATGTCCCCTTGCATCACATACAGTATATAACCAAATAATATAAATCAACTGCTTTGAGGCGGGATCGTATACAAAGGGTCATCCGCTCTTACACGAGAACATAATAGGGTCTCATCTGCTCCTAGGGCGGGAATATATCCAAACCAATAAAATAGTAAATCATCTAAACATTCAATCAGCAATTTTTGTCAACTATATATCATATTAGTTAACCAAAAAGGTGAATTTAAATCACATTGATTCCAGTTTTCGTCAAAACGCTCTGGTTTGAATTAGAATTGAATAGGCGTTCAATTTTAAACCAAATCCCTACTATCTCTGAATCCATCCAATCCAACTCCATAACATAGATTTCCCTGATGCGATAGTGACGCAACTCGTCGCGCTCGATTCCAACCTCGTATGAATTAGTCATAGCATTTATAAGGTCAACAATTTAAACAATATAATTATAAATTTAATTACAAGTCATTAGGAAAATTAATTACCACATTTACACTTAAATCACACTCCCTAACCTTTCTTCATGCACGTGACTATCACCCAGCAACTCGTGATTTCGTCTCGTCTTGCTGTTGCTAACGACCACCAAAGATCGTCGCGTCTCATCTAAAGCATGCCCCGACCTCGCCCCACCTATCACCCCTAGACTGGACCTCCCTAGTGTCGTCGCCGCTGCGAATTCGACTAAAGAACTAATGACATTCATCCCAACTTCCACGCCCCCATACATCACCATTCTTCGATCGGCCACCACCGATCTACTCCTTGCGCCTACACGCTCCACTTTCATGTTGACACCTTAGCCTGGATCTTCCCCGGTCGACGTGGAGAATAATGGCTGTTGGATGTGGTGGGTTTTGATTTTTTTTTAAAAATGAACTTATTCTCCGATAAGGTCGCGATTTTATATAGAATAGAGAGGGTATGGTTTGCACAATTGAAACATGGGCAAGGATATCGGCTAAGGCATGGGTAGGTATAGTGTGCATATTTAAAATATTCAAAATATCAACCTTAAGGCGTCCATAAATATCGAACTTCGATCGAGATGTGCCGCTTGGTGTCCTATATGTATACCCCTATTTTGAACATAATGGAATTAGTCTTGAGACCTAATTCGATCATATGTAGAAGTTAGCTTTTCAAACCCAATTATATTAACTTAAATTCCTTAAATTAATTTCTATGCGTTTCGAACTCGCACGACCGAATGATATGTCCGATCGTCAAGAAATTTGACGGCATACTATAAATCACTATTACGGATCCAAAGGAACTGGTTTCGTCCAATTCCAAGACAGTGTCTCGAAAAGCTATTTTCACACGTTAATTAAAACGAGTTATTTCCAAAATCATTTTAATCACTTTTAGTTCTAATTTAAAAGTTTACTATCTTTATTCTTATTCAAATAGAATTTAAATCAAGTTTCAAAATCATTTTTATTCACGTCAACTTCAAGATTTAATAATTTTAAACATTTCCAGATATTCAATTATCAAATAAAACGCTGAATTTGAAATATAAGTTGTTTAACTTATAAAATTAACTTTTCAATATTTAAATCAATTAAATATTCCAAATTCCAATGATTGAAATTTTGGGTCGTTACATTCTTTCTCTTTAAAATAATTTCATCTCCGAAATTTACAAATAAGAGAAATGCCCAAATCCATTAACTTTTCAAAACTAATTAGTTGAAATAGATTCTAAAATTTCTAAGTCTTTTAAATTCACCCATCTATACCAACTAATTTCCATCCATTTATTCATTCCAAGTTATAACTTAAAATCAAACTTTAGTTATAAAAAATTCCTTTTTTAAATTCTCAAAAAATTTCTAACGCCTTAAACTTACGAATTTTTTTGCCACCGTCTCCTTTGCGTGGCTCAACCGAAAAATTTACAATATATATAATTATAATCATACATCTCACCTTTGAGGATGAGGCATTCTATAGGGAAAAATATAAAAATATGGTATGTAATTCGAGATGTGTACCTTTTATTAGTATTAGCAAGCATATATAACCAATAAAATGCGAAAGCGAGCTCCAAATGCAAAGCATATGCCATCCGAACTTATAATCACTCAACAACCAATGAGAACATGTATATAGAAAGTAACATCACTATATATGTAATATATACAATAATAATATACAAATGTAGCAAATGTAACAAAAGAAACCATCAAACAAATAACATCCATCTAAATAATTTATTATCATATCAATTTGCATTTTCAAATGTCAATATTATAATTTATTAAGCCCGTACGATGAACCTATACTATCCGTACGCAAAACCATACCTGATCGCTCGCTCGATCACACAATTTCACTTTCGAACTAGTATCGTTCACATGACCACTCTAGCGTGGACTCAGATTCGGTTCCTTGATTAGAAACCGCCATTCTCCTTGCATAGCCTTATATTATGATACATAATATCAAAATCAATCAAAAATCCATACCAAATATTCGTTGTCAAAAATCGAGTGAAAAATCCTTGTTCGGACCGATATAAATCATCTTGAAATCGTATATTCTAATCTGGAGCAAACCATTTATGTGAATAAAATAATATACGTACAACTTGCATATTTATTTCAATTGGTTTATTAATTATACCAAATTCTTTTTTTATTCACCTTCATTCCATTCTCATTCATTTTATTCTCATTCAATTCATTTACATTCAATTATTTCACATTCAATTGATTTACATTCAATTATTACTTAGTATGTTTCTTTCAATACTAATATCACTTAAGAACCATTCCATTAAATTTTTACTTAAGTTCATTATAAACATTTTATACAACACTTCTTATGTTTATTTTCACTTCAAAACTTAAGTTCATATTCAATTCTATCAAACAACACTCCAAACATATTCAATTCATTTAGAACTTAAGTTGAATTTCATTTTATAACTCAAGTTCATATCCATTTCATTGATTCATTACCAATCAAATTCAATTTCATTTAACATTTCTTAAGTTAAACTTCATTTCATTAACTCAATTTATTTAATTTTACTTAAGTTAAACTTTAATTTCATATCACAATTCTAAATTTTCTTTTCTTATCCATACCATTTTCGAATTATAAGTTCAAAAACTTATTTTCATATATTTATCAAATCATACTTTGGATTTTAAAATCAAAACTTGTCTCACTAAAACACAAGCTCAATGGTAGCAATCCATCACTTAGAAACTCAAAAATGAACGTCGATGATGCTACAATCATTACCAGAATTATTTTCCAATGACTGAAGTGAGTCCAATGCTTTCTATTTCCTTTAAATCCCATTTTAAAATATCTCTAACCAAAATATTTGCAAAACAATACTACTATTATTTTCTAAAACCTTTGAAATCTTTTTCAAATCGATGGAATTTTAAATTCTCAAATTTCTTATTTTAAATCCATTTTATTTACAAATCATATTTATAAATATACTTATATAATTTCATTTCCTTTCCATTTATAAATCACATTTATAATTCATATTTATATAATCTCACTTCTTATGTAATATCATTCCACAAATGTCGATTATTTTAATTGTAATCAATACTCTATAATTCATGTTTACAAATTCACTTTCTTAGATAACTCATTTTACAAATGTTTATCTTCGTTTATATTTATAAAAAATAACAACTTTTATTAGAACACGGACATCAAGCAACAAATGATAATAATCAAATATTATCATTCATTGATAACCAAACATACAATATATAGTTATAATAATTTCTAAAAAATTATTCTTTTATATATAAAATATAATTTAGATAAAATTACTTCATTTACCGATTCTTAAAACAATACTATGTCGGTTTGCCTTGTTTAAGTGTTTAGAATTCCTTATTGATATCGTGGCGTCCCACGTACCAACTAGAATTCATAAGCCATTCAATGGATAAATTAACGCAATATATAACATTTTATAATCACTAACAAATACATGCTCATATCTATAATATACTCAAACTTAGAATAAGGCATTCTATTACCTTATCTCTTATTGATTTTCCCCACCAAAGCCAAGGTTCTCGCTTAACCTTGCGCTTTGATACCAAGCTGTAACAACCCGCAAATCCACACAATTCAAGCTGACAATAAATCGCACATGTCTAACCCAAATTGAACTGAAGGACGGATAGTTATAAGGAAGAAAGAAGAAGAGGATAAGAGGAGAAGAAGAGAAAAATAAAACTAAAACAACACAGAATCTCACAATCGCAGCGGAACAATATATAATATAATATCAATGATCTTTACAAAAGAGAAACTGTTATATACATACATCAATCAGAGTACAACAACAAATCACATTCATCAGCTTGGATAGTTATAACAATTTGTCCTCACAGATGCTGATGATTTCAAAAACAAAGCATCGAAAAATTAACATATACATGAATATGACATGAAGACCTCCAGCTCGTCTTCTGAGCTCCAATGCATCCAAATGCAATTTTCAAATATACTCGATCTGTCTCGAGCATTATAATAAAATAACACGCGAGTCAGTCTAGTAAACCAGCATGAGAAAAACACACCTAGTTGGAATTTTAAAGTTATCAAACTCTTTTCAAATTAAAAGTATCTCGTAAGACCATGCTGCTTATAAACACAGACGGGTTTTTACCTTACGATAACCAAAACATTATTATAGAAAATCCTCTAATATTATAATAATGTCTATAAAACAAATACTTATTAATCATAGCCGAAATTATTACATTATTAAATTCTAGCATACTAGGTTCTATAATCAAAACCATAAAGGCACGTATTGGAGATTGGATTCCATACCATGACAAGGTAAGGAACTACCTTTCGAAGATACATCTCTAGATAAAATGCACTGGGGTCAGACAAGACATCTTGTACCCCTGCCACACAGGACTGGACTACCACTTGACTAGTAGTACCGAATATGATCACCTCTTCTATTAATGGGCCCCGAAGCATACATGAGTATATAGTAATCGATCTAGATTTGGAATGACCATACCATGATGGAAGCGACCCACATGGCTCTGCTGCATGCCCAATTTTGTCATTTCCCTATTGATGAGGCTTAAGGCTACGTTTTATCTTTATATAGCACTTCCCACTTGTAATGCTACACTACCCTCCAAGCATCAAGGCAATGCTAGCATTCATCCATACAAGTTCATTCTGGTACTGAACGAAATTGAAGGCACCACTTCTACTACATCCATTTTGGAATCATCCGTAGGATTAGTAGCAAGCAGCCCTTGCTCTTCAAAAAGCTTCATCTTCAATTCCATCATCTTCAAAATTTCTTCACTTCGAAACGCTTGAGTTGGAGAAAAATGGTTTTCAGATAACATATCTGATCCCAGTCTCTTTGAAACAACATTCGATAGTTTCTGGTAAACCCAACCTCGGTTCTTTTGGAAAAAATAATCGAAGAAAAAAGTAGAGATCACCTCCTAACCGTTAGTGGGTGGATTTCCTTATCATTTGTCCTAGGAGAACAAAACGATATTTTACGCACAGTACAACATCATCGGAGATGACTGTACCATATAACTCACGTGTTTCTCCTATATATTTCCAAAGTAACGTTTTGGGTCCATATTTGATAGTCGGTTATTTTATTATCAAACAAACGAACATTCAAATCAGGGATTTATTTCAAACGGGTAAAACCAACATTGATTAAGCACATAAATAACCACTAGACTCCTTAATTAATTTTTATTAATTGAATTCACTTTGTAAATATTTGTATTAAAAATTCTTTTAAAAGATATAATATATATATATATATATATATATATATCCACAAATACCTATATTTCAATACTTGGAAAATATCCATATACTTATCTCAACGGTGTAAGCATATTCACAAAATAGAGAAAGAATTTCCTTTTACACAATTCTAGAACAGATTTATAAGTTCCTTTATAAACTTCTATAACCCGTTTATAACCCCATTCATTAATCTCTGAAATCATTTTTAAACTCCCTTTTATATATATTCCTAAAATCATTTATACACCCTTTATAAATCCACAAGACCATTTATAAGCTCCTTTAATAAATTGATAAACTCATTTCAAAAATTCTTTTGTACATATCTAAGGCCATTTATAAAACTCTTTTTACTTTTTTTCAAATTTTCCTTTAGGTTTTCCAAACCAGATTATAAGATTCCTCTTATAAAACCCACATCTGTTTATGAAACCCTATTTATAATTCTTGAAAACATTTATAAATAAATTTTAATCATCTACTTAAAACACTATTATATAATAATAAACAATATAAATAAATAGTAATTAACTTCAAAACATCTTAAAAATGATAACTAATAATTTCAAAACATTCTTAATAAAAAAATAATAATTTATCTTCAACATTATTATAAATAATAATAATTAATTTCCAAAACTTTATTGATAAATAATCAAAATTAATTTCAAACTATATTAATATTTTAAATAATTAACTTTTCAAAATATTAAAATATTGATAAACAACTTTAAAACGATACATATAAGTGAACAACTTTTAAAACATAAATATATTTCCTTGATAGAAATTCATACTTAAATTTTAACATAATCATTTCCATATTTATAAATCAAAATTTATAAATCTCTTTCTATTTTATAACATATCATTTAAAATCTCCAAATCCATCTCACTTTAAATTTCCAAAATAGAATAAACTATTTTTCTAAAACAACATTTCACATCTTATTATAAATCCCCAATTGTGATATATTTTACCCAATTTATCCAATGATAAAAGTTACCCTTTATTTATAAATACCGTTTATAACCTATCCTTTTATTAATAAAACATGATTTTTTGAATCTTCACTTTATCTGTAAAATGTCACTGTTATAAATTATCGCATTTATTTGTAAATAAATTTTAAAATATGTATACACACAGACATCACTTTATATAAAACGGTTAATAAATATTTATACCAAAATATTTCTATCTTCTTTTTAAAACCATATTCCTTTATTATAAAAGACAGACTTATTTTTAAAATTTTAATAATCTTTATTCACAGTTCAAAATCTCTATTTAACATATTTTATAAAACTATAAATTTATAATCTCTAAAAAACATACCTTTTATTTTAATTAAAATAAGTTCCTTCTCTTAGTAATTCAAGAATTATTATTAAAAAAAAAATATTTTGTGATCACTTAAATCCTTTTAAAAACTAAATCTTCATTTTATAACTTTTCAAAATACTAAAAATATGGCCCAGTGTTGCTATAGCACTAAATAAGGAAAAAACATCCATGTCATCAATTATGGCATCCAACGTATCATGTATCAGTTTATATGAAAAATAAAATCAACAATGTGACAAATCCTATAGGATCCCTCCAACCTTTCCCTTTGCTTCACATACAGTATATAACCAAATAATATAAATCAACCGCTTTAAGGCGGATCATATACAAAGGGTCATCCGCTCTTACACGGGAACGTAATAGGTTCCGTTCTTAGGGCGGGAATATATCCAAACCAATAAAATAGTAAATCATCCAAACATTCAATCTGCAATTTTTGTCAACTATCTATTATACTAGTTAACCAAAAAGGTGAGTTTAACTCACCTTGATTCCGGTTTCATCAAAACGCTCCGGTTTGAATTAAAATTGAACAGGCATTCAATTTTAATCCAAATTACTATTAGCTCCAAATCCATCCAATCCAACTCCATAACGTAGATTTCGCTGATACGATCGTGACGCAACTCATCGCACTCGATTCTGACCTCATATGAATTAGTTATAGCATTTATAAGGTCAACAATTTAAATAATATAATTATAAATTTAATTACAAGTCATTAGGCAGATTAATTACCATGTTTAAACTTGAATCACACGCCCTAACCTTTCTTCACACACGCGACTATCACCCAGGCAACTCGCGATTTTGCCTCATCTTGCCACCGCCAACAACCCTAACCTCGCCGTGCCTATCGCCCCTGGACCGAACCTCCCTAGCACCGTCGTTGCCACGAATTCAACCAAAGAACTAACACCGTTCATCTTGACTTCCACGTCTCCACACATCACCATTCTTCGATCGGTCGCCACCGATCTACTCCTTGTGCATGTGTGCTCTAGTTTCATGTTGACACCTTAGCCTGATTCTGCACCGATCGACGTAAAGAATGATGGCCGTTGGATGTGATAGGTTTTGATTTTAAAAAAATGAACTTATTCACTGATAAGGTCGCGATTTTTATATAAAAGAGGGAGGGTATTGTTTGCACAGTTGAAACATGGGCAAGGATATGGGCTAAGGCATGGGTAGGATATAGTGTACATATTTAAAATATTCAAAATACCAAGCTTAAGGCGTTCAGAAATTTCGAACTCCGATCAAGACGTGCCCCCTAGCGTCCTATATGATATCCAAAAATGATTTCGGATGCAGATGTGAATATAGCACCATCCATAGAAAATTAAGTAACATAAATAGAAAATTTTAGTTTAACAATTTTTTTTAATTCCATTTATTATAAAAGTGTTTAAAATAAACAAATATGATGATGATAATAAATAGTTTTGAGCGGTTAATATGCATTCAGTGCATATAATATAAACTACTAAATTAATAAAACAATAAATAAATATCTTTCATTGTACTAAAATACACATAATTTAAACTATAATCCTAAAAAAATGGACGGATAGTTTTTGGATGCAGATATTTTTGTATCCGAATCTACATCCATTTTTTTGAATATCGGATATTTATTTGCTTTTCGAATACGAATGCAGATGGATTTTGGATTTTTTGGGTACCCACTGACAGCCCTAGCAACCGCCGCCGTCCGTCCTTATCGTCGTCGCACTCAACCTACAACCCATACCTTCTTGTGTCACGTAGAATTCCTCCATGACCTCAACAAAAATTAACATCGTCCCATGCCTGGGCATAGCCAAGCGGCATCACCCAAACGACATCACCAACCTCGCCCCTAATGCTCACTTGTCGTGCTTCATTGAGAGTACATCCCATGGGTCGCTGCCATACTCGCACAAGGGTCACTGCCATACCTTCTTATGCATGTAGTTTTTTTCCTTTTGATCTCGATTTGGGATTGGAGCATGGAAAAGAGATGGGTTTTTGATTTCTTTTGTTTTACGGGGAAGATAACAAAATGAAAAGAAGGAGAAAGGAAAAGTACATGACATGGTTAAAGGGGATGGGGTGCATGATTTAAAGGATGTGGTTCAGTGAAATAAAAGTACGTTTTATGTTCCTTTTGAAATAAACTAATAGCCCTAACTGCTTATAAATCTAACCGTCTTTTAATCAACGTTTTACATCTGTTTAAAAAACCGTTCAAGGCATTTTGTTAAATTTGTATTTCATTTTTGTAGTGATTTTTCTTTTATTAGAACATTATCATTTAGTTTTAAATAATTTAAAAATAACTGTTTACTCCTCAAAGCAGTTCCAAAATTTCACGATAATTATTTATTTTGCCAAAACAACTTTGGATTATTAAAACACAATCCATTCCAAATTTAAATTTAAATCAATATTCTTCTTTTATTAAATCCAAAAATTCAATTGATTGAATCAAATTCAACAAAATATCTAAATAACCTTTTAACAATATTTGTCTATATAAAACACTGATTCAACTTTTAAATTTCAATTCCAATCAAATATTTGAATTTCTAATTTAAATATCCAATCAAATTCCCAAAATCCATTTTAATATGTTTATTTTATGTAACTAAGGAACGAGATGTTACATTATATATATAGTACTATATGGAAATTATACGTATATTTGTTATTTAATTTTAAAATCATAAGAAACTATTTTATTATTAAAAACTAGTCATCCACTACATATATAAACAAATAAAACTATACGTGTATTTCTAAATATATTACTTCTTTTATTCAAAATAAAAAAGGCTGTAGAAATTTATAAAAAAAATCCAAAACATAATTTATTATTTATTTATAAACATAACTTAAATATTCACATTTAAAAGTGTGTATATATATACACATTAATATGTAACATTATATATATAAATTCATAATTTTATTTTATAAAATAATATATGTTAATCTCAGTTTAAAAAAAAGTAAAAAATTTAAAGCTGAAAGGCATCTTAATATGTATATTCTATATATTATAAATTGATTAATATTTATTTTAATGTTAAATTAATGTATACATATTTATTAAATAATATTAAAGTAAAAGAATTTCTTGCTCTCACATTAGTTTTTGGATTTTTCTCAACTCTTTACTTTTTTTAAGATATTTATTAATATTTTATTTTAAAGTTGGTATACAATTTATTGTTTTAGCAATTGTTTACGATATTTTATTAATTTTGAACTATATTTTTACATTCAAAAGCCTACACTTTCTAATTTAAACTATTATTTTCAAAGTTCTCAATTTTCACATATAATTTACATTTAAGTCTGGTTGTTTAAATTAATTAAATAATGTAACTATATTTGTTTAAATAAATTTAACTAACCAATATTTACTAAATTTTCTAACAAAAAATAAAGATAACAATGTCAACAATTATACCATGATCGCTGTTACACAATGGTATAAACTAAATTTAATTCTGATAGAAAAAATACATGAATCACATAAAAAACAGTGATAACAACTTTAATGTTAATTACTTATTTCAATAAATTTTGAGTTAAATAATAAGAAAGTTTATAAATTACAAACCATCTTGGTAATTATAAAAATTTCACCTCATTCCTTAATTCAAGTAGCTAATATTCATTAATTTCTCTAATAATTGATAAAAATGACCATTTTAGTTTATATACCACATTCATATTAACAAAACAGTAAAACAGTTTTTTTTTCAGATATTAAAATGTAAAAACTCACCTGATAAAAATTATATGCATAAACAATAATAAAAAGTTTAATTTATGATTGATATATTAGCATTACATAGAAAATTTTTATTTTAACAATATTTAAACTATGAGTACTATGTTTTTACAACATTACCATGCGCAATGCATGAGATACACTCTATGGCTCTATTATTATTGTAGATAATTTTAGTAAATAAAAAAAATAGTTTTACCTTAATTATCCCATATTACATTTAAAATTCCAATCAATATTAATTTTGTAATTTGAATCTAAAACTGATCATCATACACATGTACGGATGTACATGCGTATAAATAAATAGAAGATCATGAATTTTCTTAGCATTATTTCAAAAAAGAAATATTACATCGATATTTTTCTTTGCAATTTATTGCACAGATAAATACTTATAATTATTTTACATATATAGGTATATCAATCAAATATTATATTCAACATATAACTTCTAATTTCAAAATATAAATTAAACATATTTTAAAGTTAGATATAATACTTTAAAACCAAATATTTATAGAAATAACAATAATATATCTTTATAAAATTTATTTACATATTTTAAACATGTATATTAATAAAATAATATGTTTAACATATAGTTTTCTTAAATTTTAGGAATATTATTATAAAAATAATTTGATAAAAGTATATCATTTTAAATACTTAGAATATGAAAATAATGAAATATATGATTATTTTTAACTATTCAAAATAATATTTTAATACATTTTATTATAAAAACTAAACATTCTACCATATTAAAATTAAAAAATAATAATGATATTTTTTTTGTAAATTCTTCGATATTTATTTAACAAATATAAATTAGTGAAATATTATACTTAGTGTTATAAATTTCAAAATTACTTTATATTCCAAATGTATTATTTTAGATATTTACAATCTAAAAAAATATAAGTACCTATAATTTATTCTATCGATATATTAAATTAATTAATATATATGTTTATCTAAGTATTAATTTGTTAAATAATAATAAAATAGAAGAAAACATATTTTTTTTCCTTAATTCTCTCTATTGATTTATCATTAAGCATCAAACGATTTCTTTAAGTCAAAAATAAAATAGTATCGTCCTTGTTTATCTTTTATCATCATCAACATCATCATCATTATATATGTGTGTTTGTGTGTATTACAGTTTAATAATCTCATCTAAAACTAATCTAAATATTTTACATAATTTAAAATATAACTTACTGAAACTTTAAAAAATGATGTTATTTTCCAACTAACTTAAAACTACATATTATATTTTGGATAGTTAGAATAAAAAATTAATAGTATCTATAACTATTTAAATATATAAATTATTTAAGTATGATGTTTAAAATGTAACTGATTTGAAAAATACCGTTTTAAATTATTTTGCAGCAACAAAAATATTTTGTTAACACATAAAGATATGAAAAGAGCAATGTAAATTTTTTGTTAGTTCATTTCTATAATAAATTGCTATAAATATAAATTAATTAAATACTATACATAACATATAATTTATTTAAATTTAAAAAACATTTATTTAGATTAATTTTAAATTAAGGAGTATATATTTATAATCCAAAATAATAACATCTTGAAATATTTGGCAATTTATTCTTATGTAACTTAAATTATTGATAGAATGATTTATTAAATACATTCTACTAAGTAATAGTAAGGTAGAAGAAATTATAGCTTAGTTATGAATTTGGAGAATTAAAGTCTCTTATTATTTCTATTTCGTATTTTATATAAAAGTTACTATTGTTTAAAGTTTATGATTATTTACGATTCTCAATAAGTCTCACCTTAATTTTGACCTACCATTTGGTTCCAGGTATAAATTATACCATTGTTTATTTAACTTCAACTATTTTATGTTCAAATTTGCATTATTATTTGCTTTCTTAAATGATATATATAGCAATAAAAAACATATACATAATAATCTATGCTTTTTTTAGTTCTCAATACTACTTTATATTGAAGTATAATTTATAAATTGTTTGGAATTTTCTATTTAATTCCATTTAACTAAGCTACATTTAAGTTTATGTTGTTATTTTTCTTTCGAAATTGGAATTTTATCATTGACTGACATATACTCAATAATTTAAACACATGCTATTTAACTATGTATATTCGATAATATCTTTTACAACATTACCCATGCAATGCAAACACTTGTATTAAAAAATTATTGTTACATATTATTATTTTTGGCAATTACATTATGTTTAAACTATCAAGATATTTTATTTAATATATAATATTTTTATATAAGCATCTTAATTTTAAATTATAGATCCAAATCTGTTTTTTAAACTGTTTTAATAAGAATTTTTTTTAGATATTTTGAAAATGAATTTTGAATTTCAAATTCCAAATTTACCGACTTATTCAAAATAACTTTTAATTTTTATATGATATTTAATTATTATATGTATATAAATAATTTTAAAAAAAATTCAAGAACATTGTGCATATAAATGGAAAAATGTGTTCGTTGTTGTGTAAATTCCAGCACCTATAAACATATATATTAACTATGTACAGTATTTATATATTGCACGTACACTATACACATGAGTATATTCAGATATCCTGAAAATTCAAGTTTATATTTAAAATAAATCCATTATTTAATTAAAGAAATAAGTAATATAAAATAAGATTTTATTTAAATACTATTTTGGATTGGATCTAAAATTAATTATATTTCATAAGCCCAAATTATATTTCCTCAAATTATTTTTGGTCGAAAGCTAGGAGTTGTGTGACTCGCGTTTGTGAACTCAACCCTTATTAATATTTAAACGTTTATTAAAGCATGTATGGATTTTGTTAGACCAAAATAATAGATACGAGTTTAGTGGCTTTTAAATTATTTGGCTGAAATCTAATTTCTTTTCATTTAAAGTGACTCCCTTTAGTAATGATATATTGCACATGTTTTCTCTTCGTCATCATTATATCACTTAAATATCTATAGCTCGGTCAATGGTTAACACTCTAATAATATTAATATTAAATTGAAGTGAAACAATAAATTTCATAGTTTAGTCCAATAATGTTTATCAATTAACCAATTTTCTTTACCCAAAGACTTTGACTTTAAGCTAATTACAAATTATGATGATACTAAGTCTATTCGAAGGAGACGAATCCTCTCCTAGATAGTGTTTACTTCAAGTGGTTAACTTATACCCATTAGCCATAATCAAAGTATGGTTTAGACATGTATGATTTATAGTATTTTCAAGTTAACAGACCATTAGACATCATCACGTGAAATCTTCTATTTGCATTTAACATATAGAAGAATCTCGGTGAGTTGTTTTGTAATTGTTCCAAAAAACTACACATAAGTAACTCCTTGGTGTCCCCTATGGTCATGAGTAATACACCATCCATCCTATAGGGAGAGTTATATACACTAATCTCAATGTATGTATCGATATCCCATTTTCAACAGGTCTTGACTAGAACATTCAAGAATAAGTATTTATTTATATGGTTCAATACTCATTGTTATGAAACATTCGTAATTGGAACCGATTATATACTTTTCTTAAGGATTTTTTACTTTTACATATTTAATGTATTTAAAATATTGTTTATATCCTTGTTAACACCAAAAATGGATCAACACCCAAGATTGATTTGTAGGTTACTTGTATGACCTAGATTTAAAAGATAATATTGAGAATAAAAGAAGTAGAATAGAGAGACACAATATTTTTATAGTGGTTCGGCAGTCTCTGACCTACGTCCACTTTTTAGTTTATTGATTAAGGATTTGAGATAGTTTGTATGGGATTACAAGTAATTAGAGTCACAAGTACAAGCATTTGATAAGTTCTAAAGCCTAAAACCACCAAAAGTAGCTGCTTTGGTGACTATTATGAGGAGGGAAGATGGTGAAGAGCAATGGAGTCCCAGATCCAGAGTGAAGAAGAAAAGGTGGAGAGAAGATCCTCTTTTGGTTGCACTATGGCTAGTATTTATAGGGAAACAAAAGTATTAGGTCAGAAGCCCGTTTGCAATAGATTCCAGACGCCGGCCCCAACTCACACAAGAAAACTCGGAGGAAACTGAGTTATAGAAATAATTCAGTACCGTGTCATTTGACTTAGTGCCGAGTTATTTTCTTAAGCGGAAATTTCTCCAACTTTCTGCACTACTCTTCTAACTTTATGCTGATGTGTCCCATGTTATTTTTATTGATTAATCTAGTGATCATTCCATCATCACTTGAGTTATTCTGCCACCTTACCTTTATTCTCTACAACCTGTTGAATTGGTTGTCCAAACTTTAGGAAAACACTTGATCAAGAGTGTAATGGGAAGATAATAACTCGCATGGAGTTAGAGAGGAGTTTTGGGGGGTAAATGACTCGGCCCAGAGTTAATAACTCAATGCTGAGTCCATTTTTTTGTGAAACTTCTCCGACCTATTTTTATGCTTCATCTAAGTGTGCCTCCAATATTTTGAGTCATTTTGTCTTCATTTTTCCTTTCTAACTACCAATGACTTCTGCTCGGTTAAAAACCTGGTTAACACTTGCTCCCTGGAGTATGCTCTCATTGCAAACAAAGCATGCTCTAGATCAACCTGAGTTATTTAGGTCTTCCACCGAGCTACTTGCCTCCCATCTAACCTAAATGCACGCCGATGACCATCCTCCAGTGCTACCTTCCTCAGCCTACTACTACCATCGCCCACCTACCACCACCTTCCAAAAGTGTCGCCACCTCTAAATCTGCTGCCTATTTGGCTCAGGTCCGATCCAATCCAAAAGCCTAGCCCCGATTTGTCTTAAATTGAGGTTCGGGATGAAGGTTTGTGATGGCGACGATGGTGATGGAAGTGGTTAATTGCAATTCGAAGGGAGATGGTTGAATTTTGGGCATGTTTGATCGGTGATGAAGCTAAGTTTCGATCCGATCGAATGCATGTGGTTACGGAGACAAGTCCTATTTTCCAGCTTCAATTGTCTCTCCTCGAGAATTTGGCCGAGTCTCTATCACCGTTTGAATTTCAATGTAATGATTTATTCTAAAATCGTATGTAGTGGATAGTTCAATTGTATTGTTTTTTTCGTTTCTGCACTTCCAGTGATCCTGAAAAGAAAAGCTTTTCAAGTCGCTCCGGACAACGGCACCATTATCGATTACCCATTGATAACGGTTAACTTCCAAAATATAATTTCAAAGTACGATACGGCTCGTTTTTCTAGCACAAGTGAGTTATGTGCATAGGATGATCTGTTTGTGGTGTACGGGACACTGGACTTGCATATCATAGATTAACACGATGCAATTCCCCCAGTTAATGCTTAGAATCTGATCGGTCAACTACACTGACAACCTTTGGATTCTAGGCGTTGGTCACACAGGTTTATTATTCAAAATAAAATATACCTGACTGTGTGGAATGCCAAGTTTTATTATCTAGAATGACTCGCTGATCACCCCGCCTTAAGTTTATTGAAGGAACATCCACTCCTCCTGAAGTTGGATCTTCTACAGCCCCTATTTCGCCATCTATTCCCATCGGGACAAGCCATACTAAAAATCCTAAAACCTAAAGTCAAATAGTTTAAGTTAAGCTGGTAGTTGGTCGGCTACCCCTGGGACTAAGGATCTTGAATAACCCGTCAGAGTAGGTGCCTTCAATCCTAACTGCAAGGTCGCTCTGAAACATTAGTCTTCAACATGGCATCCCTAGGGATGACATCCATCTGCCGACAAGGGCTGAATTCGCTCATAATCCCCCACCATACTTCATAACATGCAATTAGTATATGTGCCTAGGTCATTCCATCCTGCCATTCAATAGTTTTGTAATGATGGTGCTGCAAGATCTAGGACTAGCTCCTTCCAAGTCCACCCAAATGGCTATTCCCTTCTAAATTCGTTGTACATCCTTTTCATGAATAGACTCAATTGGCCTTCGAGATTCGATAAGCTAATTTATCTCCTGCAATTCAAGAAAAGGCGGGATTCCCCATCCTATCTGATTATAAAGGCCTAGAAGGGATGTAAAGTGATTTAAAAGCTCCAGAACAAGCATTCTGCCTTCAAAAACGAATATTTCGTTGTGTGATGTCTGCACGGTTTTAGCTGTCCGAATGCATGCTTCCTTCCCATGCTTATCACATGACAAAATTCCTGAGTTTCTAACTTGATATATGTTTCCTCATAAGCATCCCAACTCGTGACGATATAGAGGAGAACGAGAGAACATTCAATGCTGTGAAGGCAGTTAGATCCAATCAACACACCATTGCATTCCTTCTACAAATGACAATTTACGGCGGTGTGGTTTGCTTCACTATAACAGATTTGCCACTGCTGAGTCTTCATGGAGTAGCGGCTCCAGGGCTCATAACCATTCTTCTGTCCCTACTCATAGATCTGACGAGAATGTTGAAGGGGAAGTTGCAGGTCCTTCTGGTGTAGTTCATGTAGAGGAGCTCGTAATGAGAAAGCCTGAGGGCCTGTCAAAGTCGAAATTCCAAGTGGCGGAGATGAAGGCGAAAGGATGCCTCTGATCCCAGAAGAAGATGAGGGTTTCCCAAGGAGAGAAGGAAAGGAAGTGGTCGAGGAAGAAGAGGATGCCGGTGATAGTGATAGTAACTATTGCGCTAGCGAAGAAGGGAACAAATCATTTGGCGAATTGTCCGAGATGAGTGCTGATCTCCCTAGCTCGCCTCGCCAGGAACAAATTGCCATAGAAACTTTCAAGATGGTTGGAGATCAACCTGCATTGCCTTTAGTAAATTTTTTGCCACAATCCCACCCCATTAGCGACACCAGCTTAAGTGACATTAGTAAGATTAGCTTCACCATTACCGACATTATAGGGGATGTCTGTTCAGAATTCTCTCTATCGCCAGTGGGCTTTGTAAGCGAAGGTGGAGAGACTCCACTCTAATTTATTACCAATACAATTGGTAGAGTATTTAAGGGGTCATTCGCACTACACACTTCACTAGGATCATGGAAACTCATTTTTGCATTGAGTTTTTCTTCAAATTCCAATATTTATATTGTTTTCTTCTTTGTTTTAGGTTTCATGGGCCATGGTTATTATGAGAATTTTTCCCGCTATGTTAGTGCGCACAGAGGCTCAACTCCCAATCCGCATCCACCTTGCTGCTACGAGTCTAAGGAAGGGAGGTAAAGGAGGAAAGACCGTGAGTACGACGAAGTTCACAAGGATAACAGGGCCAACTCTACAGTTGTTCCTATTCATACTTGGTCGAATTTTTTTCAATCAACTGACATATGTGCCCATGTTCACAGGGCTAGATATTAGAATTCAGGCATCAACAGAAGATTGGATATATAGAATAATTCATTCGATTGCCCCTAATTTGATCTGTATGATAGTTCCTATCTCCGGGAACTACTGATCTACTGCTCGATTCCAAGCATTATATTTTTAGTGTCTCCAATTCTTGGCTGTATTCAAATTCTTCCAAGTTGACATCATCAGCCAATGTCAACCTGGATGTATTTATTGTAATGATGCATTGTCGTCATCTTTCGTTATAACAAATTCTTCCAAGTTCAGTGTTGAGATCCCAACTGTACACCAGCTTTAACCTTGGAAACTTATACAAGAACGGCTCAACTCTATGGACTTTTCTTTGACGTTGCCTATCTCCAAGCTATAGTTAATTCCTTCTATTATCGCCTATCTCCAGGCGATATCAAGCTACGAGAGGTTTGAGTTGATTTCTCAGTGACTCGGTGGTTTGGAGTTTCCTGGCGTTGCTGGGGAAACACAGGTACTTAAAAAGCAAGGATCGATTTTCACCGTTGATCTGGCGGTTTGAGTCGATTTTCCCGTCGACTGGGCGGTTTTGAACCTTCCCGATGTTGTTGGAGCAACATCAGTTTTCAGAAGGTTAGGATAGATTTTTCCCATCGATCTGATAGTTTGATTCAATTTTCCCCATTGACTTGGCGGCTTTGAACCTTCCTGATGCTGCTGGAGCAACGTCGTTTCTAAAAAGGTTAGGATCGATTTTCTCTGTCGATCCAACGGATTGAGTCGATTTTCCCTATCAACTCAGTGGTAATGAACCTTCCTAATGTTGCCAAAGCAACACTGGTTCTCAGAAGGAAGGGATTGATTTTCCTCGTCGATCCGGTGGTTTTCTTAGGAGAACATGGTTCCATTGGTTCAAGAAGCAAATTTTATTGATAAATAGAAGAAATGGCAAGTCCTACCTATTTATTATGCCCCCATTATCCCTGGATGGCTTATTTGCAAAAATAGGAAATATATAGATATCAAGTGTAGTAGTGCCACAAAAAGTCTCTGTTCTAGGCACGCGGGAAGGGAACTCCATCTATTGTAGCTAGCTTGAATGTTCCATCTCCAAAGCTTCTGGTCGACCACATACGGTCCTTTCCAGTTTGGGCTAAGTGCTCCTCTACTAGGAAGATTCGTTTTTGGATGAGATCTCCCACTTCAAAGGTACAGTTGTGAACCTTAGTGTTAAAGTGGCGCGCCACTCTTTTTTGGTGAGCAGTGACCCTTAGTTCAGCTTCTTCCCACTTCTTATCGATTTAGTTGAGGGACTTGAGCAGTAGCTGCTCGTTCTCTCTCTGATTGAAGTGTCTTCTGTAATGAGAATGGACTTCTAGTTCCACTAGGATTATAGCTTCTGAACCATATGCCAAGGTGAACGGTGAGTACTCGATCGTAGATTTGTGTGTTCTATTGTAAGCCTATAGTGCAAGTGGAAACTCATCAACCCAATTTCCATTAGCTCTAGTCAGCCGCTTCTTTATGGTAGATTTGATGATTTTGTTCACTGCTTCCACTTGCCTATTTGCTTGTGGGTGTGTTACCGTAGAAAAGCTCTTCTTAATCCGGTAATGCTTGAAAAAGTCTTTGAACTCACCACTCTCCAACTGAGTCCCATTGTTTGTGATTATTTTCTATGGTACTCCAAACCTGCAAATGATATTTATTTTCAGTACAAAATTTATTACCTTTTTAGTAGTAATCTTGGCAAGTGGTTCCGCTTTAGCCTATTTCGTAAAGTAATCCACTGCAACGATAGCATATTTGGCTCCTCCTTTTGCTATCGGTAGTACATCGATTATATCGATTCCCCAGATCACAAACGACCAGGGACTGACCATCTGTGTAAGTTCTAAAGATGGGCTTCTAGGAATCTCTGCAAATCTCTAGCATCGATCTCACCGTCTGGTGTAGTTTGCTGCATCTCGGATTACTGCTGACCAGAAATATCTATAGCGAAGTATCTTCTTCGCCAGTGTCTGTCTCCCGGTGTGGTCACCACTGCTTCCATTGTGAATTTCCATAAGGATCTTCCTTTCTTCATCTTTGGTAACACATCTGAGCAAGGGGGAGGAGAATCCTCTCCTGTATAGCACTATGTTCTGTATTATGAATCATCGTGCCTTTTGAAAGAGCTTCTTTCGCTCGTTCCAGTCTCTAGAGAGTACTCCCTTGAGCAGGTAGTCCTTTATTGGGGTCATCCATGATTCTACCTCTTCTGTAGTCTCCAAAACCCAATCAACATCCATTTGATTTATGCTAGGAGCAATCAACACTTTTACTGGAACCAATTCCATCAGCGGTGCTTCTCCGGAGCTAACTAGCTTAGCTAAGGAACTGACCTTCATATTCTCCTCTCTGGGAATGTGAAATAGCTTGTAGCATTCAATTTCATCAAGTAACTCCCAAGCTTTCGACAAGTAAGGGGCAAGTTTCGCACCCTTAGCTTGATATTCTCTTCTAACATAGCAGACGACTAGTTGGGAGTTGCTGTAGATATTCAAAGTTTTTATTCCCAACTCCTTCGCAAACTTTAGTACCGCTATCAACGCCTCATATTCCGTCTCGTTGTTGGTAGCAAGAAATTCCAGTTTCAATGCATAGTAGATTGATCGTCCTTCGAGAGTTTCAAGCACAACTCCTGCTCCTAAGCAGAATTTGTTTGACACGCCATCGACGAATAATTTCTAATGGGATACCATGACCATTATGACCTCCTCCTCCTCATCCCAAATAGTGAATTCAGTGATGAAGTCAGCCATTGCTTGTTCATTAATTGCTCTTCTGGGATGATAAGTCACATCACATTGGCTCAGCTCGATGTTCCACTTTAGAAGCCGTCCCAAAGCTTCGGGTCGATAGAGCACTTGTTTCAAGGGTTGATCCGTCAACACCTTGATTGTGTGAGCTTGGAAGTATGGTCGTAGTTTCTTAGATGTTATTAGCAAGCGGTATGCTAACTTTTCCAACATCGGATAGTTTTGTTCAGCTCCGATAATTCGCTTGCTAATGTAGTAAATGGGTCGTTGAACCCTAGCTTTCTTACATATAAGCGCTGCGCTTGATACGTGGACAAGTACCGCCAGGTAAATGAATAAGTCCTCTCCATCCACCGGTTTGGATAGGACCATTGGTGTCTCCACATGTCGCAATAATTCTTCGAAAGAAGTCTGATAGTCCTGATTCCATTAAAAATTCTTCTTACCTTTCTTTAGCGCATTAAAGAATGGTATACATTTATCCATCGCTCTAGAGATGAATCGGCTTAATGCTGCTATCTTTTCATTCAAGCTTTGTGATTCCTTCTTTGTCATCGGGGCTCTAACATTCCGTAAGGCGGTAATCTGCTTCGGATTGGCCTCAATGCCCCTTGCATTTACAATAAAACCAGGAAACTTTCCTAATGCGACTCCAAATGAACATTTAAGCGGGTTCAATTTCATTTCGTACTTCTGGAGGGTCTCAAACATCTTCGACAGATCATCTAGATGATTTCTAAACACTCGCGACTTCACTAACATGTCGTTGCATAAACTCCATTGCTCGTTCGATCTGATCCTTAAACATTGTATTCACCAGTCTCTGGTAAGTAGCTTCGACGTTTTTTAGACCGAACAACATTACACGATAGTAATATAGACCCAAGTCTATGATGAAGCTAGTGTTCTCTTGATCTAGTTCATGCATTATAATTTGATGGTACCTTGAGTAGGCATCCATAAATGAGAGTAGTTCATTCCTCGCGGTTCCATCAACAAGCTGGTCAATCCTGGGTAACAGAAAGCCATCCTTCGGGTAGGATTTTTTCAAATCTGAGTAGTCAATACAAGTTCGCCATTTCCCATTCGAATTTCGGAACAACATAGGATTTAACACCCATTCAGGATATGTTGTGTCGTGGATGAAGCCGTTGGCCAATAGCTTATCCACTTCTTTCTTTTGTGCAGCAGATCACTCCGGACCCAGGTTGCGTCCCTTCGGTCTCACTAGCGTCAACTTGGGCTCAATGTTAAGTATGTGATAAGCTATCTCCAATGATATCCCACACATATCAGAATGTGACCAAGCGAATACATCCAGATTGACACGAAGAAAGTTTATCAATTCCTTTCATAGCTTGATTCCAAGCTGCAAACCTACTTTCAAGATTCGAGTTGGGTCATCCATGTCAATAGGGATAGCCAGCGTAATCTCTGCCGGTGCTGCTCGCATTTCCCCTGAACTCTTCTTCTTATGGTACATAGCTTTGTTGAAGCAACTATGGTTCCCGAGCCAGGGGCGGTTCTGTAATTGCTATGCTTGCAGTTCTTGAATATGGATAGTCTTCCCCGCATTCTTTCCCTTTTCACGGTGTTTAGCTTCACATACTTCAGCAACATAGTATTCCCTTGCAGCAGTTTGTCTCCTTTTACTTGTATTACCCCATTCTCCATTGGGAATTTCATCGTGAGACACCATGGAGCCAAAGCCATGGAGCCAAAGCAATTCTAAAGTTGGAAAGGGCCGATCGGCCCAAGGACGCATTATAAGCAGAATACTCATCAATAATCATGAAGGTTTGGAAAAGAACCACCCTCCGTTCTCCTTCTTTGAGGTCTACAGGTAGGTCGACCATTCCAATCAGTTGTTTAGGTTCACCTACAATACCCTACCTAAATCTTTATTTTGTAAGCGGTCACATCCTTCATGCTAATCTTCATTTGATCGAACGTTTTTCAAAATAGGATATTAACTGAACTTTCATTGTCAACCAATTTGATGCACAACTACTGGCCCAATCACGACTGTTATTACCATTGGGTCGAGGGTTGGTGCTTCTATGCCTTTAGTGTCTCGATTACTGAACATAATGTCATCCGTAATCATCCTTTGTTGCTTGGCTGGAGCTCCATCTTCGATGTCATAGCAACTCTCCTATAGTGCATGCTTTAAAGAACTAGCTTGTCATACCATCTCGCCCCAACTCTTCTACGCTGGGTGAGGTCCTCCAGTAATAGTGTTTATGATCAGTCTTCCGTTTGTTCGCTTGGGCCCTTCTTCGTTGGGTCCAAGATGATTTCCTTGAGCATTCTGCCCTTGGGGTCCAAAAGATTGTTCGACGTTTTGCGGTTTCTTCACATATTGCTGGAGCCTATTGTTTCTTATCAATTCTTTAATTAAATCCTTCAGATGTCGACATTCATTCTGTTATGCCTGTGGTTTCATGGGAGCAACAATACTTCCCCAACCTTTTCGGTTGCTCGGTCGCTTCCCTTTTGGGTGTTTTGTTATACCACTCAGATCCCTGAGTGGCAAGATAAATGTTTTCCAAACTGTCATTCAACGGCATATAGTTCTCGGATCTTAGATTCCTTGGACGCTTCATGTCCCGTCATGCCTACCAGAATTCTAATTCCTCTTTTTCTGATTTGCACTTTCCCTGCATTTCCTACAGTAGTTCTAGAACCATTTCCATCCTATTTGACCACGACGTTATTCTGAATTACCTCTTTCGACTGCTCATCGACGGGCTTGCCTTCAACCATATTTTCTTCTTCCAATCTCAAAAACCGATTTGCCTTTCGATGGAATTCCTCCATGGTAGTTGGTTGCTTCATTTTTATCCATCTACCGAAATCCATGTCCAGGTGAATGCCCTAGAAAAGTGCCATGAATACAAGATCTTCCTTCGAATTACTAATTTCTGTAACGTCAATGTTAAACCGGTTCAAGAAGGTTTCAATGACTCCTTAGGTCCTTGTGACAGGCCAGACAACGGCAAACGTCCTTCGATCGTGCCATGTGGATCCTGAACTACTCCAGAAACTCCTATGCCAACTCATCAAACGTCGATATGGATTTAGGCACAAGTCTAATAAACCACATCGAAGTGACTCCTTCTAAGAAGATAGGGAAACACCTACAATGAACAACATCCGTAGCTCTAGCTCCATGCATATGCCATTTGTATTTGAGTATGTGTTGTCTGGGATCAGTAGTTTCGTTGTAGGATGACATTGTTGGCATGGTGAACTTCGGGGATATTTTTCTCTCAGAACATTTTCAATAAATGGAGTTCAGCTTAGTGCGGAACCTCGGTCCTTATATTTCCTACCTCTGCTTTCCTCCACCAACCGTTTGACCATGTCAACGATATACTCCTCGTTGGTGCGGTAATCTGTAGGTCGACTATCGAGGGCTGCACCGAGTGTTAGACTCCACAAACGATCTCAGCTTGCCGACTGAAATCCAGGTTCTCCATTCTCCGATGCCACACCTGAAGAGTTTCGTTGGTGTCCGGTTGGTCTTGCTGTGGCAGTTTAAACTCTAGTTCCAGCATTTTGTCCCTTAACACTAGTATACAACCCATCATCACCATCATCCAGTTGCATGTCATCATCAGAGTTAGAAACCAGCAATGCATCTTCCTCCTGAGTATCAGCAAGTGGGACATTTGGGTCGGTACCGAGTTGTTTTCTTATAGGGGAGGAACGCTTCTACTTCCCCCTACAAGTCCTTCTATAGCTTTACTGACTTTGAATTTCTATTTTTACTTTCCATCTCTCCTATTTAAGCCAAATACTGAACTATTCTCTTATTCTATGTAGGAGAAGTTTCTCTTCCAACTCTCTTGCTAGTTCGGGGTTGAAGATTGAGCAAAGCGTCCATCTTGCCCATGAGACCTATTTGGCTATCCGCCATCTTTTGGTTAAGTTCATGGATAATCTTATCAAACTCTCCACTAGTTACTACTTCATGTTGAGTAGAGGATCCATGAATTGCCTGTCGATTGTTTACTTCAGTTTGGTGAGCATTCCCTTCATCACCACCAGCCAGATCCTGAGGATCTATTGAATCTTCTTGATGCCATACTTTTTTTTCAATAACTCTTCAATTTCTTCAAGCAAGTTTTCCGGATCTAACTACCGAATCTCTCCAAATCCACAATAGCAAGTCAGATCTAAGCCTGGATTCAGTTTTCTTAGTGAAAGCATCAAAATGTTGACATCAAAAATGGATCAACATCCAAGATTGAGTTGTAGAGAACCCGTATGACCTAGATCAAGTAGATAGTATTGAAAATAAAAGAAATAGAATAGAGTGACACAAGATTTTTATGGTGGTTCGACAATCTTTGACCTGCATCCACTTTATAATTTTATTGATTAAGGATCTGAGATAGTTTGTATGAGATTATAAGGAATTAAGTACAAGAGGTTGACAAGTTCTAAAGCCTAAAACTGCCAAAAGTAGCTGCCTGGGTGACTATTGTGAGGAGGGAAGATGGTGAAGAACAATGGAGTCCCAGATCTAGAGTGAAGAAGAAAGAGTGGAGCGAAGATCCTTTTTTGGTTGCACTATGGCTAGTATTTATAAGGAAACATATATACTAGGTCAGAAGCCTCCTTATAGTAGAGTCCAAACATCGGCTCAAGCTCACACAAAAAAACTCGGAGGCAACCGAGTTATAGAAATAACTCAATATCGATTAATTTAACTCGGTGCCGAGTTATTTCCGTAAGTGGAAAATTTCCAAGTTTCTGCACTACTCTTCTAACTTCATGTTAATGTGTCATATGCTATTTCATATATTATTGGTTGATTCTAGTGATCGTTTCATCATCGCTTGAGTTATTCTTCCATCTGAGCTTTCTTCTCTATAACCTTTGGAATTGGTCGCCCAAACTTTAGGAAAAACACTTGATCATGAGTGTAACAGGTAGATAATAACTCGCATGGAGTTGGAGAGGAGTTTTAAATGGGAAAAAATGACTCGGCCCCGAGTTAAATAACTCAGTGCCGAGCTATTTGCTTAGCCCATTTTTTAGTGAAACTTCTCCGGGCTATTTTTATGCTTTATCTAAGTGTGCACCCAAGATTCCAAGTCGTTTCGTTTTTGTTTTGTTGTTCTAACTACCGTTGACTTCTGCTCGACTAAAAACCTGGTTAACAATCATAATAACACAATATATACCATAGAAAATAAAATCAAAAGGTACTTTATTTTGAACAAGATTCACTATAAGAGTTAAGTTATATAATCAAATTACATAATTGCCTATTAGGCACACCCTTAACTCGATCTCTTTGTTAATGCAATTTTATTGAGGTTTATGGAGCCTCATGTATGGAGGTGTGTTGTATGAATTTATAGAGTTGTTTTAGCCGAGGTTATAATTTTCTAGTGTGGGAATAGTTTGATGATGTTTTATTATTGAGAAACCATGATGTACTTAGACTATTTGAGAAAATGTTTGAAAGGTAAATAGAATGTGAATAATTCAGTGAGAGAAAATGTTTAAAAAACTATTTGAGTAACCATACTTGTTGAATTATGTTGTTTATTTTGTAGTTTTATTTATGGTTATTTTATTGCAATTGTAATTATAATGTTTTTACCTATAAACTAGTTTGTATTATGTTTAGCACAATCCAATTTCTACTGTAATTTGAAGAAAGGCTAATTCTATTTGTATACCTAAATTTTCTTTACATACACCGAACATTTTTAAAAGAAATTAAAGAGAAAAATACCCTTATTTACTCAGCAATAAGTAATACATTCTAATTCTTTTACTTTTTACTACTTAGAACCCTAAAATCATAATTAACCCAGTAAAATATAATAAATCAAATTCTTATTTTCTAGCAATAAAAATGATGAATAGAGATCGGTTTAGGGTTATAATCAAAAGAAAATTATGATTTTGTAGTAGAAATAGAAGGGGATTATGATTTTGAAGCAGAATCTGAAAAGGAGATAAAAAAATTTGTTTTTCCCTTTTTTTTCTACAGCAGGGGAGGAGGTGCTTGAATTTGTGAAGAACACAATGTTAGTATGTGGTACATAAAAAGACAACATAGAGAGCCAACTAGGATTTATATTTTTCTTATCGTTTCCCTACTACGAATATTTTTTTACTTGTACTTGCCCCACTAGACAACGTGATTTTTGTTAGGGTTTATATCTGAATTCTGGAAGTGAAGGGAAATGAAATTGTAAATGATTAAGAGTTACTGAAGGGTAGAATTGGAAATTTCAATGTGTATGTAAAATAAAAAAAGGCATAGACTATTTTGTGCTAAATTTGGATGTGTGTAAAGCAAATAGGTGTATCAATAGAACTAGCCTTGAAAGAATTAACATTATACTTAGTGAAAAACAATTTATATAGTTCTTATCAAAGTTAGGTTGCATCATATATAGTGTAACCCAATTATTATAGTTCTTCATCATGATTGGATTAAAATATGTATATTGCATCCAATTTGATTGTCTTGTAAATTATAATCCAAATTTGTATATTAGGATTGACTTGCATCAAAATAGTGTAATCTAATTGTTATCTTTCTTTTATCAGAATTAACTTGCATCATTGATAGGCACGCCAAATTTATAATCCTTTTATCAGGGCTGACTTACATTATACGTAATGAAAGTCATTTTTTTACAGTTTTGTACGAGGATTGGTTTGCATTATGTATATTGCAATCCAATTTGTATAGTTCTTTACCAAAATTAACTTGTATTATATATAACAATCCAAATTTTATATTTTTAATTAATATTTAGTTGCATTGCATATCGAGCACGAGTTAACATCTTAATGAAATTTGCCTGCTTTTTTATGTAATGCAAACCAATTTTTGCTATACTTTCTTGGTATTGAGTTGCATTATGTATAGTGCAGTTCAATCGCCTATTATAATAAAATTTAATTTGATAATATATTCCTTTTTAAATTTTCACTTTTTAAAATGTGATAATATATATTGTATTTCTTTTCGGTTGAGAAAATAAATAAATAATTTAGGGATGTTTTGACCATTTTTGAGTGACAAAGCCTTGAGTTACATCAGGAGTATATAAGCTTTATTTAAAAAAAAAATACTTTTTTTATATAAAATATTATCAAATATATAAACAATATTATTTTTAATTTTCAATCTAAGTTAATAAAAAGAAAAAAGTATTATTGAAATATGGTTATTGGAAATCACACCTTTAGGGAGCGTTCACGAACAAGAAGTTGGCTAGACGGACATCGTTCGAGAATATTTACGTCCAATGTAACACCATTAAGTTCGGATGTAAATATTATGTCAGCTAAGAGTTTTTCCACTTCAAAATGGAGAGGATTTATCAGACGTAAAATTTACATCCAAGAAATCCCCTACATAAACCCCCACATCTCATACTCGGTTCAAAACATTCTCATTCTTTCTTCCTTATATTATTTCCAACAATGTTCAGATTCGATTTTGCATATAATAATTTAGAAAATGATTTGGAAAACTCGAACAACTCAACTAATAGCGATGATATATCATATTCTAATGATTTAGATGAGGATGATTGTGACGATCTGCCTTTCTTACAACCAAAGACGACACTTAATACTTCATCGATATTCATGTGCCGATCATCTAAGTGTCTGAAAGACAGGTCATGGAGTAAGGAAAATAAAAGATAAGGAAACAAATACAGATTTTTCTCACAACGTCAGAGTTATATAAACATCATCACAAAATAGTACATATGGCTACTCCAAAATGTTGCATCAAAGTTACAACAAGTACTATTCCCAACAAGGATAGCTATATCAACCCGCCCAAACTACTAATACATAATATGCAGTCATAGTGGAAATATAGACAACTACAAGATGATGATGAAAGCTCCTACTCCACACTACTTCCCAAAATGCTCTAAAGAAACCTAACTAATTGGCTACTCATAAAAATCTGAGTATCCAAGAGTTAAGGGAAAGAAATAAAACTCCAGGTCAGACATGAGTCTGGTATAAATAAAGCACAAGTTTAACTTTATAAAAACCTTCAAACCAAAGGTATCCCGTAAGACCACACTGCATATAAACACGGATGGGTTTTACCTTACGATAACCAAAACATTTCTATATAAAATCCTTTGATATTATCATACTGTCTAAGTTTAAATTAAATATGGAATCATAGCCGAATTTTATTACATTAACTAAATTCCAGCATAATAGGTATACAATTAAGTCTGAAAGCTCGTATTGGAAAATGGATTCCAACAGATGGCAAGGTAAGGGACTACCTTCCTACAATACACCTCTAGATAAAATGTACCGAGGGCTACAAACGCATTTGTCCCTCTACTAACACAGAACCGACCTATTCCTTACTGGATAGTACCGAATATGATCACCCCTTGGTTGCGATCAACAACCATAAAGGGATCCCCAAGCATACATAAACCATAAATATTGCTCTAGATTAGACGATGATCATACCCAAATGGGCGCGACCCACATAGCCCTGTTGCATCTATCTTGTTTTAACTACTCCGGCGTGTGAGGCACGAGGCTACGCGTTTACCTTTCCTCCTAGTAGACCATCTTGGAATGCTAATACTGCCCTCCATACAACAAATGCAATGATACATTCATCCATACAAGTTGTTCCGGGATCGAAATAAAATTCAACAATTACTATCTTCCATTTTGGAATCACCCTCAAGAAGAATAGTATAGCTCCATAACTTACTTCATAACGATCCATCGCGAATGTTATTAGTTTGGAGTAGTTTAGATAAATCATACTTATCCGGAAACCGATGTCTTCGAACTAAGCGGTAAGTCCCGTCTAACTCAATTTCGGTTCTTTGGAAGTATGCAACAAGTATTCGAGTCCTCACTGGGAAACTTGAATATACATAACATACTTCTTGAGATAAAATAGATCAAGTTATTGATAGCCAACAAACTGCTATCTAGGGTAATTATACAGAGTTCGCATATGGATAACCATATACTTAATTAAACATGACCCATTGATAAAAATTAACCCTTCCATATCTATCACGTTTTCGATCTTTTGACCTTACTCTATCCCTCACCTAGAAATAAATTCTAGATCTCATAGATAAAGGATTAACCTACTCATCGATTTTTAGTGCTACATTTGAGATGACTTACTCCCAAAAAAATGTGTCACCACATTAGTATTGGTTTCATATTTGTTTGGGTTACTTAAGGGTAATCGACAAAGAAATCTCTTACCCCGAAAGAAGTGATCCAAAAATGGATTTGAACTGAAGTTATTTAAAACACTTTTGTAAAAGAAAGCCGCTTTTAAACAAAACCCGATATTAGAAATAGAATGATTTTAAAATTTAGAAACCTTTGTTAATTAATTAAATAATAAATTAAACTGTTATTAAATAATAATTAAACCTTAATTAAGTCCTAATTTAAATGTTAATTAAGTCCTAACTTAATTATTTCCTAACTAATAATTAAACCTTTTATTAATAAATAAATAATTAATAATTAATCTTTAAATAAACAATTAAATAATAATTAATCCCAAATTAGTAATTAAATAATAATTAACTTTTAATTAAAAATCTAATTATAATTATCTTATTCGATTAACACTTAAGTATTAATTACATTGTTAACTAATGATTAAGTACTAATTACCTTACTTAATTAATTAAATAGTCATTAAATAAATAAATAAATAAATAAATACTTATTATTACAGAAAATATGTTTTAAAACATTTTCCAAAAAGTTTTCTAAATGAAAACACTTTTGGATTTCAAAATGAGTTCGTTTCACGAACTGCACCCATAGCGACTATCGCTATACTACCCGTAATTTTCAAAACTTGAAATTTCCTTTTCTAAGTCTTTCTTTAAAACTTTAACTCTTGGAAATAAAGGTATATCCTTGGAAACTAAACAAAGTTTTTAACTTGAAATGATTTTGAAAATTTAAAACTAAAACCATAGTTTTTACACAAGGATTCTATGTCGCTTAAACAAGTAAATGTGCTAACTTTCTTAGCATAGAATCATGTATTCATGACCATAACATACATAATCACATCACAAACATATGCATGCCATAACCAACATATACAAGGAAAGATTATAACTTGTAAACTAACTTGACTTTTGACTTTTAACTTTTAAATTCAAATCTATACATCATCACATCTAAGCACTTATACATACATACGAATCAACATTTGTTTTCACCCAATAATCATCACATTTAATAACCGAGTCAAGAAAAATATAAGTTTTAAAAATTTAATTAGAGGCGAGGAATTTACTCACCAAAAGTTGACTAAATCAAGGTAAATTCTCCTACAACTTGACTACGACTAAGTCTTCGCTTTGGAAAGATGAAGTTTTCTGTGGCTTAAGGGTGCAAGAGTGTTCGGTCTAGGTGGGAAGGAATGCACATCAAGATGGTGGAGAGTAGTGGAACTTGTTTTGGAATGGAAAAGTGGAGTCGAAATGGTGGAAGAGTATTTCAACAAGTTTTAAAAGTGATAAAAGCTAGGTTTTTAAAATTTAAATTTTTTTTGAAACCATTAACGAGTTCATGAAGCTTGGAAACAAGAATGTAAGTTTTTGAAATGGAGAATGAAATGATAAAATGAGAAGGAGGAATTTTGAAAATTGTTTTTATGTAACATGAAATAACTAAATTACTAAATTAGCCTTAAGTACATAACCTCCCCTCTAAGCTTGCTACCTCACTACCCTTGTCCCTCTCCTCCTTTCTCACGTGAATCTTGCCCCCTTCCCTTAATTTGATGAGCCAACATGCATTTATGATTTAGGTGCTTAATGTTTTTAGGGAAATGACATTTTATGCCACTTTATTTTACATATTTATTTTGTTTTTAAATTTACATAATATGTCACAACATATCCTTTTATATTTCTTAAGTGTGCGTGTATTACAAAACCTAACTTGTTTATAAATGTGGTCGTATGTTAACTCAAATGTACACAGCGTTTTCCAATAACTTTAGGCATCGAAAAGTCGAAAATTCGAAAAACGATTTCTAGTTACATTTTCTATTGGGGTTTTGGACCAAAGGTCCATATTCTCAAAGCCCATGCACAAAAGTCCATAGTAATAAACTCATGTAAATTAGGTCCCTATTTTATTATTTTTTACCAAATTGTCCCCTTCTAGAAAATCGACCCAGCATTGAAATCTGGAGCAAAAGTAGCATAAATTAGTCAAAAACTAAAAATAGGGACCAAATTTTCATAACTTTTTCGGGAGGGACTTTTCTTCCGTCATCTTCCATTCTAGGGACTTGGCAGCCGTTCCTTGTTTTCTATTTTTCTTTGAGCTAATTATTTTTGTAAACAAATTTGGAAAGCTGTTTCACCATCACTGGTTGTTATCCATATTTAAAGTGATAAATTCTGGGTCGTTACAATGATCACGATGTCGCTTCTATTGATGGAATAATGGTCAATCATACTCAATTAATGCCTACTCCACATCATATTTCTTCTTACACTGGTCGAATATGGGTTGATTTCAACTCAAAAAATAGACGTATTTGAAACGATTGGAATGTTTTATTACATGATAAGTCATGGAGCATCACAAATGTTGATAGGTGAAATTTTTAACCGATCCATTGGCCCCATTAGTTTATGTGTTTCTAAGGTTTTGTGTAGTGTCTTACTTTTGGTCAAAGGTAATATTAAATCAATAGATTTCAATAAGTTACTAATGAAATTAGGTATAATACACGCTACTATCATTTTTTTCGAAATGCTATTGGAGCTAAAGAAAGAACACATATTCCTACGAGGGTTAGTAAAGAAGAATTACCGACGTTTATAGGTAGAAAGAAGTTTGCAACACAAAATATTCTTGTTGCCGTTAATTTTGATTTACATTTAGTTTCATAATGTTTGGTTGGGAAGGCTCTGCCGATGATAGTAGATTGTTAAGTCATTATATTGAAGAAGTTGAAACATTTCCATATTTGCCACCCGGTAAGTATTACCTTGTACATTCAGAATACAATCTTAAAAATGGTTATTAACCACATTATCATAATAAACGCTACCACTTTTCAGGCTTTCAACAAAGGCAGAATGTTACAAAATCGCGTAATGAAATTTTCAATTTTAACATTTTAGTCCGCGCATGGCCGTGAAAAGAGCATTTGATATTTGAAAAAATAAATCAACATTTTACGAGTTATGCCGACTTAGAGTTTCGCCAAATAAGCACAGTTTGCCATTGCAAGCTGCGTAATCCATTATTTTATTAGAAAATTCAACGGTATAAATCCTGATTTTGAAGAAATAGTTAATGAAGAAGTTTCACGAAGTTATGCTAAAAATTGGCGTAAACATTTTCAACACAACCTTAATGCTGCAAGTTCATCAAATATACAACAGATTGTTGCAACAGATGATGAAACTAGAGACCCTTTGATTGTTGTAGGACGACGTATTGTTTTAATGTTGTATTTCACTTAAACTTCTATGTACTGTTGCGTTTCAATCTATCTAAATTATAAAATATTAATTGGTAATTATTATTTATTAATAATTAATAATTTTAGTTAGTAATTATTATTTATTAACAATTAATAATTTTAATTATTACAAAATTAAACTAAACTATCTTCACGTAAAAAAATACAAACAATTTTTTCATCTTACCCAACTTATAATCAAAAAGGTTATCCGCAAACATTCAAACCTTTAGGCAAATTTGTCCGCCCATGGATGATTAAACCAACTTCTTTGGTTTCAAGAATCTAATAAGTTATTTCTCTACTAATCCAGCTCTAAATGCGATGGACCGTATCTCTCACCTCAGTAAAATACTCGCGCATATCTGTTCCATAAATAAACTCCTCCTCTCTTTATTACTCTGGTCTTTCCAAACAGCTAAAATTATATCTGCTTCATAATTGTGGCCGTACGACAAAGAGGAAGTGTAGTTAATGAATAACCGATGAAGATTTTTTCATATTTATAATCGGTTAGTTGAGCATGATCCAAAAGACCGCGATCTGGAATAAAGTTCTCCAAATCAGAAATTTTGTGCAGGTAGTGCCTTTGACTCATTCATATTCTTAATTATACGTTCTTATTTGATGTGATCGGGAATTAAACTTTAGATTCGTACTTGGGGTAGTTATAAGGATTCAAATTTCAATTTGTCAGGGTGAATATTAATTAATTTTGGAATATTTTGGGTTGTTAAGTTTTCAGCATTTGGCGTTAGGTAACGGTAGGTTGAAGAAGCAATCATTGAGACAATTGCTTTGGTATAAAGGGATTGTATATTGGACGTATGCTAGCATAGATTTAAATGGTATATGTTGTTTACTGCAGTGCTCTAATTTTTTTGTTATTTCCTTTGGTGTGTTCAGTATAACACTTAATGTAGTGTGTTTTTTCATTCTATTTTATTCAACAGGGTTTCTTTTTGCTAGCTTTAGCGTTATTAGAAAGAAAAGCGATTTTACAAGTCAATAAGTTGTGTACCACCGCTTCATATAACTAATTGGAGTTTGAAAGTTTGTCCATTGGTGTTGAACAAGGTTTATTATGAGCATGGTTGACCTCTTCAGAGATGGATTGAGGTAACTTAGATTTTGGCTGCTTGCTTGAAAGATTATCGTTCTTTTATGAATAGAAGTGAGAGTCCAGAAAATTATAGTTGCTCATATAGTTTTGTTTTAAAATTTGTATGTCTTTTGCTCATATAGTTTTTCCTGTGCAAATATCTTTATCACCTACAATACCTTGAAAATTCGATTTATATGGCATATTAAGTGAAGTATGTCGCTGTATCTTAAGTAGCAATATAGTTAGTGAGTGTGTTTCCCCAATCAATTGAGAATGAATGTTTTGGACATTTTGATTACATATAACTGAGTGTAGGTGGTTTATCATTCACTCATCCATAGTTATTAATGGCGGCGCGAAGCCTCCTTCGAGCCTTAGCGCATGGCGCGACAAATGGCGCACGTTTTTTAATTTACGGTGCATGTTTACAATTTTTTTAATAAATTTAATATATATATATATATATGTAACAATTAATTTAAAAAGTTCAATATAATTTATATTTAACATATGTAATAAAGATATTTTGACAATTTGAAAAAACCATCATCAAATGTAATGTTATAACTTATAAGCATAAAATTTCAAGCATAATAGTCTTTAAAATTAATACCCAAGGTAATAGTTCATATTATCGATAAACTAGAAATCTGAATTTGATTCAGGATTCAGCTATCATATTTTCTAAGTTAATATCTGCATAATCATATTCATAAGGTTCAACATATTCCTCGTCTGTCTCATATCGATTGACAATTTATTCAGTGCGACCGTAATAGGAATAGACTTATCGAAGTTCGTTGGAGACTAAAAAACATCCATTCGAGACGATTTGTTCGTTGCAACAGTAATTAGAACAAATAGTTTGAAGTTCAAAGTTCGTTCGAGATTAATTCAGAGAATGCAACGATATTATTTATTCGGTGCAACGGTGGTAATTAGACCTATCGGATCGTATATGGACCCGACTCTGTTTGTCTCGATTCTAGTTAGGTTGGGTTTTGTCGAGTCTAATTTGTATATTTTAAAACTTTGACATGACTCGAGATTCGATTTAGATCGGATCGGTTCAGATCTAATTGGGTAATAACACTAAAAAGTATATACATTCTCGCTTTTTTGTCTAATTTTTGGGGTCGAATCGGTTCTTCATGTTATTTTTCATCAAATAGACCCGACTCGGGACTCATCGGATTCAAGTTTGATTCAAATCGGTTTGGTTTGAAATTGTGAATTTTGGTTTTAATTGCTCATCATAGTTCGATGCGGCAATAATCTTTATTAATAGTCGGCTTGAAAGCGCAAACTTTTGGTCCGACCGTAAACTTCCGAAATTAACCTTTACTCATATATAATTTAATGCTCATCTAACAAGTAAATCCACTTTACAAATTCAACACGTATCTTTACAAATATTAATAAATATTAATTTCACTTGAAAATATGACCTGATAAATAGTTTTTTTTTACAAATTCAGAATGCTCAAATATAATCAAATCTTAATGTCACTTTAAAATAAGATATAACAAATGAAATTCCTTTACAAATTCCTTCTTTATTAACTAATAACAGAAATATAAATTCAAACTACAAAAAAAAAGTAGATACTGAAACTTAAAAATAAAAATTGAAACAAACTATGCATGAGTTCAACGCAAAGTACGACTAAATATTTTTGAAAATTATTTTTTTGAGTGTTTTGAAACATATACAATTTGTAGAACCACTCACGCGCGAAGCGCGTGCCGTGACGCTTGTATAAATAGATAGTTCAAAGTTTGTTAGAGATTAGCTCGAAGTGTAATCGTATCATTGTATAAAAAATATATAACACTTTCAACCATTTTTGGAGATTATTTTGGATTGTGAAAAATGAAAAAAAAAGTTAAAAAACAATAAAATTATGAAAAGGCGCGTTCATGTGCACCGTGCCATATGGAAGAAAGACAGAAACGCCGCGCGTTGCGCCGTAGCGCGCCTTTCATAACTATGGACTCACCCAAGTTATATATTAATCCAGAGACATAGTAAGTGCTTGTTATTGCATAGCAAGTCACAAATTTCATTTCCATAATGTTGATCCTCAACACACACACACAAAAATCTATGCTTTATCTAGTATTTTCTACTACCATGATGTCTTTTTGATGGTTGACAATACTATTGTAGTGCAACTGCACAACACCAAACTAATCTTCTCATCTTTTATGTCAGGCTTCAGTATTATGCTGCAGTTTGCTCATGAGACAACTGGAATGCCATGTACTGCAGTTCATGCTCTGTTTTTACAGTTGTATAGTGTTATCATTTCATATACATGTGATGCAATTTGCATTAAAATAGGAAGTAACAGAAGGTTATTCATCACATTCTGAATATTATTAGTTCATTAAGAGTGTTGCAGCAATTATAATCAAACCATATGGGCGATAAGCGATCTCAAAAAACACCAGGGCAGCACTGTTCCCCTGTCATGTTTCCAGTGAAAAAAAGCAAAACAAAATCAGCCAAAAAAAATGACGTGAATGCTGTTGGTGATGATTCAGCAGAAATAAAGGCTTCTTGTGAACATAGAATTGATATTGGAGATGAAAACTCTGATTTGATAGGATATAATGTTTTCTTAGGGAAGCTTTCCTTCGTCAATAAGTTCAAAATCATAAGTAATGATCGGCAAGATGGCATGAATAGTTCAATTGTGGAAGCTAAAGATGCCAAACTTTCAAGCAAAGCATTAGTTTGGAGCTCCCTTACTCTTTATCTTGAGGATGTTATATCTGTAAGCTCTATTTTTCACAGAAAAGCTTCTTATATGTATATAAAATAACTGTCTAATGAACTGGTCAGTTGTCATGATTCTAGACTTCACACTATTGTTAGCTCTGGGCCTTGTTTGGCTTTCTAGATTATCAATAGCTCTAGAAGTTGCCTTAGGAAAAGTCTAACCTAAATAATTCAATCCTGATTTGAACCACTTTGAAGTTAGGGTAACCACAGTTACTTAAAATAAACTTGTACTTCTGTATTATGTATTCTCTAATTGAATAATATAATTATTTTTTCAGCACAAAACCTAATACTTTATTGCAGAACCATAGAGTGTCAGTCGAAGCAGAATATGGCCACACAATATAAATTCTGATGTACTATAGTTAAAATAATTCGAACTACAATACCCTTGTTTGTTTGTTTGTTTTTTTTTGTTTTTTGTTTTTTTTACTGATTCAATCTTTTCGAGTTGCAATTTCAATTGTATAGCGAATACTGTTAGTAGGAAGTTTGGACGAAACTTTTTTAGCTAGGTAATTAATACCAATATTGGTAAAATATTGATCAAGGATTGATCGCAAAATTCTGAAAATATTGGGGGTACTATTGGAGTAACATCCGTATGTTTGTTTGGAAATTAAAATAATAGAATAATAACAAAAGATGTAAATATTTTTACACTTTAAACAATTGTTAGATTGTTTGATAGTAATACAATATGTAGAATTTGCATATCCTCTAGGATTTTGTTGAAATATGAGATGCTTATGTAATTTTTATGTACTGCAAAATGATGATGTTTGTCTATTTTTCACCTATATTTGCACTTAACATCGGTTTAGTATGGCCGGATTATCGACCAATATCACGATATTTTATAAAGTATATCGCTGACTGATACTTTAAACGTGTTTTAAAAAAAACATCGCTTGGAGTCCAATATATTGATCATATCACGATATGAACTACGCAGATATTTAGGATAGTAATTTTTGGTGAAAAATGTGTCATCGATAATTTTTGATAAAGTAATTTAATGCTCTTATGTTATCTATAATGCAGGTGTCATACAGTCCTGGTTTACGGCATTTTACACTGCACACATATGTCTACAAGAAATCACGGCTATCTTGTATTGTCAAACCTAAAAAATGTTTAAAAGACTTTTGTTTCTTGGCTTCCAGCCCACCAGAAGCCACTAAGTGGGTAAGTGGGTTTGCTGAGCTGCAATGTTTTGTGAAGTGTTTACCCCATCCCATGACATCATCCAAGACGCAATCTTCTGAATTGCTTCCAACCATTCCTCTGTATGATGAACCAATAAAATGTAAAAGCCCACCAAGAGTTCTTGTAATATTAAACCCTCGATCTGGCCATGGTCGTTCTAGTAAAGTTTTTCATGGAAAAGTGGAACCAATATTTAAGGTTTGTGCTAGACTGATTTTCATCCTAGTTTCGGTTTATTTGGTGAACTTTTTCCAACTTGTGTAGATAATTAAGTTTTCATCTACTAATGCTATAGTATCCTGTTGTAGTATTGCTGCATAGCAAGTTGATGAGCGTAGTTTTGTAGTACTGACAGTTTTTGTTATAAACCTCAAAAGGAATACAGATTACCACTGATTTGGGAACTGATTATTATTTTAAGAAAAAATAGCATAAACTAGGTTGACAGATTTTTGTTTAAAATTTACATATCATGGACAAGATAAAGTGATAAACATCGTACAAGTTACAGGAGGAGCAAATCACCGTTTGTATTATAGCAAATAAACATTACATAATATTATATGATGCTTATAGTCCAAAAAAAGTTTCAAGTCATTTGACACTCCCCATGTCAACCTTTTAATCTTGTGTAAAGTTATCTTATACTTATTTTCCTGTCTAACGAATAGTATAATTGGTACATAAACAATTATTTCTTTATTAATTATATCTTATATCTGTCACTGGTTAGTGATTACAGGTAATTTTATGCTTTAAGAGTCTGCTAGCACTAGATGTTCACATATATGAAGTTCAAGGCTTGTAGCTGAAATGATTAGGATACTCTAACCAGTAAATATATATAAATAATACCATCTCCAAAAATTGTTTAAATCACCTCAATATCTTGGTTTTACTGGTGAAGCCTCCTACCTGTATCCATGTAAAGTTAGCCTGAGAGAACATATACATTTCTAGCTAATAAGCTATTTTGTTTTGTTGGAGAGTGACACTAGACTTGTCTACTGATATATCCACATTCAGCATCAGTCTTGTCAAATTTGGTTGATCGGTTGATTTTAGTTCTTGAAAGGTAATGCTGAGTTTTCCATGAAGCTTTAGTTCATAAGTTATTTAATTTATTTTGATAGAGCAGGATGACTGCTGTCTGCATACTGACTTGAAATGGCTATTTACGCTATTGATTTTCAAGCAGTTTTCCATTCATGCGTCATCTTCTTTCCACATGGACATGTTGCATTTGAATAGTTTGAATTGAGATTGCTAGTATCTGTGTTACTAGTTTTGCATATTTTGCTCATAATTTATCTTTCATCATACATTCTATCTTACCGAGTTATATACCATTAACTTGATGATTGGTAACTGCGCACACACTTTTTTTCTTCTGATATATTATGTATGTCTTAATCTTAGAGTACAGGTCCTATTGATGATCTGACATAATCACCCATGATAAATATGAAAACACTACTATAGTCAGTGGCTGGACAAGAGCATCAATCTGAGAACCAGGACTCTATTTTGTATCTGGGGACAGGAAACTTTCACAAACTTGGTGAATATACCAAACTAATAAAAATATGTTGGGACCATTTACCAATTAGTTTGACTTTCAGGGTAGCTTAGTGATGAACACAAAATTAATTTGCAGTTGTTCTCTGTTAGACTCCTAGTTCATTACTTCTTTGACAACTCTAGCCTTTTCTGCTCAGCTCATGGTTATTAGCCTATTATGGCAAAAACTTACTGGCCATGTGTTTCTTTCAACTACAGTCAAATGCCATTCAAATCTTTGACTTACACAATTTGATGTATTGTTATTATTTACTACACTATTACTATTACCACTATCATTGTTATTACGAGCTATTTGGTACGTGTAATGCATGTGTATATAAAAGTATTCTTGAGTAAATTATATAATAATCTACATTAAATTTTAATTTTGTATATAGCTTTATTAAAAATATAAACTGGAAATATAAAGGGAATACTGTAAACATTTTTGTTGGTTCTGTGATTCGAACTCCCGACCTCATTTATATATCAAAATTTACAATTAAACGTTAACCTTTGTCATTATTGAGATTCGAACTCGTGACCTTATTCATATATTGAATTTTACGATTAAAAATCAATGTTAACTTTCATCACTACTGGGATTCGAACTCTTGATCTTACTCATATATTGAATTTTACAACTAAAAAATAAACGTTAACTTTTGTCATTACTGAGTTTCAAACTTATTACCCCGTTTGCATATAAGAGCATTTTGGCAAGTTCATGGTCGGACCAAAAAAAGTTATTACTTTATTCCATTCGTTTATAAAGATTTTATTCACAGCTTGCTGGTTTTGAAATGGAGGTGGTCAAAACTACATGTGCAGGTCATGCGAAGAAACTTGCTTCTACTATTGACTACAGTTCTTGTCCTGATGGTAAATATATCACCAAACAATACGTAGTGCTTTTAATGATACATATCAGATTTAAGCGACACATTTACAAATTTCAACATTTTAACAGGTATTATATGCATTGGTGGTGATGGAATTGTAAATGAGGTACACAAATTTATTTATTTTTTGGTAATTGATTAACAGATTTGATCCTAGGACTTTTGGCTACAAACCTGAGAGCCTTGCCACTAGGTTTTGGGCCTATGGACTTTGGCTGCAATGTTGTCTAACACAAATAATTAGTTGTTTCTTTCTTTTCGTTTCTTCTTATTTATTTATTTATTGGTTGGAACTTGGTAATTAGTTATCGAAGGGATTGAATCCGAGGTTATGTAGATCCACAGTCCTACTGCAAATGGAACTTAGAACCTGTATTGACTATATAATATTAATACTTACAAATCGTAAACTTCAAACATTAACTCGACCATGAAGAGTCACAGAGAAATCAAGAAGGCCAACTTAGCAACAGTTTTAGCTTCTTCTCTTGAAATAAAAAGATTAAATGAAATACAACAATACGGGGATTAATGCTTCCAAATTGTAAACTTCAAACATTAATTCGACCCTGAAAAGTCACAAAGAAGTTGAGAAGGCCAACTTAGCCACATTTTTAGCTTCTTCTCTAGAAATAAGAAAAGATGAAATGAAATACAACAATCTGGGGATGAATTTCAGTAAAGTCCTAACCTTTCTGACCATTTTATCAACCAAAAACCCTTAACATTATATTTCTAAGATGAATCGACATTAAAGGTCCGAATTAAATTTGTTATGGCTCTCACACCAATTGTTCCTCGTAGTGTCTGTATACATATTTCAATTTCGGTTATATGTTAGAAAATTGATCATGTGTGCTTCTGTATATAATAATATGATGTAGGTTCTTAATGGGTTACTTATCAGAGATAACCAGAAAGAGCCTTTTTCGATCCCAATTGGCATTATTCCTGCTGGTTCTGACAATTCTCTTGTTTGGACTATTTTGGGGGTGAGGGATCCGGTTTCTGCTGCAATGACTATTGTGAAGGTAAGTAATTACATTATAGAATTAGCTTTTGTATAAAGTCCAACTCCTTCCACTTGGATGCTTCCATAACAATGTCGGTTTACGTAACCTTACCTTTTTTAAGTATTGTGTTCAACATTAAACTGTACATGATGGATTGCTGTTGATTTGTTATTCTTTTACATGAGCATTTACAGACTTTGTTTTGATATACTAATTTTATCGATCATTTGCACAGACTGTGTTCCCCAAGGTTCCAACGAGTTTTCAGAAAGATGCAATTTAGTACTGCATCCTGTTTTTTTTTCCCTCTTCTTTCCATTGTTCTCATTGATCTTTCTAGTCTAAAATGTGCTGTAGTATTAATGTTCTTTTCACCACCTACTTGTGAATAATGCGAACTCTTGATTTTCGATGTAATCAATAAATGTCCATATTATTTAGTCGGTATATCTAAAAAGGCAATAAGTAAAATGGATACTAAACTTTCTTTATTCATATCCTCCAACATTCTAAAAGAACATCACTCCTTTTTAGGTTTTAGGTTCAGGAGTTATGATCTAGTAAGTAATATGGTTGATTCCCATCTGATATAATATACCTTGATTGCTGAAAGGGATGTTCTTTCGACTAACATCATGTATCTTATAATACTCCTTAAGATACCAGATTAAGAATAACCATGCAATTTATGATTGAGAAGTAACTGCTAACAAACAACTTCAAGATGTAAATTTGACAATAAGGAAGCTTAGAATAAAGATAGAAGGAGATAGCATTCTATTAAGTACTATGCTCCTATAGCAGCCCAGCTGCTTCATCTTATGTTTTTTTTCTTCTTTTTTTCTTTTTTTCTACAAAATAAAAATAAAACTTGTAAGGTAACCTTATAGTCATTCTGATAAATGAAAAAGTTGGCAGGGATAGAGCAGGCTATGGCTGGTCTTTTCACATTTATCTTTGAGTAGTATGTACTAGAAGAAATTTGTTTATCTTATCATTCTCTCTCAGTATCAGCAATCTAATGGGATTTTATGTTCAGGGCGGTTTCACTCCTACAGATGTTTTTGCTGTAGAATGGATCCAGAATGGGATTATTCATTATGGCACAACAGTTTCATACTACGGTTTCCTTAGTGATGGTAACTTTGGAACTATATGCTTGATAAATGTACTTTTACGTTTAATATCCATCTCCCCAAGTTGTCAAGTGCCTGGTTATTGACGTGGATTAATGTGAGATTATAAACTAAGATCATAGGTCTAATTTGATATACTAAAATCACTCTAATAGGATTTTTTCCAAATTTATTGTCTTGGCTTATCTAAGGAAGTTAATATCTCCTTTGCATTCTCCAAAATTTTTGATGATTGTATACCGTATTATGGTTGTTGTTTGTAAAGCAACCATCATAGGTCCATACATCCTTTTGGGTGTGCTGTGCATACCGATAGTACATGAATCAGCTCACATTCAAGAGTTTAAAAGGTTAGATTTCTTCTACAGGTGGTACTAGTTGGTTAAATTTTTTTAGAAGAACTAGAACATTTGGATTCGGAACTCAATAATTAACTAATGTATTTACAAGTTTAACTTCAGAAAGGTACAAGACAGTACATGTATATAGTTTCGCAAAAAATTAATGTTGCAGTGCCACTAAAGTTATAATATTACAGTTTCAGTTTTGGAAGTTGTTTTTTTTTCCGTAAAAAATGTGCGCGCGCGCACACACAAACAAAATCTTCTTAACGGCATTTGTCAAATTAATTTCAAATTATGAAACTGTTTGGGAGCACAGCGTACCTTGTTTTTGTTGAATAAATTATGATTTTGAAAAGTTAAAATTGTTACGTTAACATTGCTCTATATATTATAATTCTAAAGCCAGTTCTTGTTGCTACAGTCTTGGAACTTTCTGAAAAATATCAAAAACGCTTTGGCCCTCTCCGATATTTTGTCGCTGGATTTCTCAAATTCCTATGCTTGCCACAATTTAGTTTTGATTTGGAATATCTTCCTGCATCAACAAACCTATCAAATAACGTAAAGCTGGAAAATTTGGAAAATCGAAGTAAGACCGATGTGTCTGATCTTTTCACACAAGTGATGAGAATGTCTGGTCGAGAAGGGCTTCCTAGAGCGTCTAGTTTATCTACTATAGACTCAATTATGACACCTAGCAGAATGTCAGGAGATATGGATACCACCGCTAGTACACTTCCAAGTGACGAACCTTCGGAATTCGTTCGCTGCCTTGATCCCAAATCAAAACAATTATCTTCTGCCAGAAGTAATTTAATTCAAGAGCCAGAAGAAGTTGTCCGACCCCAAGTGTCTTTATCATCTACCCCAAACTATCCAAGAACCCGGTCAAAATCAAGAGGGGACAAAGTTTGGACTGGTTTGAGTATAAACACAACATCAGATTCACGCTTATCATGGGCTAATGATAAAGAAGAAATTTCCTCAACTATTTCGGATCCGGGTCCAATATGGGATTGCGAACCAAAATGGGATCATGAAGCTCATTGGGATGAGAGTGAGAATCCCATCGAATTTCAAGGCCCCCCATATGATATAGAACAAGGCACTATCGATGAATTTGTTCCCAGTCTGGATGAAAAATGGGTTGTTAAGAAGGGAACATTTCTTGGTGTTTTGGTATGTAATCATTCATGCAAGACTGTTCAAAGTCTAAGCTCACAAGTTGTTGCTCCGAAAGCTGTGCATGATGATAACACTTTAGACCTGCTGATGGTGAAAGGAAGTGGGAGGTTTCGGCTTTTGAGATTTTTCATACTTCTGCAATTTGGACGGCATCTTTCACTACCTTATGTTGAATATGTTAAGGTATGCTTTTATTTGCTTTGTGATGGTAGCAAATAATTCCTGGTCACACTTTGTTGGGCCATCGAGTTGCTCCCTCTTCTGAATATTGATTACCGTTTTGTATACACTCATTTATACGAGTGTTAAAATACATCCATCCTGGTTTGTAAATGCGACAAACTAAAAGTGATCCGTAATAATTCTTTATTTTGCATTGACACTAAGAGAAGTTTAGACACTAAGAGATGTGGATTTCCAAGTACATAAAAACTCTAATCGGATGTGGATGCAGAAATGACACTATCTGCATTCAAAAGTATCCGTTGATAGACGTACGAGCTGGCCGCATTTAGACCATAAATTGTACCAACTGCTCTAAAGACAATTGACATTCTAGGTATCAATCCAAGTCTGTCAAAGCATGATTAACAATTATAAATAGGAAAATTCATGTACTTGTACAGAGATCAAATTATTTTTGTTTTCCACTTAATCTTGATTATTTGAGCTTTTGCAGAAGCCACTAATGTTCACCCGTGTAACCAAAAACTCTAGACATCAATAATATAAGAAGGCATAATGAATGCAGATTTTCTTTAGACCGAACCACTATATACTGTGTGTTATTTACTTGCATCGCACTTACCCCCCATTTATCATTTTAAACAATGTTTTTAGTGAGTAACCTTCACTAAAGATCTTAGTCACTAACGCGAGGTTGGATAAGAAATACAGTCAACAAAAAGCAGGGACTTACTGTTCGATTTGGTGGATTATCTTTATAATCACCCTCTATAACCCAATTGTTGATCCTCAATCTTTTATTATTTTTTCAATTTGAGACAAAACTTGTTATATGAAAAAATAAGGTAATATTTGGTTTGAAAACGAATTTTATGTTGTGTTTTCATGCTTTAAAATGCACGTAAGAGAAAATGAGGTGGAAAACGGTTGATTTCGAAATTGGTTTTAACATACCAAATTGAAATTAAGTTTTTTCCCGCACCTTTTGACGTATATAAAAAATTATCTTTATTATTCCTTTTCTCCTTTGATGGGATGATTATGATTTTCAACTTCTCTTCCACGTCATTTGACATAATTATTGAAAATGGAAAACACATAACGTGTTTTCAAGCCAAACACTACCTAGATCATTGGGCTTATTTTTCACTAGCTACACATTCCAAATCAAGTGATGTGCAAGCTCTTACGATTTGTAACAACCAATACTATGTGCAACTACTTTGAACTCACTAGTTGTTTCCTACAAGATGTCAAGACTCGATATCTTCATCAATAGTGATTTTCTATCCACTATCATTTGAACTCTAAAATTATATTGTTAACGTCTCTTTTGTATCCACAAACAAGACGTTCTTGAGCGCTTCTCTATGTGTTGCTCCTTGAAAATTTTGAACAGCTAAGGTAATCTTTGGTTTGGAAATGAGTTTTGTGTTTTCAACATCTATATTAATATGCACAAGAGAGAAGAAAAAAGTAAAAAACGATCGATTTGGACAATAGTTTTAACATATAAAATTAAAAATAATTTTACATGTTTTTCACTTTTTGGGAGACATAAAAAACAATCTTCTCCCTTCCCCTTTTTTCCTATATCAGAATGATCAGAATTTTTCAACCCCTCATTCACTCCCAAATCATTTAACATACATATTGAAAATGGAAAATACAAAACTCATTTTCAAGTCAAACACTACCTAAGTTTTTACAAAAAATTGAACCAAATCACCATACCTTTCCTCTTTCATTAAGATAATGTAGCCGCTAGATACTTTCATCATCTCCGCTGTTGGCGAAATCATACTATCCATGGATCCTGACCTGCTTAATGATATTGTATTTCTACAAATTCTTGAGAAACTATATATGGTATTCAAGAAAATATGCATATAAGAAGAGAAGATTTTGGCAACTTAAGTTGAAATTCTCGAGGCGGATGTTCAACCAATCTCCTTTACTATGCATTTTTGTAGTTATTATTCCAAATTTAAATTAACTGTGAACCGTTTATTATTATTATTACTATTGATATTATACATTGTAAATCAAAAATATGTAATATATTTTTGATTCTTCTAATGCCGATGCTCAAGGATAGAGGCAAAAATAGATGAGTTAGTGTTAGGTTGACACTTGGCTGCAACACTACATCAAATTATTTGATGAATTTCCAATAATAAAACAAATACCTACAATTAATAATTATAACATTAATAACAATAATAATAATGGAAACAATATCGGCGATAACAACAATCAATATTAACGATAATAACAATAACAATCACAATAATAATAGTAAAACTAGTTGTAAAAAAACAACAATAATAAAAAATGATGATGATAATAATAACAATAATACTAATAACGATAACAATACAATAATAATAATGCTAATAACAATAACTATAGATTAATATAGTAATCTGTAATATGTGAATTTTGATTAGTAAAAGCAACATTGGTAGATATTTAAATAACAAGAAGCATTGACATAATTTTTCTTACAAGAAATCACTTGAGAATAGAATTTTTTTGGAGAAGTACAAGAATAAATAAACTTTTCCACTCAGGAGGAAAGAGTAATGGAAATGACGTAAACAAAGCTGTAGATAATACACGAGAGATCAATTTATAAAGGTAAAGAGAAAAGATGATAGACTAATGTACATTAAAATATTCAAACAATCAAATCCCGAATATAATTGGTATAATTGGTGTATGTACACGGTACACCTAAGTTGGATCGGACGGAAACACAAAACAAAGGGTTTGAAATTTGTTAGATAAAATTAAGCAATCACTACCAATCCATGATTTTTTTTTCAAAAGGGCATGTGAGAACAGATGGTAGAGAGTGCACAAGGGTCCATGAAGGATTCAACTTTTGGATGTAAAATAAGGTAGAACCACCCCTTTGTTATTTTGTTGGTATTTGACTAAGCTATAACAAATAATTTTTTCTATAAATAAGGAATATTTGATGACATATAAAAGTGAGTTGAATAAAACACAAATTGATTATTGTTATACACACACACATCATGTAAAGATTGTGAAGTGATACATGAAGAAATTCTAACAAGCCAACATTTCCTTTTAATATTAGATATACTAAGGAATTAAATTTAAGATATATGAGTAATGTGTATAAAAACGATAGGTGAAAAGAATCAGATAATGATGAACTAACAAAATTTAATGAATATACGATGAATTAAAGAAAACGATAATTACGGTGATATAACATAGCTATGGACAAGCATATCAAATGACATAAAACGAAAGAGTTTGAGAGAAATTAAAAGAAAATTTTACGAAGAAAGAAACATGTTGCTAAGGTAAAGAAATTCAACAATATGTACAATGGAAGGTAAGTTTTAAAACGTAGCAAATTAGCATAAAATGAAAGAATTTAGATAGACATAAAAAACATAGAAACTAAGCATTGTTTGATCAAACAAAACGTTTATAAAAATACGTATGACAAACTAGGTACAAAAGAAAGGAAAAATATTTATAGATTAGAAAAACATATAAATAATTCTCATTATTTAGAAAAAATAAAATGCATTAACGACGTAAATATGGGAAAGATACCCAAATACTTCATGAAGAAAACTGAAAAAGAAGTAGAACAAATAAATAACACATAAATGAGTTACAAAATATAAAGTAAAGAAAACAAAGGCACGGGACAAAAAAGTGAAAGTAGTTGGTCGAGATAATAGCCTATAAAGACGCGAAAAGCATTAGCAAGTAAAAAGATCGTGACTTATAAACTTAATAAAATACTAATAGAAGAAAAAATATCGATCGAATGAAGAGAATGATAATATCAACGGTTAAGAATACGGAAGATATACAAAATATGATAGCTACGGAGGAATTAAACTAACGAGTCATATAATGAACTATGACAAAGAATAATGAAGCAAAAAAAAGGATCCTCGATATTAGATTGATAACCAATTTAATTTTGTGTCAATTAGGTTGCCAAAAGCTATACATTTAACAAGACGATTAATGAAGCAATTAAGAAATAAACAAAAAGATCTAAATGTATTCTCTGTAAGTTTGGAAAAAAATATGATATAGTATCAAAATTAAGGTGAGAGAGATTTTGGTCAGAGTCCTAGAATTTCAGTCATTTCGGTTCGATTTTGAATCAAAGTCGAAACAGAATCTATTAAGAATTCCAATTCCAATTATTTGATCCATAAAAAGTTTTAGCATACATGTATTAAAAAGTTTAGTTTACATGTGGAAAAACTAACGAGTTCTCGATAAAGGTAGAGTTACACCAATTCTAAGTTTATATTTGCGTTGGTTTTAGATGAATTAAAAGAACAATCTCAAGATGGCCCATGATGTTTGTGGATGACATTTTGCTAATTGGTACCTTAAAGAAAAAATAGAACATTTTTTTTTTGGAGAAATACATTAGAACGAAAGTGTTGAAACTTATTAGAACTAAAATTAAGTATATGACACACAACTTTAGTAAAGAATTAAAATGTAATAACAATAAATATACGAAATAAAATGATTTACCAAAAAGATACGTTAAATGGCTAGGTTCAATAGTATATGAAGGTGAAGAGATAGAGAACGATATAACAAATCAAATCATCACAAGTTGAATAAAACATAAGCTAGTTCCATTTATGGGATAAATATTAACAAACAAATTGAAAGATTTTCTTTTCGAACATTGAGTAGACCAAATGTACCATACGGAATAAAATGAAAAAAAAAGATAAATGTAGAAGAAATGAGAATGTTAAGAGTAATGATTGGAATTACTAGAAAATATAGAATTAAAATAAAACAGCGAGAATAAAAGAAGAAGCGACACGTATAAATGAAAATAATAATAAGAAGAAAATTATATTTGTCACAAGGAGATAATAGTATGACAACCAATTTAATCTATAGTTGATATCATTGTTGGGAAGTGTCGCTTCTAATTAGATGACCTTTCGGTTCACAAGTGATCAAATTAGATGAAAGTGATCAAATTAGATGAAGACGATAACAAGCTTTTTATGCTTCAATTAGAGGAAATTTTAGAAGTATAAAATCATATTATATCAAATTCATACAAAATTTGAACCCATGTACACTCTTTCCTCTATCTGAAGAACAACTCTTTCCAAGAGTTTATTCCATTCTCGAAAATTCCGAGAACTTATTTTCTTATTCTGTATATGTGCACAAATACAAATGCTTTGTGATTTTTTATGCGTTTCTCTGTTGAGTTTTTCCTTTTCTATGTTAAAACCTCATTCTTACATATAGCTAAACAAAAGAGTTTATATGGAACACATAAAACACTTTTTTAGGGTTATTTGTAAAGAGTTCCTTGGTATGCTTTGATATGCAGCACCTTTTGTGGCAAATAATATAAAATAGAATAGAAAGAGTAGACATTATCATTCGGTGGTAGGAAAAAACTGTGGAAACTCTGATTGAAAGCATCGTATCTTATATTAATTATATCAAATTGTTCCTTATTTATATCATTACCTTCTGAATATTCTTTTGATTCAAGAACACTTTGGATCTAACTTCTAGAAAATACATTACAAAAATACATAAGCTTGATTTTTGATTTGGATTGGACTAATTTACGCTTGCATTTTCATGCATATTCATTACTGCTACCATTTTTCTGAATTAAGTATAAATGTGTTCGCAGGTGAAGTCAGTGAAGCTCAAGGCAACAAAAAATAACCAGAATGGGTGTGGAATAGATGGAGAACTCATTAAAAACACTGGCCAGGTCATTTGTTACTTACTTCCTGAACAATGCAGATTGATTGGTCGTCCTGCAAAGAATCCTACGTAATCTCACGGCTTTTTACCCTCTTTTTTTTGGGTCAAGTTCCACGCTGTTTCTGCACAGAATGGTTCTTATAATTCTGGACTGTGATTTTTGATATATTATGCTATTTGTATATTTTCGTTTGCCTTTTTCTATTTGTGTATCCATTGTTCATGCTTATTGTTTTTGTTCATTTTTTTCCTTTTACTTCTGTTCGCAAGGATAACTGACAGTGAATATCATCCTTTGCACATGAATTGTTTAAGAACTGTTACACTGTATTGATACATGGGAAAAGCATAATTCTAATTTGGGCTTTCAGGAACTGATTTCTATGCGATTTTTTGAGCATAATGTCGTAGAAAGGTCAGCGTGATTATTTCACCATTACGTTTGAATTAATTAGTTAATGTTTGCCTGCAAACTGCAAGCTGCCCAGGCTATTTATTCCTTGTTCCACCGTTTTATATATTGTATATTGTGTACTGGGCATGCCTATGCCTATTGTATGGAACATCTGAAGTAAGGTTCGAGAATTCGGTTTCGGTCATTTGAAATTTTATAAGTTTCGATCAGTTTTGAAAGTTTCGGTTTTTGTTTCGATTTCGGTCCTGATATCGTATTTCTGTATATTAATGAAAAAGTAATGATAAAAATTGCAAATATAATATTATAATATACAACACTATTAAATAAGCATGGGTGAACATTTATTTTTTCCTAAATAACCCTAAATTAAAAATAAATTAATCATAATATAAACTAGCTAGCACATTGTCAGTTACCAATTTCTTTTAAACATATAAAGGCCTAAATTAAAAATCCTCAAGCCCATTATCATTCAGCCCATCTAAACCCTAACCAATACTAACCCTACTCCAATCGATCGGTCAAATTACCTCAGCCGAACAAAGAAAATCACGAAGATGAAAAAAGACGAAAGAAAGAAAACAATATCAAGCTCGAACTCGAAGTCGAAGGTCACAGGCGAACTTCTCATCGCACGTAGTCGAAGTCGAAGCCCTCGATGATGCTCGAACGGTCGTAATCGAAGTCGAAGTTGATTCCGAGGTCAGTTTTTTTTGTTAGTGTCGATTCTCCTTTGATTTTTGGTGTCGTTTACCCTTTTTTATAAATAAGACAGCAATTGCAAAAAGTTTGAATTTTTTTTTATTTTTTGTTTGTCAATGAGCAACGGGACGAGATTTTGATCTATTCTCGTCCCGTCTCCGGCTGGAACCGAGTCGAGATGGCCGGAATCTCGTGGTTCCGGCCGGAACCTAATACCGTGATCTGAAGTTACATATTTGTTACTAAAGGATGATCTTTAGAAGCATGATTTGTTTAACAATCTTTTCTAATTTATTATAACAGAAGTGCAATTTTAACCATTATTTTTTAAATCTTTTTTTGTTTTCTTTTTGAACTTTTTAATTTGATTTTCAAAATAAAATTCTAATCTTTTAGCATTTTAACTTTTTTTTTCATATGCAACACTTTTCTTTTCATCTACTGTACTCCTTATGTTAACAAGATCATCCATTTGATTTGAACGGTCAACAAATACACCCGCACAAATAGTAGTAGAAAGTTGTTGATTTTAAATACAAATAGTTGTATTTTGGATATAGAATATCCTATGGTCATTTTATAGCATTTTGATCTTTGAATTGGTAAAAGAATACTTGCATGACAGTGAGTATATTACAGAGAATGAACGTAATGAAGTAGAGATTGAATTTGAGTGCATTTAAAAAGTATAGAAAGTGGATTTTGAGAAATATATAATGAAAATTAGAAGTAGAAGAATGGAGAGAAAGTAGTTATTAAAATTCGTTTTCCAGTACTCTTTATATAGTGTTTGAAGGGACATGTCTATTCGTAAAGAGATGAAGCCAAAAGTTACAACTATTCAAAATTTAAAAAAACTCTTCAATGGTACATATGTCGACATACATAGGAAGGGTATGTCAACCTACCCTTGTATTTTGAGAAAAACAATAACACGTTTAAAGTGTTATAATTCTCATATTTTGTAAAATTATTTAAAAAATATTTTTTAAATACTTTTTAATATATAAAACTTAAATATATTTTGAAAGAAAAATAAATATTTTGATGAGAGAATATTCAAAGAAAAAAAAGTTGTTATTCAAGGACTTTAACAAATTTATCCAATGTCTATTAACTATTATCTATAGTCTTGAACTCTTCACGTTTTTGTTTTTAAACTCATGAGCCTTCAATTATCTTGATCATCTTTGAATCTTGATCTCTAGTCTTTTTACTTATCAGTCCTCAAACTCGATTATCCTATACCTGTGTAATATTCTGCAAAATATTCTATACAACTTGAAAAAACTTAGTACTTATATTTATATGGTTGTTGTCATCAAAATCAATATCTGTGGTATTAACAGTCTCTCCCCTTTGGATGATGACAACCATATAATATTTTAATTATAAATACCAGTATGTATGGCACGTCCGTTGGACGTGTGTAAAGAAAAACGTGAGTTAACTGCAATTTTTTGTAGATTTACATTTATACTATTAACAACAAAGAGAACAAAATGAAAGAAAATGGTACCAAATGCGTGTAGAGTGTGACACATATAATATGTGTGGCTATGGTCAGCTCTACTGTAATGATTCAAAACACAATACAAAAAGCTGGGTACACATCCATGACTAAGAAAATGAAAAGCTAATCTTTGTCCTTGGTTGAGAGACATCAATCACATATGAATTAACAAACTTGTAAACCATTTCACAAATTTAAAAAGCATTATTTATAAATTCCCAAATTTAGCATAATGAATAAAATAAAAATGATATATCTACACACAACACTTGTATAATCAAATTAATAGGAAAGGTACTATCACAACTAAAAAAATGAAAATGAACACTTAATCTAAAATCCAACTAAAAAGAGGAACCCTCACTTATGGCATATGAGCTTCAGTCCATTTAAACTCGAGTTTGTTGGTTGTTCTCTATTGGTGAAACACATGATATTGCTTATTGAGAGTTGAATTAGATGTTGGAACTGACCGTCTTGTTTCATCGGAATCTATAAATCTGTTGCCTGAATCCATTTGAGATGATTCACGGTGGTTGAACATGTGAGGTGAGATGCGCCACTGCATCGTCAAACATGATTGCTATGTTGGAGCTAGTAGGGGTGAATCAAAGTTTGCACAAATGCTGCATAGAGAAGATAATTTCTAATCATTGAGAATTTTAGAAGTTAAGGAGATCCAAGAGATATATGAAGCACTGACACGTAACTGTAAGAATGACAATATGAACATGAAGGACCAAATAGCGTAAATAATAAATGATAATGGTGAACTAAATATTTGTAGCATTTGGTATTTCTAGCTTAACGCCTTGCTCATTTAAACACATACGTTACGTGAAAGCTTAGAGTTTACAATAGAGTAGGCATAATATATGAATGCACTGTGACTGTTAACTGTATCAATTGAATTAAATATATGCTTAGAGTTTACAATCGAGTAGGCATAATATATGAATGCACTGTGCACGTTAACTGTATCACTGTGCATGTTAACAAAGAGAGAATCCACTCCTTTACCTGTCTTATCCACAATGTCGTCTTGCTCTATCCTTTCAACATCAAAAGTCCTACTTTCATATTCCTGTATCCACATCCCTTTATTTATAACTGGGCCTATTATATCAACTTCATCTCCTTACATACTTTCACAAAAACTGGAAACTTGCTTGTATATGAATATAAGGCATATGTTGCTCAACAAATGTAATTTTTGAAGTAAATTATTTTGTTAAAGAGACTACTCTCATTACACACACATGGTACACGTGCACTCTTGCCCACCTACGCATTCTCGCTCGCATGTACGCACACACACATATACTCACTCCGGCCCACATGCACACACGCACATCATAATTCAATTTATGTTTAATAAATGCATTCATTAATTGGTCTCGTTCAGCTCAAAACATGTAAAGTGTTGCATGGATAAATATATATCGGTTTATCAAAAAAACACATATGCATGAAGAGAAAATAGGTTGGGAATCAAAAACTGCACATGTAAACGAAAAGAAATGAATGTACCAAATGTGAAAAATGAAACACATTGCAATTGATTACCTAGCAAAAAATTTAATGACCCTAGCCTAAAAAACATGTTGTTGCAAATGTGTAAAATAATGAAATGTTTATGCGAATATTCCAAAGACTTTGTCAAAGCTGTTTTTTCTTGGTACATAAGTAAGATGTATCATGGAAGAAAAAATTGTTGCAGCCTCGACAACAGGTAAAGCAAACAAAACTGCCAGGAAAGAATGCAAAACTGTAAAAAGGAATAGAATCAAATTGAGATCGTAAACTGTTGAACCGAATAGAATAAAATTGAGATCCTAAAGAGTAGGATTAAATTTGCACGGATCAAATTTTCACCAAATTTTATTTTTCAATAATTGGTACAGGAAACAGTAAAAGAAACATATATTTTTAACAAAATTAGAATGCACAGACTCATTCAAACTTGGTGAAAAACGTGAAATTAATATGGGAACAAAATCCTTTGCTTCAAGGAATGCAAACGTTTCTTAGGGAAATGCAACAACTTAGAGTGAAATTCACAAAATCAAAAATTGAAAATCAAAAGCAATATATATCAGTTTATAGCACACAGCTTCGATTGTATTTAATCATAATTAAAACAATTAGTCAATCAAATGCAAAACATAATTCTATCTTTTCATGAAACCCACTTAGCTATCATATAAGAAGGAAAATTCTGTTTCTATTGATGAAATTGACCATCAAAATCTTATTTAATCATAGTTTAATTCCAACGTAAACCAATGCACATTCAGAAACATACGAAATAAATCCACTTTTTTTCATGAAAAGCCACTTGAAGTGCCAGTAAATATGAAATGTATATTACAGTTCATGAAGTTAATCTTTCAAATCCTATGTATTCTATGTCAATCCCAACATAAACCAATCCAAATATAGAATATTTTCAAACCCAAACGAAGTCTAGCTTGAAAAGTAGATATTATTTTCAACTAATCGAGTAAAATAACAAAAAGAAAGAAAAGATCTCACCTTTTTAGTCATACGCTTTTGGATAAGAGAAATAGTTTTACCCATAAATACAAACCATCTTTCAATTGTTTGCCCTCATATTTCTATCCCCTTCTCTACCAAAGTCCAGTTTGTCAAAAATATAAGCGCATTTGGTATTTTCTCATGAGCTCATATTTCAGCAAACGCCTTATGTGCAATAAGAACAAAAATAACTTTCATGGAGTACTGAAAGTATTTGGAAACTAATTGAGTAAAATAACAAAAAGAAAGAAAAGATCTCACCTTTTTAGTCATACGCTTTGGATATGAGAAGTAGTTTTACCCATAAATACAAATCATCTTTCAATTGTTTGCCCTCATATTTCTACCCCCTTCTCTACTAAAGTCCAGTTTGTCAAAAATATAAGCGCATTTGGTATTTTCTCATGAGCTCATATTTCAGCAAACGCCTTATCTGCAATAAGAACAAAAATAACTTTCATGGAGTACTGAAAGTATTTGGAAACAATTAGAATTTAACTGAATAAATGTGAAAAGTATATAATTGAATTAAATAATCATGCTGCCATGAAACAGATCATATATTGATAAGGAAAAAAATATAAGCAAAACAACAGTTGAAAACATTATGCTTAGAATAAATTAAGTATACATGATCTATGGGCTAACTTTTGAACTTCCTATAACAACAGCTGGTAGTTTCAATAGGGAAACGATGATAAAGAGACAACAAATGAGAAGCATACTGGAGTGGAAAAGCAGTTAATGAGAGTGGGCACATTCAAGTCTTTTAATTTTTTTTGTTTGGAAACAAATATTGGAGAAAAGCGTCTGAGATTGAGAATAAAAATGGATTCGTGGCGATTAGAAATGGAACGCTGAAGGTGGAGTGGCGTGTGAGATGGGATATGAAAATGACAAATACATCCTCTATTCATTTATTTATAGCAGGGGCTTTTTCGTTATTTCAAAAACTTCAAATAGAGGTATTCCTATTATATATAGACCAGTACGTATGGCACGTCCGTTGGTCGTGTGCAAAAAAAAAAGTTTGTTAGCCTACTTTTAGTGCAAAGAAATACGTGACAGATATATTTAAACTAAAAATGGTTATCATGCATATAAATGTGACAGCTACTTAAGAAACTCAAAATTATTTAGTTAGCATATAAATATAGTTATCATGCAAAATAAAAAAACTATAGGCAAAAAGACATTCGTTTTAGTGCCATAATATATCAACCACGTTCAACTATAATATATTACGCACACACGTATGTATGTAAAGTTTAGTTGTGATACTTCATTACACTAAAAAGAATGTAACTCATGTTTTTTTTACACACGTCTAACGGACGTGTAGGTAGTGGACAGCGTTAAATGATGTATTATAGTAATTTATGTAATTTTTAAAAGTTAGAATTTATATTATGCAATCAATTTTCAACTATAATATTAATCTAGTTAAACATTTTAGTTACAATTTTTAAGGTTAATTATATACATTGATAATATTGTTATTACGTTTCATGAATAACAATATTGGTGAAGCTAGTACAGTATAAACTCACTTGAGCAAATATTTTCCTAAAATTGTTGTGTTGCTCATGATACATTAAGTGCAAGTTGAAAGGGACGCGGAAGATGATCTTAAGGCTATTTAACACTAGAGGGGGGGGTGAATAGTGTTTTAAGAATTTCTTTAAAACTTCTTTGATTTAAATTGATTTAACTAACTTAATGCAAATACACAATCACAGATCAAATCACAGAATCACAAACAAATGCAAATATAAATAAAAAGCAAGTAAAGGAAAGAACACACCAGGAATTTTATACTGGTTCGGTGTTACCCTACATCCAGTCCCGCACAACCCGTACGGCTTTCTATTCAACAATAATCTAGATTACAATCCCTCGATTCCAAGGCAACGAGGTACACCCTCCAGATTCTCAGGTCTCTGGGTAGAACCACTTGATTCACAGGACATAAGTTCACCCGATCGATTTCCAAGGACACGATCACACCTTTATAACCCCACACAAGTTTCTTTGAGTACAAATATATCTATAACTCTGATAAGCACTGAGATTCTTTGGAGAGAGTGGCAGAGAATCAAACTAGAGATATTCTGGTTTGATTCACTTAAGATTTCGGCAGAATATGGATAGGATGATTAGAAAATAAGATAAGAGAGTAAAGAGGAGAGAAAATGAAGAAAGTAGTTTTTTGGAAAACGTCCATAACAGTCTCTATTTATAGAGAATGAATGGATGTGTCCTTTCGAAGAGGTTTAAACGAATAGACACTTCTTTTGAAAACAACCTTTGTTGTAACGGGAAGCATGTCGACATGACAGGTAAATAGGATGTCGACATGGTCTAGTAAAAAGTGATGATTTGCTTTACTTTGAAAATGATGATTTAAAACATATGCAACTTTATTCAAATGGACTCTATGTATTTGTAGAAGGTATTTAGAAGTAGAAATACTTATGAATGTATATATGTATATATACTAAAATATATTTAAAATCAAAGTAAATAAACTAAAGTAAATATAATATTAAAATAGATTTTGAGGCTAAAATATCAAGGACAATTTTGAAATCAAAATATAACAAAATGATAAATATGATTTTGAGGCTAAAACATTTTTGGAAATGTGAACGAAGGTTTTTCTTTTGAAAAGAAATATTTGAAAATCATTTTATAAAACAAGAGATAATTTTGAAAATCATTTTGAATCAAAATTAGTGGATAACAAAATAGGGCTACTATCTGTTCCACTAGATATTTCGTGAGTTCCATCTCACTAGGGTTCCATCCCTTTAACAAGAACGAAGTGGATTCCATTCCACGAGTAAATTGGATAAAAAAGAATGATAGTGCTTTCAAGGAGTTTTAACAAATATCTAACCTAACTATGTTATTTGTCTTGAACTCTTGGATATCTTGAATCTCATGAGTCTTCAATCTTGAACTCTTGATCTTTGTCTTCATCAATTTTGTTTTCTTTACTGTACAGTCTTCTTTTGTTGATACCTGCATATAGATTTCCTGCACATATATATTTTATAACACTTTTATAGTTGTTGTATAGTTGTTGTCATCAAAACCACTATCCTATGGACTAACACAAGTTTCATAAATTATTATGCATAATTAAGTTTGAAACTTACATGCCATTCAACTTGTAATCCATTGTAATTGCTTAGTGAACTATCTAGTACATTTGCAATAGTTATAGAAGTTTTGTTCATTTGATGTGCGCCTGCTTCAGGCAATCCATATACATTCAGTGTTGCCTTCAAACCATGGTAATTGGTAGTTTCCGTTGAGTGATACCCAAGCGGCTTGTTGTGTGTTAAATAAATCAGGAGCAAACATAATGATATCCAACATCATATGTAAGTTTGTTCTTTTCATATGAAACAACATAACAACATATAAATGTATTTTGTTATCAAAATAATCCAATCAATGATAGTCATATGGAATCACAATTTTAATAGCATATAATATTCATTTGCCAATATCATCAACTCACAATTTTAGTCAATTTGCTTCATTATATAATCTTTATAAAACTTCCAACTCTCTGAATAATTAATTACTGTAAACTAATGATCTGAACAAAACTTTTAACTACTCATTATAACTTAAAATTTTGAACAAAATTGAAAAAATAAAAACTATTTTCTATTTTTGTGTAGTGATCTTGGTAATTTGAAGATCACATCGATTGAAAATTGGTTAAATAAAAGAAATCTATCTACACAAATGGTGATTAAGAAATCCTGAAAGATTAGAGAAGGGTGTGAAGACTCATGTACACATACACACCCAAATAAACACTTATATTGTATATAGTCTTACATGAGATACAATATCTTTATTGGTTTCATTTAATTGGTTTGAGATCAAGCCATTCAAAATATGATTTTCTAAGTCATACTTCCCATTAGTTTTACCTTCATGTGCACATGTAGAAACATTAGTGTTTGGTCTAACTAAATCGACTTGAACAGACTATGAAGGACATCATTGATAGATAAGATTTAGTGTACAATGGATCAAAAGAAGAAAACTTACAACATGATTTTATCATATGCGTACAGCTTATACAAATAATATATTGGTTCTTTTTCATTTAAAAAAAAGCAAACAGTAATGTGAGAATACATTTGCATCAACCTTAAAATTCATATCAGATTGCCAAATTGTAGTAGCTATCAACATGGAAAGTAATATGATAGCCATTTGATTTAGACTAAATATGCTGGAAGAATAATAATTGAATAAAGGTTGTTGACATGCAAGTTATTCACTTTCTAATATAACACACACGCATGTATCATAGAATTTCATATTATTGAAAAGAAGTTTTCAAATTAATTATTTAGTTCGACCTCTAGTTGATGTCCAAAATAATAAACCTTATCTAATAATTCAATTAATTAACTACGCATTTTTTAAATATCTCTGGATTTTCTTCACTATCAGATCCTCTTTAAAGTTTTAAGATTTTGCAATTCATGTGCACATTAAAAAAATATTCATCTCATTTTTCCTTTAAAAAAGAGGTTTTGTTAAAAAAAGAGTGAAATTTGTAGGAACACAATTCTAGCCATGTGTAGCATATTTTCAAATCCAAACATAGGCTAGCTAGCTTGAAATTCAGATTCTATTTTCAACTAATCCAGCAATAACAAAAAGAAAGAAAAAGATCTCACCTTTTTAATCATACGCGTTGAATGTGAGAAGCCATTTTACCCATCAATACAAATCACCTTTCAATTGTTTGCCTTTGTATTTATTCTCTATCCTTCTTCGCTTCCAGTTTGTCAAAAATATAAGTGCCAACCGAATTTGAGAGGAAGAATACCTTGTTTGTTTGATAATGATGGAAGCAGAAATGGTCTCAGCAAAAGTATAGGTATACTTGTAGACGTGGCTAAAGAAATGACAAAACTACCCGCTATCGTTTTCGTAAGGTTATTTTGGTATTTTCAAAAGCTTCAAATTAGAGTATTCTCATTATATATAGATAATGTAACTTCTCTTATTTTGAATAACTCTCCCTTAGTATATATGAATATATTATATTTTATGTTTTCTCCCCCTTTATCATCAATAAAAATTGGTAAAGAAAAATAAACTTTCCATAGATATGACATATTAAACACTATGAAATGTGATAACATGAAATCAAAATTAATGCTAATTATGAAACAATAATTTTAAGAAGTAACTATATATATATACATTTATAATTACATCTATTTAAACCATACAGTCAAGACATATCATTCATATCAAACTATTTTATTTAGAATAATCTAAGCCATACATCAAAAATTTTCACAGTTAATTACATAAAACGTAGTTTCTAATTATATAGAAAATGTACAAATAATAAATATATATTTTAAATACAAATTAAAACTAGATTTTCTTGGAAACATTGACCCATCCTTTGGATCCAAAGATTGGATTGGTGTTGATAACTTTCCAATCTTCATGTTTCATTTTCGCTTCAGAGTTCGAGCATTTCGGGGAGTTGCTTTGAACTTCTTCAGCGAAACAAGAAATCAAACATCTAAGAGAATCAAAATGTTTTTCTTGTTCTTTGATCATTTGCATTTGACTCAACTTCAAGTGCCATTGATTGCGAAGAATGAAGCAAAGAGCATTCTTGAATGATTGAAGAGTTTCTTTTAGATTGTCGCTTAGTTTTTGTTGTGAAAAATTGATGTTTGAATTCATTTTTATGAAAAGAGATGTATAGAAAAAAATAAAATAAGAAGATGAATTGATCTTTGATTTTTTATTTGGAAGAGATATGATTTTATAGTAGTGAAGAGTCGGATTAATAACTAATCCCTCCAAAAAAATACTAATCTTTTCTAATTTCAAATCTGGAAATATCATAGTATGTCGACATATATAGGTAGGCTATGTCGACATACATGCATTAATTTGCATGTTTTTGTTTTTGTTTTAATTTTGTTTATATTTTATATTATTTTAGTTTATGATTCCAGAGAATAAAAGTATATGATTGACAATAAAAATGAAGACCCTAAGCAAATTTCATTAATAAAATAGAAAGATACATAAAAAATACAAGAAAATGACATAAATAGAACTAGAAAACATAAAAATAGCTAGTAGATCTAGAATGATGATGATGAAGAAAAATTCCACCAAGCTTTCTCATTGTCTTACCAAAGTATTTGTCAATTTTGTTTGAGAGGCTAGTGAATTTCTTACCAAAAGAACGCTTAAGCTTCTTTTGATTATTAAGAAGCTTCTCTTGATTCCTAAGAATCTCTTTGTTTGAATAGTGAGACGGTTTGTCATAGCGAGATGGTTTGTCATAGCTTTTAAGAAATGTATCAGTTTCCTCCTTCTCTTCTTCTTTTTCTTCCTGCTCTTCAATTTCCATATCATCACTTTCTTCTTCTTGAAGAGCCTCTTGCTCTTCTTCTTTTGTCAATCTTCCGTCTTTTTCAGCAAGTGATTTATAAGGTTCAAATTCAGGAGGAATGTGCATATGAGAGGGGTTTGTTTTGTCAAAAACTTTGTGGGGCAAAATGTTTTCACCTTTTAGGTCAATATCAAAGTAGTTGGAATTTTTTTGTAAAATGCACATCATGGTAAAAATGTGTTTTCATGTCTAGAAATTTTCTTTTAAACAAAGTCATTAAAAATCAATTGAGCCCAATTTATATCATATTTTTCAAAAAGAGCTTTGAAAATTTTGTAGGTCCTGTCCTCGGTGTTATACTTTGTTGTGAAATAAGACTCATTAGTCTTGCTTTTGACTTAAGATTTTTACCTTTAAAACCATATTCTTCATCATTTGAAAACTAATCATGCATAACTTCTCTATTTGCATAGTCAATTTCAAAAGTGGAGAGATCATTTCCACTTCTTTTACAATCAAGAATTTGGCAAAAAATTTCACAATCTAAAACAATAATAGTATCTTTGATACTACTCAAAATTTGACTTTCTTCTCCTTGATAAAACTTTTCATTCAAATTAGCATAAAACATTTTAACCAAATCGGGATAGTAATTAAATCATTTTGTGATAAATTGGTTAGACCAAAAATACCATTTTCCAAAGCAAGATTTTGTAAACCATAAGAATAAAATTCATTAAAATTAGAAAATCTTCTCGAAAAGACTTTACCATATGTTGCATACTCAATGTATGTTTCAATGGACTCAATCATTAAAAAGTCGACTTTTGATTCTTTTGGTAAGCCTAATGGCTTTGGATGAAGATGGTTGGTTTGAGGAAGATATTCTGAGTTTGTTTTGCAAGAAGGAGAATGAAGAATTTGTTTGAACTTTTGAAATAAAGTGCATGTGGAAAATGAGGTAAAAAGGAGTACATAAGTAGAGTTTGAATGATCATGTGATAGGCAAAAAGGTGTCTTTTCAAATTTTGAATCTAATGTAAAAGAAAGGGAATTTCAAAAGTTCAAATTTTGAAAAGATTCTTTGAATTCTGTCTGATATGTCAACATATCTAGGTGGTATATGTCGACATATACGCCGGAATTTCAATGTTTAAAAAACAAAGAATTATATTCATATAATTATATATATATGCTTATTATTATTATTATTATTATATAGGAATATATTAAATATTCATGAAAAATATCAAAAATTCAAAAAGAATATTCAAAAAGAATAAAATATGAAAAGTAAAAGTATCGATTTCATTGCTTCCTTTGTTTAACTTGTTTAATCTTTCATCACTATGAAACACATGTTGATATTTTTAGTATCTACTTCGTTGTCACTGGATGTTGTATCAGAATCGCCCAAGGTTTCCTTGAAAGCCCTTTTTCTCTTTTTAAATAAATCGGTGTTTGGTGAATTCTTTACTTTCTTCTGATGTGGACAGACTCTTTGTAGATGACTATATTCACCATAGTCGTAATACTTAAAACATTTCTATTTTTGAAACTTTTGTTTTCAGTTTTTCGAAAATTGCTCATCTTTCCGTATTTCATAAATTTTCTAAAATATTGAATCATAAAAGAAATCTCCTTATCATTATCATCGTCATTTGAATCTTGATCATTAGTTATTGCATTGAATGCAATTGATTTATTTTCGACCGCCTTACTTTCCCTTCTATCATACAGCTGTGCTTCATAGGACATTAGATTACCAATTAATTCTTCCATTTTTAATATACTAATGTCATTGAATTACTCTATTGCTAAAGTCTTTTGGTCCCATTCTGAAGAGAGTGAATTAAGGATTTTTTTTAACTTGATCCTCTTCTGAGAAATTTTTCTTTAATGATACTAATGAATGAACTATATCTCGAAATCTAGAATACATGTCAGAAATAGACTCATTTTGTTTCATTTTAAAAAGGTGAAACTAGTTAGTAAGCAGGGAAATCTTAATTTGTTTTACTTTACTAGTGCCCTTATGTGTGACTTGCAAAGTTCTCTAAATTTTATAGGTAGACTTATAAATAGAAACTTGATTAAATTCATTTTAAATAAAATATTTATAGCCTTTGAATTATTGAGTGCTTATGTCTTTTGGTCTATGGTCCATTAAGGATATTCAGTTTGGGTTTTAGTGTATTCACTTTGTGTAATGTTCCAAATATCTAAGTCATTGGATTGTAAATAAATTTCCATCATACATGACCGGTAAGCATAATTACTACTGTTGAATAGTGGGGGTCTAGTAGTTGATTGTCTTTCTGTGAAAGTGTTAAAAAGTGTACTACTAGTGTTACTAGCCATTTATAATTTTCAAAAATAAAATAACGAGTTTTTGAAAACCTAAGGCTCTGATACCAAACGTGGGAAACTATGTAGTATGAATTATACTAGTTTAACAGATCTTAAGGCTACTTTAACACTAGAAGGGGGTGAACAGTGTTTTATAACTTATATAGAACTTTTCTAAATAGTTTCAAGATTTAAGTCAAAACACACACATATATATATATATTAATAGGCAGTCACACACACACACACACATATGCAGTAAAAATAAAGTAAAAATAAGAGAGATGACACTAGGAGTTTTATGCTGGTTTGGATTGACCGGTCTTACGTCCAGTCCTGTATGGTATATGTACAAATTTTCTTTCAAATGTCTACTTTAATTAAGTAGCAAGCAAACCAGAATACAATCTTTATTTCAAAGCAACAAGACATACCCTCATGACTTTTCAAACTCATGATAGACTCTCTTGATTCAATTGAGCAATAAGATAACCCACTTGATTTAAATGGGCAACAAGCACACCGACTTGATTTGAACGGGCAACAAGCACACTCACTTGATTTGAACGAGCAACAAGCACACCCCATAAATAATAGTAGAGAGTTGTTGATTCTAAATACAAATAGTTGTACTTCGGATACATAATATCTTATAACCTTTTATAGCACTTTGATCTTTGAATTGGTAAAAGAATACTTGCAAAATAGTGAGTATATTATAGAGAATGAATGTAGTGAAGTAGAGATTGAATTTGAGTGGATTTGAAGAGTATAGAAAGTGGATTTTGAGAAATATATAATGAGAATTTAGAGTAAGAAGAATGGACATAAAGTAGTTATTAAAATTCGTTTTTCAGTCTCCTTTATACGGTATTTGAAGGGACATGTCTATTTTCAAAGAGATGGAGCCAAAAGTTATAACTATCCAAAATTTAAAAAAACTCTTTAATGGTATATATGTCGAGATACATAGAAAGTGTATGTCGACATACCTTGTATTTTGAGAAAAACAATAACACGCTTAAAGTCTTATAAAATTCTAGTATTTTGTAAAATTATCTAAAAATAGTTTTTAATATACAAAACTTTTATAAAATATTTATAGAAATATATTTTGAAAATAAAATAAATATTTTGGTGAGAGAATATTCAATAAAAAAGAAAGTTGTTATTCAAGGACTTTAACAAATTTATCTATTGTATATTAACTATTATATGTGGTCTTGAACTCTTTATGTTTTTGTCTTTAAACTCATGAATCTTCAGTTGTCTTGGTCATCTCTGAATCTTGATCTTTAGTCTTTTTATTGATCTGTTTTCAAACTCGATTATCTTATACATGTGTAATATTATGCAAAATATTCTATATAACTTGGAAAAACATTAGTACCTATATTTATGTGGTTATTTCCATCAAAATCAATATCTGTAGCATTAACAATATGATCAGCACCTAAATCTAGACGAGATCAGATAAAAGCATTTAGAAATAGATGGTCAAACCACTGCTCAAGGTACGATTTATCTTGGTCAATGCTCGGAGATGGGCAGGATCGAACATGAATGCCTAGAGGTAGATATCCGAAATACTGCTCTTCAGAGGCAAAGAGACCGATGTAAAAATCCAACCTTCTCACTAGTCAAATGGAACTCGATTGGAGATAAGTGTGACAAACTATTATATTAACCAAGTAATTATGAGAAAATCGTCCGCGTGTACATAAATATAGTGGATGATGGTACTAATCAAACTCAAATGCAGTTGTAATCAACACAAATAAGCTAAGTACATAGGCAGAAAAACACAAATTCCAAAAAGAAGTTGATTTATTCTTTATTAACAGACTTTTTCAACAAAAAACAGTGGTTGTACCTGCACAACATCGGCCTATGTACATAGATTCAAAACTAAACAAAAACAATAGAAAAGCAAAAGGTAATTGCAACTAAGTCCTTTTTCTTCTCTTCTTCTCCTTCCTCCCCTCTTCAGAAAAGTGAGTACCAGATTCACTAGGCTTCCTTCTTCTCATTCCCTTACCTTTACTCTCCTTCGCAAAGTAACCTTTTAAGTCATTTTCCCAAATGTAGCCTTCCTCGAAGATTCGGGAGCCTCGCTTTGAATACCACCATAAATGGGGGCAGTGGCGGGAATGGAAATTGGTATCGAAGGCAATGAAAAGGATAGAAGAGGAAGAATGTCATCAAACTTTTCTTTTTTAATTTCCTTCGTTAACATGGCTTGTGATTGCTGCATCTCTAGCATGTTGGTCCAGACGAATGCTCGGTGGCTCTAATGATGACAATGTCCTCCTCTCCTTAGATCCCATGAAGGTCGCCCGTAGCCTCTTCATCCAAAGTGTGGGTCATTTTGGCATAGGCACCCGTAGTGGTACCCGCTAGAGAGGTCGAGGTCAAAATGGGAGCAGACACAATGACTAATTCGGTGAGTGTAAATTGTATGCCCAATGATAAACTTCCTTTTGGCAAAGGGATAATGGAAGGTGACCTGAAAGTTGAAAAATGGAAAAGTAGAGAGACACCAACCGGTGTCATATGACCCATCTCGAATACAGACAAGGTTAATGATATACCTCAGGAGATATAGACTCCAAGTGAGCTGGAGTGTCGACATAACCTCCCTCCAAGATAGGAGATAGAACGGGAAACTTTGGAAATGACTCAGTACCTCCCAAGCCAGGTTCTTTGGGATTATAACAGACATCCAGTGAGGATGCATGAGTAGTTGAAATATCAGAGGTCATTCCAATAATAGGAGTAGCGGTGGAACTAGGAGGGGGAATAACAGTCCCGGTAGTTGGCAACCCTGACGTCCAAAGAGTAGTGGTATCTACTATGAATCCTTAGGGGACAGAACCAGAATACTTACCCAGATCCTTTAAACCATGCTTGGATTAGGCATTGGCAGATACTTTAGGATATAGGAGAAGCTTGCCAATCTTAAGCGCTTCTATGTCTTCTTCTTCCAGCAGGTCAAGCTTCGGCTCCTCCTTATTGATCTCGGCCCCGTTAAAGTGCTCTCGCTCTTGTTTCAAAATAACCTCCCATGCCAGAGCCTGAGGATACCCCTCTTTTAACCATCTCAATTTCATGAATTTGATAACATTCACATAGAATTGCACAAGAAGGGGCTCGAGTTCAGATTAACTTTATCCTTTGCAGCCTTGACCCTCTCATCAACTGTCTTCACTTGGGTCTCGGCATCATCTCTCTTCTTACGTATTCCTAGTAACTCTTCATAATAATCTTGAGCTTGTGTGAATGCATCGTCCTTTTCTTTCTTTCCAGCCTCCAGCGGTTCCTTTAACTTTGCTATTTCTAAGGCTTGCTCCTTTGCAATCTTCTTAAGCTTTTCATTTTTCAATGAAAGAGTGTGGCTTATGTGATGAGTAGCCTCAACTTGCTTCAGCTGGTTCAGGCGATCTTCTTCGAAGGACTTCGTCTGAACCTCTAATTTTTCTCGGTTTCAGCCAGTGAAGTCTTAAGCTATTCAACCTCCTTATCATGGTTTTTAATGAAATGCTTATTGTCTTTTTCAAGGAGCTTCATCCCTTCAAGTTCTTCCTTTCTCTTGTGAGATACTTCAGAAATAGCCTCAGACATCCTCCTCTATTTAAGATATTGGTTGTACACATCACTCACACAAGATATAACATCGATGCCAACCTCTTGAGGAATTTCTTTCAAGTAAGGAACGAATACGATATCATCAAAGCAGACCTTTAGGAAGGATTTCTTCATAACGACCAAGTGAGGATTTGAAACAGCTTTAATTTCTGCAGTGGTTGTATGGTCATGAAGATGCTTTTTTCCAAGGCCTTTGTTAGAGACTGTCAGAATACTCCATACCATAAGGCTGCTTAGATCGTCATGGCACATAGGATGACGTTAGTGATTGCGTTGTGGGAGAAACTAAAATAGGAGCAATACACCTCAATCGATGACACATGATCTGGTCCCGTTGAGAATCTATCCATACTATGCGGAAGAAGTGAACGAGATCCACATCGAGGGAATGGAATTCTCTTCGAATCTCTATAGCACTCATCATAGCACCTCTAGCCTTTATCTAGTCTCTTGTAATCTTGTCTTTGACGCCTTTCTGAGTCTGACTCATGGGATGGCTCAAGAGAGAGATCAGATGATCCAAGCTTCTTATACTTACTTTCTTGGCTCTTGAGAGTATCATACTAATGCTTACGTTCCATGGTGTCTGAAAATAAAACATAGATGAGTTAGTGCTAGTAAGGAGAAAAATGTTGCATATAGTAGAAAGTGTAGTGTTGTGTAAGTGTTGATGTGTCCTAGTGCCCCCTACGGGCCGTGGACTTGGAGTTGGCTAACATAGATTATTTCCCCTGCATCAGTAGTAGGTACATCAACATGCAGGTGAATAGGAGAGCCGATATCACTGATATTAATGTTACCCAGGCCAAAAGAACCAAATTCATCCAGAATACTCTCGAAGGATCCATATATGTCGCCAGAAAGCGGGACAGAGGGTCTCTTCCACTATAGAAGCTGGTGGCAGCTACATAGATGTTCAAGATGAAATAATCTTTATTTTAGGTCATCGAGTTAAAATAAACAACTCTTGTTACTAGAGGACTCACAGCCAATGTTAACATCCTCATCACCTCCTCCACCACTCTCTGTTTCCTCAATGTGATCGTCCTTTTCTCCACTATCTCCAGCCCTTTGCCTTGTTTTAGGATCAATAATAGGATTTGGAATATGGGGCACTTCATGACCCTCATCGACATTAACGACAACCTCGAGGTCCTACGAAGAATAAGCATCTTCTCGAACTTTAGGTACATGGCTAACACTACGACCCTCCTCTAAAAGATTATAGGCATGCAAGTTCTCATCGGTAAGATGAAGTTTTATATCTCTCTCTTGAAGCAGAACTTTATGAAGAACCACAAGGGTCCTCGCTAAGGCTACACTATTGGGTGTTCTTGAATTATCTGCAAATACAAAGGACACTGAAATTAACAATCAGAGGTATTATAGTCGTGTTAGTTGGGAGAATAAGCATAAAACTTATGTCCAAATAACCATATTTATGCAAAGCCGGGCGGACAATGCACAAAAAAGAATATGTCTTTGAAGTAACTTAGCTTATTCCAACTATTAGTGCTTTTAATGCGATTATTAGAAATCATCCCGATAAATCATAGTTATCAACCACCATTTGGCTAAGATTGCCTTGAAGAGCCATCTTACCTCCCTCTGGACTTATGGAAATTTTTATTTGAAAATACTTTAGAAGTTCATTTTCTAATTGAAAACTCGAGCTAATCTAGGGTTTAACCCAAAGCCAACATAGAAAATTTTGTGCACAAAATTACTCGAGTTGAAACCCGAGTTGTTCCCTAGAGATTACTAAGCATGCTTCGAGTTCTCATTAAGTTTGCTAAGCCCACCATGCTTTGTCAAATTTTTGAAATTTTTTCCTAAGTCCTGGATCGTTACTGATCCATAAAGGGGAGGGATGATGTTCTAAGGCACAACCAAAGGTAAATAATAGTTAGTGGACGGCAATTCAAGCGGAGCCATGTCGTCACCTACCTAAATCGGACTAAGAGGGGATTGAGATCGAGTTTGTTAAATTCCAAAGTTTGAATTGATCACGTGTTTTGGCTCTTGAGAATTAGGATCTAAATCTAGCGGGGTTGATGACAGAGATAGTTGACAGCGGTAGTTTAGGGCGTTGGCAGTGATTCAAGTTTGAAGGTGAAGTCGAGAACAAGGATCAACAATGGGGAGCTCGAACCAGAAATGCAATTGATAAGGTAAAAATGAAGATAAGTAAAAAATAAAAGTGTTCGCTTGTCTATAAATATATGCCGATCCATTAGAATAGGCAATGGAATCACCTAAGTTCAAGGTACCGATCTATGGCCTTCGGTCGGTACCGATCTATTAATAATACACCCACACACAGACACACACATACATATATACATATAATAACAATAACCCTAAGGAAAATGAAAAATGGTGATGATGATGTTGAGGAATGCAATGCAAATACAAAGGAAATTCTGAACAACAAAGTCCTACCTGAACAATCTAAAGGAAAGGTTGTTAAGAATCCTTCAAATGCAAATGAAAAATCGAACAACATACTTCAGTTTTTATATTGCTCAACAGTTACAAGTTCAAAACAGCTCGAAGCAATATGATGATCGGTAGAAGACACGATGCTTCATGAAAACAGTCAGAAGATGAATAGCACCTATTTAGAACAGAACTTGAAACTGATAATATGGAATCCATAGTTTGTATTGATCCAAAGCATATATTGTTTACCCAAGATATTCTTTGGAGGGAAAATATTATCTAACTTCATGACCAAGCCATATTTGGACGAGTCGGATCAATAGACATGAGCATAGCCGAGCGGATATCTTAGAATAATAACTTCAGAATCCAAGCTTCAGTTGAAGTTCAAAGATTTAGCCATGAATCCTTTAAACCACACATGAAAATAGGCTACATGCCAAACCATTTCGAATTCCAAAGTCAAAACCCAAGATCCAAGGAAAAGTCTTGGATCGGTACCAACCCATAACTCATGGTTCGGTATCGATCCATAGAATTTTATCAAAATGACTACTAACCTTATGCTGTATCAAGCTAAGGCATTTGTTGATCTAAGCGTACAATACTAGATGGTTCGCTAATAGTTCATGACTCAAACATTAATCGATAAATCCAAGCTTCATCACAGCCAAGCTATATGCCTTCAATTCATTACTGAACCAACAACTTCTTCATGATTCAAGCCTGTATCAATATGTTCAAGTTCTACAAAGGAAGATGCAAGCCAACTAAGCAACCTTGAAGGATCAAATAGAATCAGCAATTGATACCGAACCATAGCTCTTAGGTCGGTATCGATCCATAAAACTTGCTGATTTGGCCACGATCTTTTTCGAGTAACTCCATTTGGATGTGGGGAATATGGAGAGAACATGGTAGAGATAAATCCATCGATCTTCATTTATAAATAAAGGGTGATAAGCAATATTTTGGGTACCTTTTTTCTGCATTCTAATTTCATGTACTGTTATTGTAATTTCTTAGATCATCACCGATCCATAGGCCACCGATCCATAAGATCGCATTTGTAAAACTTTTACAGAATTGATAATAAAGTTCAAGTGGACGTAAGCCTATGATTTGTCGAACCACTATAATTGTTGTACGTTGTTACCTTTTGTTTTATTTTAAATTTCTTCATTTATTTCTCTTCTATAAAACTTTAGAGTGTTTATGCTAACTTTTTGCATAAACAATTGCAGTGAGTGGGTTCATAATTAGTAAGATGATTTATACGTAATTAACCTTTACCCTATTTGATTTAGAATTGTTTTAATTTAAACTAGAAACACTGTTTATTCAGATTAGGAATTTCACAGTAATTATAACCCATATGAATATGATCTATTTCTTTTAACGTAGATCTGGTTAAAGTAAATCTATTAAATAAGAATTGATTCAAGTTGAATACCCCTTTTTGTTGAATTTGATAAGATAGATATAAACTTGTTGATTTTAAATCTAAATTAGTTTGATTTACTGATATTGGATATGAAATTGTATATGAAATATGGAATGATCATAATCATAGTATATAGATTTGGGTTTACTGTAATGTGGACAATTTCTTTTAATAAAGAAAACAAATGATAATTAATGAAAGGGGAAAAAATAAAAATAAAACAACACCGACCGGTCGACAGGCTCACTGGATAACTCGATAGTAAGCGGTCGACGACTCCAGTGACCAACGATCGGTCGGTTAATGATTTTTAGGCATAACTTGAACCTCGGTCTGAGTCCCAGGTTTGTAGTTTATATATAAATATTATATGTATGAATGTTAGTAAAAGTATGGAAATTAGCTCCTTAGGTTTGCGATTCCTGGATGTTACGTGACTGGATAGATGAGTACGCCAATAACGAGGCCTAGACACTATTTATTCAGCGGGGTCAGTATTCGACTGGGGCGACTCTATCACAAATTGCACTCACAGAAGGTTCTACGATGCATGTGCAACACTGACATTGATGCCTAGATAAGTGTGTGACCTGGCACCAAAGGGAGTTCCTTAGTATGCATGATGAGGCAGACATGATACTATGTTGTTGATGGATCCCAATGCGGTGCGATAAGCGGCGTTACGTTACCATTGAGAGATGAGCATGGATGCATTGACCTTTAGACATCTTTGGCGCAAGTTGGTATTACGATTTCCCCCTCAATGTGTAAATATGATACTTGTAACCGTAATTTGGGAATGTAGTCCTAAGGTTGATATTGTAGGAAATCCTATATTGGAATAGTTCTAGTAGTTGTTAGTCGATCCATAGTTATTTTGAGGATTCACTTAGTCGTTCGATCCTAAGTATAATCCTTTACAAGATGGTGGTGTAGGTGTGTTTAAAACATATCCCTTATGTAAATGAAACTACCTTAGTAAATAGTTTACAAACACAGTAGAACACCCCAGGTCACATAGAGTATTAATTAAGTTAATTGCATGTGATCACCACATATTAATGATGTAACTCATTTACCGGACCTTTGTCTGACTCACTCTTTTCCTTTCTTTTTCTTCTACCACAAGAGGATAGGGCAGCAGGTGATATGCCCAGAGATTAGTACATGGAGAGGAAAGCTTGGCATTGGAGTTTCTTATTATTTTCCATTACTCTCCATGTAACTATTTATCGTACTTAGTATTTATCAGACTATTTGCTGTATTTCTCTAAACTCTGGATTATGACTACCTATGTTTTGAGACTCTATTTTCTAGGATATTTTCTGAGATGACTATTTTCTGTATTTATATGTTTTACCTTCTGTTGTGAGATCTGAAAGTATAAAATGTCTTAGATTTTCTCTTTTTATTTTTAGTCTCTATAATGTTTAAAAACCCAATATCTCGCACTTCCTAGCACCGACACGAGTCCGAAAGTTACCTTAGGCTTTGGATGAGTGTGTCGGAAGATATGGGTTGTCACACTTGGTATCAGAGCTTAGGTTTAAAATTCCTTAGGAGTTAGGTGCGTATTGAGAAAATGTACTTGAAAAGTATTAAAAAAAGGTTTTCCCGAAAGGTATACGAAAAACCGTTATCAATTATTCTTGCCAATACTATCTGTGGAAAAGTTGCTAATAATTTCTAAATCATAAATAGATAGGATGAACGATCATGTTGGTTGCTTCTCAGGTGATGCAGTTAAGATTCCGGGCCTGAACGTTTCAATTTGGTTTCTTCGGTACCTGCAAAGTAAGAGGAAAAGCCGAGCTTAACCCTAATGTGGGACCCACAAAGCAGGTGCTAGGTGTAGTTCCTACCCATTCACCTGCCGTCGAGTTTTTCAAGCTATGTAAGGACTTTGAGAGTCTAGGAGGAAAGTCTTATGTGGACTCGAAGACATGGATCCACACTTGTGAGAGGATTTTTGGATTGATGTGTCTTGGAAATGACGTTAGAAGACAACTTGTTGCTTGGAACTTATATGGAGAGGCTCCGAATTGGTAGGACATGGTAGTGGCAGAGACCGATGAGGGAGAGATTACTTAGGGAGAGTTTAGGAGGCATTTTTAGATGAAGTTTCTTTTCTTGGTAGAGCAGGGCATATAGTTGGAGAAGTTTATACACTTGCGGCAAGGATAAATTTCGATGAAGGAAAATGTTAAACAGTTCAATGAGTTGGCTAGGTTTGGTATGGAGCTGATGAATACCCCGCACAAGAAAGCTCTAAAATTTGGAAAGGGGTTGAATCAACCTCTTCAAAAATTAGCCCTTAGTCATATTTCCATTGGTGCGACTTTTGAGGGTTTGGTAGAGATGGCATTGTTGAACATTATTTCTAAGGAGGAAGTAAAGAGTGAGCCCAAGAAGTCGGGAGGAAAGACACTCCAGCAGAATCAATGCATGGGCGGAATGTAAGCTAAACGGAAGATTAAGAAGTAGGAGCTGTAGTATAGGAATGTGGGGAGAAGGGGCATTTTGCGAAGGAGTGCAAGACGGACATCTCAAAGATCAAATGTTACAACAACAACTAACTCGGGCATATAAGGAGGGAGTGTTCGGCACCATAGAAGGCCTATACTCAAGTGGTTTTAGCTTACGCACTAGATGTTGTTCCCAGCTCGAGTTCACCTCCAGTGGTAGACAAGGGGAAGAAGGTCGTAATTGAAGGTGTGTTAACTTTATCTAATTTACCTATTTGTACCTTATTTGAAAAATTGGGGAATCACACTCTTTTATTTCAAGTAGACTTGTAGATGAGTTTCACTTAGACACTAGTATAGTTACAGACCCTGTAGTTGTAAACCCTATAGGAGGATTGGTTTATTTATCTATGATATGTATGGGTTTGAAATTATTTATTTTAGGGGTCAAGTTGGATTATGATGCTTTTATATTAGGATTTTCTAGGTTTGGATTAATTTTGGATAGACTGGATGACCATGTATAGGGCGATCTTCAATTGTGATAGGAAGGTTGTTCATTTAGGTGCTTTTAGTGGATGCAATCTAGAGGTTTATTGCGATCTTGGAGTTTCAGTTATGTTGAGTTACCTATATTCTTTAGACCTATCACATGATGTGCTAGATTCAGTACTAGTAGTTAGAGACTATCCAGATTTCATTTTCGAGGTCACTAGTCTGCCACCCAAGAGAGAGATCAAGTTTCAGATTTATCTTATGGAGAACGCCAGTCTAATTGCCTCACCCTTAAGGCATATAGCTCATAAAGAGAGATGCGAGCTAAATAAGCAAGTGAATGAGCTATTAGAAAGGGGCTTCATTAGGAGGAGTATTTCAGAGTGGGAAGCACCAGTTGTTTTTGCCACCAAGGCGGATGGTTCTCTGAGGCTTTGCATCAATTATCATAAGCTAAATAAGCTGACAAAGAAAAATCATTACCCGTTACTCTGCATAGACGATCTCTTTTGATCAGTTGGTTGGAGTGAAGGTGTTCACTCAGCTTGACTTGGCTACCGGATTCCATCATTTGCATATGGCCGAGGATAGTATTCAAAAGACCGCTTTTCATAAACCCGATGGACTTTATGAGTGGTTAGTCATGCCTTTTGGACTGACCAATACACTTGCCTACTTCGTTGATATGATGAGTCAAGTTTTTAGAGGGTTGGTGTAACAAGCCGACCTTTTGACCCTCAAATCTAGACACTAAATACGTCCACGATATTCGTGTGCCAAGCACCCAAGTGCCGAAAAGATAGAAAGATAGGGTAAAATAAAAGAAGAAGAAGCATAGATCGAGAAAAGAATAACACAACATTAGAATTTCACAATGGAACGATAATATATATTATCAAAGGAATAGTACAAAGGGTAACTTTGAATACAAAATATTAGAGTTACTAAAACCTAAGTACTATCTCAGCCTGGACAGTTATAACTGCCTGTCCTCGCAATGTTGATATATACAATACAGAAATACAGTAGAATTAAGAATACCACGGAAGGTAATTGTCCAGCTCTTCTTCTTAAGCTTCAAAGCATCCGTAGCTAAATCTGAAAATATACACGGGGTTGACCAAGCATTATAAAAAAATAACACCCAGATCAGTTTGGCAAACCAATGTGAGAAACTCGAGAAATATGAGACTAGTAATAGTAATCATTGAGACCGAACGGATTACCATAATGATTTTCCCTTCAAATAAGACCAACCATTCATTAAGTTTAATATAGTGATATGATAGATAATGTCTATAGTATATCACATAAATCATATCAAATAGTTGTCCTGTGAACGCGACAACAATAATAAATACACAATGAATATCACTAAGGCATGTTCGCATAATGGATTTTTCGTGTAGATCTCCTCGGATCTATCCAAATCCGAACTCCTTCACAAGGATCAGAGATATCCTTCCGAGCAACGTACATCGCTAAGGAATGTACTATAGGAAATGCATAATTGGCTTATGCCCATACAATCGTGGTTTCGAATGCATAGTTCATGCATGCATGTCTGTAAGTAATTATGGATGGAGTCACCTGCACCCTAGGGATTGCTAAAATGCTACGTTCCCTTTGGCTATGCATCCTATCTTTAGTTTTAGTCATTTTCGATGTTAAGGCTACATTCAGCATCTTTCACTCACTCAAACAAAACACGAACCTTCAAATAGATTCCCACATCTCGAACAGATCACGAATCACTACATGAATTCGAGCATCTCGAACAAACCTCGAACCTCCATATAGGTTCCCCGCATAAGTCCTCCAACGAATGCTCCTCTCTCTTGGAATACTCTTCAAGATAGACAGTCTCACATGATAGAATCGTTTGAAATGTTAACTCTTGCCTCTCCCTTGGACTTAACCATAGGATTGGCAATTCAACTCTATAACATTTTACTTACAAACCGTTTTCAAAACATAGAACCCGTATACTAGTTTTTGAAGTGGTATTCGATAAGTAAAATGCTTATCGATCCGGTCTCTTCAAAACTAATTTGATGAATTTCCAGCTAACTCAATTCCGGTTCTTTCAAAAGTAAGTGAAATCTAAAGAAATTTCGTACCAATGCTCCTCCCCGGGGGTTCTCATTGGTATGAAATCGCGAAGCCTTTCGATAACTTCTTAAGTCAATATTAGGTCAAGTACGATAATCAACTAATCGATTATCTAGTAAAAAACAATTGCTTATATAAATCACGATTCGTACGCTTAACTTGTTGTCGATATTCCAACTTAACTATTCCTCATTCAAGAGTGAAGCCAGGAAAGTTAGAGGACTGGTTGCATCAAAACCTTGCCTAGACACATCATTCTTGAATCTCATAAATAGATAAGTCTACCTCGTCGGCTTTTACTATTAAGTATAGTATTATTGATTTCCATAAACAAGAAGAAATCAACATGATTAACATGTTTCCAACATTTTTCGACTTATTATTCCTCGGTCAGGAGAGAAACATGTAGTTTAGAGCTATATTGCTCTGTCCCTACTCGACATCAATCTTAAGTCTCACAAATATACAAGCCTTGCTTTAGCGGTTTTTAGTGTTAAGCATAACTAATTACTTTTCAAACAAGTAATCAAACAACTAACCATTTGGCCATTTAGCCATCCTAACCCTATTTTGAAAACATTTGTATATACTTTTAAAATACTTATAATAGGTTTTAAAACATTTGTCCGAAGTAGTACTTGAAAATAATAACTTTACAATTTTCCTTAAAACTTGTAAAGAACATGTTTTTAACAAAATATCTCTTCTTTAAAAATTCATAACTAGTGTTAGTTCCTGAGATGATGGTTTTGATGACAACAACCTTAGGACTTGTTATAAAGTATAAATACTAATATTCTTGTCTAGATATATATATGTATGTATATGCAGGATATATATATGTAGGTACTGAGAATGAAGACTGTACAATATAAAGATTCAAGACTGAGTATAGAGATTCAAGACTGACGAATTCAAGATTGAAGAAATCAAGACTGAAGGCACATGAGTATCAAGAGTTCAAGATATCAAGGTAAGTAATAGAGTCTAGATTTATGTTAAAACTTCATAATAACACTAAAATCTTTATTCGGATTTTAATTATGGAATGGAATCCACCTTCTCGCTTTAATAGTGGGATGGAACCCACGACCTCTTTGGTAGGATGGAACCCATGACCTTCTCTAGTGGAATGGAACCCACGAAATTTTCAAAATGATTTATTTTTTCAAAACTATCTTTTTGAAGTCATCTCTATCAATTTAAATATTTTTGCCTAAATTCAAAAACTACTTTTAATCATATTAATTTCAAAATCATCTCTTGATTTTAATATTTTAGCTTTAATATATTTTAAAGAGATATATACTTAGTTTTTAATATTACTTTTATATTATAGATTATATATTTTAATATTATTTTCTAAAACTCTTTTATAAGTTTAAACTATATTCAAAATGGTTTACAAAGTTTAGAAATTGTTTTGACAAGTTTTAAAATAGAAATCATTTTAAAGCAAAATCTATTTTCAAAAATAACATAGGCATGTCGACATCCCTCATCCCCCTATGTCGACATGGTAGCCGTAGAATTCAAATTTCAAATTTTCAAAAGAAGTGTCTATTCGTCATAACCTTTCGCGAATGGACATGACCGTTGTTCTCCTATAAATACTAGTTGTTTTCAACGAATTTTAAGCTAGTTTTTCTTTATTTTTTCACTACTTCTTCTCCACTCAAATATTCTCTTATATTTCAAATGCTTTAACAAAACTCTACCGAAATTCTAAGTGAATCAAACTCGATCGTCCCTAGTTTGATTCTCTACCACTCTCTCTCAAAGATCTTAGTGCTATTAAGAGTTATATGATCATTTGTAATCAAAGAAGTGTATCGAGTCTCTCTCTATCAAAGTGTGATTGTGGCCCGTAAATCAATTGGGTGTGATTGTAGCCCGTAAATCAATTAGGTGATCTTGTAGCCTAGTTAAATCAAGAGGGTTTTCCCTGGACTCAGAGACAGGAGGGTGTATCTCGTGGCCTTAAAATTGAGGTTGTAATATCGACATTATATTTGAAAAGAAATCTACACAAGAAATTGTGTGTGACTGGATGTAGGGTAACTCCGAACCAGTATAAAATTCCGGTGTGTTCATTCCTTTACTGCTTTTATTTACTATTTGCATCTGTGTCTGGTTTTGTAATTGTCTCTGTGTTTGTGAATTGCATCTGTTTGTGTTTATTTTGAAAAGATTTCAAAAATTCCATAAAATCCATTAAAAACTATTCACCACCTCTTTAGTGTTAATCCAGCCTTAAGATCCGTAATCCGCATTTCCAATAACTAGTTCTTAAAGTTCTAAATACCTCAAACCACTTTTGAAATACTCTAATATGAGTTAGCAAACACTTGTAAAAAGAATGAAACAAAATACCTAATTTTAAATATCTTTTCAAACCTTTTAAAATCCAAAATCAAAGCTAAATGGAAAAGTTTTGCAAAAGTGAAGTTTTGGCCATGATCTTGAGTTGGCAGCCATTGTCTTTGCACTCAAGTCATGAAGACACTATCTATTTGGAGAGCGATTTGAGTTGTATACAGATCATAAGTCTTTGAAGTATTTATTCTTCCAAAAGGATTTGAATTTAAGGCAGCAGAGGTGGATGGACTTTTTGGCACCGTATGATTTTGATATTTCTTATACTCCATGCAAAGGCAGTGTTATAGCTAATGCTTTGAATAGAAAACATGCGTTGTTGAGCCCTATATTCTTAGAGTGGAACAATTTGGTGTTTATCTCTGCATTCGATTTTCACCCATCATCAGACATCACTCCTGGGTTGTTAGCAGCATTGGATGTGCAACCTACACTCATAGACCACATTAGGTCAAGTCAGAAGCACGATAAGGAGTTAGTGGATGTTTTTGAGAAGCTTAGTAGAAGAGAGCAGTCGAGTCATCTGAGGGGTTATACCATTGACTCGAATGGGTGGTTACGGAGGGATGGTAGATTATGCATTCCTCTTAATATAGATTTGATTGACATGGTACTAGCTTAGTCTCATCGTTCTGGGATGACCATTCATTCTGGCGGAGATAAAATATACCATGATATGAAGAGAGTCTTTTATTGGCCTGGTATGAAGTGGCATGTGGTGTATATGCAGCTTGATGTACGACTTGCCAAAGGGTAAAGGCAGAGCAGAAGAAGCCAAGAGGATTATTGCAGCCATTAGATATTCAATAGTGGAAGTGGGAGAGTGTTTCTATGGATTTCATCGATAGGCTACCTAGGAGTATGATGGGGAATGAGAGTATTTGGGTCATAATCGTCCGACTGACCAAATGCGCGGTTAGGAGTATGAGGACTGTTGCATTTTTGGCAACACTATACATGAGGGAGATAATTAGGTTACATGGAGTTCCTTCTAGCATGTTAGCGACTAAGATCCACTTTTCACTAACAAGTTTGGGGGGAGTCTTCAGGAGGCCTTAGGCACTGAGTTGATTTTGAGTACCGTTTATCTTCTACAAACGGATGAATAGACGAAGAGGGTGAACTGAGTATTAGAGGACTTACTTCGGATGTGTATCTTGGATTTTAGGGGCTCTTGGGAGGATTAATTGTCATTTGTGGAGTTTACACATAATAACAGCTATCAGGAAAGTATTGGGATGATACCATTTGAGGCGTTATACGGGAGGCCATGTAGATCACCATCTTTTTAGTGGGACACTATAGATAGGATTATTCTTGGGCCTGATATGGTGAGGGAGACACTAGAGAAGGTAGACTTGACCCATAGAAGGAAGAAAACTACGTAGGATATGCATAGATCTTATGCTGACAGGAGACGCACATAGTTAGAGTTCGAAGTGGGCGACATGGTTTTTGTGAAGGTCTCACTGCTTAGGCATGTCATGAGATTTGGTAGTTCTAGAAAGTTAGCACCAAATTTCATAGGACCTTTTTCGATCACTAGTAAAGTAGAGAAGTTAGCTTATAGAGTTAAGCTTCCTGAGAAGTTAGAGGGAGTACACGAAGTTTTCCATGTGTCACACTTATTAAAGTGTCTACACGATATAACAGTTGTGGTCAAGCGGATTCAGCTAGAGGAGGTGGAAGTAGAGAGAAAGTCACTTGTTCCTGGTGTACCCACTTATATTCTTGAGAATGGTACAAAGCGACTCCATAATAAAGTTGTCAAGCTTGTTAATGTCCAGTGGGAATATGATCCAATGGAGAGTACATGGGAGCTCGAGGAGAAGATCCGAGCTACCCATCCAGAACTCTTTTCTGGTATATTTCCATTCTAGTTAAATAAGCAAAACTACTTACGTGTTTAGGTTTTAGCTTAGTATACCCCATACGTAAAGGACAATTGGATGCTAGGAATGGTTGCGAACGTATCATTAGGACATGTTTTGAATGGTCGATGTTAATGGATGAATTTATTAAATTGGTCTTTGCACAGTTAGGCAAATATATTCTCGAGTTAGCATACACTCACACCAACACTTGCCTTATTTCACCAAGTTATAGGCATATGATTGTTGCATATGGATTGAATGGTTGTGCATACATGTAGAATTGCCAATATATTTACTTAGGATATTACATACATTTGGATACATGGCATAAGCACTTGCATTTTAGGAGGTCGACTAGATTAGAAGACTTCCTAATTTTTGCATTAGTATAGGTTCATATGCATTCCATGGCTAAAAGTACATATTGCATTAGAATTTTTAACTATGGACAATGATTGGCAGTGGTTGATAGATGAGTACATGGTTATAAGTATGAACTTCCATACGTACGAGTTGCGTTTTTCCCATCCTTGGAGATTTCGTGGACGAAATCCTTTTAAGGGGGAGAATGTAACACCCCGCAAAAATTAAACGAAAATTTAATAAAAGAATTAAATTTAAATATAACAAGGGTAAAATTGGAATTTCACAAACGTCCGAATTTGGCTACAAAACTTGCATCATCGCATTCGTAGTAATTATTTGGATAATTTTTATATATAATGTTTTGTAATCGAAGCTAGTATGAAAAAATATTAATGTTTGAAAATTCGGAATCGAAAATAATTGATAATTAAATCGGGAAAGAAATATTTTAATAAGGAAAGCTTCACTAGTCAGTACTGTGGATTAAACCAGTCAATCCCTTGTAGTCGACCGCTCCAACCTAAGCGGTCGACTGGTCGATGCTTCTAGATTAGGGTTTGGATTAGCCGAATGGTCTAGATTTTAAAATATTTGATCAAATGGTTGACATTAGTTTCTACCTCTATAAATAAAACCCTAAATTTGGTTAGAATCCTAATTAAATCCAAGCTTAACAAAACTTTGTCTCTCTAAAACTCAACCCTCTTTCTCCTCAAATCAAATTTCTTCAAAAACAATAATAAACAAAAATCAAATTCAAGAGATTGAAGATTGAGGAATCAAATTGAATCAAGGAAAATCCTACACTAAGCAGAGGTGATTTTAAGCAAATTAGGAAGGAGATAGCTTTATTGAGGTGAGTGAGTCCATAATTAGTAAGACGATTCACATGTAATTAACCTTATTATACCCTATTTAATCTAGAATTGTTTTAATTTAAACTAGAAACACCGTTTAATCAGATTGGGAATGTTATGGTAATTATAACACATATTAATATGATCCCTTTCTTTTAATCTAGATCAGGTTAAAGTAAATCCGTTGGAGAAGAATCGATTCAAGTTTAATACCCTATTTGTTGAATTAAATATAGATAGAAATTACCCTATTGATTCTAACCTAAATTAATTTGATTTACTAACATAGGATATGAAATTGTATACAAAATTAAATATGAAATTGGGAATGATTATAAATCATAGATTATAGGTTAGGGTTTAGTGTAATGTGGACAATTGCTGATTAACAGAGAAATCAAACAATAATTAACGAAAGGAAAAAAAATAAAACAAGACTGACTGGTCGACCAGCTCATTAAAGCTGGTCGACAATAAGCGGTTGACCGCTCTAATGACCAGCAGTGAAGCTGTCGACCTGTTAACGATTTGCAGGCATAACCTGAACCTCGGCTTAAGGCCCATGTTTTTAGGTTATATATAAAAATTATATATATGAATGTTAGTATAAGTAGGGAAATTAGCTCCCTAGTTTTGCGACTCTTAGACATTACGGTACTGGATAGATGTGTGCGGTCAATGAGGCGTAGACACTATTTATTTAGCGGGATCGATATTTGATTGGGGGTGATTCTATCACAAATTGCACTCACATGAGGTTCTATAATGCACTGACAACAATGACGATGATGCTTGGAAAAGTGTGTGGCCTGGCACTGATGGAAGTTCCTTGGTATACACGGCGGCACGGACGTGATACTATGTTGTTGATGGATCTTGACATGGTGCGATAAGCGACGTTACGTTACCATTGAGAGGTAGAGATAGATGCAGCAACCTTGACATCTTAGGCACGAGTTGCATTGGAATAGTTCCAGTAGCTATTAGTCGATCCATAGTTATTTTAAGGATTTGATTAGCTGTTTGATCCTAAGTATAAGCCTTCACAAATTGTTGATGTGGGTGTGTTTAGAAATATACCCCTTACGTAAATGAAACTACCTTAGTAAATAGTTCACAAACACAATAGAATACCATAGGTCACATAGAGTATAATTGAAGTTAATTGCATGTGATCATCATATATTACTGATGTAACTCATTCACCAGACCTTTGTCGTTCCCATTCGTTTCCATTCTTTTCCTTCACGATAAGAGGACATGACAGCAGGTGATAGGCCCAAAGATTAGTACATGAAGATGTGAGCTTGCCATTGGAGTTTCCTATTATTTTCTATTACTCTCTAACTACTTATAGTACTCAGTATTTATCAGACTATTTGCTATATTTATATAAACTCTAGATTATAACTAAGCATGTTTTGAGACTGTGTTTTCTAGGATATTTTCTAAGATGATTGTTTTCCATATCTATATTTTTCAGCTTTCGCTGTAAGATCTGAAAGTGTAGAATAAGCCACTCTTCAAAATCCTATGTCCATAAGTCTCATTCTAGTGTTTAAGAATCTCTATCGATAATGTTGGCCAGACGTATCGACTGAAATTCTCAAACACTCAGCGGACAAATTAACACGAAGTTGGCTTCATAAATTCTTTTAAATATTTACTTTCAAAACAACTTAATCTTTTATAAAAACATTCGCTAACTTCTAATAAACATCTCTCCAAACCATATATATATATATATATGCTACTCCTAAAAAGATTTTTAATTAACATATGCTTGCTTATACCAAAATACTTATAGATAATCAATTAAGTATACTAAAAAATATTTGACTTAAAAAATACTAAACATCATTAATCATCTAACTATAATAATTATCAAGCAAGCTCTCATCTTTATATTTATTTTAATCACATATAATTTTATGTGACAATAGTTTTTAATATCCCTTGCGGTAACTTCACGGCCGAAGACACCGCTGGGTCTAAATCATCAACCTCATATGAGAAACTAACTTGAGTGATGGTTCCTACCAAATATCACACTCAAGATAGATCCCACAAACCAAACATCATTAATCAATACATACATGCAATGAAATCAAAACACCAATCGCCCAATCAAAACAGTGAAACAATCAAAATACTCAGCATAAAGTAATCTATATACTTCTGCTGCACCACTCTGATCACTACTCGATCCTTTCACTCATCTCACCTCATCATAATTTTAAAATCATAAAATATTCAAAACAAGATTCGAATTAGGGTCTTATACAACTTACTTAAGAAAATAACTTCCTTCTTACTTCAGAGCCATATAGAGTTCTAACATTCGCCTTTAATATCGACACTACTGGTCGGACCAACTAATTCTACCTCTTCAACCTCCATCTATTCCTCTATTTCTCATATAGAGATTTACACTCGGTAAAAGGTAGAAAAATATATTATATAATAAGAAAAGTACAAATACATCCTTAGATAATTTCCCCCGTAATCATCGTATACTCTTATTATCACTTAAATATACACAATAATCTACCACACCCATAGAGACAGGGACTTTAAGTCTCTTCTAAGGTCAAGGCTCGTCACTTATACTCTGTATTGTTCTAAACTTGCTCTGATACCAAAAATGTAACACCCCACCTCTATACCCATATTACTCAAGAGTATTACTAAATAATACTATCGAGTAACATGGAGAATGAGGCGATATGTGTAAAGCACATGTGAATATTCTTTTGGACTAACATTGAATACGTCTCATAATGTAAATATCACTCACCTCAATGTAAACATATCTGTACAAAGCAGTAAACACGTGTGATGCCCAAGGATAGAATAATAGACAATATAAATAAATCATAGAGAACACAGAGTCATCATCGCAACAATATAAATGCGGGAATGATTTGGAAGATCCAAAACTTATAATACATCACATAAATCTTAGTGGGAAATGAAATAAGTCGAATTCCCACTAGTCTCAAATATATTTACATACAAGATAGATCCCATATATGTAATCCAATAATCTATAAATTCATGAGTCAAAATACATAATATACAATACATTTGAGAATACAGCCTCAAACTAAGCCCAATTAGCAATCTGGTCACATCGTACCGGAACCTGAAATGTTTCGGACTGACCCAAGTATTATATAAATAATAAACGAGTTAGACTATGTCCAGATTCAATGGTGAGAATATAAACAATATCTCAAGGAATAACACCTACATAGCATAATAAAGAAACCCAACTAAAGGAATAATAAAACATTCACAACACATCCAACAACATCCATAACACATCAAACATCAAAACATCCATACGACAACAAACACAATCGTACCCATCACACAATACACATCAAACATCCATCGCAAACATCACACACAACACATAACTCACACATCACACAATCGCACACATCTCACACATCTACACATCACGCATCACACACAGCATACATCACACGCATCTACACATCACGCATCACACATATCATACATCGCACAAATCTACACATCACACATCACACATAACATACATCGCACACAAAACACGACACACATCAAACATAAACTCATTCATATTTATTAGGCATGATAAGATTTATTCATTTTATTCTTAATTGTTATTTTAATTACTGCTACTGCTATTATATATGCTGTTGTTATTACTATTGCCAGAAGTCGAGCCTATGCTTGAGCCTCGTAGCTTTTTAGATGCAAAAGGAGACCCTACTAGTAAATATTTTATGAGCGCCCTCACCAGTCTTTAGCAGCACAATAAACACACATCGCTTCCTCGCCTCCTCGCTCCTGGCTTCCATCATCAACCACCTCGCCTCATTCTATATTCGTCCCGTTGGCCCGTGTAGCAGACTGTGACCATGCGGAGAGTGAGCCATGTCGCTGCAACCATCGCAGATCAACCCCATGGTCGGTTAAGTTAGGATGGGGCTAGCAAAAACTTCTGGCCTTTACATCTACGTAAGGGACTTCACACTCCTCTATGCACTTAAAAGCAAAGATAATCATATTCTCGCTTTAAAATAAAATAAGGAATAATATAATTTACCTCACAAGTCAAGTCAAAAATTCAAATAATATCAATTAATATTCATGTATAATATAGAATAATTCATCGATATCCAAATATTAAATACTCGGTCTTCAATGAATTACACGACATTATATTTGTGTTCAGTAAATAAAAACACCCCATATGGACATCCCATAGCGCCCAATGAAATACAATTATATGCACAATACCCTCAATTAATCATATTAAATAGATTTCCACTTCGCATATTAATTCACTCTCGCTTAAATCGTTCTCCAATTCATTATCTTCATTTTTATTATTTTATAGTTTAACACAACAGGTAATTATAACTTCATCTCGTTCGTAACTAACAATCAACAATCATCCGTACGCACATCAATATATTATTCAATCAATGGTTAACGAGATAAAGGGCTTTTTATAAATCTATTTCACTTTAATTTTCCTCCTCTTTTTATGAAAACTCTTCAATTTAATTTAACACAAAATATCTTCTTTATTTATTTTCATCTCTTTCTAAAACAAAAATTCTGATTCTCTACCCATGGTATTAGATAAGGGGATCCAATGTCTCCTTACCTTTTTGCTTGTGTCATGGGATTACTTACTTTCTTAACTAAGTCTGCTGTGTCTGACAATCTCCTTGAATACCATCCTTACTGTAAGACCATGGGTATCACTACTTTACTATTTGCTGATGACCTCATGTTGTTTACAAAACCCTCTGTTAAATCTATCAATGGTGTCTTGAATGTCTTGGCTGATTTCAAACATATGATTGGTTTATTTATCAATAAAGACAAATCTAAAATTAAAATTGGTGGGTTATCTGCCATAGATATGGAAGGCATATATACTCTCTCTGGTCTATCTCCTTTTGATAATATTGAGGATTACCTAGGTGTTCCCTTGTGCTCTTCAAAATTAAGAACAGGTCAATGCCTCCAGCTCTATGAGAAGAATACTGCTAGGATTTCCTCATGGCCTAGCTCAAAACTGTCTTTGGCAGGTAGACTAGTCATTATCAAGTCCATTGCCACCTCAATGTGTCTGTATTTTGCAAGGATCTTCATTCTGCCTTGTAAGCTTATATCCATGATCAACTCTTCACTGAATCACTTTCTATGGCATGGTAACCTCTATTCTAGGAAATTAATTCCTATTGCATTTAAATCCTTGTGTTGTCCTTATCAAAATGGTGGGCTTGGTATTATGAACATCAAGCTTTGGAACCATGCTGCTCTTTCCTCTCGCATTGACAAAATTGTTAGGTATGACTCTAATCTCTGGGCTGCATGGACCAGAAGCAATTTGATCAAGCATAAGAACTTCTGGACTATGGGCATACCAGTTGACTGCAGTTAGTCTTGGAGGTGTATACTACGCAGTAGATCTGTGTTTCTTCTAATTTTTCAAATATGTATGAAGTTTAGAAAGTAAATATGCTTCTGGTTTGACCCTTGGCCCAAGCAATGAGTGATTTTGGGTGATATGATTAGCTACAATTTGAGAAATATGACTGGCATTACAGAGAGCTCTTCAGTTGATAATTTTTGGACTGATGGGGTGTTTAACTTGCCATATTCTAGCTCTTACCTTGTCAGAGATGTATGGAACATTGTTCAAACCAATACATATAACACTCCTGATCTCCATGCACTTTGGAATGGCAAGGAACATGCAATACACACTGTGTACAAATCTATGCTTCATAACACCCCTTTTCACTACTTTCCCTACCACACCAGAATGGACTTCATCTTCCCCCCTATAGAAATCATTTTTTTATGGAAGGTGCTCAGGAATGGTCTTCATACTCTTGACAAGCTTAAGGGGAAGGGTTTGGCTCATTCAAACGTTTGTTTGTTATGTGGTAAAGAAGAGGAGTCTGTTGCACATCTGTTCTTTAATTGTGAGTATGCTTATTTTATCTAGGACAAATCTCTGACTTTGTTGCATTTGCATAAACCTAATAGAAATGCATCACTGGAATGGTACCTTATTTTTAAAGCAACAAGATGGAAGAATTCTAGATCAACAAAGCTGCTATGTTTGCTTAAGAATGTTTTATACTGCCTTTGGAGGGAGAGAAACAATAGGGTGTTTTGTGCGAAAATGGTGCCTAAACGGTTCTCCTTATCTCTAAACAATTTAATCTTTAAATTGTATGATTCTGTCATGTGGTTGAATTGTGATCTGCCTTGTAACTTGCTTGGTGACTTTTGGTTGATACTTCGGGCTCTACTTGCTGTCTGGTGCTGGTTTCTTCGGGTCATCTATTTGGTAGATTGCTTGGAGCTATTTCATTGCTTGGAGCTCTTGGTCTCTTTGCTTCGGGTCATTAGTGTTGTTTGGTATCATCCTTCCTGGAACTGTTTTGTGGCTATTTCTTTGTTTTCTTTGCTATGTTCTCTCTGTAACTCTTCATTTATACTTGTAATATTTACATGTTATAAATAAAGGTAGGGGCCCTTTTAACCCCGCTGGCTTTTCCAAAAAAAAAGAAAAAAGTCTGATTCTCTCATCTAATATCAAATCCATTTCAAAACAACCGCTTTCATTCCAAAGAAACATTTATTCAAACTTGTCGTTAAATTTTTAAAACCTCAATAATATTTTCACTTCAAATTTCCTCTTTAATAATATAGAAATACTTCAAAAGAATTTATATTTACCAATTACCTTTAAAATCTCAGAAACAAAAGTTATCCTCAATTCAAAAATATTTGCAAATTCACTTCACATTATGTTTCAAAAATTATATATATGCAAATCTCAAATCTGAAAATTATCCTCATTTATCTTCAACCACTTCTTTTAAAATTATTAATCATCTAACTGAAATTCAATCTCAAAAATAATAGTTTTCTTCCTAAAATTCACTTTACATTATATATACGAGTATGGTGGCACGTCCATTGGACGTGTGTGTAAAAGGGAGAGAGTAAATTTTCTCTTTGTTACAGTTGTTGTATTGTCAGTGAGTATGGTAAAGTGTTTGGTAGCTGTGGGGAAAAGGGGGAACGATATGACAACCAAATAGAAATAATGTATTGTAAGAACATAACTCACACAAACACTTTGTATATCTTATTATTTTATAAGGGATCAGTTTCTACAGATGAACATAATATAATATCAAGAACAAAGAACAAATGGAGAATTTAGAAAACGAATGAAATCAGAGCTACAATATGGGTCTATGCTAGTTAATAACGATATAAGTATCAAATTTGGAAACGGTATTCTTGGTGAAGAAGAAGCTTTAGTAGTAACAGTCTAATCCTCAAAGCTCCACTTGCTTCAATAGACTCGTATTTGGTTATTCAAGGAGTGTTTTGTTGTTTAGGAAACTGTAAAGAAGTTTGATCAAAGGCCGTAGGTTTGAATTTTTTTCTTTCAGCTTTATCGACTTATGTTTTTTCATGTTGATTTGAATATCCTCTTTCTTCTATATTTCTAAAGACGGTTGTTGTCTTAAGTTTAACATTTGGATTCTTTTGTTCTCAGTGGACCATTTCATGGACGAAATAATGTAAGCTAAATCTACATAAATGAAGTTAAACACCAATAAAAATTAAAGCATCAAAACGTGAGTTATAAAGGGTAGTTTTTTCCCGATAGATTGTTATTTCCACAATGTTTACAATTTCCTCACCGAGGAATAATAAATTCAAAATCATGTTCATAGAAAATATAATCTGAAATGTACTAAGTACTGATAGAATAATGTAACTTCAATTAACAAACAATTCTCACCACTTGATATTATGACATATTTTAAAAACTATCTGATGGTAGAAGCCTGTATATGAAAATAATAACAAAAGTGATTCGATCAAATAGGAATAGTCAATATAGAAAATAATAACAAAAGTGACACCGAAAAGAAACTTCTTTCACTTTGAACTTTCGGAATCCAACTCTAATAGACCTGGGTTGAGCAAATGTCAATGTGCCCTCTCTACTCCCGAGCCTTTACATACTTCACAATGTTCTCTTTCACCCTACAAACATACTGAGCGCATTTTTGCCGAAAGCTGTAAACATTGCTTGCAATAGCATGATGTATCCTTATAAGCCCGTAAGAGCGGATGATTTAAACATCAGTATAGCCAAAACTAAAGCACGGTTTCCACATGCCATCTAATCCAGTATCCAACAAACATTCTCTCTAACCCAGAAAACTGTAGGGACGAAGGATGCAGTCCAAAAGTGGAGAAGAAGGTCAGTTGTTGCGTGACAGCCAGGAGTTCACCATGCATCCAACTCCGATCTTATCACCAACCTTGGATTTGGCCATTTTATACTCACCGCAGTTGCACTTCCCAGAGTTCCATGCATGGCTGGACATACAAAATTATTTGAGCAAATATTATTTGTTGGAAATGAAATAAAGATGTGAATATATAGGGGGTGTTGTTCCAATCATTTTTTAGGAAATGAGGGTGCAAATAAATATAGATACATGATCAGCTTGTTAAGAGCAAGAAAAGTAAGAACATATGCTACATATTTAATACATTAACCAACAAATAAGATGATGAATTACCCACCCATCATTTAAAGCAAATTCTCCATTGCACTCTGTAGTTGGTTAGATAAATCTGGAATAAAAAAACGAATGGTAGAAGAAAAAAAGTGTAGCATAATAGAGAGGAAAAAAGTGGATGTGAAACTATATATAAGAGACAAAGCGTACCAAACCAACAGTAAACAAATTCTCCGTCTCTTATTTTTGCGCCACCTAAATCACTACTCCTCCTATGTTTTTGTCCTTGCCTCAGTAAACACTGTTATAGCAAGTTTAATTTAAGAAATTGCAGTGCAAAAAGGTAAATGTGTAGTGGTCCAAAATGATAGGCATCTTTGATCATTTGTTCTTAAAGTGTCTATTATCTTCGCTATTTTGAGTGGCTTCTATATATTCGAAAGCTGTAGTTAGAGTAGAAGTGCATTTGTAGTGGAACACAATTTGGTTTATGAAATGTGTATTTTATGATTTGCAAGTGTCCATGCATAATATATGCGTAAATATTGATGATAAAAAATAGATATTTTTAAAAAATTCTTTGTTATCTACTTAAATAGACCTATATCTAACATGTGTATATTCTGCATTTATCTATAAGAGTAAGCTTCTTAATATTTACCTTTTATGTAATGTAAACTTTACGTTCTAAAGTTTTTTTCAGACTGTTACTATGTGAAAATAAAATAGCTTCACTTAACTTTGAAAATGTTAAAAAGAGCTAGTTATCCCATATTTTGTACATAGAAAATTATCTAATATTCAATATAGAGTGAGAGAGTTTAGTATCATGAATCTCCATGTAAAGAAATATGCACATTCAGTTTTCATTTTGTTTTAGAGAATAATAGTATCTATTTTAGAAAAACTAAATAAATGGATAGTAATGTTTCTACTTTAATCACAATCCTTTTGATACCAAATTATGAAATAAATAAATAGAGTATTTATTTCTTATTGCATAAATTATCAGTATGCTTGAAAAAAATTGGATTCTTGTAAATTCTATTGAATATCACACAAATTATGAAGGTACTTCCAAAACGTGAATCCATTTACATAGTGAACAAAGTAATTGTATGTACATTAGTGAAGTAATGGTAAAAACTTACGGAAGCAATTTGATGCCTTCAATATGAAATTCCATACATCCATTACTAAGTTTTGATGATGTTCATTTGCTATATTGGTTGATGAACAATGTTTATGAAAAGCTTGCTTGGACATGTTGATTTGAAGTTGAACTCACCTATAAAAATTTATCAAAAATGTTAAGAAGCAATCAAAGTTGAAACAAAGACATCGCTAAACTTAATATAAATAAGCATTCCAATAGGAAAGCAGATATCAAAAAACTTATGTTACTACACGGTTGAAGTCGAAAGAATAGTGGTTCCAATTTTGGATGACCAAGATGGATATCCTTCTCTACCATGGTAAAGATAGTCACTCTGGATATCCATTTCTCACTTTGCTCAACAGTCTTAATAGTCTGCATTAATCATTAATTAGGTGCAGGTTTTAAATCTTCCATTTTCTTAATTCTTGCACGCACACATCCATAAACGTACGCAATATGATGCTCATGGAATGAACTCTTTAACAAACTGCATGCTATATCATATTTATAGTAACTAATTCCAATTAAGAAAACTTTCACAAAAAAGTTCCAATTAAGAACACAGAATTTGAATCAGTAATATAAAGAAGTAATATAAAGATCTATATCAACCGTATAAGAAATGAAGAAAGAATCACCTGCTAAATGCTTATCTTATTTCAGTTGGGAGCTTAACAGCAAATCCATTTGTTGTTGCGAGAATCGGTATACATTCACCCTTTGCCAAGTCCTCAAATATTCCTAATATGGGAAGTAGGAAACCAAATCTGATCCCAAACCCTAAATGTCGACAGAAATACGAAATTCAAATACATGTTACTAAGGATCATCCAAAATGACCAATCATATCTGATTAAAAAGAAGAATTTTCCATAATTCGTACCTGAATTTTGAGATCGTTTATTACAGATAAAAGAACTGTTGATTGTCTTGCATTTTCAAACTCACAAATTAGGGGAATACAAATATCATTAAACTCATTAAAGAGTATACCTTTTTCAAGAAAAATATGAGGGGCAGTGGATGGTTGTTAAGAATCCGATAAGAAAAATGGTTTTGATGATGAAACTTGCTCATTACAAAGTGGAAAGTCAAGAAACGTGAACTGAGAAGAAAGTTGAGAGAGAAAGAGATAATCGTGGAAAAATGGGAAACTCTTTTAAAGTGGGAAGGTCGTTGTTGCAAGCATTCAAAAATATTCTAGCATTGATTTGGCATCGAAGTTAGTGGTTGGTAGGAAAAGATTGGTACTATGATTTAGTAGCATGCTGGTGGAGAATCATCGTGGCGACAATGGTCGTCTCGATAGGCAGTCGAACGGAAGCAAAGGAAGAGCAGAGTTTGGTCAATTTAGGTACGTCGATTTGAAAAGTGGAAAAGGGGAAGTGCCATTGTTCTCGGCTGAGAGGAAAACGGAATGAAATGGAAAAAGAACACGGAGAAGAAAAGGGAAGAGAAATGGAAGAGGAAGTTATTGAGTCGTGCAAAGAAGCAGGTTGGGGAACATGGGATGAGGCGGTGGTAGAAAGACAGAAGTGCCCCAGCAGAATTATTTGGTTGGAATTTGCAGCTTGGGTAATTTGGGTAGTTAAAAAAAGGCTTCACTTTGACCGGTTGACCAAAGGTTTTGCTTTATAGTATAGATATATGTTAAATCCCCATAATCAAAAAATTTCAAGTAAAATAATTTTCTTTCACTTTATAATCATTTCAAAATACCATTTTATACACTTCTCATCTATTAAATTTCGTTATTTCAAATATATATGTTCCAAACATCATTTCATAAATAACCTTCCTTTCATTTTATAATCAACGGTAAATAAATATCAATATTCAAACTTCATTTGTTTTACTTCAAAACTCATCATTTACCAAACAAAAATTAATTCACAAAATCTTTAAAATTATTCCACTTATATATTTTCAAAATCATTCCTTTTCCAAATCTATTTCAACATTTTTTATTAAATAAGAAATCATTCCAGAATTCGTTATTTATCTCCAAAATAATTTATTTATTTCAAATTTACATCTTTAATTTATTTATCTCTTTTCCAAACAATTTAAAATATCATTCAATTATTTGCAAATATCTAATGATTACTCAATAATAACAAATTGACAATCTAACATCATCTATCATAATATCAAGTAAATCATACTTCACAACACAATTCCATCTAATTCAAATACATCAATCATCAACCAACAACCAATTTCATCCAATTAAACAATCATCCAACAAAGCTAGTAAATCAAACAATTATAAGGGTAAATACACATCGAACGAAAAGAATTAGACATCGATGTGTGTGAGATAACACACCAAAACCAAAAGCTATTCTAGATTTCTTCAATTTGCAGTTCAGCCACCTCCACAACAGTAACTCCTAGCACCGCACGTCAGCCTTGAGGATTGCATGTTGCTGCCTATTCCATACCCAAATGAATCCCCTTCGCGCCTTTAATCTCCCCCATATTGAAGTTCAATTTCACAACCACCAGTCCACAACATTGCGACTCTACAGCCCTATACATCATCATCAACGATGCTCCCAAAATCACATCACACACAACCACCATCCACTTCATCGCAGCCTCGCCCAGCCCCTCCTCTTTCACCGCATTGCCCATACACCTTGTGCAACCTCTCCACTTACATTCATCAGGTCGCGGTTCCACTCGTTGTTGGTTGCTCCTCTGCCGTCATGCATCTGAGTCGAGCGCGATCAATATGTTATTTTTTTTATATAGTAAAGTCGCGATTCTCTAATTTGGGAAGAGAATTAGAGCCAAATAAAATATCATGGGTTAGGGCTTAGGTTTGAAGTTAGGAGAGTTTTCTAGATCCAAGGAGAGAAAGAACGGGCATGGGCTTGATTGATTTAGGCTGGAATAGTTTTTGACCTTGATTTAATTCAATTCAATTTTAGTTAATTTTTCAATGCATTTTTATGAATTTTAATCTTCGAATAAATATCAATCTAGTGTAAATTGTTTAACATCTTTACATCTTGATAATTGACAATTTTATTCAATTTGATACTCGTTTATTTTTATTTAGTAATCCATCATTCTTTACAAAATAAATTTATTTTCTAGCTATTCCAAAACATATTTAAATCATTTACATTTCAAAATATTTCATATTAATTAAAATATTTTATTTGATTTCAACAAGTTATTCGAAAAGAATTTATTGATTTAATCCAATTTATTACAATAAAATCTTTTATTAATAGAATTTAATTAAATAGTAATTTACTTTTTAAAAATAATAACTAGCATAAATAAAATTCAATCGCTTTTATTTTAATAAAATTTATTTACTTATACAGCGTAGAAAGTAAGGATGTTACACGACACACGATCCAAAGCATAAGGTGGTTTTTAGACTCGCGTCGGTGTCAAGAAATACAAGCCATTAGGTTTTTAAACATTACAAAGTCTAAGAATAAAAGGATAAAATGTAAGACATCCTACACTTTTAGATCTCACAGCGGAAGATAGAAAAATATAAATATGGAAAATAGTCATCTTAGAAAATATCCCAGAAAATATAGTCTCAAAACATAAGTAGTCTTAATCCAAAGTTTACAGAAATACAAAAAATAGTCTGATAATTACTAAGTACGATAAATAGTTACATTGAGAGTAATGAAAAATAATAAGCAACTCCAAAGCCAAGCTTGCCTCTCTACGTACTAATCTTTGAGCCTATCTTTTACTACCTTGTCCTCCTACGGTGGGGGAAAAAGAAAGGAAAGGAACGTGTCAGACAAAAGTTTGATGAATGAGTTGCATCATTATATATGGTGATCACATGCAATTAATTTTGTTAATACTCTATGTGATCTAGGGTATTCTACTTGTGTTTGTGAACTACTTACTAAGGTAGTTTCGTTAAAATAAGGGGTTTATTTCTAAACACACCCACACCAACATCTTGTGAAGGCTTATACTTAGGATTGAACAACGGAACGGCTAATAGCTATTGGAACTATTCCAATATAGGATCACCTACGATATTAATCCTAGGACTACATTCCCAAATTACGACTACACATATCATGTTTACGCATTGAGGGAGAGCCCGCAATGCCAACTCGAACTAAAGACATCTCAAGGATGTTGCATCCGTGTCCACCTTTCAATGGTGACGTAACGGCGCTTATCGCACCATGTTGAGATCCATCGACAATATAGTATCACATCCATGCGGTCATGCATACTAAGGAACTCCCATTAATGTCGGTCCATACACTTCTCTAGGCATCATCGTAAGTGTGCACGTACACCGTAGAACCTCCTATGAGTGCATCTTGCGATAGAATCGCCCTAGTCAAATATCGACCTCACTAAATAAATACTGTCTAGGGCTCATTGCCATCATACACATCTGTGTAGTCTTGTGATGTCGAAGAATCATCAACCTAGGAAACTAATTTCCCTACTTATACTAACAATCATAATATATATATATATACATGTGTGTGTGTGTGTATATATATATAAACTTATAAACTTAGGCCTTAGGCCGAGGTTCAATCTCGCTTGTAACACATTAACCAATCGACCATTGGTCACTGGAGCGGTTGACCACTTGCTGTCGACCAGCTCTAGTGAAGCTGCTGACCGGTCATAGTTATTTTAAATTTAAAAAAAATTCATTTAATTGTTTTTCGTTCTCTAATCATCATGAACTATTAATTGCAGTAAACTATTAATTACATTAAACCCTATTTTATCAATCCACAATCTTTGATGTTTTTAATTTCAATTTCTAACAATTTCATAAGCATGTTTGTTAACAAAATGAATTAAATCAGGTATAGAATTAATAGGATATTCAACCTAAACTAATTTTTACCCAATAGATTTACTTTATCTGGATTTAGATTATACAAAAATCATATTCAAATATGTTAAGTTCTGATTCAATTTCCAATCTATTACAATTATTAGAAAACAATATTTCTGATTTAACATAAACCTATTCTAGATAAAATAGGATATCAATAAACTAAATTACATATAAATCTCCATATTAATTATGAACCCACTCACCTTTAGAATGAAATCCTTTTTCAATACGCTTGGAACACCTCCGCTTGTTGTAGAAGTCCCCTTGATTTCTCCTTCTTTAATATCTTGAATTTAATTTTTATTTTGTTTTGAATAATTTTTGTTTTGAAGAGAAAGAGGGTTCATATTTTAAAGAGATCGAGTTTTGTTAAGCTCTAATTTAATTGGGGTTCTGACAGTAGCTTAGGATTCTATTTATAGGGGTAGGAAGCAACCAGAACAATCTGATCAAATATTATCAAATCCAGGCCGTTCGACCAAACCAAACCCTAGACTTAAAGCAATGACCGGTTGAGCACTTGGTTTGAAGCAATCGACTGCTAAGGGTCGATGTAATACCCTAAAATTTTATATAAAACTTAAATGGCAATAATAAATACATTTGAAAGTGATTTGGAGGGTATCTTGGTAAATTTCCATCAGAGGGACAAAATGGTAATTTTACAAATTGTTGAATTTGACGATGAACGACACCATTACGACTGTCTCGTTTTTCTAAGTCATGCAGTATATTTGTTTATTTCATTTGGATGTCGTATGAAGGGAATACAAACGAAATAAGTATTGGAGCAAAGTGGGCTTTGGGCGTTTGAGTTTGAATTTGAATATTTGAAATAAATGTTTAATGGGCTTCCTTCCAAGTAATTAATAAAAGTATATACATTTGTTCTCCATAAAACTACTCTAACATTTCTGTACTTCTTCCTCTCCTCCTCTCTTAACACACCCAAGGTCAAACATCAATATCGCCCTCATATCTGAACAAAAAACCATGAAACTGATGACATTGCGAAGCTATCAAAGAGGGCTACCGGTTTGGAGTGATTAGGATGCAAAAATTTGAAGTATGGAAGTGCACTAGCCCCAGATAGTGAAGCAAAGCAGTGATTTTTCATGCATAGTTTCCAGATTTCAATGTCCATCTTCAAAAGGCATATCCTCTTCGTTTCTCAATGGATTTGCACGAAACTAGCAGCAATTCGAAGCATGTAAAGAGTACTATGCGTAAAAATGAGTTTACTTGTAGAAGTCAGAGGGTTTGAGGTGCAGCAAGGTTAAACAGTAAAGAAATATCATAACACATTCCCTACTGACAACGTCAAAATTCAAATTAACATATCTTCTTCGTTTCTTAATGGAATTCAACGATCTATCCATCAAAACGATCGTATGGATGAGCACTACGATCTAGAAAAAAGAATTTTTATGAAAAATGGAAGTTTCTAGTCAGAAGTTGGCTAAACAGCGAAGGCAAGTGCAAGTTTTGGCATTTTTGTGAGTGTGGTTTCCCCGATCTTGTTATAATACTTTGATATTGACATAAAATTATTCGGAGCTAATTTAAGGTGTTAATTTAACATATATATAAATTTAACAGTATGGAAAAAATTAAAGTTTAGAAAAAAATGTAGTTTTATATTCAAAAAACCAAAATAGAAATATTGACACCAAATTCTACATTTTAGCTTAATAAAACCCAAGTTCGTGAATATATATGGCCTAGGACTTTAGGGACTTAATAGGTAGTGTGTGTATACGAAGAATGACCCTTAGAATCAATCAAAAACAAGAAGAAACAAAATCAAAAACCCAAAATATCAAAAAAGAGATAAAATCATGTTTTTTGCTTGTTCACCAGTGCACTGGTGGTGCACAATGGTGCATCGGTAGGCAAGTCGAATTTGTATACTTCAAGATTTATGGAGACGCAAATCGATGTGCATTTTTCAATCTTTGTGTAATGTTCTCTAACGTCTCTATGGTGATATCTTGATGAGCATAGTTGTTGTTTGGATGCATGGTTTGTTGATAATGATACGATATATGGATATAGTGTATAGTGTATAGTGTGTATGGATGAACGAATATGTGAATCTTAGCGATGATGACAAGACATGAGTATAGTGTATGTGGTTGGGAAATGGTGAAATTCTGATGAAGAAATGAATACACAGGATTTGGTCATAATGGTGAAGTATGAATTTAGTATACGTATATAATTTGAGTAAATGAACAAATACCTTAATCTTATAGCGCTCACGGTGGGTCCTCGATTCATGGTATTGAGAAGTTGTTCTCCTGTAGAGCATCTAGGCTAGTCCAGGATTATTAATATGGGGAAAAATCAACCTGTAGCGCAAGCGATGGGATCAGGCGTGAGTCAAATGTGTGACTATACTTTGCCGCATGTGATGAGATCGGATAGTCGTTGATATGTAATCTTTTACCTCAAATGACGAGATCAGATTACATTTAAGATTATTTAGATAGTATAATATTATTCTATAGCACGGCGTTGAAGGATCGACAAAATATTATACATAGGCTTAAATCGTGTTATATCAGTGTCACAGTAGTATACTTATATTAGATTTGCTTCACTCACACAGACTTATGTTTGACTACTCCTATATTTTTTTAATCTATATTATTCAGGTTGATGGAATATGGAGGTGTGATGGACCTGGAGATGAAACTTGTATATATTGTATATATTGTAAACAAAGTGTGTATTAAGGACTTGATGTGATAGTGTGTGGCGTTATTTGGTTTGGATTGTACAGACTTATGTACTATTATCAGATATGTAATTGGATATATATATATATATATATATATTTATGTAGTATGAAATTTTGTGTGACTATCCTTTATGAGACTCTGAAAGTTTTAGTTAATATGGTTTTATTTTATGCTCTCTCTGTGTATATCATATGTATTATCTTCCAACTACTCGCCTTTTAGGACTTCGTTGTGTAGTTACAGGGTTTTAAAATGGCGGGTTGTTACATTTGGTATCAGAGCATAGGTTATAGGTAACATATTGAGAGAGCATATTTATATTTTCTATTATGTATATATATATATATATTATAGGAGCTAAATATGTTTGTAGTTGTTCCAATTAACCTATCTATCTACTGGGGAGTTGTTGTATCCCAATTACGGGTAGCAGAGGATGAGTAAGTCGGTAAGGATAGAGACTGAACAAAGATATTTTTGGAGGAGTAAGACCAAAAATAAAATGGCACTGGAGTCGATCTTAGGGATGGTGTGAACGTCCATATTCGGTTCCACTGGTACCTATAAACGGTGGGTAAAACCAACGTTAACCTCATAGTACTTGCATTTCGAATATGAGGAGCAATTCTTAGTATTATGTTGAAAGTGAACCCTAATTGACAGTGGAAATGTGACTAAGCACTTGTGAAAGTATATGTGATCTTTTATATTTGATTTCATGGATGTACCGGGTAGTTAGTTACCGAGGATGGTAAGAGTATTGAATTTCGAAAGTAAAATATTTTAAGAGAGGAAATTCAAAGAAAATGTTTAAAAAAGAAAGGAGTTTTGAAAGTTGAAACTATAAATTTCGTTTGTAAAGAAAATTATGAATTGTTATGGTGTTTATATAAAATAGTGGGTATTTAGAAATATTTTGGAAAAGAGATTTAAAGTTTTGAACACATTTATAGTAAATATGACTAAAGGTCATAGAAATGGCTTTCTAAATTTATATAAATGAGATGAGTAGCTAGAGTGAATTTAAAGTATACTTTCATATATATAAGTTGTGTTATTTAAAAGTGCTGGAAATTTTCTATTTACAATACATACATACACATATATATAATAAAATGACTATAAATTATTTGAAATTGTTTTTAAAATAAAATAAGACTATTCTAGAAAACAATCATAATTTATTTAAATGTTAATGTGTTTAAATTAATATTAAGTTATCGAAGTTATGAAAATTAATTTGTGTTGAAATTTAAATATAAAGATAAATAATTATTTGATGAAAAGATTTTATTTCGTGGCTTTAAGCTAAATGAGATATATTGGGCAAAATGGTATTTTGAAAAGTGATGATAATTATTTTAGAAAGTGAATGGAGAATTTAAAATTTTGATGTTGTTAAGAATTTTCGATCAGAAAATCATTTATTTTAATTATAAAGTATAAAATGGAGTTTCATTGGCTATAAAGAAAGGAGAATGGATTGTGCATTGGAAATGAGTTGTGATTTTGAATAAGAAATATGGTGGTAAATAGTTTAAGAGTAATTCTCACATTGTGCGTAAATCGGTTGATTTCGAATTAGATTGAATGATTCTTTATGGAAAGATGTTAGATGTAGATAGAATTGTGGCTTGGTTAAGGATTAATGGATTGTATACAATTATGTCATAAGTCATGATCCTAATAGTTTCAAGGAATTGAATAAAGAAAAAGAGGTTTTGGTTATAATTAGAAAGTGAAAAGGTAATCCAAATTGGCATATTGAAGAAAATATAGTGAAAAGATGTTTACTTGTTAGCAGATTAAATTTGTTAAGATTCATATGAAAGGGAATTGGGCCTATGTTATACGTATTTGATATTGAGAAATTTTTAAAGATATATTTGAAGTAAAGTCAACTCAGAATAATTTGATACTAATAGAAAAATGAGAGATATTGAAGTTTCAATTGATTGGATCCCGTTAACCGATTGATTGAAAATATTTTTGAAATATGGATGAAAATTTAGTTGAAGAATTTAGAGTTAATTTAGGATAAGGTCCTAGTAGCCTGATGGTGCTACTATGTGACCTGACTTGGTAATCAGTCCATAGCACAGAAATTGAAATGATTAACATTCGCATTCTTTTGTTTTGTGTCATTGTGGTAATGATCGGAGACGAAAGCAAATGATATTTATATTACTTTGTTGTTTGATTCATTGTAAAGGTAGGTTATTAATGGATAATAAAAAAAATTCATATTAATAATTGATTTAAAGATGGAACTATGTGTTCTGGGCTAGGTGCTCATAATATGGAACTGTGAATTCTGGGCTAAATGTTCGTAATATTGAATTTTTTTGTTAAGAAGATATATGTTGGGAACTGTATGTTCGTTGCTATATGCGTGTGATTATTTATATAGAATTTTATAACACTGTGTGGGATGGTTCAGTAGAACTAATTTATGAAAAAGAATTGTTTGATATAGTGATGTTATTTCATTCGATTTAGATATGTGATGATGGCGAAGATACTAAGAAGGCTGGTAGTACCCTGGCTAATTGAGTGATAGATATAAGTTGTCAATACTTGAGTAATAGATATGATTGCGAGTATATAAATTGGATTGGGCGTGACATAAGTTTGATGACATATTCGTATGCTAGGATATCATTCCTTGTTCCGATGTTCCTAGATATGTCATGGTATAAGATATTCATAGTATTTTTTTATTTCATTGATATGGAGAGGCAACATTCCTATTGAATTGTCTTGTCCATAATATAGAGGAATGGTAAGTCAGTAGAATGATATATTGAAAAGAAAACATTGATTGGTTATTATTAAAAAATGAATTGAGCTTGGATTTTTGTTGTAAAGAGTATTAATGTTTGAATTTTTAAATTTAAAAGATATTCTAGATTAGATTTGGTATGAAACTATATAAGGATAAGCATTTTGGTATATAAGATGAGTTTGTAAAAGTACTCAAATATGGATGGGCGTTAAGATCATATGAGTTTGTGTTACCAATGAATGAGATGAAGCATTTGGAATTTTATATAGATATATATGATTTGGAGAGTGAATTTTTTTAGAGAATCACGACTTCTGTTTAGAAAAATATATTCTAATTTATACTAGCAGCAAGGACTACCAGAAAGGTATTTCTGATTGGTGTAGATAAAGGATTTCAATAATGGATTTGAGCTATTAAGATGAACTTGATTTTAGGAAATTAAGGGAAGATGTACTAGATTGAATGTATACTAGAGTAAAGTAAAGAAGTACCACTGAGTAGTATGAACTCAAGTGTTCCATGGTAATTAAAGAAAATATATTTGAATGACTGAAGAGGAGGAGTATGGTTTGCATGCATAGAAGATGCGAAGGCGATTTTATGAAAAATGGAATTTTGAAATGTTTGGATAATTGAGGAGGTGATACTTTAAGTATCGAGCTTGTTTGATATTGGGAGAAGTGATATCATAAGCATAATGATGACACTCAAGTTATATTTGAGATTCAGATAGGGTATATGTTATGTTTATCAGGTTAAGACAACGATTGTTTTGAATGTCCGTAGGTGGAAGAAGGAATAGTATGATAGTTTAAGTCTTTTGGATTTGTTTGGGTAAGATACTGTCCACTCTGAGTTGTCTTACCTTAACAATCTAAAAAACAAATTGCGAAACAACTACTAGATGATTTATGTGTTAAATGTGTGCGTTTAGGGACGGTATAAGATGCTATAAATTGGTTTGGGCATGTTGCTGCTAAGGCTATCAGTTGTTATGCATTGTGGCATTGATTATTTAAGATGGTAGCAGAAATTTTAGAGGTTATATATGTGCACATACGATTGAGATTAGTATTTTGGGATGAGTCATGCCAGTAGTAGAGTTTGCTAGATTTAATTGGGAGAATGGTTTGGATAGAGATGATTGGAAAGTGAGAAGTAGATCCAATCTTTTCAATTCAATTTCTTTCCAAAGCATTTTTCTTTTGATTGATTATTACTTTAGTTAATATCTAGGTTTGGCTAAATCATTAATTGAACTCGTTGTTGTTTTTATTTACGTACGGATTCGTTATTATCTTGATATGTTTTGTATGTTGTGACTTGATGATTTGTTGCTATATAAATGTTTACCATGTGATATGCTAGTGTTATTGATTGTGCATACATATAGAATTTATATGATTACCCTAGGATGCTCGCATCATGCTTTATATGCCATGTTATCTCATTTATATAGGAGGGCCTAAATGTTAGAATTTGCATATATAATGTCATATGTTATCTATATACATATTATGATGCTAAGATGTTGATTATATTTCATAAAAGTACACAAATACCTTTATGTATACTAATTAAACACATCACATATTTTATGAATTTGATTTCAAATTTATATGATGTGTACGGATGTCTTATTCGACTGGTTGCTTTGTTATATGGAAGATTGTTTGGATGAATGGTTGTATGATTTATTTTGTATGCTTATACATTTAGGCGATACGAGGGAGTGCGATACATTTTTTTTCCTTGGGAATTTCAGAGATGAAATTTCTTTAAGGGGAGAATGTATTAACTTAAATTTTAAATAAAACTTAAATGGTAATAATAGATAAATTTGAAGTGATTTGGAGGGTATTTTGGTAAATTTCCATCAGAGGGACAATTGGTAATTTTATAAATGGTGGAATTTGACAAGCTGTAGGGGATTCTATTGAAAGAAACGACTCTCGCTCTCACTTACAATGAAACCAATGCCATTGCGACCGCTTCGTTCTTTTATTTATGTAGTATATTTGTTTATTTCATTTGGACGTCGTATGAAGGGAATACAAATAAAATAAGTATTGTAGCTAAGTGCACTTTGGCTTTGGGCATTTGAGTTTGAATTTGAATACTTGAAATAAATGGTTAATGGGCTTCCCTCCAAGTACTTAAGAAAAGTAAGTACAATTGTTTTGTAGGAAACTACTCTGACATTTTTCTTCTTCATCTTCTCCTCCTCTCTTAACACACCCAGATCAAACAACAATATCTCCCTCACATCTTAAGGCAAAATCATGAAACCGGCTGCATAGCAAAGCTATCGAAGAGGGATACTGATCTGGGAGAGTTGGAAGGAAATTTTTTGGAGTATGGAAGTGCACCGGGCCCGGAAAATGAAGCAAAGTGGTGAATTTTTATGCACAGTTTTCAGATTTTAATGTCAATCTTCAAAAAGGCATATCTCCTTCATTTCTCAACAGATTTGCACAAAACTAACGACAAATCGAAGCATGTAAAGAGTACAACGCATAAAAATGAGCTTAGTGGCAAAAATCAGAGGGTTGGTGGTGTATCAAGGCTAAACAGTAAAGAAATACCATAACCATTCCCGGCCGACAACGTCAAAATTCAAATAAACATACCATCTTCATTTCTTAATGGAATTCGGCAATCCACCTGTAACACCCCATATTTTTAGTAACATTATTTAAGATATTTAATTAGTTAAATTAAATAAAATACTGTGTTGATTAATGGATTGAGATTTGTGATTAAATTAAGGCGTAGCCGTGCCATATTAATGAATAGATAAATGAAATAAGATGGGGATAAGTGTTAGGAAATAAGTAAGGGGTAAAATAGGAAAATGGGGATTTTAATACCCTAAACCACAGCCGTGAATCCTCACTTTCAATCATTTGCAAAAATTAAAATTAAGAAGGGCCGGCCACCATTTTCAATCTCAAGAGAAGATAAAGCTAGGATTTTCAAAAGGAAGAAGTAAATCAACGTAATCAAGAGCAAATTTCACATCTTTAAATCACAAAGCTAAGGTGAATAATGACTACATCTCACTTTTCTATATGTTTTCGGTTTTAAGGTGAAACCCGAATTTATCTTGCATGATTTAGCCATGTTTTAGGAGAGCAAAATATTTATATATACTTGTTGATGATTTATGCATATTTATATTGATGTTTATGATATGTTTGACATGAAAACCCTATTAAAAGACAACCAATTGCCTTGCGAATTTAAATATAGATCAAAAATGATATTTTAGAGGTGGGTTTCAATTTCCATAATTTTCTGAATTAATGTGGATTATATATTATTTTCTAGGGAAGAAATGATTTATTGGGTTATAAATTATTTACGGCAAAATAAATAATTATTTGGGTCTGAAATTTATATATGTTAGAAAACATATTGAAAAGGATTTTCTGGAATTTTTATGGAATTTTCCTAAGTGTTTTGATGAATATATAAAATTATTTAAGGTATGGGACTTAAATGTTTTATATATTTGATTAAGGAGAAGGGGTATTTTATAAAATAAAATTATAGTTTAATTCTGAAATTATGGCAGCACTTTTAGAAAAGAAAAATTAGCAACCAATAAGTGTTTGACAAACAAGGCAGGTTAGTTAAAAAGTTTACTTAAAAAAGTTTTAAATCAGAAATTCATGCTAAAAGCATGTTTCGCCTATTTTGGTTTTGCCCAGGTAGCTTTCGATTATGACCCTCCGTCTCCTTTCACAAACCAATGCATATAGTATCAACATGTTGGTACACAGTGAATTGGACAAAGGTGGAAGGTAAGAGTCAAAACCAAGGGGTTCCGAAAGGGTCGAAGTGCCTTTTTGTTTTAAAATAAAAGGCAGCGCTTGCTTTGCTTTCAAAAGGTTAGGCTTCGACTCAGTTGGCTTTTGACTGGGTCAAATATTTTAAAAGGAAAGGTTTCGAATGGATTGCACTCTTTTATTCTAAGTAATGCTTTTGAAGGGGTCGAAACCCCTAGCTGCTGCCTTTTTACCTTTCGAAGTCAATGGTTCGAAAGGTGTAATTGCTTTTAAAATTAACCACTTCTCCAATGCTTTCGAAGGGATGGTTCGACACCATCACTTCTTCACTTAGGAATAGGTTTCGAAAGGAAGGCTTTCGACTTAGATGTTTTAAATGACCCTTTTTATTCTGATTGAAGTATAACCCAAAGGTTTCGAAAGAGTTGGTTTTAATGGTTTCGAAAGGTGTTTTTCCACATGTTTTAAATTAAACCCAAGTGCTTTCGAAATGTTTGAGTTTCTAAAGGTTTGATGCTTTCGAAAGGTATTTAAAATGGTATCGAAGGGGTGGTTCCCCAAAGGGTTTCGAAGGAGTCTAAAGGTGTTATTTTCTGATGGTTTCAAAAGGATTGAAATGGAAGGTTTTCCAAAGTTTTCAAAAGGCAATGTTTTGAAGTGTTTTAAGATGTGATGTCTAAGGTCTTTAATGCTTTCGAAAGGAAGGTTTTCAAAGGTTTCAAAAGGGTTTTAAGAATGGTTTTGAAAGGAAGGTTTTGACCTTTCAGCCTAGATAAATGAAGGGTTTTACATGGTTTCGAAAGAGATGTTTTCAATGGTTTTGGAAGGGGGACTTTCAATAGAATCGAAAAGGGTACTTTCAAGTGTTTAAATGTTTTCATCAGCTAAGGCTTGAGAAAAGTATATATATAACATGGCAAGGTGATTTTGAGTAAGGCATAGAGTATTTTATTTTCCTGGTGTGAGTTTGATATAAAAGGTTTTAAATCAATTTGAGAAAAGGTTTTCAAGGAAAATTTTGGGAAGATATCCCTAAGTAAAATGACTCAGATATTAGAATACCAGATGGGACTAGTATAGGGTCGTGCCCTATACATTAGCTATTTGTAACGACCAAACTTTTTGGACGGTTTAAATCGACGATAAACCATACACATCAGACTCAAACCGTTCAAAAGGGAGGATTGTTATGGGTTAAATAATAAAAAGCAGAGAAAGAAAGAAAACAAACACAGAATCTCACAGTGGAATAACAAAATATAATAATCAAATAATAGTTCATGAAGCTGTTTTACCAATATATTTGATTACGCCTTTACAATACAGCATCAGAGTTACATATAACAGGAATAAATAAATAAATGCAGCGGAACAACATGATGCGGTGGGATAAATATAATAAATAATAATAAAACTAAATCTTCGTCTTCATCCTCCAAAGGTAGTCTTCGATACACTGAAAAGCTCAGACTGACTCGAGCGAATTGAAAGGACAAAACACTCGAGTCAGAACTAAAAGACCTTATGTAAGTTAAATCAACAGTAAATAAATATGAGTGTAACGACGTCAGAGATGTTTACGGGGTTTGATATCTCCTATCCAGTGTTTAATGTGCGTGCAATAACTTAAGAGATGTTCGGGATTCCATCTCCTAAGGATCCATTAAACTATCTACATACATAGTACAATACGCTATTATTATAGTGTCTACAGTAAAGTATTAAAATAGCGTTAAGGCGTTACCTATATCCCCCTTAACAAATTTTATATAATGCCGTAGTCTATACAGTACTGTAAACTCCACCATAAACTGGTGGGCTATCAGGGAGCACTCCATAGGTATGACACAAACCAAACTCGTAGAAGGCACGATAAGGCATGTGACAAGGCACGTGAGGCAATGCCTAGGGTAGGATACTACCGTTTTGCGGATCCGGACTGGTGGTAACGCATAGCAGCTACTACCGCCCACCTTGGAACACACTCCCATAATCAAATCGAGGGGTGGCCACCAAATCACTCATAAGTCATAATATGGTATCAAAAGCATGTCAGATCGGAGGTGCGACTTCACTTGGCCCGACGTGGCTCCTGTTTTAGTCACATCAAACTGACTCGCGGGAGTCAGGGCTACGTAAATACCTCATACAGAATCGTTTGCCAAACCATCCTACTTCATTCCGAAATCTCCACTACGTACACAATTGTTAAAGTGGTTTTCGGTATTGGCAGAGAATATGACAATATCTGATCCCGGTCACCTTAACAACCAAACGCTTATTTCACACCGGATGGTTCTTTTACATTTTCAAAATCGTTCATAATTGATATCAAAATATCATATTCAATTCAAACCATATCACTTTCGAAATTATATACCTTAGAAATCATATCACCTTTGAAATCATATTCACAAATAGGTTAAATTCTCATTTCAAAATCAAAATATAATTTAAAGTTCCAACGTAAGTTATAACATCCATTTAACCATTTTGCGTTTAAATCAAGGATTTAAATATAAACATTTCCACTTTACACAGTCTGGAATTTAGAAAATAGTTTAGATAGTTATATATAGTTTAGCATAGTTTAAAATAAACTTTTAAATAGTTAAAATACTCTAAAATAGTTTTAAATAGATTAAAAATAGTTTAAATAGATTTAGGATAGTTTAAATAGATTTAGGATAGATTTAATAGATTTAAAATAGATTAAATAGATTTAAAATAGATTAAATTAGTGAATTAGTTTAAAATAAATTAAAATAGTTTAAAATTGATTAAATAGTTTTAAATAGTTAAAATAGATTAAATTAGTTTAATGGTTTGAAAATCTTACTGATCAAGATTTTTTTAAAATAATATATATTTTTAAACAGTTTATATTAAAATAATAAATTTGAAATTAATATCAAATTAAACTATTTCTTTCATTCAACACATCTGGACCATGTCCAGCTTTCAAATGAACAAACTAAATTTGTCTTTCAATTTAAATTCTTAGTTAAAACCATTTAATCAATATCGATTTCAAACTCATGTTCGAACAATAAATTCAACTATTTCAAAATATCATTTAAATAAATTCAAATTTAAGGATTTAAAATCATTTGATTTAACCAATCCGGTGTCCGTATATATTTTTCTACCCTATGGTCAAGTGATACGGACATATATCATTTCAATCCGTGATAAATTTAAATTTTCGGGTATATATCATTTCAACCCGCAATCCCAAATTTTACTTTAAATCCATGAAATCGCTCGAGTCTATCATTTCAACCCATAACGATTTCTCCCAAATCTATCAGATTGTTCGGGTATGTATGATTTCAACCTATAGGGAACTTGCAGTATTATAACAATATAAAAATATAACATCCAGTCATCCAATATCAACAATCAAACATCCATCACAATTACCATTCAAACCAATCAATAAACAATACAAGTGATTGATTATCAATAACGAGTATTAACTGGCAATTTAGAATTTAATATTAAATTAATGGCGATAATATTCAATAAAAGTTAGATTTAACTGAAATGACAATTTAAATATACCAAACATCAACCAATCAATTTCTAATTGCATCATAAATTTAATTTAACTAACATAAGATAATTTAGTAGTTGTGAGTGGGTTAAAACACCCACCTTTGATTTCAAATCAATTTGAAATCCAAATAAAGGCCCAAAAATCTAACAGTCTTAGAATTTGTCCAAACCATTTTCATAATGTCTGGAAATTCGATACGATCCCAATGAAAAAAATCGCGTGCAATTCCGAGTTCATATGTAAAAGTTATGGAGATTAGAACATTTGAAATCAAAATTTAAATAAAAAAAGAAAACGTAAACGATATACCTGGCCACGTCATTGCCTTCAACACGCAAATCCTAATGCTCACAGATAACATGAACGTGATTACTTTGCAACCGCCACCTATTCAAGATGAAACGCCGACCACCTCGAGCCCCTCCATCATGATCAGGCAACGTCGCTGCCTTGCCCCCCTCTGGCCGACCCTAGGCCTCACACGCGGCAACCTCCGGTCAACTGCAGCATGACCGCCACCGTTCGACTTCAGGCACCCATCTCTGGCGATCGAGACCACCTGAGCATGAACGAACCATACCGATGGGTGCTGCTCAATGTCATCTTCCAATTGCTGCCTCCCGATTGTCAAACGGTTACAGATCCATCGTCCAATAACAAACCCTAACAACGAACAACCAAAACTAGATCACTGATTTCTGGAAAAACGGGGATTCGATTGCAAAAACTAATTGCACTAATGGATTACGCTCGTCGAGAGCTACAAAACGGTATATAATATGTCATGGTTTGGAGGAGTTTGAAGTTTGAAATTGATTTGAAATTTTGAAATTAGGGTTTGGATTTAGGAATTTGGTTTCTACCATTGAGGAAGAGGGAAGGAACAGTCAGATAGAATTATACGTACAGGAATAAGAAAATTACTGCTAGGGTTTGGGAAACAAGACTATTTATATGGACAAGGCCCGATTAGAAAGAATAGCATATCGAATTATTTCGAAACGACAATAACGACCCGAAAAGCCCGTTCTGCTTCCGGAATGAAAGTAGGTCATCCCATATATAAAAATAGATGTTTTCGATATGGTTAAACTCAATGGAACATGCTTCAAGTCCTAGTTCCACTGTATGAAAAAGTTAGCTTTTAAAATCAGCTTATTTCAAATTGATTTCATTAAATTTATTTCTGCGCGTTTCGAGTTCGTACGATCAAACGACAAGTCCGATTGCTACGGAACTTGAAATCCTGCAATAATTTACCATTACGGATCCGATGAATCTGGTTTCGTCGAAATCCGAGACAGTGACCAGAATGGCTATTTTCACGTTAATTAAATTAATTATTATTAAATTAATTAAATCACTTTTTAATTTCAAATTTAATAACTAACAATTTTTATCATTTTTGATTGCCAAGTAATTTATAATATTTTAAAACAAATTTCCATATCAATTCAATGTTGAATATTACACAAATTACAGTGTTCAGTTTCGACTGTAAATTCATTAATTATAACTAAAATCCCAATAAATCCATTTATCTTGTTTTCACTTTTATTATTAAATCAATTATTGCCTTATGAATATAATTGACATTACTATACCTTTTATTACATTCACATTTTATAGTTATCGTTTTAACTCATATTAACGCAATATTTAATTACATTTAATTGCACTTGATTTCTAATTTAATTCACAGATTAAAGAAATAGGTAACAAATAACAATTGTCACCTTTTACATAATTTAATCATATTTATAAGTTTATTATCTAAAAACGAATGTTACTATTTACAACACTGATTTTATCTAATTACAATTAATTACTTATTATTTCACCAATTAATATAACATTTAATTTATTTCCTTATTTACAATCTGTAACCAATTATGACTTTACAATCATTTAAATTAATTGGAATTACATTAAAATAGTTATCAATTGCCTTAAATTAACATTGTTACATTTCATTCTAGTTATTATTCTCATTAATAAATCACAAATTTTAATTTTTTCACAACACCAAATTCTAAAACTTATTTAATTAATAAATTTAGTTATCAAAAATTACGGGTTGTTACACTATTGGCCCTAGCTAATTTAGTCCAAAATTCCAGTATGTAGGGCTTTGTCACAAGTAAGACTAAAATTATGATTACATACAAAAGGGAATATATATTTGTATATAGATAGGTTATTGGTGAGCCCGCAAAATCATTAGGATCAGGTGACCCTGGGAGATGTTAAGTTAGGGACAGACCGTCCAGAAGAGAAGTATTTAACAAATAGTTAAGGACAGACAATCTAGAAGAGGTGTGTCTAATAGATGTTAGATTATTTTGTTTATATTGTCTGGTAGGCCCGAGTCAGCCAAAGTTTAATAGTCAGGCAAACAAAACTAAAGTGTTTGAACAAATAGTTCTTTTTTACCTGATATGTATGTTTACATAATGATGCCTTACAGTATTTAACCAGTTGTGGTTGCAGAAAATGATTTTCAAAAGCTATGTTTTAAAAGAATATTAATGAGGGGAAACCTGTTCCGCTAAGCGGCATGGTCTCACTTAACATTAATAACCGGGATGTATAGTGTTATTCACACCAGACTTTATGTCTGACTCGAAGTTTATGTTTTTCCCCTTAAACCCTCGGGTGCTAAAAATTGATTTGAGTAGACTGAGGGTTGAGGCTTTTCAGGTTTTAGTAAGATGACAAATAAAGCTACCGGAGGTGAGCAGGAGGCTAATGGATAGCTATTAGGAGTTGCAGTTCTTTATTTTGTGTGTATTTCCGCTATGTATGTATTAAGTCAATTATGACTATATGACTCTGATCATCCAAGGGGGAATCTTCATATGTCACTCTTGGTGTATTTTGTAATAAGTATATTTTATCATTACCTGGAAAACGTTTTGGGATTATGTATTATGAATATGGAACATGTGTTTTAAAATGTAATGAAAAAAATGTTGTTTTGAAACCCATGATTTGTTTCATATTCAAGTGCTTATGATATTGTAGATACCATTAACATAGCTGTATATAGTCGCCGGAAGTTAATGCTATAGATGACTGCAACATCTGTAGCGCTTAGCTTTGGGCCTCTAGATAAGGGATGTTACACCACCCATCAGAACGATCGTATGGACGAGAACTATGACTTGGAAAAAGGATTTGCTATGAAAAAATGAAAGTTTCTGGCTAGAAGTGGGCTGAACTGTGAAGGCAGGAGCAAGTTTTGGCCGTTTTGTGAGTGTGGTTTCTCCGATCTCATTATAATACTTTGATATTGACATAATATGGTTTGGGGCTAACTTAGGTGTTTATTTAACATATATATGAATTTAACAATAAGGCCAAAACTGAAGTTTAGAAAACAGCGTAGTTTTATATTTCGAAAACCAATATAAGAAACTTTGACACCAAATTCTACATTATAAATTGATAAAACCCAAATTTGTGAATATATATATGGATTAGGACTTTAGGGATGTAATAGTTAGTGTGTGTATGAAGTGTGATCATTAGAATTAATCAAAAATAAGAAGCAACAAAATCACAAACCAAAAATATCAAAACAGAAATAAAGTCACGTTTCTGCCATGTTCACCGGTGCACCGTTGGTACACATTGTCCGCAGGTGGGCAAGTCGGATTTGTATACTTCGGGCTTTTTGTAGACCCAAATCGATGTGTGTTATTTTGATCTTTTATGTGTGTTAATCGGCTAATTTTCTATCGGTTTAGAAAATAGTCGAAAAAATTTCAAATTAAAATAACCGCAAGCGCACGGCGTACTATTGAAGTACATGGTGAGTACGGGTCGATCCGCAGGGAATTTTTAGGATTTTAAACTTCTTATTCAATCAAATTAGATAGAAATGAGAGAAACTTTTTTTCTACTATTTGTGAACAAAGAGAAGCTAAAACTAAAATAAAAATAAGATTAAAAACTATGAAATTAGAGAACAACTTAAGGGCCAATCCACTCTTATATTTTTGTTAATCAATCAAACAAATAATCTATGATCTCAGGTTTTGATATTAAATGAACTTATTGTTGTATTTATCATAAGTATGGTTTATTTATGACATTAATTAACATAAAGGAAACCATCAAACTATAATACAACAAATAAGCCACTTGTTAATTCTCATGAAAATGAAGCAAAGCAAAAACTACTTTTAAGTATAATCTATTTACTATTGTGATTAGTAATATAGATCATCAAATTTTGTTTTCAAAATCAAAAATCAATTAGCAAATCATGATGTAACTTGTGTTTATATTGAATAAGAATAGCTCATTTGAAAATGCAACATAAGCTATCAAACCCACTTGTATAAACTTACATCAACATCTACTTTCATGAAGCACAAATACAAGAGATCATAAATCATAGAATTGTTGAATTTACATAATACTTGAGAGCTTCATTACCCCTAAGTTGAGGGGTTTAGCTACTCATTTGTTGCATTGAAGAAACACAAGTAAATTTCAATATTAAAAAGAGAAGAAAATAGAAAATAAGCAAAGAAGAGAATGTAATTAAACTACTTACAACAAAAGGAATTAAGCTACACTACTTGCCTGAATGTAAAACTAATCTACTAACAAAGAAAAGGAAAGGGCATAAATAAAAGCATGAAAAGTAAATAAAAGCATGTAAATAAGAGAAGAGAAAGAGGCTAAGAAGCCTTTTTTATTTCATGAATCATTGCTTACAATTTTGCACTCTAATTTTCTAAGTAATATGAAAGGTAGAAGATATGTTCATGTACATAAGAGGGTTATTTATACATGAATAAAACCCTAATTCCATTTTTAGGGGGCTTCCTAATATACCCCTTAGGAAGTGTGGCCACCAAGTAACCATTAGCCACTAATTAATCCATCATTTGATGTGCATGAAGCTTTAACCTCCACTTAGTTGTCCATTAGCTTCTAATTGTAGATTTAGGCAAGTGGGTAGGGTCCTCCATGATGTTGGACTTGAATTATTTCCCTCTTCTTTCCTTTGTATTCATTTGTGCATGCATGTATCTTCATATAAGCATCTTCCATATGCATCCAAATTCCTATAAAAATCATCAAAAATGTCCATGTAAAAATTCTCAAATTTACACATACACAAAAATGACCATTTTGCTCCTGAATGAAGATGAAAATATGATGGTTTGAAAATAATTGAATTTAGGTTTTAACATGTACAAATGCCCAAATATGATGTTTATTTAAATAAAAAGAGATAAAATATGAATGTAAATATATGCACATTTAAGTGCACATCTAATACCCCCACACTTATCTTTTTATTCGTCCTCGAATAAAGGAAAACTAAGATAAATCCGTTTTCGTAGGGAGCACTATTGCATTGAGCGTATGCAACAAGCCGTTAAACCTCTGTGTGTCCCCAATAGGACGAGTGTTGTCTTGTGAGGGTTTTCAGCGGATACTACCCACAAAATCCAAATGCAAAGTGAAAATATTTACAAAGTGCAAGATTTATTTACAATGGGATGAATGCAAGTTTTTGAAAATATTTACAAATAAAGGATTCACTTTCAATTCGACACTCATAAGTTAAATATAGGTTTTGGTCATTGTCTTGAAAATTTAAGTCATTTACTCGTCAAAACTTCCAATAAAAATCAAGTTATCATAACAAATAGACAATAGTTTAACTCGTTGTTTCGATTGATAACATAGTGTAAGGATCCTTAGTTGATTATCAAAGTTTGTCAAAGTGGTATTTTCATTTCTTTTCAATAACAAGTCAAATCAAATAAGTAAAAATAGCGCTCGGATTTCAATTGCTTACTCTCTCTTACTTGAAAATTTCATTGATACTAATAATATTTACATATTCCTAACTCAGGTTAACCGAGGCCAGATATATTACCCATGCATTGCCTTGCGGACTGATGTGAGGGGAATACAGAGCGTGGCGAGTGAACACACAAGTGTGAACACTTATCGATTGTAGGCGTTATTAAAAAGAATTTTTATATACATACACCTAACTCAGATAAACTGAGGCCAGATATACCGATCGTGCACTACCTTTCGGGCTTACGTGAGAAGGGTACAAAGCATGGCGAGTGAACACACGAGTGTGAACACATGACTCTAGGTGTTAAAAATATATACATATATACAAATGTTTTTTTGTTTTTTTAGAAAGAGAGAGTTTTGCAAAATCATCTTAGCACCATTTAACTTAGAAGATAAAAATGTTATATCCTTTACTTTAAATTTACCACTTTTTTAAACAAAGATTTTCAATTAGAACATACTTCATAATTAACACATATGAACCTTCCTATATACTAGTTAAACCATTATTATTTGTAATCAAACTTCATTTTTATTTTTGTTAAGACAAATAAATTTTTAAAAATTTCAGTTTATTAACCAAAACTTATACTTATCCCATAGTGTTTCTTCAAAAATAAATCAAAATGCTAAAAAGAAAATGTTTTTGATATTTTGAGATTTTGAGATTTTATTTAAGTTAAAAGAAAAATGAAAATTCAAAAATGCCATGAAACTAAAAAAATGAAAATGAGACTCCCCCCCACATTTAATTTTGACTGTGTCCCCACAGTCAATGCATGATATAATGAGTGTAACGGGGAAAACTATGTACGTATTTATAAAAGAGGGTTAACATTCTTACTAGACGTAGCTTGGCTCATGAAGGATCATGAGCTCCTCCACTTGGTTATTTGGCAATTCCAAGAAAGGTTTCAGACGATGACCGTTGACTTTAAAAACTGATCCATCCCTGGGGTTTTCTATTTCTACGGCACCATGTGGAAAAACAATTCATACCACAAATGGTCCGGTCCATCTCGATTTAAGTTTCCCAGGGAATAAATGAAGTCTTGAGTCATATAAAAGAACTTTTTGGTAAGGCGAAAACGTTTTCCTTAGGGTTGACTTGTAATGAAAAACTTTGGTTTTTTCTTTGTAAATTTTCTTGTTTTCATACGAGTCGTTCCTAAGTTCTTCTAGTTCGTTGAGTTGTAGTTTTCGGTTTTCGCCAGCTTTCTCAAGATCAAAGTTTAAGTTCTTAATTGCCCACGGCGCTTTGTGTTTGATTTCAACGGGTAAATGGCAAGCTTTACCATAAACTAAACGAAATGGAGACATCCCAAGGTTAGTTTTAAAAGCAGTACGGTAAGCCCAAAGTGCGTCGGTCAATTTCTGAGACCAATCTTTTCGATTTTTATTGACAGTTTTCTCCAAGATTTGTTTTATTTGTCGATTTGAAACTTCAACTTGGCCACATGTCTGAGGATGATACGGAGTGGATAACTTATGGGTTATCGAGTATTTTTTCATTAAAGTTTCAAAAGAACGGTTGCAAAAATGGGTCATGTTATCACTGATTATTGTGCAAGGTGTGCCGAACCTCGAAAAGAAGTTTTCTTTCAGAAAGTTCACAACAATTTTATGGTCGTTGGTTTTGCAAGGAACGGCTTCGACCCATTTTGAAACGTAATCGACAGCGAGAAGGATATACAAGTTTCCAAAAGAATTGGGAAAAGGTCTCATAAAGTCGATACTCCAAACATCAAAGATTTCGATCGTAAGAATGGGGTTTAGAGGCATCATATCTCGTCGAGAAATTCGTTCAAGCATTTGACATCGATCGTAAGTTTTGCAAAATTCGAATGAGTCTTTGAAAAGAGAAGGCCAATAGAATCCACACTGAAGCAATTTTTCTGCAGTTTTTCGAGGACCGAAATGTCCACTGCACGCTTGGCCGTGGAAAAACAAAAGAACACTCCTTATCTCGTCATCCAGAATGCAACGTCGGATGATTTGGTCGGGACAATATTTGAACAAGTATGGGTCGTCCCAATAGAAATATTTCACTTGGGACATGAATTTGTATTTATCCTGTTTGGACCAAGATGAGGGAGTTTCTTTAGTGACTAAGTAGTTCACTATATCAACGTACCATGGATCGATAGAAATTGAAAGAAGTTGTTGATCGGGGAAGTTTTCATTGATTGGCAAAGAAGATGGTGCGTTCGGAAGACGAGACAAGTGATCGGCTATGACATTATCGGATCCTTGTTTGTCTTTGATTATAAGGTCAAACTCTTGAAGTTAAAGGATCCAACGTATCAAATGGGATTTAGCATCCTTTTTAGCGAAGAGAAATCGAAGTACAGAGTGGTCCGTGTACACGGTAATGTGTGAACCTATCAAGTATTGTCGGAATTTTTCGAGAGCAAAAACGATAGCTAGAAGCTCTTTTTCGGTTGTTGTGTAGTTGAGTTGAGCATCGTTCAAAGTCATACTCGTGTAGTAAATGACGTAAAGGATCTTGTTGATGTGTTGTCCTAAGACAGCACCAACAGCAAAGTTCGAAGCATCACACATTATTTCGAATAGAAGATCCCAATTGGGTGCGCAAATGATTGGAGCAGAAATGAGTTTGTTCTTAAGACGTTCAAAAGAAGAGATACAATCAGAGTTAAAATCAAAAGGAACGTCTTTTCTGAGGAGAGTAGTAAAAGGACGAGCGATTTTGCTAAAGTCTTTCACAAAGCGTCGGTAAAACGCAGCGTGTCCAAGAAACGATTGAATGTCCTTAACAGTTTTGGGAATGGGTAGGTTTGCAATTACGTCGATTTTCGCTTTATCTACCTCAATGCCTTTATTTGAGATGATATGTCCAAGGACTATGCCTTGTTTGACCATAAAGTGGCATTTTTCCCAATTCAAAGTCAAATGTTTTTCTTTACATCGATTTAAAACCAATTCGAGATGATGTAAACATTGGGAAAAAGATTCGCCAAAGAGTGAGAAATCGTCCATAAAAACTTCTAGAAAGCGTTCAATCATGTCGGAAAAGATTCCAACCATGCATCGTTGGAAAGTCGTAAGAGCGTTACAAAGTCCGAATGGCATACATCGATAAGCAAAGGTACCAAATGGACACATGAAAGTCGTTTTCTCTTGATCTTCGGGAGCGATGGGAATTTGGTTACAGCCGGAATAACCATCAAGGAAGCAGTAAAATTCCTGGTCGGCTAAACGTTCGAGCATTTGGTCAATGAAAGGAAGTGGGAAGTGATCTTTTGGTGTTACGGCATTTAGATAGTCAATGCAAACACGCCAACTCGTTTGAGTACGAATTGGAATAAGTTCATTTGAATCATTCTTGACAACAATTAGCCCAGACTTTTTCGGTACAACGTGAATTGGGCTAACCCACGAACTATCAGAGATTGGGTAAATGATTCCGTTGTCAAGAAGTTTAAGAATTTCATCATGCACCGCATCTTTCATTTTTGGATTAAGCCTTCGTTGCGCGTCACGAACAGGCTTGGCATCGTCGATTAAATGGAAGCGATGTTGAACAATAGCAGGGCTGATTCCCTATATATCGGAGATGGACCATCCCATCGCTTCCTTGTTTTTCGAAAGAATAGTGAGTAACGAGGTTTCTTGATCAAGAGAGAGAGTTGTGGAAATTATGACGGGCAACGTTTCGTTATCACCTAAGTATGCGTACTTAAGGTGATCGGGAAGTGGTTTGAGGTCCAACTTTGGGAGTTTCTCGATCGAAGAATTAGTTTGAGATTCAAACTCAACTGGAAGCGATTCAAAGGGAAGAGTGTATTCAATTTTCATTGGGAATTTCATGAAACAATTTTTCGTACTCGGCCTCGCGTTCATCGTTAAGGTCAAGTGTCTCGTTTTCGAAGTTTTTGTGAATGGCACTAACTTCCAACGTTTGGTCACGAGGTTCGTTCGATTGGCTTTCAAGATTGAAAATGTTGAGATCCAAAGTCATGTTTCCAAAAGAGATTTTCATCGAACCGTTACGACAATTGATTAAGGCATTTGAGGTGACTCGAAGGATTTGTCACGGGTTGTGTTTCGAGAACGATAAAATCAACGAGGAATATGAATTTCCCTACTCGAATGAGCACGTCTTCGATTTCTCCCACGGGCTTCTTAATGGAACGATCTGGGAATTGAAGCGTAACTTTTGTGGGTTTAAGATCACCTAAGCCTAATTGTTCGTACACGGAATATGGAATCAAGTTGACACTCGCACCTAAGTCTATCAAGCATTTATTAATCGTCTTATCACCAATTGTACACGAAATCGTAGGGCAGCCAGGATCTTTGTATTTGATGGGCATGGATTGGGACAAGACTTCGCTCAAACTGGCGGCTAGGAAGACTTTTTTGGGCACTTGAGTGTGTCGCTTTTGGGTACGCAAGTCCTTAAGAAATTTCGCGTAAGTGGGGACTTGTTCAACGATGTCAAGAAGCGGGACGTTAACTTTCACTTGTTAAAAAATTTCCAACATCTTTTCCATTTGGTCCAAGTGTTTCTTTGGTCGAAGACGATGTGGAAATGGGACACGATACTCGGTAGGCGGGTCTGCTCGAGCAGAAGAAGAAGAATTTTGATTAGCATTTGATTCAACGTTTGGCTCCATGTTCTGTTCAGATTTGTTCGTTGTTTTAATAGTGTCGAGAGAGGTTTCTGGTAAATCGTTTGGGCTAACGACTTGATTATCGATTTGTTTACTAGAACGTAAAGTTGTGATAGCATTCAATTGGGTGACATTGCTATCTAGAACAACATGGGCTTGATTTGAATTTGCGTTTTGATTTCTGGGATTTGGAAGGGGCAAACTAGGGAATATGCCTCATTCGCGTTCACTTACAGACATGGCTAATTGACTCATTTGCATTTCGAGTTTTGCAATTGATTAGTTTGTGTTTTGCATATATGAAGTCAATAAATTTTGCAAATTGCTGTTTAATTGAAGGCTTTGAGTAGTTGCCTTAGCTAACGTTTCAAGAGTTTTCTCAAGTGAACTTAAACGTTTATCGTCTTGGGGAGGATGAGCAGAATTTGGTTGAAAATTTGATTGTTGCGGTTGATTATGAGACGGACCCGCAAAGTTTGGTTGAAAATTGTTGGGTTGAAAGGGAGGATTCGAAGAATTATTCGGAAATGCTTGAAAATTGGGACGAACCATATTCGTGTTGGGATTGTTTTGGTTCCATGTAAAATTCGGACGATTTCTCCAACGAAGGATATACGTTGGAGAAAACAGGACGTTTTTGGCTTTATTGAAAGCATTGATTTGTTCGATAGAATTGGGACACTGATCGGCTATATGATTAGGATCGTTGCATTTATAACAAGTCGGTTGGAAAGCTTGGTTCATTTGATTCGATGAGAAAATGTTATCGAATTTTTTAATCATTGCGTCGATCTTAGCTTCCAAAGCAAAAGAAGATCCAATCGATTGTGCACTCGATCGTGAGTAAATTGATTTTTCGTTCGAACGTTTCTACTGGGATGACTTTTCGGCGAGGTTTTCGAGAAATTGCCAAGCATCGTCGTGATGTTGGGCAAGAAAATTGCCTTATCACATTGATTCGAGCATGGTTCGTGAGCTATTTTTGAGTCCATCGTATAAGATTTGGAAAATCGTCCATTTTTCAAAATTATGGTGTGGACATTTTATCAAAAGCTATTTGAATCTTTTAAAATATTTTCCAAATGGTTCTCCCTTGAATTGATGAAAATTTACAATTTCGTTTCAGATTCTACTCGTTTTTTCCAAGGGGTAGAATTTTTTTAAGAAAGCTTTTACAAATTCGTCCTAAGTTTTAATCGAGTTCGATGGTAAGCTGTATAACCATTTTTCAGTGTAATCCGTTAGAGCGAATGGGATTAATCGAAGTTTGATTCCATCATCGGAAAGTTGTTGGAGTTTTATGGTTGCACAAACTTGTTCGAATTTCGTCAAGAAAATGTATGGATCATCGTGCTCGAAATTGCCAAATTTCGAAAGCGTGGCAATATGGTTTGAGTGAATTTCAAAATGGTTACCCGTTGGGGCGGGTAACGTGATGCAAGATGGAATGGAAACTCTATCGGGAAAGATTCTATCCATAAGAGTTCGAGAGGCGTTTTCATTTGCCATTTCGGGAGGATCGTTTGTTCGAGTTAAACGGTTAGTTGTTGAGTCGCGAGTCCAATGATTTGTTGTTGTGTCACGAGTCCAAGCACTCATGCACAAGCGAAAGTCGAGAGGAGAAAGAAGTTAGAGTCGAGTTTAGAGAACGAAAGAAAATTTGAGAAATGAAGTGAAAAATTGTTTTTGTTTTTTTTAAGGAAGAAAAATATTTACCAAGTGAAATTTATTTTCAAAAGAAAAGTTTGATTTTTGTTTTGTTTTTGGTTTTTCAAATTTTTTTATATGTTTTTTTTGTTTTTGTTTTTGTAATATTTTTTTTTTGAATTTTCAAACTTTCAAATATTTACCAAAAGGATTTTTTTTAGAAAATGGAAATTTGATTTTTGTTTATGAATTTAAAATTTTTTTTTTGAATTTTTGAATTTTTTTTGTATTTTTGTTTTTGATTGAAAATTTTCAAATGAAAGGAAAAAAAGTATTTTTTTTTGAATTAAAGACTAAGTTAAGTAGAATTTACAATTTTTTTTTGGATTTTTGATTTTTTTTAAATATGCATGAACTAATGCAACTAAATGAATGCAAAGGACTTAAATTACAGTTTTCTGTCCTTAGTAGCTCCTAACCCAAAATTGTATAATCACACTTTGTCTTAAATCAACAAAATGATTTCTCAGCCAGGTAACGGGCAGAGGTTATTGGTGCACCACGGATCACCGTAGCAATGCAACCGAAAGTTTAAGTACCTTCAGAGGAACAACTACTATAATATTTACGAATCACCGTAATTTTTATAAATGGTTATTACTCTACCGTAGCCTAGACACCAAGAAATAAAATAGTTCAAAGAAAACAATTGTGAAGATACAATTAAGCCCTAGATGAGCTCACGACACCCTTAAGTCGAATGTCTAATCTTTATTATTAGTCAAATTCTACGATGAAATGCGTTTGTGGGCTAAGGAAAGGGTGATGAAATCCCTCACTTTATGTGAATGTGGGTATTGCCCTTAGAAAAGGAAATAAGATGAATGCAAAACAGAAATTAAACATGAATTTACAATGCAACTAAAATGAAGTTTGTTTTTGTTTTTGGATTTTGAAATTTATTTTAATAAATGCAAATGCAAGCAACCAACAATGCAATTCAAATAAAAACTAGAGTTGAAAGCACAATACCAGAGCATGCAGATTATAAGCAATTTTTTTAGCGGCAATTTTGTTTATAAGCAAGCAAATTTTTTTAGCCCTTCTCCTTCTGCTTTTGCAACCTGAAAGATAAAACAAGATATATATACAACTGTTTTTTTAAGAATAAAACAAATTATGCAAAACTAAAACAAATTAAACAACACAAAGCACAAGAGAAAACATGTTTTTTTAGAGAATAAAACAAAACGAAATTGAAAGAAAATATTATTTTTTTTTAAAAAAAAAGAGAAATTAAGTACTTTTAAAAGAACAAATGAACTAAAAAAACAAAAGAAAGAAAAAATTAAACTTGAAAATAAGCCCAAATCCGGCCCAGCTAAAACTGTGTAAAATAAAGGTAGCAAAGAATTCAAATTCTCTACCAAGTATTAAATTCTCGAAAACAATCACAATCAGGAACCTCAACTTTCAACTTCGCAAATTCCAATTTAAAATCAAATTTACAATCCAACACAATGTGATTCACGATGCGATTTCAGACCATTTGGGTTCAGGAGCGCTCGGTTGTTTTTTTCTTTTTTTTTGGGAGGGACGATTAGGTGAAGTGAATTATTAAAGTTCGACGATTTCAGATGACGTCGTAGAAGTGTGGATGTTCGGTTTTGGCGAATGTCGAGGTTAGAGGAGTTGCTGCTGAGGAAGATGTCGAGAGATTCTGGGTATTGAATTAGGGCTTGGCCAGTCGACTGAGGAGATGAAGGCATTCGAGTAAACAGAGATGAAAGCTAATGGAGATTGATGAATTGTCGTGGTGGTTTCGGTTGACAGAGGTGATGGTGGAGATGGTGATTGCGGTGAGTTTGTCGATTTGCTAAGGTGTTTGATTGGGCAAATTCAAGTCATTTTGGCAAATTGGAATGCGGGTTGGTGATCGCGCGCGATGTAGAGGAGGTTTTGCTAGTTGCGATGGGATGTTGTACAGCAGCTGTGTGGTTGAAGTGGCAAATTGCTGTGTGATTGAAGAAGGCAGTTGTTCGGCTGGTTTAGAGTTGTGGAGGATTGGAGTGGGTAGGAAGGAGTATCTGAAGAGGTATGGCAATGATGCAAGTTGGCAGTTGCACTGTTGTATATTGCAGAAGTGATGGAAAAACTTGTTTCGGACGGCTATTGTTGTGAAAGAATTGCAGCGGGGTAGTGAATGTTGAGGAAGTAATGTTGATGTGAAGAAATTGCAGAGTGGTGTGAGAAGGAAGTGGCAAGGTAGCTGTGTTGAAGTGTTTAAATAGGGGTGTTGATGGCAAGGCAGGGTCTGTTGACTAGAGATGGATGAGAGTAATGGAGAACAGTGATGGACGTGGTGAATTGATGATAGGTGGTGGCTAAAGATACTGTTGCAGTAAGAAGGTGTTGGTTAATGGGGATGTGGAATAAGAGTGATGGTGGTTGATGACTTGGAGAGTGGTATGTAGGTTGAAGCTGTTTGAGATGTGGAAGAGGAGTGAGTAAATATGTATGGCTGTGTGGTAAAGAGATGGTTTGCAGTGCATAGTTTTGTTGGTGGTGGATGGTATGAGGAGGAAGGCAGTAGTATGGTGATAAAGACATGCAGAAGTATGTACTGGTTTGAACCGATATGCACAATGGTACTTGTTTGACTGTGCACTGAAGTTTGGTTGTGACTGTGTGTGATAAAGAGGATGGAACAGTAGCAGTGTAGTTGTAGGTGAAGTGTTTTGGAGATGAAGTTTGTGGAGTGGTGTCTTGTGAAGTGTACTTTAGCAGTCAGAGGAGAAACTGTCAGGGTTGGCAGTAGTGTATGAATGTGAGTAGCACAAACAGATGAGGGGTGGGATGATGTTGGAATATGACACTGTGATGAGGTAGTATGCAACTGTGATGTGTTGATGGCTGTTATATGAAGTGAATGTTGAACTTGAGGATGGTGGTTGTTATGAATGTTGAAGCAGAATTTAATGATGTATGAAAATTGATGGTCAGAGGTTGGTGAACAAATGGAAGGGTGGACAGCTTGTGATGTTGTATGAGGTTGTGATGCAGTTTGGAAAATGATTGATAGAGTAGGAAAGTGTATCAGCAGTGGATATCTGGTTTGTTGCCGAGGTTGAACACTGGCGGGGGTGCTAGGAGATAGAGGCAGTGGATAGAATGGTGGATTCAGGGAGGTAACTGTGGTGAGGCAGTAAAAATGGCAGTGTAGTGGGACTGTAGTTTGGAAATGAATGTGATGAGATGTTTGTTAACCGTTTGTAATGGAACAGTAAAAGAAAAAAAATGCACAATGTAAGTGCAAACAAAATGTAAAATGTAGAAATAAAGTCAAATGCAAATGTAAAATGGAATGGAATGGAATTTTTTTTATTGCAAATGATTGTGGATGCCCAATTTTTTTTTTAAATAGAAATGAAAAAGCAAATTGAACTAGAAAACAAGCACACAAGCAAATGCACAAAAACAAACAAACACACAATATTTTTTTTTAAATGCAAACACACACAAAAATTAAAACACACAATAAAATCAAACAAAATAACCCGAAGAATAGAAAATTAAAATCAAAACGAAATCTCTGGCAACGGCGCCAAAAACTTGTTAATCGGCTAATTTTCTATCGGTTTAGAAAATAGTCGAAAAATTTCAAATTAAAATAACCGCAAGCGCACGACGTACTATTAATGTACGTGGTGAGTACGGGTCGATCCGCAAGGAATTTTTAAGATTTTAAACTTGTTATTCAATCAAATTAGACCGAAATGAGAGAAACTTGTTTTCTACTATTTGTGAACAAAGAGAAGCTAAAACTAAAATAAAAATAAGATTAAAAACTATGAAATTAGAGAACAACTTAAGGGCCAATCCACTCTCATATTTTTGTTAATCAATCAAAGAAATAATCTATGATCTCAAGTTTTGATATTAAATGAACTTATTGTTGTATTTATCATAAGTATGGTTTATTTATGTCATTAATTAACATAAAGGAAACCATCAAACTATAATACAATAAATAAGCCACTTGTTAATTCTCATGAAAATGAAGCAAAGCAAAAACTATTTTAAGTATAATCTATTTACTATTGTGATTAGTAATATAGATCATCAAATTTTGTTTTCACATTTATTTCAAAATCAAAAATCAATTAGCAAATCATGATGTAACTTGTGTTTATATTGAATAAGAATAGCTCATTTGCAAATGCAACATAAGCTATCAAACCCACTTGTATAAACTTACATCAATATCTACTTTCATGAAGCACAAATACAAGAGATCATAAATCATAGAATTGTTGAATTTACATAATACTTGAGAGCTTCATTACCCCTAAGTTGAGGGGTTTAGCTACTCATTTATGGCATTGAAGCAACACAAGTAAATTTCAACATTAAAAAGAGAAGAAAATAGAAAATAAGCAAAGAAGAGAATTTAATTAAACTACTTACAACAAAAGGAATTAAGCTACACTACTTGCATGAATGTAAAACTAATCTACTAACAAAGAAAAGGAATGAGCATAAATAAAAGCATGAAAAGTAAATAAAAGCATGTAAATAAGAGAAGAGAAAGAGGCTAAGAAGCCATTTTTATTTCATGAAACATTGCTTACAATTTTGCACTCTAATTTTCTAAGTAATATGAAAGGTAGAAGATATGTTCATGTACATAAGAGGGTTATTTATATATGCATAAAACCCTAATTCCATTTTTAGGGGGCTTCCCAATATACCCCTTAGGAAGTGTGGCCACCAAGTAACCATTAGCCACTAATTAATCCATCATTTGATGTGCATGAAGCTTTAACCTCCACTTAGTTGTCCATTAGCTTCTAATTGTAGATTTAGGCAAGTGGGTAGGGTCCTCCATGATCTTGGACTTGAATTATTTCCCTCTTCTTTCCTTTGTATTCATTTGTGCATGCATGTATCTTCATATAAGCCTCTTCCATATGCATCCAAATTCCTATAAAGGTCATCAAAAATGTCCAAGTAAAAATTCTCAAATTTACAAATGCACAAAAATGACCATTTTGCCCCTGAATGAAGATGAAAATATAATGGTTTGAAAATAATCGAATTTTGGTTTTAACATGTACAAATGCCCAAATATGATGTTTATTTAAATAAAAAGAGATAAAATATGGATGTAAATATATGCACATTTACGTGCACATTAATGTGGTGTTCTCTAGCGACTCTATGGTGATATCTTGATGATCATAGTTGTTGTTTGGATGCATGGTTCATTAATAACGATGCAATGTATGGATAGAGTGTGTATAGTTTTTGGACGGATGAGCGAATATGTGAATCTTAGCGATGATAACAAGACACAAGCATATTGTAATTGGTTTGGAGATATTGCGATTCTAATAAAGAAATAAGTACATGGGATTTGGTAATAGTGGTGATGATGGCCAATGCATCAAATGCTTGACTATCCTTTATCGTATGTGCTGAGACCGAATAGTCATTGACATGTAATTCTTTACCACAAGTGGTGAAACCAGATTATGTTTAAGATTATTTAGATAATATAATATTGTTCTGTAGCACGACCCAAGCAGGTATAGAATATATTATACTTAGGCTTAAATCATGTTATACCACTATTATAGTAGTATATTTGTATTAGTTTTTGCTTCACTCACGCAGACGTATGTTTGACTCACTCTTATATATTTTTTATATATATTACTCAGGTTGATGGAGTCCGGAGGCGTGACGAACCAGGAGACGAAACTTGTATATACTGTATATATATTGCAAACAAAGTGTGTATTAAGGACTTGATGTGACAATGTGTGGCATTATTTGGATTTTGGTTTTTATAGACTTATATTATGATATCAGATTTGTAATCGTGTGTGTGTGTGTTTGTGTAATATGATATTTTGTATGACCATCCGCTGTGATACTTTGAAAGTTTTAGTTAATATAGTTTTATTTTATGCTCTCTCTCTCTCTGTATATGTCATATGTATTATCTTTCAACGACTCAGCATTTTGGGACTTCATTGTGTAGTTATGGGGTTCTGAAATGGAAGGTTACTACAGTCGACCGGTCCAACCAATGGTTGGCTGTCGACCGCTGGAGCTTTCCTAATTTATTCCTATAATAATTATTTAATTACTTTTGATTTCGAATTTTCAAACATTAATAATTTTTCCATACTAGCTCCGATTTTAAAACATTATATATAAAAATTGTCCAGAAAATTACTACGAACGCAACGGTACAAGTTTTGTAGTCAGATTAGGATGTTTGCAAAAATTCTATTTTTACCCTTGTTATATTTAAGTTAATTATTTTATTAAATTTCCAGTTAAATTTTGCGGGGTGTTACATTATCCTCCTGAAAAGGATTTCATCCCTGAAATCTCCAACGATGGAAAAATGCAACTCGTATGTATGAAAATTAATAATTACAACCATCTACTTATCCATCAACTACTGACAGTCGTGATCCTTTGTTCAAATTCTAATGCAATATGTACATATTGGTATAAAATGCATATGAACCTATATCAATGCAAAAATTAGGCAGTCTCCTGATCCAGTCCACCTTATTAAATGCACATGCTTATGCCATGTATCCAAAATATATGCAATATCCTATGTAAATATACTGGCAATTCTACATGTATGTGCAACCATTCAATCCATATGCAACAAGCATATGCATATAACTCAGTAAAATAATACAAGTGATGGTGTGAGTGTATGCTACTTGAGAATATATTTGCCTAAGTGTGAGAAGGTCAATTTAATAAATACATCCATTAGCATCCATCATCCAAAACATGTCCTAATGACACGTTCACAACCATTCCTTACGTCCAATTGTCCCTAACTATGGGTATGCTAAGCTAGAACCTAGACACATAAGTAGTTTATAATTATTTAACTAAAATAGAAACATACCAAAAAAGAGTTCTGGATTGGTAGCTCGTATTTTCTCCTTAGGCTCTCATGTACTTTCCGTTGGATCGTCTCCCTACTAGACCTTAACAAGCTTGATAACTTTATTGCAAAGTCACTTTGTACCATGCTCAAGAATACAAGTAGGTGCACGCGAACAAGTGACTCTCTCTACTTCCACCCCCTCTTGCTGACTCAGCTCAACTATAGTTGTTGTATCGTGCGAACCCTTTAGCAAGTGTGATAGATGGAAAACGTCGTGTACTCCCACTAACATCTTAGGAAGCTTCACTCTATAAGCTAACTTCCCCACTCTACTAGTGATCGAAAAAGGCCCTACAAACCTTGCTACTAACTTTCTCGAACTACCAAATCTCATGAGATGCCTAAGCGGTGAGGCTTTCACAAAAACCATGTCGCCCACTGCAAACTCCAACTCTATGCGTCTTATGTTAGCATAAGGCTTCTGTCTATCTTGTGTGGTTTTCATCCTTTTACGAATCATGTCTACCTTTTTTGATGTCTCCCTCACCATATTTGGTTTAAGAATAGTCCTACCCATTGTGTCCCACCAATAAGACGGTGATCTATAAGGCCCCTTATACAACACCTCAAATGGTGTCATCTCAATACTCGCCTCATAGCTGTTGTTGTAAGTAAACTCCACTAGCTACAAGTAATCCTCCCAAGAGTCTTCGAAATCTAAGGTAGACATCCGAAGTAGGTCCTCCAACACCTGATTCATCATCTCCACTTGTTTATCCATCCGCGGGTGATAAGCGGTACTTAAACTCAACTCGGTGCCTAACGCCTCTTGAAGACTCCTCTAAAACTCGCTTGTGAAAAGTGGATCTCAGTCACTAACGATGCTAGCAGGAACTCCATGTAACCTAACTATCTCCCTTATGTATAGTGTCACTAAAGACACGATAGTCTCATACTCCTAACCGACACAAAATGAGCGTATTCGGTCAGTCAATCAACTATAATCAAAATACTCTCATTCCTCCTCCTAATACTAGGTAGTCCATCGATTAAATCCATAGAAACACTCTCCCACTTCCGCTATGGAATATCTAATGGCTGGAACAATCCTCCTGGTTTCTTCCGCTCCACTTTTACCCTCTTGCAAGTCATATATCTGACCACATACTCTGTCACATGCCACTTTATACCAGGCTAATAAAAGTCTCTCTTCATGTTATGGCACACTTTGTCTTCTTTGGGATGAATTGTCATCCTAGAACGATGAGACTCAGCTATTACCATGTCAATCAAATCCATAATGAGAACGCATAATCTACTATCTCTCTGCAACCATCCCTTTGATTTAATAGTATAACACCTCAAATAACTCAACCACTTTCTTCTATCAAAATTTTCAAAAATATCAATTAACTCCTTGTTGTGATTCTGACTTAACCTAATATGATCCATAAGTATAGACTGCACATCCAATATCGCTAACAATCTCGAAGTGATGTCTGACGATGGTCAGAAATTGAACATAGAAATGAACTCTAAGTGCTTCCACTCTAAGAACATAGGACTTAACATCGCGTGCTTTATACTCAAGGCATTGGCTACAACATTGCCCTTGTCTAGAGTATAGTAGATATCGAAATCATATGATGTCAAAAATCATTTTGGGATAATAAATACTTCAGAGACTTATGATCCATATACAGCTCAAACTGCTCTCTTAATAGATTGTGTCTCCGTGACTTTAAAACAAAGACAGTGGCTGCCAACTCAAGTTCATGGGTAAGATAGTTTCTTTTAGGGACTTTCAATTGTCGACTAGAATAGCTCACCACTCTTCCTTCATGCATCAAGACCGTGCCCAACCCCATACTGAAAGTGTCGGTATACAATGCGAATGCCTTCATACCATCAGGTAATACTTGAACAGGTACACTACTCAACGCCTCATTTAGCTTGATAAAAGCATCCTCACACTTCGAGTCCCACGAGAAAACCAAATTCTTATTGGTAAGGTAGATCTAAGAGGGAAAAGATTTTAGTAGAGTGCTTAACGAACTTCCTATAGTAGCCCGCCAAACCAAGGAAACTCCTTACATCTAGGGCATTCTTCAGCGTATGACAATACTACACTGCAACAACTTTACTAGGATCGAATGCCATCCCATTCTCAGAGACAACATGTAGCATAACACGTACTCCTTGTGCCAAACATGACATTTGGAAAAATTTGCCTTCAACTTTGCCAACAGAGTGCATTGAGTAATTCTTCTAGATGCAACATGTGCTCCTCCTCGCTTTTCGAATAGACTAATATGTCATCAACAAATACCATCATGAACTTATTATGCAACCCTATAAAAACTCGACTCATCAAATCAACAAAGCACGCGGGTGCTTTAGTCCATCCAAATAGCATGACTAGCCAAGTATATGAAAATCAGACCTTTGAATACTATCCTTAGCCACACGCAACTGATGGAATATGGTAGCCAAGTCAAGCAGAGTGAACACCTTTGCTCCAATCAACTGATTAAAGAGATTATCTATGAGAGGCAGTAAGTAACAATTCTTCTTTGTCAGCTTATTCAGCTTACGATAATCGATGCAAAGCCTCAAAAAACCATCTGCTTTGGTGGAAAAGACAACTGGTGCTCCTCATAATGAAATAATTCTCCTAATGAAGCCCTCCTCCAACAGCTCATTCACTTGCTTATTTAGCTCGCACCTCTCTTTAGGAGACATATGCCTCAATGGTAAGGCAACATGTATAGCGTTCTCCACAAGATAAATTCAAAACTCAATCTCTCTCTGGGGTGGAAGACCGATGACCTAGGAAAAGGCAGTTGGATAGTCTCTAACTATTGGCATTGAATCTAACTCATCGTATCGTAGGTCTAAAGAATATAGGTAACTCAACATAATAGAACCTCTGAGATCGCATAAACCTCTAGACTATGTCCACCAGAAGTACCCAAACAAACAACATTCCTATCACAATCTAAGATCGCCCCATATATGGTCATCCAATCCATATCCAAAATCAATCCAAACCTAGAAAACCCTAATATAATAGCATCACAATCAAACTTGACCTCTAAAATAAACAAAGTCAAACCCTTACATATCATAGATAAATAAGTTGATCCTCCTTTAGGGTTTGATACAAATACTGGGTCTATAACTATGATAGTATATAAGTGTAACTAATATACATGTCTACTTGCAATAAAAGAGTGTGAGCCCTAGTCTCAAATAAGGTACAAACGGATAAATCAAACAGAGTTAACACCCCTTCAATTACGATGTTCTTTCCTTTGTCTGTTACTGGAGCCGCACTTGAGATAGGAACTGCATTCGGTGCGTAAGCTAAAACAACTTAGGTAAATGTCTTCTGTAGTGCTGGAAAATCCTACCTCATGTGCCAGAATTGATTGCAGTTGTAAAATTTGATCTTCGAGATGTCCGTCTTGCACTCCTTCACAAAATGCCCCTTCTTACCACATTTCTTACACTGTAGCTCCTGCTTCTTAATCTTCTCTTTGGTCCTCATGCCACCCTTGCACCGATTCTGCTGGGGTGTCTTTCCTCCTGACTTTTTGGGCTCAATCTACACTTCCTCCTTAGAAACAGTGTTCAGCAATGCCACCGACACCGAACCCTTGAAAGTCGCACCCATGAGAATATGACTAAGCACCAAATCTTGAAGAAGTTTTTTTTATAAAAAAACCCAAGAGAACCCGACAGGCCGGTAAACTCTTGAGGAGGGTATAGTATCCGCTGATCCATGCCCCCATACCCCCGAGTAAATTTATAAAGGATAGGGAAGCGCATGGTAGGAATCAAACCTGGGTCTTTTTACCAGAACCCAAGCCTCCTTTCCACTGCGCCGCACCCGCGGACAAACCTTGAAGAAGTTGACTCTGCCCCTTTTGCAAATTTCAGAGCTTTCTTGTGATGGGTATTTATTAGCTCCATACCGAACCTAGCAAACTCAATGAACTGATTCACATATTCCTTCAACGACATATGTCCTTGCTACAAGTGTATGAACTTCTCCAACTATATGCCTTGCTTGGCCATAGAAATTCATCTTAAAACACCTCCTAAACTCTCCCCAAGTAATCTCCCCCTCAATGGTCTCTATCACTACCACATCCCACCAATTTAGAGTCTCTTCGTGTAAGTGACAAGCGACAAGTTGTCTCCTAATATCATCTCTAAGACCCATCAATCCAAAAATCCTCTCACAAGTGCGGATCCATGCCTTCGTGAGTCCATGAGTCCATATACAACTTGGCCCCCACATACGATTTCCCTCCTAGATTTGTAAAGTCCTTACATAGCTTGGCAAAGTCGTTGGTAGTTGGATGGGCAAGAACTACAGCTGGCTCCTGCTCTATGGATCCCTTATTAGGATTAAGCTCGGCCTGTCCTCTTACTTGCAGATAGTGGCAAAACCAAATCAGGACGTTCATGCCTGGAATCTCAACTGCATCACCTGAGCCACAACTAGTAGGATCGTTCATCCTCTCTATCTGTGATTTAGGAATTGTTCTCAAATTTTCCACAGATAGTACTAGTAAGAGTAAGGGAAAGCATTTTTCTATACTATACTTATATATAAATATTTGGAAAAACTTTTACCTACACACACATATACTTTAAAAAACGCATTTTGAAAAACTTTTGGAAAACTCTTTTTTTTAAAAGTTCAAGTACTTTCTCTCGGTACGTACCTAACTTCTAAGGAATTTTAAACCTATTCTCTAATACTAAGTGTGACAAACCACACCTCTCGACACACCAATCCAGAGCCTATGGTGACTTTCAAACTCATGTCGGTGTAAAGAAGTACGAGCTACCAGGTTTTTAAACATCGCAGAGCCTAAGAATAAAAGGATAAAATGTAAGACATTCTACACTTTCAGATCTCACAGCGGAAAACAGACAAATATAAAATAGAAAATAGTCATCATAGAAAATATCCTCTAAAACACAGTCTCAAAACATACATAGTCATAATCAGAATCTACAAAAATAGAACAAATAGTCTGATAAATAGTTGCATGGAGTGTAATGGAAAATAATAAGCAACTCCAATGCCAAGCTCGTCAAACCACGTACTAATCTCTAGGCTTACCATCTACTGCCCTATCCTCCTATTGTGGGGGAAAAAGAAAGGAAAGGAGTGGGTCAGACAAAATTTTAGTGAATGAGTTGCATCATTGTATTTGATGATCGCATGCAATTAACTTTATAATACTCTATTTGACCTAGGGTATTCTACTTGTGTTTGTGAACTACTTGCTCAATTAGTTTCATTTACACAAGGTGTATATTTATAAACATACCTACACCAACATCTTGTGATGGCTTATACTTAGGATCAAACAACTAATCGAATTCTCAAAATAACTATGGATCGGCTAATACCTACCGGAACTACCAACATAGGATCACCTACAATATCAAACCTGGGACTACATTCCCAAATTACGACTATATTTGTTATATTTATGTATTGAAGGGGAGACTGCAATGCCGACTCATGCCAAAAGACATATCAAGGACGTTGCATCTGTGTCTACCTCTCAATGGCAATGTAACGCCACTTATCGCACTGTGTTGGGATCCATCAACAATACAGTATCACGTCCATGTCGTCGTGCATACCAGGGAACTCCTATTAGTGCCGGGCCATACAATTCTCCAGGCATCATCGTTAGTGCGCACATATACCGTAGAACCTCATGTGAGTGCAATTTGCAATAGAATCGCCCTAATCAAATACCGATCCCACCGAATAAACAGTGTTTAGGCCTTATTGCCAGCGTACACATCTGTCTGATCCCACAACGTCCAAGAACTGTAAACCTAGGGAGCTAATTTCCCTACTTACACTAACATTTGTATAATACATACATACATACATACATATATATATAATTATAAACATGGGCCTTAGGCTGAGACTCAGTCTCGCATATAACACATTAACCGATCGACTATTGGTCACTGGAGCAATCTACCGCTTATTATCAACTAGCTCCAGTGAACTTGTAGACCAGTCGTAGCAGTTTTTAATTATTATTTTTTCATTTAATTGCTATTTGTTCTTTGATAATCATGAAATTTTAATTACAGTAAACTGTTAATTATAGTGAATCCTATTTCTTCAATCTACAATCTCCGATGTTTTCAATTTCAATTTTAAACAATTTAGTAAGCATGTTTATATCAAAATGAATTAAATCAGGTATAGAACTAATAGGGTATTCAACCTAAACCAATTTTTATCCAATTGATTTACTTTATCCAGATTTAGATTAGACAAGAATCAAATTCAAATAGGTTAAATTCTTATTCAATTTCTAATCTATTACACTTATTAGATAAAAAATATTTTCGATTTAACCTAAACCAATTTTAGATCAAATAGGATATAAATAAACTAAATTACATATAAGTTTGCATATTAATTATGAACCCACTCACCTTTGGTAAGCTATCCCCCTTTCAATATGCTTAGAATCGCCTCTGCTTGGTGTAGAACTCCCCTTAATTTAATTTGATTTCCCTTTCTTCAATTTCTTGAATTTAAATTTTGTTCTGTTTTGAAGAATTTTTTTAAAGAGAAAGACAGTCCAGATTTTAGAGAGACGGAGTTTTGTTACACTTTGATTTAATTAGGGTTCTAATAGTAGCTTAGGGTTCTATATACAAGGGTAGGAAGTAACCAGAACCATTCGATCAAGTATTATCAAATCTGGGCCTTTCGGCCAAACCAAACCCTAGCTTAAAAGCGATAATTGGTCGACCGCTTGATTTGGAGCGGTCGACCGCTATGGATCGACTGGTCTAACCAATGGTGTCGATCGTTGGAGCTTTCCAAGTTTAAATATTCCTTCCTAAAATAATTATTTAATTATTTTTTATTCCAAATTTTCAAACATTAATAACTTTTTCATATTAGCTCTGATTCAAAACATTATATATGAAGATTATCCAGAAAACTACTACGAATGCAACAGTGTGAGTTATGTAGCCAGATTCGGACATTTGTAAAAATTCCATTTTTATCCTTGTTATATTATTTAAATTTAATTCTTTCATTAAATTTCTGGTTAAATTTTGCGGGGTGTTACATTCTTCTTCGTCACAAAGTCCAGATCCACTAAGGAGTCACTAGGTTCAAATGCTGGATACCGTTTGCCCCCCAAATTATATTTTTATGAAAACAAAGCATGCTTTGGATCAAGTCAAGCGATATAATTCTAACTACACAAGATTCACCAGTTGACCAATTATCCTCTTTGAAGCATCACATCTATTTCAAGAGTGTTCGTTCATTGCTTTAAATAGTGGTCGAACCATTCCTTTCTTTGCAATAAAGTTGAAGTTTTTAACTCTCTTGATGCTTCATCATACCTTGATCAAGTAGGCTTTACTTAATCTCTTTTCTTTAGTTGACGACCAAAACATGCCAGTACCGACCATAATCATGTCGGTAACGACATAATTTCTAAAATGTGTTATCTATACTCTAACATTTTGACAATTTTCCTTATTTGAATTCATTTCCAGCAAGCTTTGTTTTCTCTCGTAAATCCTATTTCCAGTCACCATCTTTTTTGGCCTTCACCACCACCACCTCCAAGTCGATTGCCGTCGTCGTCTTTAGCGTTGCCACAACCAATCCTACTCCCAACAACATCAACTCCTCACCTAATTAATCGTACCGAGTTTTTCCAAATCTTGGCTAATATCTGGGAGGATTCCCCAACCATGTTGGTGCCACTATCACAATTGTCATGCCAATGTCATCGTCAACGCCATGTCGTGGTCATCATTGACGCCACCTTGTAGTTACTAACTCATAGTTGACCACATTTGTAGTTGAATTGATATGCTGACTCTAGGGATAATTCCATTTATACAAGGTCGACACCAAGCCATATAGGTTTGCACCCAAGTTCTCTTTATTATCCTTGCTTGGTATCGGCTTCATATTTTCACAGCCAAAGCTTTGAGATTTTCCTACGGTCGGCTTTGGTTTTGCATATGTGATATTCTTTCACAATTAATAGTGATGCAACTATTCTGGTCATACATTGGTCGAATGTGAGTTGATGGCTCAATTTTGGTGAGGCAGTTTTGTGGAACAGTCGCATTGAATGCACATTAGCATCCAATAGAACACACGTACTAACACTTCAAGCTAAACACCATAATGTTGTGTTCCTGTAAAGAAAACTCATCATTGCTTCGGACAATGGTGTCATTATCGTAAATTCTATGATAACGGGTAAAATCCGACACATAGTTCCATAATATAACGGAGCTCATTTGCCAACATGAGTGAGCTATCTAAATAGAGTGTTCATGTACACCATGCTCTAAACACAAGACACACACTGCATAGATTGATATCACATTGCTTCGATAAATGTGCAAAACTCGATTGGTAAATACACATCGACATTCGTTGGATTCTATACATCGGTTGCATGGGTTTCGATTAAAGTAATTCATTAAAATAAAACATATTTGATTTAGCCACCATCAAGATTTTGAGTTCAAAATGACCTGATAATCTCCTCACTTTAGAGTCAGCACTAGCCCTTCTACCCCTCCAGAGGCAGGCTCTTCTACCACTCAAGCCGATATGTCCACTACATCCGGATCGTGGAGTTATATAACTCATAAAATTCATCTTCAGGCCCATCCAACCACACAGTCTCATGATCAAGCTCCTCATATGGATGAACTTCCCGGTCTTTAAGGTCTAGTTTATCCCCAAGATCAAACACCATTCAAATTGACTTTACAGACAATCCATTCAATAACTCTTAAACATGGGATTCCTAAGGACAAGGTCCTCTTACCAATAGCCGACCAAAGTGTTGATCTCCCTCCTCCAGGCTATACAACATGTAATAGGTATATGTGCCTATCTAGAGCAAAGTTACCATTCAACGACTTTCTCAAATTCTTTCTTCAAGAGATCGGGCTGGCTCCTACACAAGTACAACCCAACGACTATGACCTGCTAAATTCTCTATACATTATTTTCATGATGCAACTAAATCATCCTCCAGCATTCAAAGAACACACTTTCCTCTGAGCTTCAGGAAAAGGAAAGATTCAACTTCTTTGCAAATAGTTCAAGCTTACGGAAGCTACAAAGTCATAGAAGAACTCCTAACAACTGCATTTATTTTAAGAGTGAATACTTTTGTTCATTGTCCCGAATGTTTCAACTGTTTCTAGTTGTCCGACCGTAAGTCTTCTTATCTAATGTCCCATCACACTTGGGTTTTCTCCAACCAAGGATCTAACATTTTTTTAAGTACTTCATAGATCTTCCCTAATGAGAAGTCACTAATGCCCTTGCCAAAACTTTAGAGTTCTTGAACGGGATTGACCATGAACTTTGTATAACTTCGTATCTTCTCACAAATGCTCATCTTCGCCGATATCCTCTTCTATATAATGGAAGGAGTGCCATTCATAACAGAATCCCCATCAAAAGATCTTGAGCCACCATCGATCCCTCTGCCCTACCTGCAATACTTATAACAAAGATCAAGGGGATGAAGAGGTTAAAGAAGGCGAGGCTAATCTAGGAGGGAATGAGAGAACAGAAGAAGAAAATATAGTTGAGGAAAGAGATGAAGGAATATAGGAAGGTGGAGAGGAAGGAGGAGACGAGGAAGGAGGAGATGGAGAGGAAGACAAGGATGACGACGATGAGGAATGTGACCTTGGCAAGAACAAGTCATATAGAGAGACATCTCCTGAGGGCACCATAGTCATAGCACCTACCCGTCCAAAATAGTTAGTCATTAATTCTTCATGGCTTGCTCGTGGACCAAGCCTTGAACCCATTGAAGAAGTAATTCATCCTACAGACTCCTTCGAGAACATCTTTGGTTCCCTAAGTGATCGTAGGAACTTGTCAGCTTTCAGCTCTAAGAATAAGCTTTGGAGACATTCTAAACACCAGCCCCCATGAATTCAGCTTCCTATTTAGGGATATTCTTGCAACCACCGAGGGTGACAAAACTCCATCTCTGGGACCCCTCAAGTATGGTCCATGTGTTTCCTAGAGAAATACCAACACCTCACACACTTCTAGGATCACAAGCATAAACACTTAGCACTCGTTCTTAATCTAGTGCCTCAATTCTGACATAACTCTTCTTCTTTTCATGTATAATGGGAAGAGAATGCTTTAGCCTACTCCATTGAAGTATAGATCAATATCGCTCCTTAACTTCGAAGGCTTACCAATAATCTAGCTTTCATCAGGAGTCAAATTCTGAAAGGAGGAGGAGAAAGTAAAAGGAGCACTAAGATGCAGAGGATAGAGAGTGCCTTTGCGATGATCTGTAGCGATGCGACGCTAAATGAAAATCGCACTATCTAGATGAACAATGGGATTCGCACGAGCACTCCGGGTGTGACTTCAACCCTTATAAGCCATGCACTCATTATCAATCTTCTTAGCAATAACCTTCGTCATCCCAACCTCCTACCACTACTATTTTTTTCTCCCATTAATCCAAAGCAGTCAGCCCTACACATATGCTTTCACCTCATAGGGCGGTATAGGAACTTTAAGTCACGCTGCTGCTCCTCCACTGATCGAAGGTCAATCTTTAGCTATTACCACAAATATGTGTATGATCGTTTTCACCCTAGAGAGAGGGGGGCTGAATAGGGTCTACTAAATATTTATGCGGAAATAAAAATAAAAACAGAAAGCAATGCAGTAAAGATCACACATAGTTTTACCCAACTTCGGCAAAAATTTGCCTACGTGCTCCCCCTAAGGTTTCTACTAGAAATCAATTAATCAGACGCTTATAAAAACACGTAAACTTGCGATACCCGAGAACTTGATTAACCTAACTCTAAGCTCAAAACCTTGCCACAACTCAGCCGCTGAGTTGCGAATTCTCAAACTACACCCCGTAGTTTGTACCTAGTTACACAACTATAAATTTACAAAATTTTAAAAGAGAAAATTACAAATAAAAATAAAGCTAAAAAACAAAACCCTATATTTATAACTAAAGCCCAATACACACAAAAAATGGCCCTAGTAACATATAATAAGAGAGAAGACTGTCTCACTTTTTTTAGTTTATGAAATCTCTTCGGCCGATTTCTTTTCAAAATTAGGGTTTCGTTCGAATTGAAGCTACCGCTTTATAATTCCAATCGAATCCTTTTTCTCGTTTGCTGATGATTGCTCTGTTCGATTTAATGGAGATTTAGTGTTGCAGTTGCTTCCACATAGAGTTGGTATTAATTAATTGGTATGCATTTTTCCCTTCTTGAATTTTTGCTCGATCTCAACTTGATATCTTCGACCAATGATGATACATGTTTAAATAAGGATAAAATCCCTAAATTTTCGTTATCAGCAAAAACATATGCAATGAACTTAGGTGAGAATATGCAAATAAAAAAATGACTTATTTGCCAAAATCTTAACTTCTCTCCCCATTTGTTATCAGCAAAAGAGTAATAGTGTTAGATAAGAGTGATAAAGTGATAGACATTAATACAACATTAATACCTTATCGAGTATAAATATTAAATTTCAAAAAAAATCAAATAAATATCATAAATACTCTATTAGGCACATATTCCATTTTAGAGTGATAGGGGTGATGTCGGCATAGAAAACCATATAGTTGTGTGGTATATTTACGACAAGAATTTAAATAATTACTAACCATGCATAACCGTTAGGACTTTTAAATGAAATTAGTAGTATTCCCTATTTTTATTAAAAATGAATTCCAAGCATCTTCTAACCATGCATAACCGTGAGGACTTTTAAATGGGGCTAGAATCAACTCGCCTATTTCATCTAATTTTGATATGTGTTCCATAAATGCATAACCGTGAGGACTTTTAAATGAGTATGAAAGCACATAATCAGAGATTTCAAGTAGTTCACCCATGCATAACCGTGAGGACTTTTAAATGAGAGTGAGTACTTTTGGATGATTTTATTTCTAGTTAAAAAATTGAATAATTTCCTTTTAAATACCACATTTTGACATACTATATTAGATTTTGATGAGTGATAGTCGTAGAAATATGATAGGAATAGAGATGGTTATGGAATTTTTACCAACCAAAGTTATTACAAATTTTTTTTAAAATTTTTAAAGAAATTTTCTAAATATACTCTCTCAAGACATAATGTATTATCAAGATCAACACTCATCACTTTTTCAGTCACTATTTATCTTTTCGATAATCAATAGAGAGTCAGATTAGTTAATAGAGGCATTTAAGGTCAAATCCAAAAAATATAAAATCACATTTCTAAAATGCCTAAACTGAGACGAAGTCGACAAAAACTATTTTCGGGAAGGGGTTTTGTAAAAATGTCTGCCAATTGAGAATCAGTTGAAATGAAGTTTATGCAGATATTTTCTTTGTAAATTTGATCTCTAATGATATGACGTCTAACATCTATATGCTTGGTGCGAGAATGATGTATAGGATTATTTGTGAGATCAATTACACTTTTGCTATCACACATAAGTGGAACTCATTTAAAATTTGGACCATAGTCTTACAAAGTTTGTATCGTCCATAAGATTTGAGCAGAGCAACCGCTTAGAGCAATATACTCTGCCTTAGTGGTAGATAATGCAATACAATTTTGTTTTCGACTTGACACTGCAACTAACGAATGTCCCAACATAAAACACGTTCCACTTGTACTTTTTCTATCAACTAGACTACCAGCATAGTCTGCATCTGAATACCCTTTTAACTCAAAGTTATCATTAGTTGGTACCATAAACCAAACCGTGGGGTGTGTAACAGATACCTTATAATCCTTTTTACAGCTTTTAAATGAGATTCTTTTGATTTGATTGAAACCGTGCACATAAACAAACAGAGACAATAATGTCTGGTCTAGAAGCAGTAAGATAAAGAAGTGATCCAATCATACCTTGATATTTCTTTTGACCAATTACCTTAACTTTTTCATCCTTGTCAATTTTAATTATTGTGTTCATGGGAGTTTTGCAGGTTTAGCATCTTTCAATTCAAATTTGTTGACAAGCTCTCTAATATATTTTGTTTGAGAGATGAACGTACCTTTTTCGCATTGTTTGATTTGAAATCCTAAAAAGAATTTCAACTCTCCTACCAAGCTCATTTCAAACTTTTCCTGCATGACTTTTTCAAATTTCTCATACAAAAGGTCGTTAGTGGCACCATAAATAATGTCATCAACATATATTTGAACAATCAATAGGTCATCATTTTCATGTAATAGAAATAATGTGGTGTCTACACAGCCCTTTTGGACCCATTTTCAAGGAGATAGGTACTAAGACATTCATACCAAGCTCTAGGGGCTTGTTTTAATCCATATAGTGCTTTCTTAAGTTTATATACATGGTTAGGGTATTCTTGACTTTCAAAACCTTCAGGTTGTTCAACGAATACATCCTCTTTCAAAATTCCATTAAGAAAAGCACTTTTAGTATCCTTTTGTCTTAGTTTAAATCCTTTATAACAAGCAAAAGCTAACAAGATTCTAATGGATTCTAGTCTTGTTACCGGTGCAAAAGTTAACCTTTAGCAACTGTCCTAGCTTTGTTCCTAATCACATTTCTAGATTCATCAAATTAATTTTTAAAAATCCATTTAGTTCCTACAACTGGATAATCATTAGGTCTAGGTGCTGGAATCCAAACATCATTTCGTTCAAATTGATTTAGCTCTTCTTGCATAGCCATAAACCAACTCTCATCATTGAGAGCTGTATCTGTTGAGTCAAGATTTTTATAGAGTTTTGATTTCTGACAAAGGGATAAGCCGTGATCGACAAAAAGAAGTTATTCATTGTTTTAAAGAGACACAAAGAGCTCCATACATTAGAGGTTGATTATTTGGTATGTTAGTAGTGTTATTTATGTTAAAATCTATCCTCAAATAATCTCATACCTTCAATCTTTGAATATAAATGTATATATGTATGAGTGCACATTAACTGTGCAATCTGGGCTAAACCGGTCGACCGGTTTAAACCAGGCGGTCGCCCGTTTCTACCCAGAATGCACAGATAAACGTGCACATATGTACATAACGTATATATATTCAAATTCCTGTCTACTGGTCCATTTTGACCTGTCGACCGTTTTCAAACAGAAAGCAACCTTTCGTATAGACACTTCCTTTTCTTCAACGGTTGCTTCTCTTTCTCTTCACCAATGATCATGACCTTTGTTTGTACCTTTTCACAAAGGGTTACAACTGTTTATTTCTTATATAAACATCATGAAATCATTATTCCAATAAGACCAATTCTACTATTCTAATCTATATTCTATTGATCTCTGTCTTGAACTCTCAAGCGCTCGAATTGCTCATATTCTATCATATATCGTTTTGAATCCTAGAATTTATTTAACATTCTTTTGATTCAATACGATATCCACTTCCAAATCTTCATATATACAAATATTCTATTTGAGGATAAGATTATAGGAAGTCTGTACTACAAGTGACAAAATTGTGTTAGCAAGAGCACATACCGTCAACAAACAATTATATTCATCTTTGTTGAAGTCCTCGGTGTTATAAGAGGCAAGTGTTGAAGTCCTCGGTGTTGTAAGAGGCAAGTGTTGAAGTCCTCAGAGTATTAGAGGCGTGAAATCCCGTTCGTCTGCTCGGGTGTTGTAAACCTATTCCTCCGGGTGAAGCGAGGTAGTTGGTAGTGAAAATCCAGATAGAAGTCTGGGACTGGACGTAGGACGGTGCTCCGAACCAGTATAAAAATCTCTGGTGTGATTTTTCTATTTTTACTGAATTTTCTATTATCTGTGATTAGTCATATATTTGTGTGTTATACATCGTATTACACGATCCGTGTGTACTACATTAGCACGTACACTTTTTTTCATTTGGTATCAGAGCACGGTCATCATATAACCGTAACACAGTTATTTGATATATTCTTGTAATATGGCAAATAACGCAAGTACTAGCACTCAAAACACCACTTACACGGAAGGTCAATCGACACAAAGACCTCCATGTTTCAATGGTCTTAAATACAGCTATTGGGCAACACGTATGTCATTCTTTATGCAATCAAATAGTTATGATGCCTGGAATGCTACTCAAAAAGAAATAGTGAATCCAACAACTGATTATTCAGAATGGACAGCGGCCGAGAAAACGGCAGCAGCCGTAAATGCAAAAGCAATAAATATGTTGTTTTGTGCATTAGACCAAAATGAATATAACCGTGTTAGTATCTGCACTACTGCATATCAAATTTGGCAAACGCTGAAAACCACTCATGAAGGTACTAACAAGGTAAAACAAGCCAAAATAGCCATGCTGAAAAGTCAGTTTCAAAATTTTAAAATGAAACCGAATGAGACAATCAATGATATGTATTCACGGTTTCAAACTATCCACCATGCACTTATTGGCTTAGGACAAAAGTATTCTGATTTTGATGTTGTTTCAACAGTCCTACATTCTCTGACTAGTGAATGGGAAGGAAAAGTATTAGCAATTGAAGAAGCTAATGACCTTTCTGTCATGAAGCCAGATGAATTGATAGGAAATCTAATGTCCTATGAAGCAAACTTGCAGACTAGAAAGGAACAAAAAGAAGAAAAGAAAAACGTGGCATTCCATGCTGAAAAAGGCGAAAATGAATCTGAGTCTGAAGATGAAGATCTGGCATTCATTGCAAAAGGTTTCAAAAAATTCCTAAAACAGCGAAAAGCCAGTCGTTATAACAGAAAGAAATCTGGATCAAATAAACCAACATCATCCGCTATAGAATGCTTCAACTGTCACAAAAAGGGGCACATGCACAAGGATTGTCCGGAGCAAAAGAAGAAGTCAGAAAATGACAAATTAAAATATAAGAAGGACAAATCAAAGAAACGAGCATTCTCGGTAACATGGGATGATACAGACTCATCAGAAAGTGATAGTGATACGGAAGATGAACAAGCAAATGTATGTTTCATGGCAACAGAAGATAAGGTACAAATTCCTACATTTGATGAAGTACTTGATATTAATGCTGAATTGATAGTCAGATATAAAGACATAAAACGACAGTTAAAAGAGGCCAAAGCAGATTTGAGTAGAGCAGAATTTGAACGAGATATGTTAAAAGACGAGAAGAAAATATTAGAAGAAGAACTTGAAAAACTTCAAGAATCATCATCTAATGTTGACTCTCAATTATCTTTTTTGAGTCAAGAAATTGAAACTCAAAAAGAGAAAAATGATGCTCTCACTACTGAAAATCATGAGCTTAAGGCAAAAGTCAAAATTCTAGACCTAGAAAAGGCTAGTTTACAAACTAAGTTAGATGACATTACTCAAAATGTTTCTAACTTTAACAAAGGTCGAGAAAATTTGACAAAAATCATTGAAAGTTCACAATCTGTTTCAAATAAACAAGGTTTGGGATATAAGAAACAAGAAACCAAGAAACATCTTGGTAATGAAAGGAAGAAGACCGAAGCTAAGAAAAATCTTAGTTTATTATATTCCAAACCAAAACCAGTTGTGAAATTTCAGAAGAAAAATGTCAAGACTATCAAAATATGGGTTCCTAAAACAAATAACAATTTGATTAGGAACAAATATATTCAGAATTTCATGAATACTGTGCATCTTAATACTAATTATATATATAAAGGGGATACCGAACCCGTATGGGTTTGGACTCCTAAGATCTAACTCTTAGGACCCCATAAAAAGTGGGTACCATGGACTTAATTTTATTTTTTGCAGGTCCCACTTAAGAAAAGAGGAAAGTGATCTATGGTAGTAGTTTTATGTTGCTTATAATCTGCCTTATATCATTTACATCCTCTATTTAACAACTCCTTTTCGTCGATGACAAAGGGGGAGAAAATTGTGCTAACAGTATATATGCAGGAAAATATAGATTTACAGGCACAATCTCAGGGGGAGATCATATACAGGGGGAGATTCATAACTATGTTGTCATCAATCAAAAAGGGGGAGAATGTTGAGTCAAGATTTTTATAGAGTTTTGATTTCTGACAAAGGGATAAGCCGTGATCGACAAAAAGAAGTTATTCATTGTTTTAAAGAGACACAAAGAGCTCCATACATTAGAGGTTGATTATTTGGTATGTTAGTAGTGTTATTTATGTTAAAATCTATCCTCAAATAATCTCATACCTTCAATCTTTGAATATAAATGTATATATGTATGAGTGCACATTAACTGTGCAATCTGGGCTAAACCGGTCGACCGGTTTAAACCAGGCGGTCGACCGTTTCTGCCCAGAATGCACAGATAAATGTGCACATATGTACATAACATATATATATTCAAATTCCTATCTACTGGTCCATTTTGACCTGTCGACCGTTTTCAAACAGAAAGCAACCTTTCGTATAGACACTTCCTTTTCTTCAACGGTTGCTTCTCTTTCTCTTCACCAATGATCATGACCTTTGTTTGTACCTTTTCACAAAGGGTTACAACTGTTTATTTCTTATATAAACATCATGAAATCATTATTCCAATAAGACCAATTCTACTATTCTAATCTATATTCTATTGATCTCTGTCTTGAACTCTCAAGCGCTCGAATTGCTCATATTCTATCATATATCGTTTTGAATCCTAGAATTTATTTAACATTCTTTTGATTCAATACGATATCCACTTCCAAATCTTCATATATACAAATATTCTATTTGAGGATAAGATTATAGGAAGTCTGTACTACAAGTGACAAAATTGTGTTAGCAAGAGCACATACCGTCAACAAACAATTATATTCATCTTTGTTGAAGTCCTCGGTGTTATAAGAGGCAAGTGTTGAAGTCCTCGGTGTTGTAAGAGGCAAGTGTTGAAGTCCTCAGAGTATTAGAGGCGTGAAATCCCGTTCGTCTGCTCGGGTGTTGTAAACCTATTCCTCCGGGTGAAGCGAGGTAGTTGGTAGTGAAAATCCAGATAGAAGTCTGGGACTGGACGTAGGACGGTGCTCCGAACCAGTATAAAAATCTCTGGTGTGATTTTTCTATTTTTACTGAATTTTCTATTATCTGTGATTAGTCATATATTTGTGTGTTATACATCATATTACACGATCCGTGTGTACTACATTAGCATGTACACTTTTTTCAGTATCTATGTCTTTGGGTTTAATTTCTGAAACTAATCCACTACATAGACACAAATCACATAAATTTCTAAAAGAGGAACGAGTTAGAATACCTACGGTAGGATTACCTATTACCAATTCTGGAGGATGAGCTGCTTTGAATTTCAACCTCTCTGGTTCCAGATTTCTTTGGACTTCTTTCGTGGTTGCAGTTTCTTTTGGATTTTCACTTTCATCTTTTTCGTTCTCCTCTTCGACATTGCTTTTGCTTGTTTCCTTGCTTTGATCATCAACGCCTTCATCAAATTTCACATTGATTGACTCCACGATTGTTCTCTTCCTTTTGTTGTATACTCTATAAACTTTGCTTCTGGAAGAGTATCCCACGAACATGCTTTCGTCAACTTTTGCCTCAAATTTTCCCAGTTGATCACCTGTATTTAGAATAAAACATGGACAGCCAAAATTTTGAAATATGTTGTTTGGCTTTTTGTTGAACCATGGTTCATAAGGTGTTTTCTTAAGAATCGACCTAATCATGACTATATTCATTAAATAACAAGCTGTATTTACTGCCTCTGCCCAAAAGGACAAGGGTAATTCATACTCATTTATCATATATCTAGCCAACTCTTGTAAGGTTCGATTCTTTCTCTCGACTATTCCATTTTTTTGTGAAGTACGTGGGGTAGAGAATTCATGTTTAAATCCATTTTCATCACAAAAATTTACAAATTCATAATTTTCAAATTCTCCACCATGATCACTTCTTAGCGAAATAATAGAAACTCCTTTTTCATTTTGAACTAATTTTGTGAATTTAGTGAAGTATAAGAAAGTTTCTGATTTTTTAGCTAAGAAGTATACCCACGTGTATTTAGAGTAATCATCAACCATTACAAAACAATATCTCTTACCACCTAAACTTGCAATATCGCTAGGTCCAAACAGATCCATATAAACTAGTTTAAGGACTCTAGAAGTACTTACAGTGTTCTTGGCATAAAAATATGATTTTTAAAATTTTCCCATGGTACATGCTTTGCATAGAGTTTCTGTTTTGAAATCATGAGATGGTAAACCTCTTACCAAATCTTTTCTTTTTAATTTGTTTAACAGATTCATGCTAGCATGTCCTAATCGTTTATGCCATAAGTTTACTTCCTCATCCTTAGCTACCAAACATTTTGAAAGAATGAGATCATCAAAAGATAGAGAGTATATATTACCTTTCCTCTTACCTAAAAATAATGTTTCTTTTGATGATTGGTCAACAATTTTGCACAAATCAGAATCAAAAACAACATTCATTCCCTTATCACATAACTGGCTGATTGAAATTAGATTATGGGGCAAATTTTCAACATATAATACATCGTTTAAGGTAAATGTATCATTACCTACTTTACCTTTACCGATAATTTTACATTTATCATTGTTTCCCATTGTGACTCTGTCACCTTTGTACTTTTCTAGGCTAAGGAACTTTGATTTTTCGCCCGTCATGTGCCTGGAACAGCCAAAATCCAGTTACCACTCTTGCTGTTCCTTAGCCTGCCAACACACCTACACGAGAAAAGAGTTTAGTGACCTATTTGTTTTCATAGGTCCATGATTGTTAGTGACAAAAAATTTTGAAAAGCAAGTTTGTGTAGAACCAAGACAGTCTATGTTTGTTCCTTTTGGCACCGAGATTTGTTTAATTTTAAGGGATTTACATTCGTGCCTTGAGGAACCCAAATTGGTATGGTTTTTGTGTGTTTGGGTCTATACCAGAAATTGTTTTGATTGTGTCCAATTTTTCCACAAATCGTGCACTTGGAGTTGACAAGATTAGTTTTACTTCTACCTTTTTCAGATTGAGTATACCCAAGTCCTTGTCTAATAGTATTAACAGTTTGTTTCCCTAATAGCATATTTAGTGATCTTTCTCCTTTGGAGAATTTTCCTAAAGTTGTAGATAATTGTTGGACTTGTGACTTGAGAGATTCATTTTCATTCAATAACAAAGTGAACTTTTTAATAGAATTTTCTCTCCTAGTATTTTCACTTTCTTTCAAAATCAGAATTTCATTTTCAAGCGATTTAATTTTACTTTTGATTTTTTATTTCCTCTTCTAATGATGGACACTTATCACACTTAGGGCTCTTATTTCTATAGTTTTGAACCATTTGATCAAGCTGCATATTTAGTTCTATCAAACTATCTTTTTGTGATTCAATTTTAACATGCTTCTCCCTATGTCTTTCAAAACAGCCATTTACTTCATGAAAATATATAAGTAATTACGAGTGAGTAAGTTTTGATACCTCATTTGGCTTGTCATCATCGTTGTCACTTGTTTCTCCTAAAAAACACAGATTTGCTTTTTCACTCTCACTGACAGTGCTTTCATCATCATCTTCATCACTTTCATCCCAAGTTGCTGCCAAACTTCTCCTTTTCGGTTTCTTTCCTTTGCTGAATCGATTTTGAGGACAATTGGGCTTAATATGACCAGGTTTATTGCACTTGCGACAAATGGTCTCCTACTTTTCTGAGTTGTCTAGAACTTTGACAAATATGCTCTTTAGTTGTTGATTTTGGGCTGGATTTCCATATTTGCGGTTCCACCTTTTGAATCTCTTTATTATCAGTGCCAATTCAGCTGCTCCTTCATCATCACCATCATCATCTTCACTTTCCATTGTTCCTTTGAGAGCTATTGATTTCTTACGCGTATCTCCTCCTTCATGTTCTTCCTTGAATTTGATTTCTAGCTCATAAGTGGTGAGGTTTCCGATGAGTTCTTCAACTTTAACATGTTTCAGATCCTTTGATTCTTGAATGGCAGTCACCTTTGCTTCAAAATTTCATGGATGAATTCTGAGGATCTTTTTGACTATTTCCAGTTCTGTGTATGGTCTTCCTAGGGATTTTTATTTGTATACAAGATTAGAAAGTCGTCCATACATTTCTTTGACACTTTCATCTGTGACGACCGCCCATGACCTTTGCACCGAATCTAGAGATAGTGCGATGTAAAGTGTGTCAGGCGACCATGGACGATTGCCAAGGTAGATTAAAACAACAAGATCTATCGTATTACTCACAGCGCATGGATAAAATACAATAGAACATATGTATAGGGAAGCTTTAAAGAACAAAATAACATCATATAAAACTTCATGATAGTTGAATACAAGCATCATGATAGTCAATACAACAAGCCTCACTACATCACTCAGAGATTACAAAGAAGCGGAACATCCAGTACATATAGTAAGAAATAATATGCAATACACCAGCTCGTCTTCGATATCAGCACCGTGAAAAGCTAGAACAGCACCTGTCACCTGCTACCTAGTCTGCCCGTCCCAAAATGGACGAACAGCCCAAGGCAATAAGAATTAAAACATAAAGCCTTGAGTCATACAACAGTCTTAGTGAGCAGTAAATTAACAATCAACATACCAAAAGAGCATAACGGAAAAGGAATAGGAATACAACCCTCCCACTCCAACCTCATTCTACAGTGATAGCCCCCAGACACACACTAAGCAGAAGCAAACATAGCAGAGCATACAATTTAAAGTAAAGTAATTATCACTCGAGTCAAGGGCGATGTTTTCCAAGCACAAACCCCCAAGGCCTAAACCAAGATCAGATAAGCACCCGGAAAACACTGCTCTTGAGACCGAATGATGATACAACCAAACATCCATGACTCTGGCTATCACTGTTATCATTGCTTCGATATCACCATTAATTGAATGACCGGCACATTCTTTCAGCCGTCCGTCAAGGGCTAATGGAAACCCCGGTTCTAGACATAACTCCCGCACGTCGTCGCAGCCCGTGCCTAGGACTATCGAATCTGCCCAGAGTACTCGACCATCAACAGTTAGTCGTTGGGACTATCGAATCTGCCCAAACGTACTCTTGCTTAGAGCATGCTAGAACCTTCAACAACGATGCTATCCAAGCCTCCTAGTCATCCTCCTCGACGACTATTTCCATACTAGCTCAAGCGCCTCTCAAGCATCCATTACCCTTAACTCGAATCATATCATCGAGTTACCAACGTGCTTGGAATGATCCCGTCTGGATTAGACCAAGACTATCTCATGTCATACTTCACTTCATCACATCCTTGCAAAGTCTCATCTCAACATCATCATTTATGCATAAGAGCTTCATCATCCCGCTACATATGCCACGAGCAGCTTTCCCAATTCAAGAGCCTTTCCTTAGCTTTTGAATCATCTTCGATCTAAATCAAATCATCAATCATCTAATTCATAGCAATCAACCAAGTCAAACATTAATCCAAACAATCAAGCATTCAAATAAGATCTAAATAGACAATTATCACAATAATGGCAATTTCGTAAATAAAGTGTTGAAAGTCTAACAAGCATGAAATCATGAGAATTATCTCTACAATCTTGATGAATGAACTTGCATAGGTTAACACTTAGTAAAAATGGTCGTCAAATCATCATGAACAATGGATCTATATGGATCTACACTTAGGATGAAGAAAATGCATGGAAATCACTATTTTAACACCAAATCGAGCCAACAATCCGATATACTCCTTTGGATCCGTGTGAGAGATAATCACCACTCACCAAATCACCTAAACAACCCCAAATCAACATGCTTCAGATCTGGATAGCGAAGGATCAAGCTTGATCTATCACAAATCCGCTTCAAACGAAGAAATCTCACTTCAATGGATGAAGGTCTTCAACTTTAGCTCTTGGATCTTCGATCTTGATCTTCGATTTGGATGAAAGGAAGCACTAGATTAGAGTGGAGAAAAGAAGTGAAGAAGTGTAGAAGTCGAGCTCTCAAAATGGCAGCACTTCGTCGCTTCGAAATCCGGATCCCAAAAAGTGAGAACAACCTTCCTATTTATAGCAGAAATCTCCCTAAGTCGTCCGCCCCTATAAGTCGTTGCCGACTTAACTACCTCCGACTTACGACTTAGCACTCACGACCTAACGACTTAGCAGACTACGACTTAGTGATCCTGCGACTTAAGTCTCTCTTCGACTCAACAACCCAAGTCTCTACGACTTATAACTAAGCGGCTAACCCCTAGGTCGGTTACAACCTAACTGGGTATTCGACTTACGACCTATCTCTCGCCGACTTAACACAGTAGCCGATCTAACCCTTAACCACTCATCACTCATCTCCTTAACTCGGCCACGACTCAACTGAGAAGCGACCTAACAACAGCTCCTACCTAACGACTAACAAGTGTGCGACTTAACAGATCTATGCTTCTACGACTTATCATATCCCACTAGCCTACGACTTATAACTTAGCAGCCAACCACTAAGTCGGTCACGACTTAACAAATAACTGGGTTACGACCCAACTCCTAAGTCGTCTACGACTTAACACATAGGCTACGACTCACCAGACCAATCCTCTACGACTTAAGACTATGCGCGACTTATAAATCTCGCGACCTATCTCCTATAAGTCGCTAACTCGCCAAAACCCTTAAGGATCCAATTTTCCTCAAGTCTTCTACGACCTAAGCCTTATAAGTCGTCCCAAACTGTCCAACGACCTAAACCACTACCCCTCTTCCTTAGGTCGGTCCCAACCTTAAGTCGTCTACTATCCTAAGTCGTCTCAACCGATCTAACACAACCAGTCTACAAAGTCGTCAGCTACACTTCCTTAACTCGGTTAACTCCTTAAGTCGGCCACTCACCTCAGACTTAATACTTAACTCGTCCAAACCGACTTAGGACTTAACAAAATCTGCCAAAATCTGAAACGACTTAAAAATGCTGAAAATTCCAGATTTTACGAACTTTTCGATCCGTAAAAATACGGGTCGTTACATTCTCTCCCCCTTAAGAATTTCGCCCCCGAAATTCCAAGCAAACAAAGCAATCAAAGACTATTCTGTACGCCTATCATCCATAACAATCAACAAACCATGCATCCAATTCTAGCTTAGCGTACAGAATTCTAACACTAGAACAAGTCACAATATCGTGAGATGACATGACACCTTAGGGCCATACCTTGAAGAGTTCAGGATGAGCTGCCTTCATCCTCTCTTCCACCTCCCACGTACAGTCGTTATCATCATCACTCCATTGTATCTTGAGCAACTTAACTACCTTCCTCCTAAGCTGTTTCGTGTCGGTTTCAACAACACGAAGCGGCTTACGAGGTCTTCTATCGACTGGATCAACTTCGAAATTTTCACAGCTATTAGCAGAAACCACAGTACTCGAGTCATGCACATACTTCCGTAGATATGATACGTGAAAAACATTGTGCACACTCGACATCTTCTCAGGTAACTCCAGTCTATAGGCGAGCTTTCCAATTCGCTCGATGATCGGGAATGGTCCAACAAATCTCGGAGTCAATTTTCCTTTCTTCCCGAATCGGATAACACTCTTCAGTGGAGAAATCTTCACAAAAACCATATCTCCTACGTCGAATTCCAAATCCTTTCGACGCTTATCGGCATAACTCTTCTGACAGTCTTGGGCTGCCTTCATTCGTTGCCGAATGATCTCTATGCAATCTGAAGTCTGTCGAATCATCTCTGGGCCAAGTAACGGCTTTTCCCCAGTCTCTATCCAACATGTCGGAGAGTTACACGGTCTTCCATACAATGCCTCATACGGTGCCATACCAATACTTGACTGGTAACTGTTGTTGTATGAAAACTCTACCAAATGAAGGTGATCTTCCCATGATCCTCCGAAGTCCAAAACACAAGCTCTAAGAAGATCTTCCAAAACTCGGTTGACTCTCTCGGTCTGACCATCTGTTTGAGGGTGATAAGCTGTACTCAAACACAACTCGGTTCCCAAAACTTCCTGGAAGCTCTTCCAAAATCCACTAGTGAACAATGGATCTCGATCGCTCACTATACTCTTCGGAATACCATGGAATCGAACTATCCACTTAACATACAACTCAGCCAACCTTGATGCAGTCCTAGTCGATCGAACAGGAATGAATCGTGCACTCTTAGTCAAACGATCTACGATGACCCAAATTCCTTCATTTCCCGTTTTTGTTCTAGGTAATCCATCAATAAAATCCATCGATATCTGCTCCCACTTCCATGTAGGAACTTCTAAGGGTTGAAGCAACCCACTTGGCTTCTTCTGTTCGGCTTTTACCAACTGGCAGTTCATACACTTGGAAATAAAATTTCCAACATCCTTCTTCATACCTTCCCAGTAGTAGGTTCTCTTCATATCCCGATACATCTTATTTCCACCTGGATGAATTGTCAACTTCGAGTGATGACTTTCCTTCAGAACTTCACTCCTCAATTCATCTATATCGGGAACAACTAGTCGTCCTTGCTTTCGAAGCCAACCCTCTCGATCGACCTCGAATCCTTTATCCTTTTCTGGATCCAATCCAGATTCCAATTCACGGATAATCTTGACAAGCTTATCGTCTCGCTTTTGGCTCTCGCCAATCCTTCCCACAAGAGAAGGTCTTATCGATAAGTTTGCCAACATCTCAGGTTCCAATTCACATCTAGGCCTGAAGTCAAATCCAGCTAAATACTCGAGACTCTTCCATTCTGAAAACATGGCTCCCAATCCTGCATGTCTTCGACTTAACGCATCTGCCACTGCGTTACCTTTTCCTGGAGTATAAGCTATACCAAAATCATATGATGCCAAAAACTCTAGCCAACGTTGCTGCCGAAGATTCAAATCCTTTTGGGAGAAAAGATACTTCAACGACTTATGATCTGTAAACAACTCGAATCGAACCCCCAGTAGATAATGTCTCCACATCTTCAGAGCAAAAACAATCGCCGCCAACTCCAAATCATGAGTCGGATAATTCCTTTCATGCGGCTTCAGTTGTCGACTTGCATACGCAACAACTTTATCTCTCTGCATCAGCACTGCTCCAAGTCCAGTACCACATGCGTCGGTGTAAACCACCATCTCATCATTCCCACTTGGAATAGTCAGAACAGGAGCACTCGTCAAACGCTCTTTCAGGATTCCAAAAGCTTGCTCACACTTATCATCCCATCTGAACACTAGGTTCTTCTTCGTCAATCCTGTTAACGGTGCAGCCACCTTGGAAAAGTCTTTGATAAACCGACGATAATATCCTGCTAATCCAAGAAAGCTTCTCACATCAGATGCATTCTTAGGTCTAACCCAATCCTGGATTACTGCCACCTTAGCGGGATCAACCGCTATTCCATTTCCAGAAATAACATGGCCTAAGAACCTCACTTCACTCTTCCAGAAGTGACACTTCGAAAACTTAGCCTTCAGTTGATGTTTCCGTAAGATTTCCAAAACAATACGCAAGTGCGTCTTGTGCTCTTCTTCCGTTCTGGAATAAATAAGAATATCATCCACGAACACAAGTACGAACTTGTTCAACTGATCTCTGAACACTCTATTCATAAGATCCACAAAATAGGCTGGCGCGTTAGTCAATCCAAACGGCATTACCAGCCACTCAAAGAAACCGGATGGTGTTCGAAAAGCAGTCTTCGGCACACTATCCTGAGCCACTCTCAACTGGTGAAATCCCATTGCCAAATCCATCTGAGAAAACACCTTAGCTTCGTGAAGCTGATCAAACAAGTCATCTATTCTCGGCAATGGATACTTGTTCTTCTTAGTCACCTTATTCAGCTCACGATAATCCACACACAATCTCAATGACCCATCAGCCTTGGTTGCAAACACAACTGGTGCACCCCATTCGAACACACTACGCCGAATGAATCCTTTCTGCAAAAGATCATCAACTTGCACCCTCAACTCTTGCTGTTCCTTAGGCGCCATCCGCCTAAGAGGCATCACAACAGGTCTGGCTCCTTCAACTAGATCTATACGAAACTCGATCTCTCTATGCGGCGGCAACCCTTTGACTTCGTCAAAGACATCCTGGAATCCATTCGCGATTGGCACTAATGACAGTCCATCCCGTGGAACAACCAGCGAATACATGAAGCTCATGAAGACGCCTTCTTCATGCTTACATCGTATCACAACCTTTCGCCCCTCCACATTCTCGACTGTCACTTCCAACCTCTCGCAATCAACCTTTGCCGCATACTTCCTAAGCCAGTCCATACCCAAAATAATTCTGAACCCCGCAAAGTTCAGAACAAAGCAATCACAAACAAAAGGGCAATCATGACTCGATACAATCAGACCACGGCATAACATACACAAACAAGACGAACCCCCAACTGGATTAGTCATAACCAATGGCCTATCAACAATATCCGGTTCCAAACCCAACCGGCCTACAAGTTCGCTGCAAACAAACGAATGCGACGCCCCAGTATCAAACAGAACTCTAACTGGAACACCACATAGGAAAAGAGTACCTTGAACCACCACACTCTTTCCCTTCTCTTCAGCAGTAGGAGCTTTCGAAGACGACGGAATAGCTCCCAAAGCATAAGCTTGCACAATCTGCTTGTCCCTCCTCGGTTCTGGACAATTCTTCCTGAAATGCCCCGTCTTGCCACAGTTGTGACACTTCATCGGTGCCTTCGGATTCTTACAATCCTTTGAGAAATGGCCCTTCTGCTGACAATTGTAGCAAGTCACCTCGCCTTTCGGCTTCTTCTGGCCATCCTTACCCTTCTGCTGCTGCTGCTTCCTCTTCTTGTTTCCACCCTGCTGGGGTTTGACTCTTCCCTGGTCACAGCAACAACAGATCCTTCCTTAGGAAACAGACTCTCATGCCTGAGATCTTTCTCCATAAGCTTCTCAAATGAATCGTCCAAATGATCCACCAACTGTCTCCCAAGATAACTGTCCAAGCCTGTCACAAACTTCTCATTCTTCTGATATGCAGATTCGATATACGATCGGGCATACTTGGACAAAGCTTCAAACTCAGAAACATACTCAAGAACTGGTCTTCCACCTTGCTTGAGCTCTACAAACTTCTTGAACAGAACAGACTTCTGAGCTGTAGAAATGAACTTAGCCTCAAATCTGACTTGGAATTGCTCCCAAGTAATCTCTTCCTCCGGAGTATTGATGGTAATAGAGTTCCACCAATCAGAAGCTCTCCCTTGAAGCTGCCTTGATGCCAACTTCCTCTTAGTTGCATCATCAATTTCCAAATCACCAAAGATCCTTCTACAAGCATCTATCCATCTCTGGACTTCGATAGTTGATTCTGTTCCCAAGAAAACCTTCCCTCCAAGAGCAGTATAGTCCTTGCACAACTTAGCAAAATCCACTGGTTTCAGAGTTTGGACTTGAACTCTAACATCTACTGCTGCCCCCGGAACTGGTATCCTTCTCATGATCGAAGTCAGCATAGCTTCGAACATGGCTGCATAATCAGCAGTCCCCTCAGTAGCACGGCCTTCCCTAGCAGCTGGTCTCCCTCTTCGACTCATTCTCAATATCTATAAAAAGGAATGATCAGAACATCTTATAGAAACAACTGCATAAAGGACTCAAACTCTTCTAAGCTACTATATTATATATAGTAATCATCCATCAAAATTACAATTACGTCTCTCATACGTAGTTACGTCAGCGAGCGTTGGGTAAATCGATTAACCAAGGCTCTGATACCAAATGTGACGACCGCCGATGACCCCTGCACCGAATCTAGAGATAGTGCGCTGTAAAGTGTGCCAGGCGACCATGGACGATTGCCAAGGTAGATTAAAACAACAAGATCTATCGTATTACTCACAGCGCATGGATAAAATACAATAGAACATATGTATAGGGAAGCTTTAAAGAACAAAATGACATCATATAAAACTTCATGATAGTTGAATACAAGCATCAGGATAGTCAATACAACAAGCCTCACTACATCACTCAGAGATTACAAAGCAGCGGAACATCCAGTACATATAGTAAGAAATAATATGCAATACACCAGCTCGTCTTCGATATCAGCACCGTGAAAAGCTCACTACGCCATAAATGGCCTACTGCAACACAAAAAAAATGTTGGCTCAGGCCCGAAAAATGTTGCCATAGGTCTATGGCAACACTTTTAGGGTGATGCAATTTTTGCCGTTGCCTTAGACCTCAAAGGCAACATTTTGACTATCTAAGGCAACATAAGTAATATTGTTGCAATAGAACCCTATTTGGGTCTATGGCAACACCCATAGGTATCTATAGCAACATTCCAAAATGTTGCTATAGATATGAACTTTTTGAATTTGTGGGGCCCACAATGTAGAGCATATTTGATTTTTTAATAAAAATAAATATTTTATTTAATAAAATGCTATTGCACAGAATTTGATATTTAAACAGTAATTTATTTAAATAAATATTTTATTTCAACATTTGAAATAGTACAAATTCCAGACTCCACTATTTTACAATTCAATGATATATAACACTGATATTCACATATACAGATATTCCTCACTACATCACTCAGTTCACTCATTACATATGCAGTTTCAATTTATACAGACACCGACACTGACAAATATATGCCGAGCCGAAGGCGAGCCGAGAAGCGGGTCCGGGCGCAGCGCCGGCGGGGGTCCGGGGCACCGCAGTCGAACAAGTGGGCACCGCCCGATTCATCCGATTTCGGAAGATCGAGCCTTCTTTGAAACCTGTCTTCAAGCTCATGCACATTTGATTTGACTCTGTCTTCAAGCTTATATCCAACTGTCCAGTCTTCAATACCTGTCACATATAATTCAAAAGCAGTAATCTGGAAAATAATATTTAACTCGAACAGAAAATGAAAATGTTTTTGTTATATTATTTGCCTCAGGTATTTGGGTTGTTTCTTTTCATAAGTGCATAAGCCAAACATGAATGCAACACATGGATACAAGGCAGTATGGAAGACAGCAAGCAACAGTTCAGGCAAAAATGCACAAAGGAGAAGCCAAGTGCACAAAGTAGTACTCAACACAGCAAGCAACATAACATGACCAAGAAATGCATGTACATGGATGAACATACATGCATCATAAGGCTTGGTACAAGAAACTACTCAAGTGCAACTACTCAAGTGCAACTACTCAAGTGCAAGTTCATACTCAAGTGCAGCCAGATATGTAGACAAGCCAAAAAAACGGACACGACACAAGGTCAAACCCGAGTCATCGACTGGATTCAACTCAGGGCCAAGCAACCAACAAAACAAACAAGAACCAGGTTCAGCAAAATATAGACAAGCCATTGCAAGAAACACAGCAGTACACATAGGCAGCCCATCAAGCAAAAACAGTGAATGCATCAGGCATGTACAAGAGAAACCTAGGTAGTAACATGATATACAGAGGACTTGGAGCATCAGTTCATGTTAAAGAACAAGGTTAGCATGGTACCAGTTCAGTCCAGACCAAGCAAAACCAACAAAGCTCAACACACATATGTTTGTATTCATCATTGCAATCCAACATACCAGATTTCTCAAAGTCCAACAGAAAGATTAAACTCGAGATTATAGGAAATAAAGCCTATAAATAAATCCCAATTCATCATCGGCAAAAGCGTGCGAGTGTAACCAATATCAAGAATATTCAAGTAAACCTGAAGGCAGAAAACATACCAAATAATATCACATCGCACCCGACGACGAAGTCAAAGCAATTCGAGCAATCAATCAAGGAGAACGAAGGAGCAAGCTACCAGGAACGTTTCTCACACTAGATTCGATCAATCAGAGCATCAAAGCAATTAGAATCGCGTGCCCTAGTTTTCACCGAAACCAATTCGACTACCCCCTGCCACTCTGACATCAGGCCCCAACCACGAAATTGCGACCAAATCAGCAACTCCCTGAACCATCGCAATCCCACAACCTTACCTCGAATCACCAGAATCGCCAAAAACCTGAACAAAATCGCAAATCCGGAAGTAGTGAGGAAAACTGACGCGAGGCGAAAGAAAATAACGGAAATTGATATGGCCGATAAGGGATAAAAGCAAAGCCAGTTATTCTCCAGATCGAAGAAACAAGGAGGAGCGGAATAAAAATTAGGGATTGGAAAATTGGGGGTGAGAAACGAAAGCGGATGAGTGAAAAGTAAAGCGGGAAATGGAAATTGGTAAGGTGTGGATCGATGGTGTGAATCGACGGTTGAGATTTTGTTTTAAATGGTGGTGTGGATCGCTGAGGTGTAATTTTTTTTTTTATTTTTTAATCTGAAAACATCTATGGCAACACTATATAAAAATGTTGCATCGTGTTACACTTGTTTAGCTAGAGCAACACATTTCTATGGCTAAGGTAACACCAAAAATACAACGTTGCAGTAGGACCAAAATTCTATAGCTATCGCAACATTTTAGCTGGCAACACCTTGCAAAAATGTTGCAGAAGGTCATTTATGGCGTAGTGGCTAGAACAGCACCTGTCACCTGCTACCTAGTCTGCCCGTCCCAAAATGGACGAACAGCCCAAGGCAATAAGAATTAAAACATAAAGCCTTGAGTCATACAACAGTCTTAGTGAGCAGTAAATTAACAATCAACATACCAAAAGAGCATAACGGAAAAGGAATAGGAATACAACCCTCCCACTCCAACCTCATTCTACAGTGATAGCCCCCAGACACACACTAAGCAGAAGCAAACATAGCAGAGCATACAATTTAAAGTAAAGTAATTATCACTCGAGTCAAGGGCGATGTTTTCCAAGCACAAACCCCCAAGGCCTAAACCAAGATCAGATAAGCACCCGGAAAACACTGCTCTTGAGACCGAATGATGATACAACCAAACATCCATGACTCTGGCTATCACTGTTATCATTGCTTCGATATCACCGTTAATTGAATGACCGGCACATTCTTTCAGCCGTCCGTCAAGGGCTAATGGAAACCCCGGTTCTAGACATAACTCCCGCACGTCGTCGCAGCCCGTGCCTAGGACTACCGAATCTGCCCAGAGTACTCGACCATCAACAGTTAGTCGTTGGGACTATCGAATATGCCCAGAGTACTCGACCATCAACAGTTAGTCGTTGGGACTATCGAATCTGCCCAAACGTACTCTTGCTTAGAGCATGCTAGAACCTTCAACAACGATGCTATCCAAGCCTCCTAGTCATCCTCCTCGACGACTATTTCCATACTAGCTCAAGCGCCTCTCAAGCATCCATTACCCTTAACTCGAATCATATCACCGAGTTACCAACGTGCTTGGAATGATCCCGTCTGGATTAGACCAAGACTATCTCATGTCATACTTCGCTTCATCACATCCTCGCAAAGTCTCATCTCAACATCATCATCTATGCATAAGAGCTTCATCATCCCGCTACATATGCCACGAGCAGCTTTCCCAATTCAAGAGCCTTTCCCTTAGCTTTTGAATCATCTTCGATCTAAATCAAATCATCAATCATCTAATTCATAGCAATCAACCAAGTCAAACATTAATCCAAACAATCAAGCATTCAAATAAGATCTAAATAGACAATTATCACAATAATGGCAATTTCGTAAATAAAGTGTTGAAAGTCTAACAAGCATGAAATCATGAGAATTATCTCTACAATCTTGATGAATAAACTTGCATAGGTTAACACTTAGTAAAAATGGTCGTCAAATCATCATGAACAATGGATCTATATGGATCTACACTTAGGATGAAGAAAATGCATGGAAATCACTATTTTAACACCAAATCGAGCCAACAATCCGATATACTCCTTTGGATCCGTGTGAGAGATAATCACCACTCACCAAATCACCTAAACAACTCCAAATCAACATGCTTCAGATCTGGACAGCGAAGGATCAAGCTTGATCTATCACAAATCCGCTTCAAACGAAGAAATCTCACTTCAATGGATGAAGGTCTTCAACTTTAGCTCTTGGATCTTCGATCTTGATCTTCGATTTGGATGAAAGGAAGCACTAGATTAGAGTGGAGAAAAGAAGTGAAGAAGTGTAGAAGTCGAGCTCTCAAAATGGCAGCACTTCGTCGCTTCGAAATCCGGATCCCAAAAAGTGAGAACAACCTTCCTATTTATAGCAGAAATCTCCCTAAGTAGTCCGCCCCCTATAAGTCGTTGCCGACTTAACTACCTCCGACTTACGACTTAGCACTCACGACCTAACGACTTAGCAGACTATGACTTAGTGATCCTGCGACTTAAGTCTCTCTCCGACTCAACAACCCAAGTCTCTACGACTTATAACTAAGCGGCTAACCCCTAGGTCGGTTACAACCTAACTGGGTATTCGACTTACGACCTATCTCTCGCCGACTTAACACAGTAGCCGATCTAACCCTTAACGACTCATCACTCATCTCCTTAACTCGGCCACGACTCAACTGAGAAGCGACCTAACAACAGCTCCTACCTAACGACTAACAAGTGTGCGACTTAACAGATCTATGCTTCTACGACTTATCATATCCCACTAGCCTACGACTTATAACTTAGCAGCCAACCACTAAGTCGGTCACGACTTAACAAATAACTGGGTTACGACCCAACTCCTAAGTCGTCTACGACTTAACATATAGGCTACGACTCACCAGACCAATCCTCTACGACTTAAGACTATGCGCGACTTATAAATCTCGCGACCTATCTCCTATAAGTCGCTAACTCGCCAAAACCCTTAAGGATCCAATTTTCCTCAAGTCTTCTACGACCTAAGCCTTATAAGTCGTCCCAAACTGTCCAACGACCTAAACCACTACCCCTCTTCCTTAGGTCGGTCCCAACCTTAAGTCGTCTACTATCCTAAGTCGTCTCAACCGATCTAACACAACCAGTCTACAAAGTCGTCAGCTACACTTCCTTAACTCGGTTAACTCCTTAAGTCGGCCACTCACCCCAGACTTAATACTTAACTCGTCCAAACCGACTTAGGACTTAACAAAATCTGCCAAAATCTGAAACGACTTAAAAATGCTGAAAATTCCAAATTTTACGAACTTTTCGATCCGTAAAAATACGGGTCGTTACATCATCCTTTGCCATTGTTAAATTCTCGTACTCGCTACTAAGCATGGCAAGGCGTGATTCTTTCACTTGGGAAGTTCCTTCATGAGTCACTTTAAGCGTATGCCAAATTTCCTGCGCAGTTAGACAATGCAAGACACGTTTAAATTCAATTTGATCTAATGAGCAAATAATAGAATTCATAGCTTTAGCATTAGCAGTTTGTAGTTTATTTTCAAGATCTGTCCATTGATCCATAGGTTTATCAAATTCTTGATTATCTACCATTACTGTTGGTGTGTTATATCTCGTTTCAACAATATTCCATGCATCAATGGTTTTTAGAAAAAATTTCATTCTAGTTTTCCAATATGCATACTCACCATTGAACATGGGTGGTCTAGCTATGGACCGACCTTCAGCAAAAGCATTATTAAATGAAGCCATTGAAGAAAAAAAATCAAATTATTTAACAAAAAATGGTTTTTGATCCTAGCTCTGGTACCACTTGTAGGATTGTTTTTACCCTAGAGGGGGGGTGAATAGGGTCTACTAAATATTGATGCGGAAATAAAAATAAAAATAGAAAGTAATGCAGTAAAGATCACACACAATTTTACCCAGCTTCAGCAAAAATTTGCCTATGTGCTGTCCCCAAGGTTTCTACTAGAAATTAAGTAATCAGATGCTTACAAAAACACGTAAACTTACGATACCCGCTAACTTGATTAACCTATCTCTAAGCTCAAAACCCGGCCACAACTCAACCGCTGAGTTGCGAATTCTCAAACTACGCCCCATAGTTTGTACCTAGTTACACAACTAGAAATTTACAAAATTTTAAAAGAGAAAATTACAAATAAAAATAAAGCTAAAAAACAAAACCCTATATTTATAACTAAAGCCCAATATGTTAGTCCATAGGATAGTGGTTTTGATGACAACAACTATAGAAGTGTTATAAAATATATATGTGCAGGAAATCTATATGCAGGTATCAACAAAAGAAGACTGTACAGTAAAGAAAACAAAATTGATGAAGACAAAGATCAAGAGTTCAAGATTGAAGACTCATGAGATTCAAGATATTCAAGAGTTCAAGACAAATAATATAGTTAGGTTAGATATTTGTTAAAACTCCTTGAAAGCACTATCATTCTTTTTTATCCAATTTACTCGTGGAATGGAATCCACTTCGTTCTTGTTAAAGGGATGGAACCCTAGTGAGATGGAACTCACGAAATATCTAGTGGAACGGATAGTAGCCCTATTTTGTTATCCACTAATTTTGATTCAAAATGATTTTCAAAATTATCTCTTGTTTTATAAAATGATTTTCAAATATTCCTTTTCAAAAGAAAAACCTTCGTTCACATTTCCAAAAATGTTTTAGCCTCAAAATCATATTTATCATTTTGTTATATTTTGATTTCAAAATTGTCCTTGATATTTTAGCCTCAAAATCTATTTTAATATTATATTTACTTTAGTTTATTTACTTTGATTTTAAATATATTTTAGTATATATACATATATACATTCATAAGTATTTCTACTTCTAAATACCTTCTACAAATAAATAGAGTCCATTTGAATAAAGTTGCATATGTTTTAAATCATCATTTTCAAAGTAAAGCAAATCATCACTTTTTACTAGACCATGTCGACATCCTATTTACATGTCATGTCGACATGCTTCCCGTTACAGCAAAGGTTGTTTTCAAAAGAAGTGTCTATTCGTTTAAACCTCTTCGAATGGACACATCCATTCATTCTCTATAAATAGAGACTGTTATGGACGTTTTCAAAAAACTACTTCTTCATTGTTCTCTCCTCTTTACTCTCTTATCTTATTTTCTAATCATCCTATCCATATTCTGCCGAAATCTTAAGTGAATCAAACCAGAATATCTCTAGTTTGATTCTCTGCCACTCTCTTCAAAGAATCTCAGTGCTTATCAGAGTTATAGATACATTTGTACTCAAAGAAACTTGTGTGGGGTTATAAAGGTGTGATCGTGTCCTTGGAAATCGATCGGGTGAACTTGTGTCCTGTGAATCAAGTGGTTCTACCCAGAGACCTGAGAATCTGGAGGGTGTACCTCATTGCCTTGGAATCGAGGGATTGTAATCTAGATTATTGTTGAATAGAAAGCCGTACGGGTTGTGCAGGACTGGATGTAGGGTAACACCGAACCAGTATAAAATTCCTGGTGTGTTCTTTCCTTTACTTGCTTTTTATTTATATTTGCATTTGTTTGTGATTCTGTGATTTGATCTGTGATTGTGTATTTGCATTAAGTTAGTTAATTCAATTTAAATCAAAGAAGTTTTAAAGAAATTCTTAAAACACTATTCACCCCCCTCTAGTGTTAAATAGCCTTAAGATCATCTTCCGCGTCCCTTTCATTTGGTATCAGAGCAAGTTTTTCAAAGTATTCATAATCTGATTTTTGAAAAGTTCATGGCTAAGTTTGAATGTTTCCTAAAAATATTTCTTTACTGATCAAATCATTGTGGTCTCATAAATTGATGCATGATAGTTATATAGAATCAGGTAATCTACAAAAGTTGCTCACTGTGCAGGATTCTTGCTTCATGGCGACAAATGAATCTATTCACAATGGACAAGCTGTGCAAATAAGGAAAAACAAGTGGATACTTGATAGTGGATGTTCAAGGCATATGACAGGAAATCCAGAGATACTCAATGACATTATTTACAAGGATGGAGGATTGGTTAATTTTGGGGATAATTCAAAAGGTTATGTGGTTGGCATCGGCAATGTAGGTAATTCTGAAACTCCTATTATTTCAAATGTTTTGTTAGTTAAAAATCTACAACATAATCTACTTAGTATTAGTCAGTTATGTGATAAAGGATTAAATTTGAAAAAGACAAGTGTCACATCGAAGATAATAAATCTAATATTATCTTTGAGGGAGTTAGGAAAAAGAATATCTATATTCTTAGTATGAAAATTTCAAATGATAATCTATGTCTTTTGGCCAATACAAGTGACCCTTGGACTTGGCATAAGAGATTTGGACATTTGAATTTTAAACTCTTATCTAGACTATCCAAACTTGATCTAGTAAGAGGCCTCCCTAAGATGCAATTTAAAGTAGATAGTATATGTGATGCATGTCAATTAGGAAAACTTAGAAAAAGTTCCTTTAAACTTAAAGATATGATTTCTACTTCAAAACCCCTTGAGTTACTTCACCTAGATTTATTTGGTCCATCTCAGATTCAATCAATCAACCATAGTAAATATGTCTTTGTAATTGTGGATGATTATTCCAGATATACATGGACAATCTTTCTGAAACATAAAAGTGATACTTTTGATTATTTTAAAAGTTTTTCAAAAAGAGTTCAAAACCAACTTTCTTCCAAGATCATCACTATTCGTAGTGATCACGGTGGTGAATTTGAAAATGAGAAGTTTGAGGAATTCTGTAATCAGAAGGGAATTACTCACAATTTTTCGTTTCCAAGAACTCCACAACAAAACGTAGTAGTTGAGCGTAAGAATAGGACGATTCAAGAGTGTGCTAGAACTCTACTTTCTGATAGTAAATTACCAAAACATTTTTGGGCTGAAGCAGTTGCAACAGCCTGTTATATTGAATAGGATTCTAATTAGACCTCTAACCAATAAAACACCTTATGAACTTCTTTTCAATAAGAAACCTAAGGTATCTTATTTCAGAATTTTTGGAAGTAAATGTTTTATCTTAAATACAAAAGATAATTTAGATAAGTTTGATCCTAAATCCGACAAAGGAATCTTTATCGGATATTCTAACAGGAGTAAAGCTTATAGAGTTTTTAATCTAAGAACAAACACTATTGAAGAAACTTTACATGTTTCCTTTGATGAAAATTTCAAAGAAGTTGATCAGACTAATGATGAGGATGACTTAGTTATTTCTAATCATGAATCTGTAGATGCTACAAATGAAACTTTTCATCCAAATAAAAAGATTAGGCTTTTAAAAGATCACCCTGTAGAAAATATTCTAGAAGATATGCAACCTGTTGTTAAAACTAGGAATCAATTAAACAGTATGAGTCATGTTGCTTTTATATCCTCAATAGAACCTAAAAATCCAAAGGAAGCATCAACTGATGATTCATGGATTCTTGCTATGCAAGAAGAATTGAATCAATTCACCAGAAATGATGTTTGGGAACTTGTTCCTAGACCTGAGGATAAATCCATTATAGGCACTAAATGGGTATATAAAAATAAATTAAATGAATTAGGTAAGGTCGTTAGAAATAAGGCTCGACTCGTTGCACAAGGTTATTGTCAAGAAGAAGGTATAGATTATGACGAAACCTTTGCACCCGTAGCAAGATTAGAAGCTATTAGAATTCTGCTTGCTTTCGCTAATTTCAATAATTTCAAACTTTTTCAAAAGGATGTCAAGAGTGCCTTTCTAAATGGTTTTGTAAAAGAGGAAGTTTATGTTGAACAACCTCCACTCTTTGAAGATACAAAATTTCCAAATCATGTTTTTAAATTAAAGAAAGCCCTGTATGGTCTAAAACAAGCTCCTAGAGCTTGGTATGATAGACTTAGGTCTTATCTTTTGCAATCTAATTTTGAAATAGGTAAAGTAGATAACACACTTTTTATTAAAAGAAACAAAAATGATATTCAACTTGTACAAGTGTACGTAGATGATATTATTTTTGGATCAACCAATTCTGACATGAACAAAGAATTTTCTGACATTATGACAAAAGAGTTTGAGATGAGTCATATGGGTGAACTTAACTTTTTCCTAGGATTACAAATCAAACAATTAGATAATGGTATCTTTATCAGTCAAGAGAAGTATGCGAGAGAGTTAGTTAGTAAGTTTGGCTTGACCAATGTGAGTGGAAAACCAACTCCCATGGCAACCAATATAGCGTTAAGTAAGGATGATCTATCCAAAGACGTAGATCAAACCTTGTATAGAGGAATGATTGGATCACTTCTCTATATAACTGCTAGTAGACCAGATATCATGAACAGTGTCTGTCTCTGTGCAAGATATCAATCTCAACCCAAGGAAACTCATCTAAAAGCTGTGAAACGTATCATTCGATATGTTAAACACACCTTTGATTATGGATTGTTCTACCCTAAGAATGATTCATTTGAATTAGTTTCCTACTGTGATGCTGACTATGCTGGGTGTAAGTCAGACCGAAAGAGTACAAGTGGAACTTGTCACTTTCTATGTCATTCCTTAATTTCCTGGTTCAGTAAAAAGCAGAATACTGTTTCCCTATCAACAACTGAAGCAGAGTATGTTTCTGCTGCTTTAGCTTGTTCTCAAGTTTTGTATATGCAACAAACCTTGAATGATTTTGGTATATCTATCACGAAATCTCCAATTTTCTGTGATAACACTAGTGCCATTAGTTTGTCCAAAAACCCAACTCTCCATGCCCGAACTAAACATATTGACATTAGACACCATTTTCTAAGAGATAACGTAAATAAAGAGAAAATTTCTCTTGATTTCGTTAATTCTGAAAATCAAATAGCTGATATTTTAACCAAACCTTTAGGAGAACCTGTCTTCACCAAGTTAAGAAGAGAATTAGGTATATGTTCTCTTTCTGAAATATAGTATATAGTATAGTAGTATACATAGGGTATATATGAATGTTTTCTTAACCATAGCATTTTGCAACACCATGTCGACATGGTATTCATGCGTCATGTCGACATGCAACGGTAAAAATGACAGTTCGTTTTTTTTCCCTCTAATTTTTGAATGGGTGGTTATTTAACTCACCCATTCCGAGTTTCTCTTCCCTCCAATTATTATTTCTTCATTCTACTTTCTGGAAACATCAAATCCATGGCTTCCACATCCAATCCTAATCAAATATCACCGGTTTCTTTCCCTTCTCCTTCACAAGGCCCTTTCCAAAACTCCATACTCGCTCGTGTCATCAAAATAGAGGAGAAAGTTAATGACTCGCTGCAGATGTTAACTGAAATGCAAGTTCAACAATTGAGAATGGCAAGAGAGCAAGAGAAACAAGGGAAAATTCTAAGGAATCTTCAAAAATTCTTCATGGATAATCATGCCAATCCAATTGTAATTAAAGATTCTTCTAACATAGAAGCAAATGAAGAAGGAGAAGAAGACGAAGACGAAGAAGAAGAGGAAGAACCAATGGAGGAAGAAACTGATGATGAAGCAGTATGTGTATGGGAAGTTTGTTTTGATGCTTATGGGAACATTGTGGAACAACATGGAAACTTCTGTTTCCATTACCCAAATTGTCCAGTCCACAAGTCTCCTATCATCAAAAACAACCGTTGAGTTGTTTATTTTCTTGTTTTAGTTATTTATGTGTTTATAAGTTTAAATAGTCATGTATATAGTAATATTGAAATGAATAAAATAATCTGTGGTTACACTTATTATTCTTATTCTTATATTACTCATATATAACATTCTAAGTATACGATGTTTAGTGCACTGTTATATCTAGTTTCAGTATTATTAATGATAACACTATCATTAATATCATAGATTTAGGGGGAGTTAGTGTCATTTTTTTGTTGATGACAAAGGGGGAGAAGTATAAAATAGGTTAGTTAGGCATAGATTAAGGGGGAGTTATTAGATTTAGGGGGAGTTATAAGGAGAATATAAATATTTTATAAACAAAGGTTGTCATCATCAAAAAAGGGGAGAATGTTAGTCCATAGGATAGTGGTTTTGATGACAACAACTATAGAAGTGTTATAAAATATATATGTGCAGGAAATCTATATGCAGGTATCAACAAAAGAAGACTGTACAGTAAAGAAAACAAAATTGATGAAGACAAAGATCAAGAGTTCAAGATTGAAGACTCATGAGATTCAAGATATTCAAGAGTTCAAGACAAATAATATAGTTAGGTTAGATATTTGTTAAAACTCCTTGAAAGCACTATCATTCTTTTTTATCCAATTTACTCGTGGAATGGAATCCACTTCGTTCTTGTTAAAGGGATGGAACCCTAGTGAGATGGAACTCACGAAATATCTAGTGGAACGGATAGTAGCCCTATTTTGTTATCCACTAATTTTGATTCAAAATGATTTTCAAAATTATCTCTTGTTTTATAAAATGATTTTCAAATATTCCTTTTCAAAAGAAAAACCTTCGTTCACATTTCCAAAAATGTTTTAGCCTCAAAATCATATTTATCATTTTGTTATATTTTGATTTCAAAATTGTCCTTGATATTTTAGCCTCAAAATCTACTTTAATATTATATTTACTTTAGTTTATTTACTTTGATTTTAAATATATTTTAGTATATATACATATATACATTCATAAGTATTTCTACTTCTAAATACCTTCTACAAATACATAGAGTCCATTTGAATAAAGTTGCATATGTTTTAAATCATCATTTTCAAAGTAAAGCAAATCATCACTTTTTACTAGACCATGTCAATATCCTATTTACCTGTCATGTCGACATGCTTCCCGTTACAGCAAATGTTGTTTTCAAAAGAAGTGTCTATTCGTTTAAACCTCTTCGAATGGACACATCCATTCATTCTCTATAAATAGAGACTGTTATGGACGTTTTCAAAAAACTACTTCTTCATTGTTCTCTCCTCTTTACTCTTTTATCTTATTTTCTAATCATCCTATCCATATTCTGCCGAAATCTTAAGTGAATCAAACCAGAATATCTCTAGTTTGATTCTCTGCCACTCTCTTCAAAGAATCTCAGTGCTTATCAGAGTTATAGATACATTTGTACTCAAAGAAACTTGTGTGGGGTTATAAAGGTGTGATCGTGTCCTTGGAAATCGATCGGGTGAACTTGTGTCCTGTGAATCAAGTGGTTCTACCCAGAGACCTGAGAATCTGGAGGGTGTACCTCGTTGCCTTGGAATCGAGGGATTGTAATCTAGATTATTGTTGAATAGAAAGCCGTACGGGTTGTGCGGGACTGGATGTAGGGTAACACCGAACCAGTATAAAATTCCTGGTGTGTTCTTTCCTTTACTTGCTTTTTATTTATATTTGCATTTGTTTGTGATTCTGTGATTTGATCTGTGATTGTGTATTTGCATTAAGTTAGTTAATTCAATTTAAATCAAAGAAGTTTTAAAGAAATTCTTAAAACAGTATTCACCCCCCCTCTAGTGTTAAATAGCCTTAAGATCATCTTCCGCGTCCCTTTCACAATACACATAATAAAATGGCCTAAGTAAAATATAATAAGAGAGAAGACTGTCTCCCTTTTTTTTAGTTTGTGAAATCTTTTCGGCCGATTTCTCCTTCAAAATTAGGGTTTCGTTCGAATTGAAGCTACCGCTTTATAATTCCAATCGAATCCTTTTTCTAATATACTGATGATTGCTCAGTTCGATTTAATGGAGATTTAGTGTTGCAGTTGCTTCCACGTCGAGTTAATATTAATTAATTGGTATGCATTTTTCCCTTCTTGAATTTTTTCTCGATCTCGACTTGATATCTTCTGCCAATGATGATACGGGTTTAAATAAGGATAAAATCCCTAAATTTTCGTTTTCGTTGTTTTGATTTTAATTCTTCGTGATTTTAGTACTTGCGTTGATTTTTGATCGAACGATCTCTGAAGTATGACTTGATCATCCTTCGATTACAGCTTGGCATTTGAATTTGATATATATATATACTGATTTTGGGTTAATCTTGACTTCCTGAAGTCTGACTTGTTCATCAGTCGAATATATTTATGATATATTCAAATATGCTTAAATATATCTGGTTCCATTTTTTACTGCCTATGACTTGTTCAATTCATCATTCGCTGTTTCATTTTCTGAAATATGTGACCTCTGATTGAATTTCCTTAACTTTGTTCAAACTGCTACTGATAATTACCCACATGCCTTAATTTACTTCATTTATATACTCATGTTGCCTTTGCCTAAGTTTGATCTGATGTCTCCATGTATATACATACATACATATATGTATGTATATATGTGTGTGATTGCTATGGCTATGCTTTATCCACCCGAGTGCTTGCATTCTGACTTTGCTTGTATACATGTCACTGTGCTTGTTAGACTTGTTGTGTCTGGTGCACTTGTACATTTGCACTACACGTTGATATCTGCCCTCAATTCTGGTTGTCTTGTTTTCATGTGTATTCATGCCTGAATGCTTGCATATCCATGTACATATGAGCATGTTTACATGTTTGGTTGCCTGTTGTTGCTTTGCATTCATGTTAACACATTTTGACTTGTGAGCATGTCTGAAGCTTTGCATTCATATTAACCCAATTGGAGTTGCGAGCATGTCTTAAGCTTTGTTGCTTGGTTCCTACACATCCACATTAATCTGTTCTTGCCTGAGTTATTGTAGTCTGGTTGCATGCCTGATTTATTATAGTTTGGTTGCATGTTGTTTTGTATGTTGGTTGGATCTTCATGTGTACATTTGGTTGAGCTGTTGTCATGTTGGTTGGACCTTTGTACATTTGGTTGAGGCTGTTTTTATGTTGGTGCCTTACTAGCTTGATGCTCCTACTTGATTGCTTTGTACTGACCATTGCTGTGTTGTTTTTTTTGCATTGCACCTGAGTTAAATCCAGTCTTGGCTTGGGTTTGACCTTGTGCTCACCTGTCCCTGCAATTTTAACAAGCAAGTGTATATCGATGTGCATGACCTTGTGGCATGTACAGTGATACACTATGCATGTCACAAGTTGTTCGCGTATTTTTTTATTCTAGTTTGAAATAGAAAGATGAATTAAAAAATGATGACGAACAACCCAAATAACTGAGGCAAATAATAGTTTCAAACACACACTTCATTGTGCATTGCAAAATATTTCTTTTTCAATTTTACTGCGTCGATGTTTATTTTGCAGATAGATCAGATGCTGGATACAAACTGGAACAGAGTTGAAGATCAAATACGAGTGATGAGTGAATATGTAGTGAGGTGAAACATGTATGTAAAATTGTATAGTGAAAATTGTGTTGTAATTGAAACTTGTATTTGGAATTGTGTAAATATAGTGAGAGCTTAAATTTGTACAATTTGAATTTGTAATAAAGTATTTGTTTGAATAAAATATTTGTTTAAATAAGAATTCTAAGTTATTTATTTTATTCAACAAATATTTATTTAATTATGTGGAAAAATAAATTAGTACAATAACAAATACATTTAAACAAATATATATGTTTATTTTCATCAAACAAAAATCATGCACTAATATATTCTACAATATGCAGGCGGCTCTGCCTAATTTGTGCCTAGATGGGGTATTTTCAATTGCAACATTAGGAGCATCTCAAGAAAGGAAGTTGATGAAGGCCTCGATAAACATAAATAGGTTGTGGAGCAGGTGCTCGAATGAAAAATGTTTGCAAAAGGCCTATGTGACATCAACTGGGCTAACCAGTTGATTATCTGTTACTTTGACTCAGAGAGGGCCAATCATAATAAGATATACAAGGCTTATAAGCAAGGGCTAGCTGAAATTACAAAGGAAAGGGATGAAGCTGTTAGGAACTGAGATATTGGTTTTGATGACAACAACCTTTTTATCTTATCTTATTATAAAATATATACTAACACTATTGTCTAGATAGATTTGTATATGCAGGAACTATGCAGGATATATATATATATATATATATATATGCAGGTATTGTTTACTGAAGACTGATCAGTATAAAGACTCAAGATTCAGAATGGAGATATCAAGATTGAAGACTCTAGAGTATCAAGATTAAGATTTCAAGATATGTGTCTAGTTTATTGTTAAAACTTCATAATAGCATGGAAATCTTCATTCCAAATTTCATTTAGGATGGAACCCATTTCTATCTTCTTAGTGGCTTACAAACCCACGACAAGTAGCTTACAAACCTACGACAAGTGGCTTACAAACCCACGAACATCCTGGTTTTGTACAAGTTCTTGAGTCCTGATGTGATGAGATATTCTGCAGGAAGAAGATTGCAAAACTACTTCAAAATGGTTTTTCAAAACTGCTTTTCAAAATGTTTTAGCCTTAAAAATTATCTTTTCAAATGATTTTCAAAAAGATGTTTTAGCCTTAAAATATTCTTTGTTTTTGTTTTAAATAAACTCTTGTTTTAAACTTTGTTTGTTTTTAAAACTATCTTCTGATCTTTTATAATATATATATATATATACTTGAGATTTAAAATCAAAATTATATATACATTCTAAAAATATATTTTTCTAATCTTCTTTATTTTAAAACATAGGAAAATTAGTTTATTTTACTCTAGAATCATTTCATCTTGTTTCCCTTTCAATACCTTTTTCAAAACAAATTTTACATTATTTTTAACTTAGAGATGTCGACATCATGGGATACCCTATGTCGACATGGTGGCCGTTAAGTTCAAAAGTTTCATTTTCAAAAGAAGTGTCTATTCGTTTAAATCTCTTCACGAATAGTTATGACCGTTACTGGTCTATAAATAGCCTTCACAAACGAATTTTTAACTAACTATTTTCTTATTTTCTTCACTCCTTCTTCTCCACAAATCCATATTCTAAAATTTTCATATTTTTAAGATCGTGCCGAAATTTTGCCGAATTCTCAAGTGAATCAAATTAGAATCTCATTCTTGTTTGGTTCTCTACCCTCTCTCGAAGATCAAAGTGCTATTCAGAGTTATAGGATCAATTTGTAATCAAAAGTTTATCGAGTCTCTCTATAAGGTGTGGTTGTGCCTGGAAATCAATTGGGTAATCTTATGGCCCGTAAATCAAGAGAGTTTGCCCCGGACTCGTGAGACAGGTGGGTACCTCAAGGCTTTTAGAAATTGAGGATTGTAATCTCGACTTTGGTATAATAAAAATCTGTATGAGGTGTTCTGCCTTGGTACAGGACTGGACGTAAGGTAACTCCGAACCATTATAAAATCTCGTATGTTCTTTCCTTTTACTGTTTTTATTTACTTTCTGCATCTGTGTTTGATTCTGTGATTGTTCTGTGATTAAGTTCTGCATTTGTTTGTGTCATAATTTTAATTTAGTCCATATAAGTCTTAGAATCCATTAAACACTATTAACCCCTCCTCTAATGTTAAATTAGCCTTAAGATCCTTAATCCGCACTCACTTTCAAAAGCAACAAAATCAGCCAAGCGCTCTAAAGAGAGAATAATCGAGCTATCCAGGGTCCATACGAAAGTGACCGCCATTATAAATGATTACCTGAAGACTGCTCATGCTATAAATGTTAATCTTGAGAAATAGCTCAAACCCAAAGAGGAACAACACTTCAAAATGAAGTAGAAAAGCTTAAACCTGACTTGAGGGTTAAGTCGGAATCTAAGGTTCAAGTCCAAATCGAGCTCACCGGCGCCAAAGAAGAACTTACAAACCACAAAGGAAAGGAAATTAAAACTGAGGAGGATATGAAAACTACTCTGGTTCAATTCTTTTTCGATGAAATATGAAATTGCTTAGAGGCAGCTATCCGGTTATATTGGGTGATGCTAGGAAAAGATCCTCTATAGAGCAGATAAAGCTGGTCATGGCATTGATGAAGACTGTCTGAAATCAATTTTTCTAAACGAAGACAATCTTATTGCCCGGGAAAAGGGAAAACCAATCTTGGTAGTATAAGATGCAGTATGGAAGGCAATTGTTGAGACACCTACCAGTTAGCGCATTGGATCATGTGAAAACTTCTACTTCAACTTCAAAAGAGCTCTTAACAGACATCGTAACTTCCATAGTGACCACCTCTGAGGCCTCCATTACTGAAATGCACGTTCCTACTGCAATCAGTGCTGATACTCCACATCTCCCTCCTTTAGTTGCTCAACTGATCCAACCTGCTCTTAAAGAGGGAGAAGTCGTCAAGTCCCCATCAAAGGACACTCCAACTGACCAAGGTATATCTTTAGTCTCTTCGGTCTTTGAGAAACTTTAGTACTCATCTGAAGATGTCACTCATTTATACCTTTCTCTCTTTCGAGTTATAAGTCATCCATTGCTGCCCCTCTACCGCCAACTACTCAAGCTTTAAGCCTAAGTGCCATTACAAGGATATTTACCACCATTACCACAACACTCATCACTCCAACTCTGGCCCCGACACAGACTCAAAAAATATATGGGCGCTGGAAGGGCTAGTGGATGTAGCTCAATCCTTAAAAGAGGCGGCGACCATCTTTAGCACGAAGGACCTTGAATCTATTATAATGGGGGAGAGGTTGAAGTGCTACTTTGAAAAAATCAAGGTCAAAAAGGGCCTGGGAATAGAGAAGTCCCTGGCGAACTCAAGCAAATCCATGACTACTCGTAAACCCCCCCTTTGAAAATCCAGCCTCTCCAAGGTCACAATACTAACACCTTGAAGACCACTGTTCCTACCTTAGAAAAAATCAAAGACCTCCTTTACTGGGTAACTGAGGAGGAATCCTGTCCATTTGAGAAAGCTCTATAGAGAAGAGGAAGAGAAAGATGAAGTAAAGGTTGTCACGAAAAGGCACCGTGCCAAGCTAGCTATTAAGAGCAGCAAACGAGGGAGAGGGAAGTGGGTGATCAACCCGATTTTTGAAGATGCTTTCTTTGGGCCTTTCTTTAATTTTATTCCTTTTGATATGTTCAATATAGGCCATCATTGTGCTGGTGCGACCTCCACAACACTTGTGCAAAAGATATATAAATAAAAGTTTGTTTTTTGTTCAGACTTTTTCGTATTTACATTATTATTCCTTTTGTTTCATTTACCTATGTACCTGCTCACATATATAATATAATCATCTACAAGTTAATTGCATTTACGTTATATTTGCCTCTGTCTGTGCAATGCCATTATTTATTGTAACTCTTATACATATAACTAAATTTCTGCAATTGCTTAGCATTATTTATTACATAGCTCTGTTTATTGTTGCCAATATATTTCTTTCTTTGCTAAAAAAACTATGTTTCTCTGGCTAACAATACTTATCTTTGGCTGGGTGCACCTCCCTCAACCTTAAATAAAGCTATGTAACTATGGCCAATTCTATGGCCAACCTTATTTATCTTTGCCTGGATATACTCCGCACAGCTGTGAATAAGGCGGTATTTACAAAATCTATTAATTTCCCACCATTTTCGGTCTTTGTGAAATAGAAGTTTGGACATCTATCTTTGGACATCCACCCTTAATTTCACCTATCTTCATGATAATCAAGGATACCTCGTCAATTAACCTCGTTTATCATCAGCCAATATATCACATTATGTTGTAAACGTGGTTGTACCTATAAAAAGTTCAATTATGTACTGAATCCTATCTGAATTAGGGTTTCGCATGCCTGTCTCTGAGTATCCATCTTCGACCCCACTTATCTCTGGGCATTGATAAAACAATTTCACCAACCATCTTCACTTATCTTCGGTCGAGCGCATCTTTCCAAGTTGTAAGCATAGTTTTGTTTGCAAAATTTTCAATTATAAACTAGTTTCTATCTCTAAGGATTGATGTTTCGGATGCCTATCTTTGGGCATCCATTCTCGATCTCACATGCTCTAGGCATTAATCAAGAGCACTCATTAACCATCTATGCCTATCTTCTGCCAAATGAGTCTTGCCAGGCCATTAGCATGGTCGTTCCTGCAAAAAGATACAACTCTATATTAGTTCCTATCTCCAGGATCGGGTGTCTTAGATGCCTATCTTCGGTCATTGATTCTTGACCCGGTCAATATTTGGGCATTGTTAAAAAATTAGATGTATAAGGGCAATCGTTCGATCGACCACGGTACGATTATTCTACTTCGACCCGATCATGGTCATAAAGTTAGGGGTTTGCCCTAGGGGCAATTATATAATTTATTATAAATTATTAAATCTGTTATAAATCTCGTTCGAAATAAAATGTGCTTTTATTTCTATTATATACTTGTTATAATAAGTTATATTAAGTAATTGTTTAATTTAAGTATATCTAATAGAAATTTCTTAAATGGTATATTTTGTGATAGTAATTACAATGTATTATAATCATGAGCAATTTGTTACAATATTATAAACATATCATTTTAAATATTCAATCAAGATGTATCGAGCCTAGATATCGATACATCTACAAAGACTAGTATGTAATGATCTCCAAATGTTGGATAGTGTATTACTCATTGCTGTTGGGAAAACCAAGGGTTACATACCGATAGTTATCGGATAATAATGGAATGACTCACTCAAGTATTTTTTGTTGGTTGATATAACTAAGGTCAAATAGAGAACATGAAGTGATGATGTTACGTAGTTCTCTCAACTTCAAAATACTGTTGAACTTTAATGTGGACACTTCACTTTGATTATAGTTAAATTGTGGCATGATGTCTATTAAACGACTATAGTTAGGTCTGAGTTGAAGCATTGGATGTAAAACACTATTCAATAGAGTTTTTGTCTCCTTAGTTATATGGGGTTAGTATCATGGTCAACTATAGTCAACTCAAAGTCAAAATCGCTGGCCAAAGTCGTACGGTTAATAATAAATGTTATTATTGAACCAAGGATTTTTTTTGGACTTACATATTTGAATGTGGATGATATTGGAATTTTGACTAAAGACCAAATTCCATAAGTCATAATGTAATATGGTTTTGACAAAGAGAATTGGTGTAAATAATCGTTACTACCGGGTACCACTTATAATAAATAAAATTTGATTTTACCAAAAGATGTGTAAGTTGATAGATTCTTCCAAAATTTTACACCATTAGCTAAGGTGACGTGTGAACGTTAATATTTGAATTATTCAATATTAATCGCTGACTGGATTTACACATTTGAGTCGTACAACCAAAAAAATGAACACTCTTAATGAACCATACGATTTAATTAATTTTTAGTCATTGAAAATTAATTAAATTAATATTTATGAATAATGATTATTAAATTCTATTTGATTTTTTTGAATACCATTAGTATTTAATAAAGTGCACATATAAAAGTTACAAACGTGCGAACCGATATACGATATCAATAGAATGTTTAAACTGGATTTAAATGGGATTAACACTGATTAGATTTTGGAATTTTTAGTGTCTAGACCCACCATGTCTATACTATAGTTGTCCAAAATTGAGAAGGTGAGGAGGATTTTTGGTTTTAAAATGAAAAGGAAAATCATAATTATAGGAAGGTGAATCACACCTCTCTTTAATTATAATTTATTTCCTCCTTTAAGAGGTCTATTCTGACATTATGCTCTCCTTCCTAACATCTTATTCCAACCAAAAATTTCATGGGGGCCTATGGTTTATAGTTCCAAAACAAAATCAAACAAAATAAAAACAAAAGGTGGTTATCTCTTGATTCTTGCAAGATCTTGAGATTGACTCATTGAATCTAGGAATCCTTTTATCATTCAAGGTGCTTCTTTTGGTTGCATCTAAATGTAACTTTCTATTTTATTTAAATAAAAATTCATCATGTTTTTTGCTTTGAATCTTCCACCTCTTGTTTTTATATTATTTGTATGAATTTGCAATATATTTTAGGTCTCTACTTGCCTCCCTTGAATCAGTTGTGTGCTCGTCTTGTTAATATGTTTTTAACACCACATTGTCATTCTCTTCTATAGTTAACAATTTTGATTCTTCCTTAAGTTAACAATTGGATCTTAGTTAGATTAATTTTATTATTTGAAGTTATGCCTTTTTAATTACAAACAAATTGAATACATTTGTCACATGCTGTTTTGATTTTAAAACATTGATTTAGTTGTTGTGTACATGTATGTATATAAACACACACATATGTATGTATGTATATGTTCTTAATTCGAAGTTTACAAAATGGACTTCTATGTAATTGTTATAATTTAGATTTAAACTACCCCTTAACTAAAAAAAACTTTAAAATTTTACTTTAACTTTAAAACATGTCAGATAATCAAAGTCTATCTTAACATAAACAAATATACATACATTTGCATGTGTGTGTAAAATAAATCTTATTTCATATAAAAAGTATTATAGACGAAAAATGCATATATAAAGTGGAAATATGTCCATTGCAGTGTAAATCCCAACACCTAAACACATTTACATTATAATGTACACTTCTTATATGTTACACTTGCATTTTCACATATGAGTGCATTTGACGCACTCATTACAACATACAAACAATTTAAATTAAACTCAAACTATTTTAAACAAATGAAATAGAATGAAGATTTTATTCAAAATTTTAGATTGGACCTAAAATACATTTAGGCTTCATAGGTTAAACTATAATCAAAATAGATTTTTTTATGAAATTCACCCATTTATCCTGCTTCTGATTGACTTGGATCCTGTGCATGAATTAGAGGAGTTCATCGGCACCTATCTTTGGGTACATAGACCTTTGTTTTTTCAAAACACAGTGTCTTATTCCACTGCTGATCACGAAGCATAAAGTTAGACTTTTGAGAAAACATTTCCATTGGTTCCAAAAGGCAACTTTATTTATAAACAAATGAATGACAGAATCTGCCTCGTTACATCTCATCCCATAAATCAGGAAGTTTTATTTGTATAAAATAAATAAATCTATACGTCAAAGGAATATGTATAAAGAGCTTTGTATCTCTGGTTGGTTCTCCTAAGCGCAGGAAGGGGAATCAATGGCATTCGATTCTACAGCGAATCTAATCAATTACTCTTTGCGCTTTGAAAACGGACATACATATATGTTATGCTAAAACTTTGACTTCTCCACTAGTGAAATTGCATTGTAGATGCTCGCTATTCCATGGCCATAGAATTGGGATCTCATTAATTGTCAATAGCTTAAAAATTCTATCTCTAAGCTTCAGTTCAATCACATAGAGACCTTTCGAATTTGGACCAAAGTGCCCCATACCAAGAAAGACCTATTTTAAAATGTGGTCGCCTATCCCAAAGGTATGGTTTCTGACCTTGGTGTTAAAATGTCTTGCTACTCTTTTCTAGTGAGCAAATGCCCTCATTTTAGCCTCTTCTCATTTTTCGTTGACCAAGTCAAGGAACTTAAGCAAGAGTTCCTCGTTTATCTTAGTATATCATAATGCTTTCTTCAGTGAGAAAGAACTTCTAATTTAATTGAAATCAAGGCCTCAGCTCTGTAGGCCAAAGAAAATAGAGTATGTCCAGTCGCGGACTTATGGATCGTTCTATAAGCACATAATGCTAGTGGTAACTTACTAATCTAGTTGCTTTTGGCTTTCATCAATCATTTCTTTAGGATGGATTTGATGATCTTTTTCACTACCTCCACCATTCCATTCGCTTATGGGTGTACTACTGTTGAAAAACTCTTCTCAATTCAGTACCGATTATAGATGTCTTTGAATTTGGCACTCTCAAATTGAGTTCCACTATCAATAATGATCTTCTTCGGAACTCCAAATATATATAAGATATGTTCACCACAAAGTTGATCGCTTTTTTATAGTAGTCGTGGCTAGCGGTTTCGCTTCAGGCCACTTTGTGAAGTAGCCTACGACTATAATAGTATACTTCGCTCTGCCTTTCGACATCGGTAGCATACCGATTATATCAATTCCCCAAACCATAAACGACTACAGGCTAACCATATGCGTAATCTTTGTAGATGGAGTTCTCGGTATATTGGCAAAACTTTAGCATCTATCACATCGTCTAGTTTAATCAACATCATCTCGGTTGATTATTGACCAGAAGTATCCATAATAAAGAATATTCTTTGCCAAAATCTATCTCTAGTATGATCACCGTAGCTTCCTTCATGCACATCCTCAAGAATTTTCTTAGCTTCATCTTTAGTGAAACACCGCAGCAAGGGGGCAAAGAATCCTCTCATATATCGCACTCCTTCTTGCATAATAAATCAAGGTACTTTACATATAAGTTTTTATTGTTCATTTCTTCCAATTGGGAGAGTTCCCTTTAGCAAATAATTTTTGATTGGAGTTATCCATGACTCCTTTTCTTCCTTGGCATCCAAGATCCAATCAAGATCCATCTGGTCGATTCTTAAAGCCGATAAAATCTCTACAAAATGAGTCCTATAAGTTGCGCATCCCTAGAATTGGCTTGTTTGGCAAATGAATCAGCTTTCGTATTCTCTTCTCTAGGGATGCCCGTTATCGTATAGTGCTCAATCTCGTTTAATAGTTAAAGTACATTGGTCTGGTACGGGGCAATTCTTGCTCCCTTTTTCTAAAATTCCTTCTTAACTTAACAACCACCAACATGGATTCACTGAATAGATGTAGTGTTCCAACCCTAAGTTCTTTTGCTATCTTGAGTCCACAATCAACGCTTCATATTCGGCTTCATTGTTTGTCATTGGAAACTCTATCTTTAAAGCATAACATATTTTCCATCCTTTCGAAGTTGCGAGAATCACTCCTGCCTCAGAATTGCGTTCATTGGAGGCTCCATCTACATAAAATTTCCAATGGGATGGTTAGACCACATTTTCCTCTACTTCTCCATTTCGAATGGTGAATTTAGCAACGAAGTCGGTTAATGCCTTTTTTGTATCGCCTTCATGTGATGGTAGGTTATATCATATTGACTAAGCTTGATATTCCACTTAAGCAATCTCCCCAAAGTCTTGGGTCGATGTAGTACTTGCCTCAATGGCTGATCAGTCAGGACTTTTATCCGGTGAGCCTAGAAGTATGGTCACAACTTGCTTGAAGCAATCAATAAGCAGTATACCAGCTTCTTTAGCTTTGTATGATTCTTCTCTTTGGTGAACCACTTGATGATGCAAAATACCAGCCTTTGGATTTTAGACTGCTTACATACCAAGACTGCACACAGTGCATGAGAAGATGGTTTACCCAGAGAAACCATACTAACTCCTTTTTCATCTTTATTTCGAGTTAGGATCTGATCTTGAGAGCCTGAGTGGGATCATCATTATCAATCAAATGTTGATCATCAGTTCTCTTGGTATGATCCTTACATCCTCTAGCTCTTTCGGGGGTTCATAGGTTTGTAAAACTTACTATAGCACCTGAACCAGGGCTTGGCTAGTGGTTGCTATGCATCAGCAGTCTTGATGCGGATGACCTTCTCTACATCCTTTCCTTTCTCGCATTGCTTCGCATCTTTGAGCTCTACGACATAATGTTCTTGACCAATGCTTTGGTTGCCTTGGATAGCCTCAACTCCATTCTCGGTAGGTAACTTCATCATTAAACACCATAGAGCAAGTGCTATTCTGAAATTAGCAAGGGTTAATTGGCCCTAAAAAGCATTATAGGTCAAAAATCCATCGATCACCACAGATGTCTGAACCTGTACTATCTTGTAGTCTACTTCTCCTAGTTGTACGGACAAATCAATACAACCAACAGGCTCTTTCGTCAATTTGGTAAATTCTTGGATATGAGATTTACATGGCTTTAGATCCTTCGGGTGATCTTCATCTAATCAACGGTTTTCTTAAACTAAATATTGGCCAAGATTCCACAATTAATCAAAACTCAATGCACTGTTGCCGATCCAACAACGACCGTTATCACCATGGGATCAAGCATCGACAATTCGATCCTATCGGCATCTCTATTTTGAAAAATGATGTCATCATTCATCATCCTCTATTGTTTCGCCGAAGTTCCATCTCCAATGGCGAAACAAGTATCCTGAGGCACATGCTTCAATGAACTACCATACCTCTCCATTTCGTTCCACCTTTTCTCTACTGGATGGGGTCCTTAAGATATGGTATTTATAGAAATCCTTATTTTTAGGTTGTCTTGGTCCTTCTCCACTAGACCCAAGCTGATTCCTTTATGCATATTGCCCTTGGGGTCTATCATTCATATGTCCGCCAACTTGCGGATTGCATACATATTGTTGTAGTTTCTTTTTTCGAATCAAACCTTCAATTACACCCTTAAATGAAGACTCTCTTTGGTATTGTTACCCGTGAGTCTCATGGAAGCAACAATACTTCCTCGAGCATCGTTTAGCTTCAGTTGCCTTCATTCGAGGAGGCTTCTTATAATTCTATGTACCTTGCATGGCAAGGTAGATGTTCTCGACCAAATCATTTAAGGGAGTGTAATATCCTGACTTTGTATAGCCCGTGTGCTTCTTGGTGTCCTACTTCCACCAACGCTTTGGTTTTTCCTCTTTGGATTATTATTTCTAACATTTATAGCAATGTTGCCAGTACTTTCACTAATTAAGCAACATTGCTCTTCACTACATCATTTGACTGTCTACCACTAATTGGTCTTACGACTTGGTCTTGCTCTTCCAAGTGTAGAAATAGGGATGCCTTTTGGTAAAACTTCTCTATGGTAAGTGCTTTCTTTGAAGCCATCTACCAAAGTCAATATTAGGGTGAACTCCTCAGATCAGGGACATCAAGACAATATCTTTCTTCGGATTACTTACTTCAGTCACTTTGGTATTGAATCATTTTAGGAAATTCTTCGGAGTTTCTTCGAAACTTTGATGGACATTCGACAAGAACATCACATTCTTTGGCCAAGTAGTATGAAGTCTGAACTACTTTACAAACTTCTTTGCTAACTGGTCGAAAGATGATATAGACCTCGATGCGAGTCAATGAACCACATCATGGCTACTCCATCTGAGAATATAGAAAACCACCTACATCTTACTACGGTAGTAACTCGAGCACCATTCATGTGCCATCCATACTTCAGAAGATGTTATTTTGGATTAATCGTTCCATGTTAAGACAACATCATTAGCTTCACAAATTTTCTATAATAACTCTCTGTTGAACGTTATCAATGAAAGGGGTCTAGCTAGGCGATGCACCACACTCCTCATTAATTCTATGCTATTTTCATTCAGCAGCCTCCTCACCATATCTGCTATATATTGTTACTTGTTTGAGCAGTTGGATGGCGCTTGTCAGGAACAACTCCGCGTGTTTGACTTTGCAACTGCTCTCGGTTAGTTGCATAATGTCTGGGTCCCTCTGGCTCTAGGAGAGTAATTCGTCCAAACCCTCTATGATGCCTTATCGGTGTTGTGGCATTCGCCTGAACACCATCATTCTATGCGCCGATATCATATATTTCATCGTCACCATCACTCTGCAAATGTCATACATTGTCAGAAAGGTTCAATGCTTTATGTGGTTGTCCAATGTCCCCACCACCATTTTAATCGTTACCGAGTTGATTGTGGTCGGTACCGACCATGTAGGCAGTGGCCAAAACAACTCCAATTTCTCCACTTTGCTTTTTTGATGTTTCAGCAGCCTTCCTCTTCATCTTTTGCTTGCCTTCTCTCTTGTTCCGATCTGATGAAGATGAACTTTCTTCCATAGAACTTGAAGACGATGAATCTCTACGACTCTTCTTACGCCTTTTTGTTTTTTAGGACAACAATGCAAAGCTTTTCCCTTTTTTCAAAGATGGCATTTCGGCTATTAAGCATCTTCTTATTCATCTCAGTCATCATCCTATCAAGTTCAAATTTTCTCACCATCTCCTTTGGGAAAGAAGGTCCTGGAAAAGCATGTATTGGCTGAGTTGCCTTCTCATTATGTTGAGAAGCTACATCTTCTCCAACAATAGCTCCAGATCTTGTGAAAGTCTTCCTAGGAGCCATATCCTTCTGTCTGATCTAGATTCTTCTTCAAATCCAAGTAACTTCTGATCTACTTCAACAAACTCTTGGATCTAGCCATTGGATACTCGAAATCCAAAGTTCTAAGCTAGCTCTTGCCTGAGGATCTCATTTCTAAGTGAAAGCACTTAAAATGTTGGATCAAAAAATGACACAACATCTCAAATCTATCAAATATAAAAGTAAATAATGAGCAAATAAAACAGCAAGAACACACAAATTATTATAGTAGTTCGGCCTTAAATCATGTCTATCATGAGTACGAATGAATTACAAGGTTTTAAGCTTTGTTTGCTCAAGGCAGTGTGAAGCGCTGGCGTTAAGATTGGTTTTAAAGTCTAGGCAAGTCACATACATTTTTCACAAACAATGTTCGCATTAAATAATTATAAAAAATAACAAAATATATATTGATGTCGATTAGATGACCACTACTTATTAGTTTACTATAAGTGATGCGCGCGCACACAAAGACATACGTGTGTGTGTGAGCACGTGCGCGTGAGTGCATGTAAAATTTTCATTAATAAATTTAAAACGAATCAAGTGCTTTTATAATTTTTAGAAGCAACACTATTAGTAAAGTTTGTATTATGATATAATTGAATATTTGTATACCAGATAATCTTTAAGAACTCAAGTACAATATTAGTGAATAGTATAAATTTCAATTTATAGTTATTTATTTTGTATTTGATTAAGAAATTATTTTAAAGTAACTTTAAAAAGGCTGACACAATTAAGATAAAAAAAATTAAGAAACCAATGAAGGCAAATTTAAGAGAAGTGGGAAACTAAAGGGTAACCTTCGTTATCAAATATAAAGGAGGATTGTTATTATTTATTAACTGATTTTTGTATATTTTAGAAAATATATAGAAAAACGATTTAAGCATTGAATTCTTGAAACACAAAGATCTACAATAAATAAATAAAGTAACAAGATGATTCTATTGTAATAGTACTTAATTTAGTCAAGTAAAAAAAATAAAATTATACTAAAAACACCTTTTTTGGCACTTAAACGGCGGCTCAGATAAATGGCGTAATAAAGCATTATAATAAAAAAGTTGGACGTTAAAATTGCAAAATAGTACATAATCGGCATTCAGCAGCGCCTCGACGGCGTTCATGAGAGCATAGGTTTTAAGTTTATAAAACAATGCAATTTTGAGTTTGATAGCAATTCGTGATGAAGTTAGATCGAGGGAAGAGTAGAATTCAAGATCCTTCTTTCGTTGCTCCAGGATGATTATATATAGACAAATCCATGTATTGAAGTCGTCGGCTTGTGAAATAACCGGTAAAAACTTAGATCTACGTGAATATGAATGAAGAATGAGTGTTTTGTGTAAACAAAGTCATGTCGGTACTGATTGTAATATGATCGGTATAGCACAATTGTTTATCGCCGGAACAATTGATTTTTCCTACTTGCCTATATCTTCAAATTTTCAAGTATAGTTGTCAAAATAGCAGCACCACATCATGTCGGTATCGATATGATTTGTTCTAGTGGGACTTGTCTTTTTTTGCAAAATAGTGGAGGTTCGCGTAACTATTTAATAGTGGGTCTCCACCTTCTAGAATCCATATCGATCATAACTGTGGTTGGTATCAAGCATAAATGAGTTACTTTAAATTGGCTCCAACTTCTTGTGCACCATCATCCAAGCAATCCTTTAGTCCTCGTTTCGGAATTCAGATTCGCTAACAAATCACTCAGTTTTAAATGCTGGATAAGTCACAAAATAAGTCCTTTCTTGTATCTTACGTAAAAATGCGTAGGGTCCAAAATCGAGAACAAGGGCTCCGAATCATTTACAAGGCCATATTTGTTGTATCGTGTACAGTGCAGAGACCAGTCGTAAAAATATTGACGGCTAAAATCAAATAGATACACCTAATTCCTATGTGTTTCTCGTGGACCTGGACACAACGGCAATCAATGACAAAAAAAATATATCCATCAAATTCCACAAATAATTAAATAAACAACATAATGAAAGAAATGTGTATATGAAATAACTCACGGACCACTTATATTGAGTAGTTATTTTCATTGCCCATATACGTCGATTAAGAATGAAATCAGGGACATGGTGTAGCCACCGTCTGCATTTATGTTCACAAAAATACAATATTGTCTATTTCATATGTGGTCCGCTCTCTTACTCTTTTACTGTCATTAATCTAATAATAATAATAAAAAATCATAATAATTTTGTTTGGAATATCCAACTGTGTATCATAATTCATTTACAGTACAAACATCCTGTGAACTTAAAAAATTTACAGAACAAATGGATAGAATTGTCTACGGTAAAACTTAAAATGACATTCTAAGCAGTTGATGGCCGTATCTCTTTCATGTGGTAGTACCCTTAATTAATGGCCATATTTATTTCATTTCCATTACTAATATTAGTCAAAATTTAATTCTATAGTTTGCAAATGTCATCTACACTTGTTGAAAGATAGGAGTGTGTACAAGTTTACTCATTTTCCCTACAAGCGTAAATGGAAAGGATAGGACTAGTGAAACATTTATGTCATATATTCCTTGCAAAAACTTTTATGTACATGTATACAGTACAACGTCTTCATGTCCTTTAAAAAATTCTAATGATGAAGAACGCACGGAAAAAAAAAAACACACACGATGGGTAGATAAAGATGTTCAAAATATAAGACCCGGCTGGTTTGCTAATTTTAGTTTTATATTTTCGTTCAAAAACCGTGTATACACCGTATGTAATTTTTGAAAACAAATAATTTGAAAATAAAACTAACATACAAAATAGAAAATAAATTTTTTTCTTCATGTCTTTAGAAGTAACAAATTAATGAAAAACCATCCATCTTTTCCGTCGTCTCTCTATTCGCTTCTTCATCGTTGTTGTGATGAGGTAAAATTTTGAATTGTTTTCCGTTATACTCATATTTTGTTATGAATGTTAAAAACTCAAGACGTAAATCATAAAATGATCCAACCAAACAGAACCTAAGAAACCTTGAATATTTTAAAATCGACTAAAATTGCATTGTATCTATTTAGACCATTGATTTTTTTTGATCGAGGTGTCTTAGTCAAATAGTTAAACTAATCCCTTGTTTTCCAACTTAAAACCGACGGAGCAATAATTATGATAGACGAGCTTGTTTATCCAAAAACAAATGTCCTTTTTCCAATATTGTAGCCTCATTTAGTTTCTTATATAAGAAAAGAAGATACAATCCATATTTTCCATTGCCATTGAGCAAGTAACCCAATGGCAGAAACCAAGTCATCTTCACCACCACCTTCCTCCTCCTCCTCCTCCTCTCAGTGGGGGCCATACAACAATGGAGGCGACTTCACTGCAAACATGGGCATTCTCCTAGTTATCCTTTTCTGCTCTCTTCTCTTCGCACTTGCTCTGAACGCACTCATCCGATATCTACTCTATTCTCTACGTCAACAAATGAATTCAGAGTCTAATCAGAAGTCGTTAACTGTGGAACTTCCAGCATCATTTCCAACTTCCGTATTCAATCTAAGTACAAAGCTTGCAGGTACAGTGGCAGAATGTTCTATATGTCTTGCTGAGTTTGTTGATGGTGATAAGGTCCGAGTTCTTCCGTCTTGCAACCATGGATTTCATGTGGGTTGTGTAGAGAAGTGGATTCTTACTAACAAGTCTTGTCCTACTTGCAGAGCTAGTTATCATCTGGATGCTGTTTAGTTTGACTTCATTAATTATTATACCTGCATACGCATTGAAATAACATCCGTAATTATATTGTCTTTGAGATTGTTATTACATCTTACGTTATGTCTCTCATGCATAGAAGAAAATTAACGTTAAAAGTTAGATCTACAGCTTCAATGTTTATTATAAGGTAGAAGTTTTTAAATTTTTCGGGACAGTAATTAGGATTTCGGTTAACATCTACATACTGGGAGTTCATCTTCAATCTAGCAATAATCACCCCAAACCTGTCTTTCATCACAATCAGAATTGTATATGGTGAAAAAAATTGTTTTCTATAGTAAGATTATGTCAAATTTAGTGTAAATCGTATGTAAGTAAGTTCATTTAATAGTTAGAGTTATTTATATTTTATTTAGTAAAAAAAATATATAGACGAAGTGTGATTTAAGTGCAAAAGTTTTGGTAGTCATGATACTTTTATTTCAAGTAAACGAATAATGAAATTTCGTTAATAGATGGTGGGTAAAGGAATAATAATGAAAGTTGAAATCCAACGCTGAGATTCAATTGATTGATGTAGGACACTTTGAAAATTTTAAAAATACACCGTGGTAGGGATGGGTAAAAGATGTCGAGTAGAATTTTTGTTGACACCTATGTTAATTCGTGGGAATAAAAGGTAAAGATGTTCAATTGCATGGACTACTGCGAATTTCATCAAATAAACTAGTGTAAAATGTCAATAAAGTTACTTTCTACGCTCAGCCAGCCAATTAGAACACAAAGATTTAAAAAAAGATCGTACTTCCTATCTTTCAATGAACGAGTTTTTTGTAAAATATGTAAAACCTCCGTTCTGATTGACTGGACGGACTGTGACAGAGCGATATAAAACTAGTTGATTTCCTTCCCATTATAACTTAACATAGGTAAAAAGTTATAACTGCTAAATAGGTTATGTACCTGGGTAAAGATGGTTTTGATTGGAAAAAGGCTAATTTAGCAACTAAGAAATAAAAATTAATGCACACTCCAAAATTAGCAACCTAACACAACTTGCAAAATGCAACATCATTTGTAGTACTCGTATGTTCCATACAACTTGCAAAATACAACATCATTTGAAGCATCAAGATAGTACTACTAGCTTACCGATGCTGTCACTAACTTTAAGCTATTAGGAACTAGGTCTGTCAATGGGCAGGGTTCGGTTCGGGTATTATAAAATCCAGACCCGAGTCCAATTACAATAATTAAAACTCGAACCCGGTTTGAACCCGCAGGGTATTCAACCCAATATCCAAGCTCAGCTCGTTGGGTAATAACTATATACATTACTTAGAATATTTATGTTAAAACCATAGTTTAAAACTACAACTTTGGTAAAATTTATATACAAACAATGTTAACATATAAATTGGACGGTGATGTAGTCAAGCTCATAACAAAAATATGCAAAAACATCTACATGTAAACAAATAAAATGGTAAATAAATAACATACGCACTTATGTTTTGATACGACGAAAAACTAATAGTCGAGTCGGGTCCTAACCGGGTCGGGTTTTAATAAAACCGTATCCGATCTGGATCGGACATGAGTCGGGCTTAGATAGTAAAAGACAAAACTCATACCCGTATAAATAGAGCGGTTCGGATCGGGCTCGGTCCGAAACTCGTACCATTGACAGACCTACTAGAAACAAATGATTAAGACAAGTATTTAATTACATTTTTGTCATATATGAGCCGCAGAGGAAATTTTCCAATAATATTACAAACACATACCGTAAGATAATTGAATCGGCAGTTGTAGATAAATATTATAATATTAATATGGATATGCTTCTAATTCAGTATATAGCAACTAACCCACTCGCCTTAACTAACTTCATTTCTTGTGCGCAAGAATATGCCAACAAATAACACAAGTAATAGTTATAACTAATTCCAAGAGACTAATGACTTCAATACAGAATAGTTTACATATTGAAACGATTTGAATAACAATTCAAAAGTAAAGACCGGTTTGATTTCATTTTGAGTTTTTTGTTTTGCGTTTTCAACATTCATAACAAAACATGATAGTACCAGTAGAGAAATTTAAAATTTTAGACAGCTATGACGACGATGGAGAGACGACTGAAGAGATGGAGGAACGATGGAGGAGGTAGATTGTTTTTCATTCTTTTGTTATTTCTCAAAACGCGAAAAACAAAATTAATTTGTTTTACATTTTATATGTTAGCTTCATTAAATTTTTTGTTTTTCAAAAATACTTGCGTCGTATGCACGTTTTTGAATGAAAATACAAACTAAAAATGACAAACCAAATATGACCTAATATTTCCAACAAGATAAAATCGTACTCAAGTTATTTTGTTGGAAGCAAGAGAAGAGAATGAATTTGGGTGTGCTCGGTTATCATATTCGAATGTCTAGAACTCTAAAAAAAGTAGAATAAATATCGTGGGGAAGATTATCAACCAAACGATTTGGAAAACATAATGAAAACGAGAAAGCAAACATTTATAAGAGCATTACCAACAATGACTTGTTCAATTGAAAAGGTGAACTGAATAAGCCAAAGCATAATCATGTATGACTTGTTCAGTTGTCCGTGGCTAGTTCTACGTGATTTCGTGGCTAGTAAACCGAACATGAGACTAGTTTTTAAAACGGCGAAGATATTGCCGTTTTATTTCAAAAATGGGTTAAAACGGTAAAGACTTTGCCGTTTTAACTATTTTTGCAATAAAATGAAAAAATCTTTTCCGTTTTATTACAAATTAAATATAATGACAAAGACTTTACCGTTTTATTTAATTTAAACGATAAACTTTGCCATTTTAATTATTAATGATTTTAAAAAAAAAAAAGTGGTTTCGTGGTTGATTTTCCCTCTTCTAGGTACAGAGCTCGTTCGCTCAGTATAAAAGAAAGTGAGATGATGACTTAACAGATCTATTGTTGGTAATTGTCTAAGTTTAGGATAGAATGAACATTGTGCATGAGTTATAATGCATGACTCCCATCAAATGGTTTATGATCATATCCTTGGAGAAGTATCTTCAAAAGATGCATTAAATTTAGAGCCTAGTTCACAACAACTTATTTTTAATCTACATGAAATGTGCTTTAAAAAGTAATTTTTGAGTGCTTCAAGTGATCAACGGTAAAAATTAAAAGTGTTTTAAAAATAAATTGAAATAGTGATAAAACTTAGTTATAAAATTAAATAATAAGCATGCATATTTGTTATTTATGACTTATCAACTTATTGTCTACTTCTAAGTCCTTGGCAAAGAATTCAAATTACAAAAGTATATTATTAATTAACCGGCTTCAGATGCTATAAGCTGATGCCAAATACCCTCTGATTAAATGAAGAATGTGCGAAGTGCAAGATGGAGAAAATTGGAAATGACAATTTTATCAACTAGAATGAGAAAATTTAGAAGAATGATGCTATTATATGTTGGATAACTTCGTTGGTTCAAGCATGATAGTGAAATGATTATTGTAGTTTGATTTCAATAACTCAACCCATCAAGTACAAACGTATTATCAAATTATTGACTTTCAAGATTCAACGAAGTCTTCCAACAATAATCGGATTTAAAAATTTTATGACTTTGATCCGACCAAGAATACTAAAATAATTAGAGGCAGATGCTGTAACTATGTGAAGATCAAAAATAAAGAAGAAGAAGCATAAAAACTGATTCTTGAAGAGGTGGTAAAAACGGTCGTGTTCGGTCATCTGCAACGGTCACGTCCGTTCAGAGTTTCTACATTCAAAAGTGTGTATTCCGCCTTTTGTAACTGTTCGACATCTGAGCTAGTATAAGGGCTGAAAATCCCATCAAAACATAGTCCAAATTATAATTTGGATCCAAACCCGACTAGACCCGAAGGCGGCGCACACCCATGTGTTGACATGCATGACCTCCCACTTCAATCTAAAAAAATATTTGGATGATCAAAGGGCCCATCATTCTCTTGAAAATCTACTGTATAAACAAAGTTATCTTTGTTTATTCCAAGATGTAGGACTAAAGTCTCATCCCTCTTCTTCTTTTTTCTTATAAAACAATACCAAATCATAACTATTTGAAAATTTTACAACATTTCCCCTCATTTAAAAAAAAAGAATGGCTACATCACTTTAGTTGGTTGCCTACGTACCCAAGTAGGATCAAGCTGACATAATTCAAAGATCAAGAATTTTCATCATCGTGGAAAGGAATATATAAATGTGTGGTATTTTTGGATTTGAATCTTTTTTTTGAAATGGTACTTTATATACAACAAATCACATATCACATGTCAATATATGTTCGAATCACGCTACGCAAGTTTCAAACTTATGACCTCTCACACCAGAGTCGAAGCACTTAACTATTGGGACAATGGTGTTTGTCTGGATTTGAATCTTCTCTTAATGTAAAGCCTTCAAAGTCATATCGAGGTCAAGTGTGAACTAGTCATGAACCAAGCGCACTTATGATAAAACCGAAACAGTCACATATTGATTTCTGTAAGTAGACTGTTCTGTATGCCCAACACATTAATGGTTATGTGATTTTAATCCTTAGTTCATGAGTTTACTTTAAAAAATGATTTTACTTTAGTAGGAAACATCCTGATTTCCATACTCATATGGGTAAATCTCTTAAGGTGTTTCTACGATACACCTTGTTAGATATCTATACATATTAAGAATCTCCAATCATCCAAATTCACGCAGAATTAAACACTAATTTATGGGAAATGTTTTAAGCTTGTTGGTACCCAATGAACCTTGTTTGTCCTTTTCAAAACATAGGTCGGGTTTCTGTTAAAGATGATCAACCTTCATTCAAAGACCTTAGTCTCATCTTTTTTTATTTTATAGAAACCATTGCCTTTGAAAGACTCTTAGTTAGTGGGTCAACTAAGTTTTTCTTTGTTTAAATATAATTGACTGTGATCACTTCTCTTTTGAGTAACCGTCTTATCATCCTATGTTTGAGACTCACATGTCTAGACTTCCCATTGTATGTTTTGTTATAAACATTACGAATCATTGTCTGATTATCACAATTAATTATGACTGTAGAAGATGGCTTTTTCCACAGAGAAATTTCTATTAAAAGATTTCTAAGTCATTCAGCCTTTTTACATGCATCCGCTAATACAATTAATTCTGATAATGTTGTTAAACTAAAAATGCAAGTCTGCTTCATGGAACCACAAGGCACGACATCACCTCCTATTGTAAAGATCCATCCAGTCGTAGACTTGAATTTAGATACAACATTGTTCTAGTTTGGATCACTATATCCTTCTAACACAACATGATATCCTTTGTAATATAAACCATAGTTTATGGACCTTTCAAATAAGCTAGAACTCCAGAAATAGATTTCTAATGTTCATATGTTAAATTACTTGTAAATTAACACAGCATATTTATTGCATGTGCTATGTTTGGTCTAGTGCAATGCATAACATACATAAGACTCCCAATAATACTAGAATATTCAAGTTGAGAAATAATTCACCCAAAATTCTTCACTAATTTAATACGAAGATCTAAAGGAGTTGGAGATGGTTTACCATTATAATAACCGTATATCTGAGGCACTTCTCGATGTAGTCAGATTGGATCAACACTAACTCTTCCTCTTTCTTTATGATTTTGACCTCTAAAATCACATTAGCCTCTCCCAGATCTTTCATATCAAAATTGGATGACATAAACCTTTTGCTTCTTTCACATAAGATATCAGAGCCAAATATCAGCATATCCTCAATATATAAACCCATTATAACATAGCCGTTTTTATCTGATTTTCTACAAATGCATTTATCGGCATTATTAAAAATGAAACCATTTGACAATGATACTTTATTTAACTTCTCATGTTCTTGCATGGGTGCTTGTTTTAATCTGTAAATACATTTTATCAATTTACAAACTTTATTTTCGTGGCTTGGATTTATGAAACCTTCAAGTTGTTCCATATACACACAATATATATATATTCTTCTAATCACTATTTAGAAAAGCAGTTTTCACATCGATCTAGTGAATTAACAGTTTGTGAATGGATGTTGGTATTATCAAACAATGGATCAAAGAGATGCGAGCGGCATGAGCATATGTATCAAAGCAATCTACTCTATGTTTTTTCTTATAATGGTTAGTAATAAATCTAGCTTTAAATTTATCAATGGATCAATCTGTATTCAATTTTTTTCTTGAATATCCATTTGCATCCTATTGGTTTGGCACCATGATGTAAATCTGTTAGGATCCAAATTTGGTTTACCAAAATTGAATACATTTTATCATTGTAAGTTCTTTTAAAAAAATAGTATCTTTGGAATTCATTACATCAGAATAAGTTTTAGGGTCATCATCAACATTCATTTCATATATAGTTATATTAAGGATTTCATCCTTACTTCCTTTTGTAGGATCTAGATTAACCCTAGAGGGGGGGTGAATAGGGTTATAGCAAATTTTCTCGAATTAAACACGTAATCAAACTGCAGATAAATAAATATGCTGAAAAGTAAATCATACACAAAATTTACCCAGCTTCGGCAACCCCTGCCTATTGCTGCATTCCCAGATTTCTATTAGAATTAAACAGTATCCCGCTTACAAACACTCTAACAGACTCGCACACCCTGCTACCGCCTATAGAGTTTTGTAAACTCGCACACCCTACTCACCGAACTAATCCTAACTAGACAATCTGACACTACCTAAACCCTAGGTGGTGATTTACCCTGAATTTATTTGAAAATACAAACTTAAAAACTAAAACCCAAAGAAAAACAAGGGCAAAAATTAAATTGTAAATTTAAAAAAAATTTGCCCTAAAATAAACCCGGCCCAAATAGATAGAAACAAAAAATAAAACTAAAAACCCTAGTTGATTAAACAGGCCGGCCCCCTTTCATATTTTCTTTAACCCTAAAAATTGATCGGCCCTCTTGTGCTTTTAATTGTTTCGATCCCCTTTTTATTTGCTCCGGCCCAATCCTTTGAGATAATGGCGACTTAGTTCGTTCTTCTATGAAATTGAATTAGAGCTTCGACTTCTCTCTGGCGATTCTGGAATTAGGGCTTTGCTCATTTTCCTTTTGCTGGCAAGTCTGGAATTTAAAGCTTCGGCTTGATCTTTGGCGATTCTGGAATTAGGGCTTTGTGAAGATGCTGCTTGATTTCATTTCTCTATCTCGCGATGATCGATTTGATCGATTTTCGGCTTCGGTATGTGATTATTTCTCTGTTCCTTTTAACTTGATTGCTTGAGCTTGTCAATGATGATTTGGGTTTGCTTTGCACTTCACACCGTCGATGATGATATCGAGTTCTATAGTTATAGAGTCTGATTTGATTTTTCGTGATCCCCACATTGTTAAAACTTTCCTTTATTATGCTGTGATATTTTGGGAAAATCCTTTGTTCACACGGCTTTGATTATATGACGTTCGATCATTTCTTTGATCGATACAGCTGATACTTTCCTAATTTCTTACTTCTGACTTTTTCAATATTGTTTTAACTTGACTTTAAAATTGTACACGTCTCTGACTTTTTAACGTTGATTCTCTTAATCAAAATATGCGGCTTTGATAATTTTTACTAGTGATCATGACCTTGACTTGTTCACTGTTTTCTGGTCATCTTCTCTGCCATTTGATTTCGTGATAGTAAGCTTCTTCTCTGATCATCTGACTTTGATCTTCACTGCTATATATATATAATACTATTGTAGACTTGAACATAGTTCATCATCTTATCTTCAACATGCAGTTTCATTGATGATGCTCTGCTGTTTCTCACTTCACTGTGTTGTAACATTGTATACATGTGTGTAGCTCGACTTAAGTCTGCATTCTTGTACTTGTGATCATTGTTTTGATCTGGTCACTTGAATTATAGCCGTTCATCTTAAACTTGTTGTATTCCATTCATTTTGATGTACAGTTTCACTGACTTTTTAGTTGATGTGCATTGTTTTCCTGTCTGTAGTCTTTGTGCACTCACGTAGTCTGGTTTCACATGCACATTGAACTGACTTGAGTTGTTTCATGTTGTAGTTGTGCATTGCACTGTCTGTTGTATATTTGAGTTACAGGTGCATTGACTTGTTTTGATGTGTTTCCTTGACCTGTAGCATTTGCGTATAAGCCAGTTGCTTGTAGTTCATTGATGTCATTTGATGCATAGTTTTTGTCACTTGAACTTGTTTCTCTGGCTTTTGTGTCCATGTATTACTTGCTGTAGATCTCACTTTATTCTGGTCTCACTTCTGTAGTATCCAATTTTGGATTTGTTGGTTTCTGGTCTCTGATGGTTTGTTGTGCTGACCTGAATTTGCAGTCTTGTATTGACTTGTAGCATTCTTTGAGACAGTTTGCATTACTTTGCATTGAACTTTAGCTTAACTTGATGCACTTGTGCTTGAAACTGTTTTGTAGCATCCAGTTTTTTTTAAATTTTGTTGGTTTTACTGTTGACATGTGAATTTCCTTGCTGCATACATGTATGAACTTGGTTGAGTCTGCACATTACTTGACTTGGTCTGGTTTGATGTCACTGAGTTGATTTGTAGTTTTGCTTCCTTGACTCGTGTACATGCATAGTTTTATTGTTGCAGTAATACTTGATTTTTCCAATTTCACTTGAGTTGAATCTGATTTGGATTTGACCTTGTGTTTGGTTGATTGTGCACACGAGTTGGCGAGGCAGTGCACACGTGTATGAATGTACACGTGTGTATTGCAGCCACTCACTATTATCTGTCCCTGATATAAATACTGATATGCACAGATATTACACAATCAAAGATGATGACAATAACCTATATATCTGAGACATCTATAAAAACAAATTTTATATTATTGCAAATTCAAATTTGTTTATTTTCATATTACTGCTGTAGTTGTTAATTATGCAGGTACACAGGAGACAGGACAAATACTGGAGCTGGACAATGCAGATAGACGCAGATGTGCAGAAGACTGAGTGTATGAGTGATGTAGTGAGGACAAAACTATAATTATGAAATGTATGTATGAGATCATGAAATATATGTACTCAGTGTATGGGCAGAAAACATTGTACTGTATAAAATATTATATTGAAATAAAAATACTGTTTGAATTTGTTAAATTCTGTGCAATAGTATTATTACTTCAACATGAATATTTATTCCTGTATCTGCAAACACATCTATAATTCGATATATATTTTGTTATCATCAAACACTAAACACACATCAAACAATCTCCCCCTTTTGATGATGACAAACATATATATTAAAGATTTTGAAATTCTGATAAATGTGTTTGAGCATGAAATTTTTAGCTCCCCCTATATGAATGATCCCCCTACACGAATACTCCCCCTACAACTGTGACCACTCCCTATTTAGAAGATTTAGGAAATTACAGAAGAATAAAAGAACTATAGAAAAATAACTAACAGCATTTAACAAATTTGGTGAAGTATTCCAAAAATACTTATTTCCTTATCAAAATCTCGTTCTTCTCCCCCTTTTGTTATCATCAAAAGACTGACAAAAAAATAATGGAACAGTAGGGGAAAAACAAATGTAAAACCAAGAAAAATCATAATAAATCATAACAAGATAACAATTTCCACATTTTAGAGAATGGATCGATGATTCGGTTTTTATATAATGAGAAGAGGGATGTTTTATTTTATTTCTTTTTCTTTTAAAAAATAATTTGACATTTAAGCATAAAAATAAAATAAGCACTTACTAACCACGCATAACCATAAGGACTTTTAAATGGGATTAGCAGTTACTCATTAGCTATCACGCCCCATCCATGCATAACCATAAGGACTTTTAAATGAGAATGGAGTGATGATAACCTCATATGATCCATCCATGCATAACCATAAGGACTTTTAAATGAGAATGGATGCATGAGAAATATTTAAAAAAAAAATCTTTATTTTTCTTTTTAATTTAAAAGTAATTCACTCTTCTCATTTTTCAAAACCATTATGAATGATAGAAAGATGGTAGAAATAGAAATGGTCGTGGAATAAGTTACCAAATTAATCATATTATGAAATTTCTTAAAACAAAACAAACGTATTTCCACTATTGAATACCATATTTGAATCAATCTTTGAATGATATCCAAAACAGGTTTGAATCCTATAAATTGAAGTTGAAAATAAATATCCAAAAATATTTCAACCAAAAATTGAAAAATGATTAGTCAATTTCCATAATCCCCAAATTCAAACGTAATCTGGAAAATCTGTCTTCGGGGAGAGGTTTTGTGAAAATATCAGCAAGTTGATTCTCAGTTGAAATGAATTTAATGCAAATGTCTTCCCTAGAAATGTGATCTCTAAGAAAGTGGTGTCTCACATCAATGTGTTTTGTGCGTGAATGATGAACAGGATTATTAGACAAGTCTATTGTACTTTTACTATCACATTTTAATGGAGCTAGTTTATAACCTAAGCCAAAACCAGAAAGAGTTTGCATCATCCATAAAATTTGAGCACAACAACTTCCTAATATATTCTGCTTCAGTGGTGGATAATGCAACACAATTTTGTTTTCGACTTGACCATGACACTAATGAATGTCCTAGCATGAAACATGTCCCACTAGTGCTTTTCCTGTCAACCAATGAACCCGCATAATCAGCATCAGAATAACTAACTAAATCAAAATTTTCACAAGAAGGATACCATAGTCCAAATTTGTGTGTGTGTGAAGGATATCTTAAAATTTGTTTAGTGGCTTTAAAATGAGATTCTTTAGGGTTAGATTGAAAACGTGCACACAAACACACAGAAAACATAATATCAGGTCTAGAAGCAGTAAGATAGAGAAGTGAACCGATTATCCCTCGATATTTCTTCTGATCAACAACAACTCCAACTTTGTTAATGGGCTCATAGGAGTTTTCATTGGTTTGGAGTTATCAACTCCAAATTTCTTCAATAGTTCCAATACATACTTGGATTGTGAAATGAAAATACCATCACTACTTTGCTTGATTTGAAATCCAAGAAAATATTTCAATTCTCCGACCAAGCTCATCTCGAATTTAGCCTGCATGACTTGTTCAAATTTCTCACACAAGAGTTCATTAGTAGCACCATAAATGATATCATCCACATAAATCTGAACAATAAAAAAAATTACTTTCTTTATGTAATAGAAACAGTGTCGTGTCAGTACTTCCCCTTTTAAAGCCATTTTCCAAAAGATATGTACAAAGACAGTCATACCAAGCTCTAGGAGCTTGCTTAAGACCATATAATGCTTTTTCTAGCTTATACACATGATTTGGAAAATCGTGATTTTCAAAACCAGGGGGTTGTTCAACAAAAACTTCTTCTTTTAAATCACCATTTAGAAAGGCACTCTTCACATCCATTTGTTTCGGTTTGAAACCTTTATAACATGCAAACTTAGCAGAATCCTAATGGCTTCTAACCTAGCAACTGGAGCAAATGTTTCATCAAAATCTATGCCTTGCTAAAACCCAACTTTCATCATTAAGAGCCATTTCAACAGAACCAGGTTCAATCTCAGAAATAATTTTCAACAACTTTTAAACGAAATGATTTTAAATTGAAGTCGTGTTAACCATCAAACAAATATCATAGTGTCAGATTTAGAAACCGTAGGATCAATAGTCATTAAAACATCATCATTATTTCAAAACAATTTCTTGAGGTTTCACTAATAAAGTTCCAACAGTTTCAACAATTTCTAAAAATACCTTTTATAGCATGAGTAATCAGTAATTAATCAGCATCATAATTTGACCAAACAGATTAAGTTCAATGATGAAAAAATGGTTGGTCAAACTTTTAAGTACAAATCAAAGTCATAGATAAGGATAAGTCATGTAAGATCATATCAAGTAAGTTAGAATCTGTCAACCATCATAATTACTTTGAATAATTCTATTTAAAGATGATTTGAAAAAAAATTCAGAATTAACATCATCAATCATTTCACATAACTGGCTGATTTAATTCAGATTATGGTGCATATTTTCACATTTTATCTATCGTTTGAAAATAAATACAATTACCTGTTTTACCTGTACGATAATCTTTTGTTGTTTGCCCATTGTGAATCTGTCACCTTTATACTAGGCTAAGGAACATTGATTTGTCACCCATTGTGTGTTTGGAACAGCCAGAATCCAGATAACACTAATGTTGTTCCTTAGCCTGCCACCACACCTACACGGTAAAAGATTTTTGTGATCTATTTGTTTTTATAGGTCCATGGTTGTTAGTGGCAGAATAAGATGAATATGTTTGAGTAGACCCAAAACTATATGTTCCTTTTGGCACCCAAACTTGTTTTTTCTTTTCATTCTTGTTCCAATAGACATGAAATTTGTTTGTAGAATTCTTAGGAACCCAAACTTTTATAAATTTCGTGTTCTTGTTCCTATGACTACAATTTTCAACACGTTGTTCAATTATTTCACTTCTAGTAAAGACACTCTTACCTTTTGCATTATCATCAACTTGTGTTTTCCCAAAGCCTAGTCCTTTTCTGTTATTAGCAAAAAGTTGATTTCCCAATAACATGTTGAACGATTTTTCTCCTCTTGAAAAGTTATTCAGTGATTTCTCAAGATTTTGGACTTTGGTTTTTAGTGTTGTGTTTTCAGTCACAAGTGAGGTGCATCTATTTATGAAATCCTTTTTCCTAGTGTCAATTGTTTCCCTAAGATTCAAGTTTTCTTTTTCAAGATTCTCAAAGCTATTCTTCAGTTTTGATAATTCTGAATTTAAAATTTTACATTTTTTACAGTCTAGGTTTTGAATATTTTCAAGTTCAGTTTCTAACCTAAAATTTTCATGGGCAAGTACTTTTCTATCAGATTTCAGTTTTTCAATTTTAGATTCAAGAGCATCAACTGTTTTAGTAAGATCAAGGAACATAAAAACAAGATCTTTATAAGAATAGTCACCTACCTCACTAGATTCCTCTGAGCTTGCTTCTGAATCTGATTTTGCCATAAGACCCAAGTTAGCCTCCTCTGAGCTATCATTCGAAACTTCCTCTCTTTCTTCATCATCCCAAGTTGCTGTGAAGGCCTTTTTCTTCTTTTCTTTCCTTTGGTGTTTTTGAGAAGTGGGCAATTTTGTTTGAAGTGACCAGGCTTGTTGCAGTTATAACAGGTTAATTCATTTTCGAAATTGTCAGAATCTTTTGACCTATTACCACTCGTTTTCTTCTTGCGTGGCCTGAATCTCGACAATTTTCTAAGATTATTGACAGCCATTGCAAGTTCTTCAATTGGATCTTCTGCTTCATCATCGCTCTCTTCTTTGCTCTTTAAGGCAATCGTCTTCTTCTTTGATTCGGAGTTGTTGCGTTCCTCCTTTGCTTTTAGCTCAAGCTCATATGTCATCAAGTTGCTGATCAAATCTTCCATGCTCAGTTTACTCAGATCTTTCGATTCTTGTATTGCTGTGACTTTTGTCTCAAAGTTCATTGGTAAGACTCGTAGTATCTTCCTCACTAGCTCTACCTCAGTGAATACCTTCCCAAGCGCTCTAGCATTGTACACCAAGGTTGAATCCATCACGAAGTTTTCGTATTCATTGCTGAACAGGGCTAGACGAGACTCCTTGACTTGAGAAGTTCCTTCGTGTGTCACCTCCAAGGTATGCCAAATTTCCTGTGCTGTTTTACAATGAAAAATTCTATTAAATTCAGTCTTATCAAGAGCACAGATCAAAGCATTCATAGCTTTAGCATTTGTAGTTTTTAATTTATTATCGTTAGCATCCCACCTATCCTTTGGTTTAGGAATTTCAGTATCTCCAACGGTTATAGTGGGAGGTGTATAGCCAGTTTCAATAATATCCCAAACATCATAATCAACAGAACTAAGATAAATACCCATCCTAACTTTCCAGTAAGCATAATCGTTCCCATTAAACATAGGTGGCCTAACAATAGATTGCCCCTCAGAAAAAGCATTATTTGATGAATTCATGACTCTAGAGTTAAAGAAAAAAAATACCAGGCTCTGATACCACTTGTAGGATCTAGATTAACCCTAGAGGGGGGGGGGTGAATAGGGTTATAGCAAATTTTCTCAAATTAAACACGTAATCAAACTGCAGATAAATAAATATGCTGAAAAGTAAATCACACACAAAATTTACCCAGCTTCGGCAACCCCTGCCTACTACTGCATTCCCAGATTTCTATTAGAATTAAACAGTATCCCGCTTACAAACACTCTAACAGACTCGCACACCCTGCTACCGCCTATAGAGTTTTGTAAACTTGCACACCCTGCTCACTGAACTAATCCTAACTAGACAATCTGACACTACCTAAACCCTAGGTGGTGATTTACCCTGAATTTATTTGAAAAATACAAACTTAAAAACTAAAACCCAAAGAAAAACAAGGGCAAAAATTAAATTGTAAATTTAAAACAATTTTGCCCTAAAATAAACCCGGCCCAAATAGATAGAAACAAAAAATAAAACTAAAAACCCTAGTTGATTAAACAGGCCGGCCCCCTTTCATATTTTCTTTAACCCTAAAAATTGATCGGCCCTCTTGTGCTTTTAATTGTTTCGATCCCCTTTTTATTTGCTCCGGCCCAATCCTTTGAGATAATGGCGACTTAGTTCGTTCTTCTGTGAAATTGAATTAGAGCTTCGACTTCTCTCTGGCGATTCTGGAATTAGGGCTTTGCTCTTTTTCCTTTTGCTGGCAAGTCTGGAATTTAAAGCTTCGGCTTGATCTCTGGCGATTCTGGAATTAGGGCTTTGTGAAGATGCTGCTTGATTTCATTTCTTTGTCTCGCGATGATCGATTTGATCGATTTTCGACTTCGGTATGTGATTATTTCTCTGTTCCTTTTAACTTGATTGCTTGAGCTTGTCAATGATGATTTGGGTTTGCTTTGCACTTCACACCGTCGATGATGATATCGGGTTCTGTATTTATAGAGTCTGATTTGATTTTTCGTGATCCCCACATTGTTAAAACTTTCCTTTATTATGCTGTGATATTTTGGGAAAATCCTTTGTTCACACGGCTTTGATTATATGACGTTCGATCATTTCTTTGATCGATACAGCTGATACTTTCCTAATTTCTTACTTTTGACTTTTTCAATATTGTTTTAACTTGACTTTAAAATTGTACACGTCTCTGACTTTTTAACGTTGATTCTCTTAATCAAAATATGCGGCTTTGATAATTTTTACTGGTGATCATGACCTTGACTTGTTCACTATTTTCTGGTCATCTTCTCTGCCATTTGATTTCATGATAGTGAGCTTCTTCTCTGATCATCTGACTTTGATCTTCACTGCTATATATATATAATACTGTTGTAGACTTGAACATAGTTCATCATCTTGTCTTCAACATGCAGTTTCATTGATGATGCTCTGCTGTTTCTCACTTCACTGTGTTGTAACATTGTATACATGTGTGTAGCTCGACTTAAGTCTGCATTCTTGTACTTGTGATCATTGTTTTGATCTGGTCACTTGAATTATAGCTGTTCATCTTAAACTTGTTGTATTCCATTCATTTTGATGTACAGTTTCACTGACTTTTTAGTTGTTGTGCATTGTTTTCCTGTCTGTAGTCTTTGTGCACTCATGTAGTCTGGTTTCACATGCACATTGAACTGACTTGAGTTGTTTCATGTTGTAGTTGTGCATTGCTCTGTCTGTTGTATATTTGAGTTACAGGTGCATTGACTTGTTTTGATGTGTTTCCTTGACCTGTAGCATTTGCGTATAAGCCAGTTGCTTGTAGTTCATTGATGTCATTTGATGCATAGTTTTTGTCACTTGAACTTGTTTCTCTGGCTTTTGTGTCCATGTATTACTTGCTGTAGATCTCACTTGATTCTGGTCTCACTTCTGTAGTATCCAATTTTGGTTTTGTTGGTTTCTGGTCTCTGATGGTTTGTTGTGCTGACCTGAATTTGCAGTCTTGTATTGACTTGTAGCATTCTTTGAGACAGTTTGCATTACTTTGCATTGAACTGTAGCTTGACTTGATGCACTTGTGCTTGAAACTATTTTGTAGCATCCAGTTTTTTTTAAATTTTGTTGGTTTTACTGTTGACATGTGAATTTCCTTGCTGCATACATGTATGAACTTGGTTGAGTCTGCACATTCACTTTGACTTGGTCTGGTTTGATGTCACCGAGTTGATTTGTAGTTTTGCTTCCTTGACTCGTGTACATGCACAGTTTTATTGTTGTAGTAATACTTGATTTTTCCAATTTCACCTGAGTTGAATCTGATTTGGATTTGACCTTGTGTTTGGTTGACTGTGCACACGAGTTGGCGAGGCAGTGCATACGTGTATGAATGTACACATGTGTATTGCAGCCACTCACTATTATCTGTTCCTGATATAAATACTGATATGCACAGATATTACACAATCAAAGATGATGACAATAACCCATATATCTGAGACATCTATAAAAACAAATTTTATATTATTGCAAATTCAAATTTGTTTATTTTCAGATTACTGCTGTAGTTGTTAATTATGCAGGTACACGGGAGACAGGACAAATACTGGAGCTGGACAATGCAGATAGACGCAGATGTGCAGAAGACTGAGTGTATGAGTGATGTAGTGAGGACAAAACTGTAATTATGAAATGTATGTATGAGATCATGAAATATATGTACTCAGTGTATGGGCTGAAAACATTGTACTGTATAAAATATTATATTGAAATAAAAATACTGTTTGAATTTGTTAAATTCTGTGCAATAGTATTATTACTTCAACATGAATATTTATTCCTGTATCTGCAAACACACCTATAATTCGATATATATTTTGTTATCATCAAACACTAAACACACATCAAACACCTTTTACTAGATATGTAATAAAGTCTGGACCATAATCGTTTTATATTCTTGCTCTTTTACTTTTCCAATGTTCATTATTTTATTTATTTATTGATATTTCATTATAGGAAGAGATATAATATTTATTATTGTTATCATTAGTTTCCATATGTCCTAGACTAGATGATATCAATGGGTTCTTAATAGTTTGGTTTTCAATTATATACTTATTTTTGAAAAATTCTACATCTACAGATCTACTACTTTAAAAGTGTCAAGTATTATGAATCGATGGGTTATCATATAAGGTAAATAACCAATAAAGGCACATGGAAATGCACTATTTTCTAATGTTGGTCTCTTGGGATCTATTTTCTAACATAAGCTAAACAACCCTAAATTTTAAGTCTTGATAAATTAGATTTTCTATTAAACCATAATTCATAAGATATGCCTTAGGGTAATTATGTAATTTGTTATAAACATCTGACTTTGTGCCAAATCTTGTTTAAAATAAAAGATATATTTTTCTATTATATATTTGTTATATAACGATATAAATAATTAAGTAATTAATTTAAAGTATATAAATGAAAATCATTAAATAATATATTATGTGATAGTAATTACAAAGTGTTGTAATCATGAGAATTTTATCACATTGAAAATAACAAATTATTTTAAATATTCATAGTCAAGACGCTTTGAGAAAGGTTATCGATTCATCCGTTGAGATTAGAGTACGTAATGCTCTCGAAATGTCGGGTAGTATATTTCTCTTGGCTGTTGGGGGGGGGCACCAAGGGGTTATGCACTAATAGTTATTGGATAACTATGGAATGACTCACTAAAGAGTTCTTTGCTGGTTAATATAATAAGGTTAAACAGACAATCTCGAAGTGATGATGTTACACAGTTCCCTCGACTTGAAAATACTGTGGACTTCAATGTGGATGCTCCTTTTTGATTATTGTTAAATTATGACATGACATCCATTAAACGACTATAGTTGGTTCTGAGTTGAAGCATTGAAAGTGAAACACTATCCAATAGAGAATTCGTCTCCATGGTTATATTGAGTTAGTTTCAGATCAACTATAGCCAACTCAAAATCAAAGTCTTTGGCCAGAGTAGTACGGTTAATAATAATTGTTATTATTGAACCAAGGATTTTTTGTTTGGAATTACACAGTTGAACATGGACAATGTTGAAGTTTTGACCAAAACCAAATTCCATAAGTCCTAATATGATATAGTTTTGACAAAGAGAATTGATGTAAATGATAGAGATAGGGTATGCCCTATGGGCAATTATGTAATTTGTTATATATATCTAACTCAATAACCAAACTTGTTCGAAATAAAAAGTGTTTTTTTATTATATACTTGATATAATGTGTTATATTGATTAATTAATTTAATTAAAAGTATATCTAATAGAAAATCTACAAATGATATGTTTTGTGATAGTAGTTACAAAGTATTATAGCGGTGAGTAATTTATCACAATGAAAAAATATACCATTTTAAATATTCCTAGTCAAGATATATCGAGACTGGATATCCATACATCCGTTGAGACTGGAGTACGTAACGGTCTTCAAATGTTTGGCAGTGTATTATTTATGATTGTTGGGGGCACCAAAGGGGTTACATACTGATAGTTATTGGATAACTATGTAATGACTCACTCGATATTTTTATATTGGTTAATATAACAAAGGTCAAACAAAAAATATCGATGTGACAAAGTTGTACTATTCTTTCGATTTGAGAATATAGCTGATCTTCAATATGAAAGCTTACTTTAACTATAGTCAAATTATGACACTACGTCCATTGAGTCACTATAGTTGGGTTGAGTGGAAGTATTGGAAGTGAATCACTATTCAATAGAGGATTCGTCTCCTCAGTTATATGAGGTTAGTATCTCGGTTGACTAAAGCCAACTCAAAGTTAAAATCTTCGGCTAAAGCATTTCGGTTAATAATAATTGTTATTATTGAACCAAGGACTTTTTGTTTGGAATTTAGAGTTAAATGTGAACGATATTGGAATTTTGAGCATTACAAAATTCTATAAGTCCAAAGTGATATAATTTTGACAGAGAGAATTGATGTAAATAATAGTCACAACGGAGTAATGCTTAACAAAGTAAAATTGGATTTCATCGAAACCAGGTAAGTGATACATTGGGCCAAAATGTCACACACCTACTAAATGACATGTGAAAATTAATAATCAAATAGTTGGATATTAACCGTTAAGCAAATTTACACCTAACGAGTCGCATAAGCGAAACGATGAATTCCATTGACCAAACAATTTAATTGATTTGAAATTATTATAAATTATTCAAACTGATTAATATTGGCAATGATCTAGAATTTTAATCTTTTTAAATTGAAATATTTAATTGATTTTAAATATTGAATTATTATTTTTATGAGTCAAATAGCTTAATTTCAAATATAGGGATTTATTTGAATAGTGAATTTTAATAATTGGAATGTTTAAATAACCGAATCTTAGATTCAATGTAAATAAAAATGATTGAAAATCTTATTTAAATTTATTTTAAGTAAAACAGATAATAATAAACTTTTAATTTAAAAATTAAAAGTGATTTAAAAATGGTTTTAATAAATTGTTTAAATTAACGTATGAAAATATCATCTCGGGACACTATCTCGGATTTTGACGAAACTAGTGCCATTGGATCCTTAATAGTTGATTATTGTACGCTGTCAAATTTCGTAACGATTAGAGACATCGTTTAGTCGTGCGAGCTCGAAACATGTAGAAATAAATTAAAGGAACTAAAATTTATATAATTCAATTTTGAAAGCTAACTTCTGTATATGATCGAGTTAGGTCTCAATAATAGTTCCACTAAGTTCGGAATAGGGATATTTAGTATAGAACGCTAGTCGGCACGCGTCGATTGGAGTTCGAGATTTTTCAGTGTGTTTAGTGCCGAATATTTTAATAATAAAACATATACACCCTATATTTTAATGTCGTGCCCTTTCATTTATGCCCATACCTTCCTTACTTCAGCCATACCCCCTCTCTTTTTAAATACTACCCTCATTTTCTACTTAGCTTCTCTAGAGAATAAGAAAAAAATGTAAAGAACTCTCGAAAAAAAGAGAAAAAATAAATCGAAAATCAAACTTCACTAAATCGAATGGCCGTAGTTTGATGGGACCACTAGAGGAAGAATTAGGCGAAGCCTTCAACTAGTGAAATGACCATGTTGACGAAGTGAAGCTATTCAATGGTGGAGAAGGGGTCGACGATGGCGGTGGCATTTTAGGCATGAGGTTGGAGCGATTTTGCGTCAATTTCTGGTAATCGGCGGAGCTTTGGACGACGAGGTCGGTGCCGTTGAGTTGCTGGTGATGAGAGGCACTCATGGCCCTGATTTGATGATGAACGGCGACCTAATTCTGATCGTTACTTTGGCATAGAGGAGGAGCAGCTGTAGATATTGCATTTTGTTTCGGGGAGGCAGGCTTGACGTTTTGGGGTGCACAACGAAGAGGAGGAGCGGAGTGACTCGTTGGTGGGGGTAGTCCATCAGATAAGTGGCCGAGGAGGAAGCGCGAGTGGACGACATTGCACTTTTGCACTATTTCTTATTTAGGAGGGTGATTAGCGAGTGGGAGAAGGATGAGGGAGGGATTTGAACTAATTAAGGTTAATAAGAAAACTAAAGATGGATTAGTGAATAAATTTTTAATACTAAATTTGTATGTGTCTTGTAAAACCAATATCTTGTTCGTTTTAGGTCCAAATTTAAAGCGATCAGTCACGTTAGGATCGTGTTAACATGAACAACGATATGGAATTAGATTGGTGACGATTGGAGCTAGTTGAATTTCACGCTAAATGGAACGTCGTTCAATTTTAGTTCCAAACCGGAACGCTTCGGCAACAAGAGGAATAATGGTGAGTTAAACTCACTTTTTTGGTTAACCAGTATATTATATAGTTGATAAAGAAATTATTGATTGAATATTTGGATGATTTACTGTTCTATCAGTTGGTTAGGTTTTATTCCCACCCCTGGAGCAGATGACCTTTATATATACCCGCCTAGTAGCGGATGACCCATATTATATGGTTATAAACTGTTTGTGATGCAGGGGAACGGGTTGGAGGAATCCAACGAGATTCCTCACCATTATTGAATTGTTCTTAAGTAATGTTCTTGTTATATGCTTATTAAATATCAAGCTTGATTGTTGACACTATGGAATATAACATTATTATATGCTCAAACTTAAACCCTGTAGTAATAGGAAATCAATATGGATATTGGTTAAATGTTTGGTAGTTATTGGCCTTAAATTAGTATTTTGAAATACTATAAACTGCCTTTTGGGTTGGGATTGATTTTTAAGATGAAGAATGATTTAAAATCTAAATGTGGGATTTTGTGAAATATATTGTTTTAAAAGGATTTAATTTCTATTTTACTCCAACTTTATTATCTGTCTTTTCTAAGTTATTTGAAATGTTTTTAAAGTTATTTATTTATATTTAATATTTTTTAAAAGATTATTAATTTAGATGTAATATTGTTTTAAAAGTTATTATTTATATTTAATAATTTTTAAGATTACTTGTTTATAATTAATATTGTTTTAAGTTTATTCATCAATATCTTTAATATTTTGAAAAGTTAATTATTTAAAAAATTAGTATAGCTTGAAATTAATAATAATGATTTATTAATAATGTTTTGGAAATTAATTATTATTATTTATAGTAATGGTAAATATTAATTATTATTGTTTATTTAATAATGTTTTGAAATTATTAATTATTATTTTTAAGATGTTTTGAAGTTAATTATTATTTATTTATAATGTTTATTATTATATAATAGTGTTTTAAAGTATTGTTTAGAATTTATTTATAAATATTTCTGAGATTTATAAATAGAGTTTTATAAATAAATATGGGTTTTATAAAAGGAATCTTATAGCATGGTTTGGAAAACTTAAAGGAAGATTAGTTAAAGGGTAAAAAGAGTTTTATAAATGGTTTTAAATACTTGTGAAAGAATTTTAGAGATGGGTTATAGATTTATAAAAGTAGTTTTATAAATGGTTTTATGGATTTATAAAGGGTTATAAGTGATTTTAGGAATGTATAAAAGGGAGTTTTATAAATGATTTCAGAGATTAAAGAGGTTATAAACGGGTTTTAGAGATATATAAAGGAATTTATAAATTGTTCTAGAATTGTGTGAAAAGAAAATCTTCCTTCGTTCCGTGAATGTACTTACACCGTTGAGATAAATATATTGATATTTTTCCAAGTATTGAAAATATAGGGATTTGTGGGTATATCTTTGTAAAGGTATTTTTATACAAGTAATTTACAGAGTGATTTCAATTAATGAAAGGATTATTTAAGAAGCTGGCGATTGCTTATGTGCTTAACTAATGTGTGTTTTTCCCTATGGAATTAAATCCATGATTTGAGTGTTTGTTATTCGATAGTTAAATAAATGACTATCAAATTTGGACCCGAAACGTAACTTTGGAAATATCTAGGAGAAACAAATGAGTTATATGGAACAGTCATCTCCGATGATGCTGTACTATGCGTATAAATCTCATTTCGTTCTCCTAGGACAAATGATAAGGAAATCTATCCACTGACAGTTAGGAGGTGATCTCCGCTCTTATCTTTGACTATTTATTTCCTAAAGAACCGAGGTTGAGTTTATCGAAAACTATCGAATGTTGTTTCGAAGAAACCGGGATCAGATAAGTTATCCAAAAACCACTTCGATCCAACTCAAGCGTTTTGAAGTGAAGATATCTTGAAGATGATGGAATTGAAGATGAAGCTCTTTGAAGTGCAAAAGCTATTTACTACTAATCCTTTAGGGTGATTCCAAAATGGATGTAGTAGAAGTAGTGCTTTCGGTTTGTTCGTATCTTGAACAACTTGTATGGATGAATGATGGCATTTCATTGTTGCCTGGAGGGCAGTGCTAGCATTCCAAGTGGGAAGTGCTATATGGAAGGTAAAATTTAGCCTCAAGCCTCATCTACCGGGAATGACTAAAACATGGGAGATGCAGCAGGGTTAAGTGGGTCACCCCCATTAGGGTATGATCATCCTTATCTAGAGTCGATATTATCTCTTATTTTTATGTTTTGAGGCCCATTAACAAAAGGGGTGATCATATTTGGTACTATCTAATAAGGGGTAGGCCGGTTCTGTGTTGGCAAGGGTCGACAAGTTCGACCTCGGTGTTATTTTATCTAGAGATGCACCATGACGGGTGGTACCCCAGTAGCCTAGTTACTGTATGGAATCCATTCTCCAATAAGCGCCATACAGACTTAGTTATGCCCAACTATGCTAAAACGTGAGATGCAAGCATTTCAACTATATTCATATTTTACTTTGATCCTAGACATTATTATAATATCAATGGACTTTCTATAGAAATTTTTTTGGTTATCGTAAGGTAAAAACCCATCCGTGTTTATGTGTGGCATGGTCTTATGAGATATTTTTTATTTTCAAAAGATTTTTGAAACATTAAAATTCAATCGAGGTGCGTTTTTCTCATGTTGATTTACTAGACTGACTCGGGGTTTATTTTAATATAATGGTCGGGTCAGACCGAGCATATTTGCCGATTGTTTTGATGCATTGGAGGAGGTCCAAGACATATTTACGTATTTTTTATGTTCCGTTATGTTGTTTGTTGGTTGTATTTATCAGCAATTATAAAGACAGGCTATCATAATTGTCCGGGCTGAAATAGATTAGTGTACTCTGATTAGTGTATGAATATTGCATTTTTCTTTGTGTAAGATTTGTTGTATATTATAGATTATTCGTTCCACCGTGAGATTTTGTGTTGTTAATTTCCTTTTTCTCTTCTTTCTTCTTTCTTCCTTCCTTCTTCTTTCCCCTAGTAATCAGGTTTTCTGGCATTCAATTGTTCGGCACGAAATACAATGGACGTATTAGTGTTGATTTTCGAGGGTCAAAAATCCCATTTGTTACACATTGTATCAAAGCCAGGTTAAGCGAGAACCTTAGCTTTGGTGGGGTACTCATTATAGATAGGGTTAGTAACACCCTAGAATGAGTTTATGTGTGTATATACATTAGCGCTTAGTTGTTAGTGATATAAAAATGTTTTATATTGTGTTGATTGATCTGTTGATTGACTTATGGATTCTGGTCAATACGAGTGATTAACGTAATTGATAGAGGTCTCTAAACACTTGAACAGAGTAATTCGACATGGTATTTTTTTGAAATTGGATAAATGAAATAATTTTACCTTGATTATATTTTATATATAAAGGAATAACTTTTTAGAAATTATTATAGTATATATGGTGTGTTTGGTGTTAGTGAATGATAATATTTGATTATTATCATTTGTTATTTGTTTTTTGTGTTCTAATAAAAGTTATTTTTTTATAATGTAAACAAAGATAAACAATTAAGAAATGGTTTTATATAACCATAGTGAAATTATATATAATGGAAGTGTATAAATTTGATTTGTAAATAAAAAGGATTAAAAGCTGAGAATTTGAGAATTTAAGTCCCGTTGATTTTGAAAATTGTTTTTTCAAAGTTTTGAAGAAATAATAATGATATTATTTAGAAATTATTTTGTCTAGAGATATATTTTTTAAAAGGATTTGAAAGAAATAGAAGCACTGAAATCGCTTTAGTCGCTGGGAAATAATTCTGCTGATGACTGCAGCATCATCGGCGTTCATTTTTGAGTTTCTATGTGATGGATTGCTACCATTGGGGTTTTGTTTTGGTAAAATTAGTTTTGATTTTAAATTAAAAAGTATTATTTGAAATACAAAGAAATTATTTATAGTATCGTTTCAAAATAATTTGAAATAAGAACAATGTGTTTAAATTCTGAAAATTTTCATTTAAGTGTTTTATGAAAATATGAGAAAATAAGTTTTATAAATTATAAATTTTGAGAATTAGTAATATAAAACTAATTTTCAGTTTGTTGAATATAAATGTTATGAAAAGTAAATTTGAAATTGAATTATGAAATTTAACTTAAGTTAAATTAAATAAAATGATTTTTGAAAAGAAATTTGACTCAAGTAAAGGTAAAAGAAGTGAATTAATGAAATGAGTTAAAATGAAATTGAATTTGATCTGAAATGAATTAAACGAAATGAATTAGTAAATTGAATATGAACTTAAGTGTTGAAGTGAAAGTAAACATTAGCGGTGTTGTATAAAATGTTTATAATAAAGTTAAGTAAAATTAGAAGGAATGGTTCTTAAGTGATGTAACGACCCCACCGCTATGCCCAGTTTAGCAAAGAATATTACGAATAATGTCGTTTGCTAATCCGAAGAATATGGCTAGAGAAGGGCGATCGAATGTGAATATATCTTTATACTAACACTGACACGTCTTATTTACCATTTTGAGGATCTGAACATAAAATTTAACGTGTGCAGTATTAATACGGAGTAATAAACACACCAATTAAAAATATTCAGAACATATATAATATAGATAAATCAAAACCAAAGTCACAGATCATAATAGAATAATATACATGAGATACATAGTAATGTGAGTTTATAAAATATCAGTACTAGACGCACATAAATATATACATCATATCCAAAATGTTGTATCAGGTACAAAGTCACTACTAAATGATATATATGAAAAAATCCTAACTGTCAATATATATAAGTATGAAGTGAACTAAATCGGTTAAAATAGTCTACTTCAATGCTAGTCCAAAATCCAAAAGTCAACTAGTTCCTGTACTAGTAGAGTCTCGGCCTGACTCGAGTATTAAAGAAATAAACGGGTCAGACTATATCTAATAAAAAGGTGAGATGGTGATCATAAACATACGACTTACAATAACTAAGTCATAATAAAACATGCTAGAACAAATGATCAGAATAAGGTATATCCATTAAAATCACTATTTCATAAATCCATTTATGACTTAACCATAAAAATAAGTCATCTCCAAATATGCCTAAAATGAAATAAACATAAAAAACATATCAATCCAAAATCACCATTCACAAATCCATTTCAAGTCTCAAATAGACTATTATAAAAAATATGGTGATAATGATTCAAAATTCTTCAGAACCAAAAGATACTAAAATATCTATTTCAAAATCTTTGAAGAAATAATCATTAATAATGAAATAATAATGGTAGTCAACTATCGGTATGATATAGTGTGACACGGAGTCTAACTAAAATAAATAAACCTCGCCACATAGCGCAATAGTCTAACGAAAACAAATAGGCTATCAGGTAGAAACCCCGACTCCTAACGATAAGAAATAGGTAGTCGCGTTTATGAGAAAACTATGTGAATTTACATAACGAATATAAATAGGTAAACATTGTCCAACTATGAAATAAACTGATAGGGCTACAATATAACATTTTTTAAACAACAAAAAGGACAGTTATGTTATACCAGAACAGACCTAACCCCAAGAAATAGGTTTGCCTATCCAAATCCAAAAATGAATCGACTTTCAGGTCGATGAAAAATAAATCATCGTCTCTCGAGGAACTATCGGCCTCAAATAAAATCCGAACACCCCAAGGTAATATAACTCTAAAGTGTTAATTACTGTCACTCTAGTAATCACAAGAATTTAACTAACTGTCCTATACCAGATAGTAAATTCAAGTAATTACTAAAAGCTAATAATTTTCACTCAAACTCTATTTAACAAATTATAATAATAAGCGAAAGAATTGTACAAAGTGTCCCATACTACCCGACAATTCAATCATTTATTAAAATTCTTTGTTTCATAGAAAAGCACGAATTTCAATAGAAACACAAGTGAAAGCATTAATTGTTCGAAATCAATGTTTCCAAAAGTCATCAAAGAAATACCAAAATGGTATATAATTAACCAAAGGCTAAACACAATTTAAGCCAGTAAGGGTTTATAGTTTGAAAGCAAATAATAAGAATTTACCATATAGGAATTAGTTTCTAAATTAATATATATATATATATATACACACACACTTACTTTCAAACTTCTCATTTTATAATCCATAAACTCATTTTAAAATCCATAAACTCATTTTAAAATCCATAAACTCATTTTAAAGAAGAGTTGCTTATTTACAAAAGCTTTTGAACTCTTTTAAAATAATTTAAACCTCTTTTATAATTAAATCAGTTGAAACTGTAATTATTACTTTCGTAACAACTTTTATAAAATAATACTATATTTTATCTTTTACTTTGAAAACATTTCCAAAATTCTAATATACTTATAACAATAAATTTTAAAAGGTTTTATAAATAAATATTTCTCATCTTAATATAAAACTTTGAATATAAATTTTGAATTAAGAAATAAGTTAAGAATATAATATAATTTAACTATATTTTATAAACTAAATTCCAATAAGGATTAAAAATAGATAAAATCTCAATTTTGAAGTTCTTTTAAAACATTTAAACAATTCAAACAATAAATCCATCAAAAATGCAACTTTTAGAGCCAACATCGCTCTATAAAATATCATTTCATATTATAAGATTTCTTAGAGATCCGAGTTGCTTTCCAACAACTCCGATCGTACGACGATATACAAGTATCAACATATTATGAAATTTTAAATTTACAAATAAGTAAAGTTACATTTGTAAATTTACACTATCAAACCATTCAAGGAATCAACATCCGAAACCAATCAAGTTTATCAAAGCTATACGTAAAACATAAAACAATTCATCGCATACATTTTATACTTTAACTAATTCAATAATTAAAAATCAACAATTATCATCCAAACAATCTACTAAACTATGGTATGCAAATGGTATTTCGTTCAATTCAATCATAACACCGAAGTATGATCACACAAATAACCATCTCAAGGCATGCAACAAAATTCTTAAAGGTAGATATAGAATCATGAGTTAAGAATGACTCACCGATTTGAAGAACAGAAGAGCATAACATAGCTCGAGAAATCATCGCCACTTACATAGCAGCCACTATCGTAGAAATTTGTCGCTACTAGTCTATGTTTTTGTAATGACCCAAGATTTTAGGAATTTATTCTGAAAAATATAAATGAATTCAAAATAATTTTTGAATAAATTTTGAAAGGGGTTTGATATAGCTTGACAGTGTATCAGTATGTGTGTACATGTGTGCACAGGAAATGCACATGAACTAAAGCTAAAAATCCCTGAACTCTAAGAATAAATACATATTGATATGTATGGGAATATATATATATGTAGATTAAATCCTTAAAAGCTGTATGCATAAGTAATATATATATATATATATATATATATATATATATGAATGCTACTGAGTATTTTTGAGGGTACATGTACATGTGTGTGTCAGTACAAAATAATGTGTAAATATATACAGATGAGTATACTAATTAATTTAGTAAGCTTTATATACATATATATATATATAGATATGTTAATAAGGTACTAGAGTTCAATTCAGCAAAATAAAATATACCAACATATTTTAAATATAGGCAGAAATAAAAAGAATGAAGATATAAAAAGGAGTAATCCTCTTATAAATAAATGAAGGAAGTACATACCATTTACATGAAAGCTAAAAATAGAAAAAAATAAGATAAAACAGAGAAATACTTGGTATAGGCAGAATTAGGAAGAGTATTTGATAAATAATAAAATCAAGTCACACTTTTAGCATGATAGTAGACAAAGGAAAAAAGTATTTTCTGGAAAAGCAAAAAAATCTGAAATTAACCAAAAAGATATAACCACTTTTCTCTTCACAAACTCAAGCCGGGGAGGGTGAGATTTTGGGTTTGAAAACTAAATACAAATGGCATAATTTCTGATGGGCAAAAATGTCTTTAGCTAGTGCCTTAAACCCTAAGAAAAACCCTGCATAAATAGGCAGTGAGAGGAGAAACCTTCTTCTTCCCGGATAACTCTTGAGAAAAATATATAGATATTATATAAATATAATACAAGTGAAGAAAAAGATTTGAAGGCAGAGGCTTACCAGTCAACTAGGAAGTGAAAGAGAGCTAGGTGAGAAAACTCACTCAAAATCTAAGGCAATAAGTCCTAATGTAGGCAGCCAGTTATAAGTAATTTTCTTAAAAGTGTATTTTCATATGAGAATGCTTATCTGTGATTTTAAAACTGAAAATGTTTTGATTCTCTTTGGTTGTTCTACTTGTTTTATTATAAGAAAGTTTTATGTGTTGTTAGTATACATATATGTTTTATGAACCCAGATCTCTGATATGTAGATGTTTAGGAACATAAACAAATACCCAGGAAAATAAATGTTGAATATAGGCAAGTAGTATTGGTTTTGGCTTAACTCAGAGAAATGAAAACATATTGAGCTGCAATATACTCATGTATAAGTGCTGAGGCTTGAGACAAAAAGGAATTAGGGGTGCAATAGGGTTTCCTATGTGCTGATGCTCCTAATTTAATAAAAATGCATAAAGATTTATATACATAGCAAACAAATTTTGTGGTTCAGTGAAACTTGGTCAATCTAAGTTTAACTCAAGCACAAATACTTGCAAAAGAAAAAAAAACTCTCTTAAAAGCCATAAGCCACTGTTAGTTGCCTTTACTTCTTTAAAGTACCAGAAAATATGTATGCAGATGTAGAATCCCATTTAAATAGATAACAATGTCTGTTTGCCTAATTATCTCTGCTTGGTTATGATTAATATGAGATGCCATGATATGGATGTTTTAGTTAGGGAAATGGATCACTGATTGGTTTATTCCTGAAATATCAAAAGAGTTATTATTAACTTAAAACCTGATTAGGAAATGGGGGTCAAGAACACTACAGGAATGACTTGTTTTCTTGAGTAACACAAGTTGACACATGGCTTGTTTAAGTCCTGAGATCTTTGTGTAATGGAGTGAATTAGTCCATTACAGTGTGTCCATTGATTCAATTAATTGCAGATGAGACCAAGATAGATAAACATATATCAAGATAAGAGAATTTGATATAAAGAGGAACTAGAGTTTTCCTGAAATGAAATCTGGATTGTGAATAAATGATTTAATTCATTTTGGGTGATTTCCTTGTTGTATGGATGTTTACTTGATTCATGATTAAATTATATGAAAGTATGAAGGTACCATGTTTTTCTTGAGGTTCCTGGAAGGACAGATTAAAGTGTGCACCTTCACACTGACACAGAACATGCACACATGAATTACCTGTTTTCTAAAGGCTGAGTTATATACAACTATCCATGTTTAACTTTAACTTGACTTTTAAATTGTTTTAGTGGATTTTCTCATACCAGACATGTGTCTGACCCTAGTGTGCTATTGGCATATGGGGTGTCCCATTTAATATGGGGCAGCTTCAAATGCATTTTCAGGGATTGCAGCAACTAAGTAGGAGTAGAAGCAAGGCTTTGAGAAGAAGATTATAGCATGCTAAATTTAGTTAGATAAGAGCCTAAATGTTGAAATCTGCATGTATTGATAATTTAAATTGCTACTTGTATCAAGTATTGAATATTGGATGGATATTTTGTTAAGTATTTTGTTAAGAGATTGACTTGTATCTGGAATCTATAAATCTAGTTAAATATCTGATATGTTAAAGAAGTTAATCAAAATCTTTTAAGTAGATTTAGCAAGAACACTATGTTAAAATTGAATGATTACATTTTATAAATGTATTAGTCAATCTTGAGTCTTTAGAAGGGATTTAAGTTTTGGGAAATCTGGATAGTTGATTCTCAGAAAAATTAAATGGTTTTATGACATATGTATACAAAAGATAATAAGCATAGGGAGAATGTCTTTATATGACTGCAATGTTTCCAAAATTCAACTTGTTTTATACAAATGTTTCATGCCTTATTTTTAAATAAAGAAAGAATCTGTAATATGGGAGTTGAAAGCCAGATCCAAAATAGTTGCAGTTATATACACACATAAACATGTTTTGTACAGATAGTAACACACCTTTTCCTTTGTATTTTTAATAGGAATCCGAATTCCATTTCACTCAGGTTTTTAATCAAATGCATTTTAAGACCAGATGGGTTACACCAGAACAAAGAGTCTGGTTGAACCATGTGATTGATACCCATGGTTACAGGAAACCCACTCAAGTTTGCACTTCATTTAATTTAAAGCATACTGACATCAAAGAATCAAGATGATGAATGTGTTAGATCACTTTAAACTATTCCATGGAAAAAAAAGAGAGCCTGTATTCCAGACAGATTTTATAAGAAAAATCAAACATGGATTATGATAAACACTTCTATCATTTTTCAGAACCCAAGTACCAAACCATTAATTTATAGACAATCATATCACAATTATCTGGTTTCTAGAATTTATACTCCCTAGAGAATTTAGCAAAGAACCAGGAGTTTAAATATATATATATAGGTATTCATGCATGAATGGAATTTTTATTGCATATAACACTGAACTATGTGTGGATTGATTAAATTCAATCAATCCAATATCCTCTTGTTTTCCAGAACTCTGATTCAAACAAGAGAGGCATATACATCCTCACATGTATGTGCATATCTTTGTGAATGTACTGATATATTTATATTGGTTAATTATTTTGATCCTGGATATATTTTGTTTATTGGAAAAAGAAAATGACCCTGGGAAATATATTTGTTAATGAATGATATATCTATATATCATCTCTGTAAAAAAAAAATCCTTATGAAATTAGGGTAGAAATAGGAGGGTCATTTCAGTTTGCACCTCCTCCGTCCAGCAACTCCACGACCAATCTCCATGATCACCACCACTCATTGACCATCGCACATCATTGCCAAACTCCTCCCTGAATCACCACGCCCGCACCCCTCTAATCAGCAACAGCCGCCTCGCCATGAGCTCCAGCTCCGTCTAAAGATTCACGTGCGCGTTCTTCACCTTTGGCCACGATACCCCCTCCTCTCATCGATGTCAGCCACACGCCCCTCCTCCTTGCGCGCGCCAACCTCGTCACTTCCGGTCGCCATATCGTAGGCCGTGTATTTTCTATTTTTTTCCCGATCTCATTTTTGAAATTTAGGGTTCCCTTTTGAAGTTACAAGTATCGGCTAGAGCATAGGAAAAGAGAAAGCGGGTTTGTGTTTTCTAAGGATATGGGTATGGATGTATACCTTTTGGGCCTTATTTGTTAAATGATACACACACGCACACCCTTTGCATTTAAATTTAAATATAAATCCTTGTTATTTATTCACAAATATATTTCAATCCGATTGAAATTTATTTACACTTCATTTTATAAGATATAATTCGATGACTGCATATCCAATTCAATATTTGTTCACTATATTTAATTATTCATTGAATTGATATAAATAATCTATTCATCTTCAACGATTTATTGATTTGATTGAATATCAAAAAAACTTCTTTTCATTTATTTCAGTTATACAAAATTATTTACACTTCAAAATATTTTATATTTAACAATAACACTTTATCTAGTTTAATATATTTTTTGAAAATAATTTATTAATTAATTCAAATTGTTAAAAAAAAGTCTACTATTAAATAGGTTCCAATTAAGTAAAAAGTGAAATTTCAAAATAATAGTTATCAAAAATCGAATACATAAATTTTTATTTTAAATAAATTTGTATAATATGATTTCAAAAATAGGGTTGTTACAGACCTTCCCCCTTATGAAAATTGCGTCCTCGCAATTTCTTATTGGGAGACATCACATAAAACTACAATCAAATTAAAACTCGTTCAGTTTTCTAATTGATTAATATTGAAATCAAAATTTTCGTAAGTTATAACCTAAATAGGCCCATTTATTAATTTCCGTTTATTCGCATATGAAGATTTATTGAAAATTTTCTAAGTGTTAAAATTTTTGGAAAATTTCGGCAAAGTCTTCTTTGTACGGAGAGCTATTTACAATTTCACAAATATTATATATACGATATGCATCGACCACACTGTCAAAACATAATATATATCAATATTTCCAACAATTATGTATTTAATCCGAAAGCGTACCTTTATTTAGCATTTTAAAATGAGTTATCATACTTTTGATATGACCATAAGCGAGCTATCGTCACCATTTAGTCCAATTGTGCTTCTTGAGTACCTGTTCTCAACTTAAGTTTAAATATTAGTCGTTTAGAAGAAGTATAAAAATATGCAACCATTTATTATAAAAACAATATGATCTTTATATTTAACCCACCTTTAACATCTTTATTTTCTCTTCTTTGTACATAGAAAATCTAATTTTTTAATTAAATGACATAAATAACATATTGATATGGTAAAAATAGATTATTAGGCTGAAATGATTGTATTCGATACATTTTCACAATTATAGTTACTGTTGTTGTTGTATTGAGTATAGGTTAAGATATTCAACCTATGGTGCCTGTGTTGGATTTCTACATAAGCTTTAAAGTTTTGCTTAACCAATTTTCAAATATTCTCTTTATTCCAAACTCAATAAGACACTATTCTTTGCAGTAATCATCTACATAATACAAAAGGTTCAACTAATATTTTCATCATTGATAAAAATATCTGTAGGAAGCTTAGATTTCACTATTATAAAGTAAAATATCATGGTTCAAGCCTGAATAGTCGAACGTCTTCAATGGTGTTCTTTTACATTATATGTTATTAAAAATAATATATTTTAAATTAATAAGCTAATGAAGCAACAGAGAAATAGATTGTCCATGTGTAAGTAGTTTATCCAAACAAAGGAAGAAGTGTGAACTGCAATATTATTCTAACCATTTTCTGAAAAATATATATTAAAAATAATCAAGTTATTATTTATGGACAATAAGGATGAGATGTACAATGGTTTCCTTGATTAAAAAGAAACAATTTGATGTACTCAAATAACTTAAGCTTGCATATAAACCATCGACAATTCTGATAAAAAGCTTCCCTAAGAACAGATCAAACGGTATAACATATTATTATTTTTATATCTCTACACATCACCTTTATATACTTGGACAAAATTGGTTTATATTCACTTGGTTTATATTCGCTGTTAAATTATTAACCAAAAAAATTGAGACACATGGAGCACAACATGAAAATTTACTACTAAGTAAGAGTATTAATTAAGGAAATGAACTGTTAAATTATAGCTTTCCATTGTGTCTAGAATAGTTTCTCTTATTGATTAATTAATATTCTTTTCCTCTAAGTTCACTCTAAGCATGCTCCCAATTCCCCACATGTTCTCTTTAACCATAGAAGTAGGAACTAAATTATGAAGTTTTGTGTTCCTAATCCAACAAAATAAAATAACATAAAATTAAGTTTTGTGAGATCGGCTTCTTGAATGATGGGAACCATGTCTCATTAATGTTCAGATATAGGTCAATATATTTAAAAATATGAAAATTTAACATAGGAGAACGATATTGTTTTACTTATGGAAATAAGCAACTCTATGACCTCTTTGATAAATTATATAAATTAGTATGCATGGTTTAAATTACAAGGTTTGGATTTTTTTCTAGTGATTAAATCTATAGGTTTAGTGTAAATTCAAAAGATGCTTCTGTTAGAGTTTCTAGTTAAATCAAACTTGTGTTACTTAATAATGCACTACAAACATGCAAAAAACACCCAAAGAGGATACTGATAATTATTATAGAGAACCAATCTTTGCATCACTTGCAGATCCAGAGGACAAAATTTAAATAAGAGGGAAAAACATATTTCATTAAATATTTTTCATTATATAAAGGTATATATCTGTAATCATACATGTCCTTATTTAAAATAACATATACATGGGGCTATATATGTCTGAAATACATACGTTCTTGGAACCAACACGATCATGTACACCATATGTACATTCGAAAGATGGTGATACACACATTTGGAATATGTTATAAAATCAGAGTAGTTAAAATCATATTCACACTTAAAAATATATATTTTCTTTTAGAAACTTCTATATACAAACATTATTTGTATAATCATTACTATATATGTATCTTTAAAATTCAAATTTCAGACTATAAGCATTCAAAAAGATGAGGGGTTCTAGAATTATTCATATTTAACCTTTCTCCATATATTTGAAAACTCATTTGTAAACAGAGTATCCATATACCCAAAACCATATATCTGCACACCCAATTTTCATGTATTTAAAAATCTAACAGGCATTGAAACCTTATTTACATTTTATAAAATCATTTACGCTTATCCCTTCCAAATGTTTGAAATCGTGCATATGAAAATCATATATATTCACACAAAACTCGAACACTTAAAAAGCAGAGTTTTTTGTGTGTATAGAATATAATACTCTTTGAAAACTCCCATACAAACCTTGAAGCATGTTCATACAAATGTTTATTTAAAACTGGTGTGCTTTGAAAACCTGGAATTCATGAAATTCAAAAATCTATACATTATAAATCCCTTTACAATCGAATTCTTTTGATACCAAACTTATTTTCCAAAATCACTTTTCTTCGAAATTGATGAGTTCAAAATTTCTTATTTTTTTAAAAAATCGATGAATAAGCCGTGAATTTTCTAGATGCTATACTTTTGAAATCAGCTTTGTATATCATTTTCAAAGCTCAAAGTGGAAAGTGTTTTTTTCATGCCTAGTATTACTTTCAAGATATCGTTTTCTTTTTCAAAACATGTTTTTATATTTTCAAGCTATTGTGTTGGGGTGTCTCGTTCTAATGATTAGAAATCCCTATCAATAATGCGGGCCAAACGCATCAACTAGAATTTTTAAAATACTCAACAGACAAATTAACACAAAATATACCATTAAAATTCTTTTCAACCACTTTAGAAAATAACATTCATACTTACTCAAAATCATTTTCTTTCTTACATAAAATTATTAACTTATGATGTTACATATTTATACACATTCATTATCAACCATTTACATTCATTCATTATCAACCATTTACATACAAAACAATATATCACATCATATTCAATTATTCACAACTGTAAGCACCCATTCAAATATTATTACATGTTATTTTATTTATTAAATATATTTTTCAATTCCCAATTTAATTATATATATATATATATAATTTATCATTTTATGTATCATAACTATTAATTGCTTAAACATTTTTATTATTCCTAGTGATTCTATTTTGAAGAAACCGCTGGCTTTTATTAATAATTGGGTTCATCCAAATTCAAATGGGTTAATAAATTCTTTGAATTGTAACTTTTTATTTAATTCCACATTTTAAACTAAGTTTAAACAAAAACAAACATTAATGCAAATAACATACATTTTAATCAAATAATCAACAATCGCCTTAGCGGAAAGCTATTTTCCAGCTTCCGCTGCGCACTCTTATCACTAACAAATCAGGATATAACAATTTGATCCTAAGCCATTTAAGGTCTCATTTATGCTATCAAATAATTTCACTCTTTACAAAAGTGAGTTCAAATTTTAAAATTATTTTCATAGCAAAAATTTGTATAAAAATTCAAAAATTCTACAAATACATCCCGATAATTATTCCCAATAATCATTTATATTTATATCCTAAATAAGAATATAAATTCTAATTCTACCTTGCACACCCAAGGGACAAGACTCTAGGTCATCTAGGTTTAGATCTCGACTCTGTGTCAATTATATTCTATAATGTTCTGAATACAGCTCTGATACCAAGCTGTAACGACCTCACCGCTATGCCCAGTTTAGCAAAGAACATTACGAATAATGTCGTCTGCTAATCCGGAGAATATGACTAGTAAAGGGCGATTGAATGTGAATATATCTTTATACTAACACTGACACGTCTTATATACCTTTTTGAGGATCTGAACTGAAAATTTAACATGTGCAGTATTAATATGAAGTAATAAACACACCGATTAAAAATATTTAGAATAGTATATAATATAGATAAATCAGAACAGAGTCATATATCATTACAGAATAATATACATAAGATACATGATAGAATGTGAGTTTATAAAATATCAGTACTAGACCTACATAAATATATACAACGTATCCAAAATGGTGTATCAGGTAAAAATTCACTACTAAATAATATATATGACAAACTCCTAACTATCAATATATACAAGTATGAAGTAAACTAAACCGGTCAAAATAGTCTACTTCAATGCTAGTCCAAAATCCAAAAGTCAACTAGTCCCTGTACCTGTAGAGTCTCAGCCTGACCCGAGTATTATAGAAATAAACGGGTCAGACTATATTTAATAAAAAGGTGAGATAGTGATATCATAAACATACGACTTACAATAACTAAGTCATAATAAAAACATGCTAGAATAAATGATCAGAATAAGGTATATCCATTAAAATCACTATTTCATAAATCCATTTAGGACTTAACCATTAAAATAAGTCATCTCCAAATATGCCTAAAACGAAATAAACATAAAAAACTTATCAATCCAAAATCACCATTTCTCAAATCCATTTCAAGTCTCAAATAGACTATGATAAAAAATATGGTCATAAAGATTCAAAATTCTTCAGAACCAAAAGATACTAAAATATTTATTTCAAAATCTCTGAAGAAATAATTACTACTAATGAAATAATAATGGTAGTCAACTATTAGTATGATACAGTGCAACATGGGGTCTAACTAAAATAAATAAACCCCGCCACATAGCGTAATAGTCCAACAAAAAGAAATAGGCTATCAGGTAAAAACCCCGACTCCTAATAATAAGAAATAGGTAGTCGTATTTATGACAAAACTATGCGAATTTACCTAACGAATATAAATAGGTAAACATTGCCCAACTGTGAAATAAACTGATAGGACTGCAATATAGCATCTGTCTAAACAACAAAATGGACAGCTATATTGAACCAGAACAGACCCAAACCCAAGAAATAGGTCGGCCTACCCAAATCCAAAAATGAATCAACTCTTAGGTCGATGAAAAATAAATCATCATCTCTCGGGGATCTATCGGTCTCAACTATAATTCGAACACCCCAAGATAATACAACTCTAAAGTGTTAATTACTGTCACTCTAATAATCACAAGAATTTAACTAACTATCCCATACCAGATAGTAAATTCAAGTAATTAATAAAAGCTAGTAATTTTCACTCCAACCCTATTTAACAAAATATAATAATAAGCGAAAGAATTGTACAAAGTGTCTTATACCACCCGACAATTCAATCGTTTATTAAAATTCTTTGTTTAATAGAAATGCATGAATTTCAATAGAAACACAAGTGAAAGCATTAATTGTTCGAAATCAATGTTTCCAAAAGTCATCAAAGAAATACCAAAATGGTATATAATTAACCAAAGGCTAAACACAATTAAAGCCAGCAAGGGTTTATAGTTTGAAAGCAAATAATAAGAATTTACCATATAGGAATTAGCTTCTAAATTAATATTTATACTTACTTTCAAACTTCTCATTTTAAAATCCATAAACTCATTTTAAAGAAGAGTTACTTATTTACAAAAGCTTTTGAATAATTTGAACCTCTTTTATAATTAAATCAGTTGAAACTGAAATTATTACTTTCGTAACAACTTTTATAAAATAATACTATATTTTATCTTTTACTTTGAAAACCTTTCCAAAATTCTAATATACTTATAACAATAAATTTTTAAAAGGTTTTATAAATAAATATTTCTCATCTTAAAATAAAACTTTCAATAGAAATTTTAAATTAAGAAATAAGTTAAGAATATAATATAATTTAACTATATTTTATAAACTAAATTCCAATAAGGATTAAAAATAGATAAAATATCATTTTTGAAATTCTTTTAAAAATTTAAACAATTCAAACAATCAATCAATCAAAAATGCAACTTTTAGAGCCAATATCGCTCTAAAAAGTACCATTTCATATTATAAGATTTCTTAGAGATCCTAGTTGCTTTCCGACAACTCCGATCATACGACGATATATAAGTATCGACATATTATGAAATTTTAAATTTACAAATAGGTGAATTTAAATTTGTAAATTTATACTATCAAACCATTCAAGGAATCAACATCTGAAACCAATCAAGTTTATCAAAGCTATACGCAAAACATAAAACAATTCATTGCATACATTTTATACTTTAACTAATTCAATAATTAAAAATCAATAATTATCATCCAAACAATCTACTAAACTATGGTATGCAAACGACATTTCATTTAATTCAATCATAACACCCAAGTACCATTACACAAATAACCATCTCAAGGCATACAATAGAATTCTTAAAGGTAGATATAGAATCGTGAGTTAAGAATGACTCTCCGATTTGAAGAACAGAAGAGCATAAAGTAGAACGAGAAACCATCGCCTCTTACATAGTAGCCATTATCGTAGAAATTTGTCACTGCTAGTCTATGTTCGCACCTCCTCCCACCATCAATTGCATGGCCAATCTCCACGATCGCTAACACTCATCGACCATCGTGCAGCATTGCCAAACTCCTCTATGAATCACCATGCCTGTGCCCGCCTAATCAATAACAGCCGCCTCGCCACGAGGTATTTCAGGTGCTTCTGCTTGACTTCTTATCTGGGACCATCATCTGATTTTTGGCTAACTACTTAGATTAGTAGTTTTTGTTGTTATACATTCGAGATAGAAACTCCTTATGGTATACTTATTCTTTTGTCAAGCACTTGTAACTATTCTTTTGTGATGTTGTCGATCTAGTATGACCACCACTTTGATGTACACTTCTATGTGATATATTCATATCTGTTTCCGCCTTAGTGATATGAATATCTGTGACTGATTTGTGTTATGCTTATTTCCATATTTGTTTCCGAAGTCCATATAGCCACTGTGTGGTAGCTTTGAGTTTGTATTTGATATGTCGGATTTCCGTTATATTATCTGACATATCGGTACTCGCACCAAGCAATTACACCGATGGTCACTCCTCAACAGCCTTATTCTTCGTTCTAGTCGATGGCATTACTCTGTAGTGTCCTTGGCTAGTGTGAGCATAGAGATGGGGCGTCATAGTAACACTCCGTAATTTGGCGTTAGTTATTTAATTAGTTAGTTAGTTAATAAATTAGGCTTTGAAAATTGTATTTGTGCAAATGATTGAATTGACCATGAAACTTGCACCATTGCGTTCATGGCGAAATTCTAAGCAACTTTCATATTTGGAGTTTTGCGATCGGAGTTCAAACGAAGAAGTTACAGATGAAAAACGAATTCGAATGAAAATAATTAAATAAGAAATAATTAACATTTTTAGATTAATTACCTAAACCCACAAGGCAACCCATTATTAGGGACGGTCGACCCCTAACGGTCGACCGATCACCCCAAGGCAATCGATTGGTGACGACCCTGGGGCTCCAGTAAACCTAGGCCGTAACGACCGGGATTTAATATATTTCGATCGAACGGTTCTGGTTGATTTAAGTTCCTATAAATTCAGGCCTAACCCTCCTTTCTTTTCTCATATTTTTATGGAGGCAGTAGCGTAGCTCTGCCATTTCTTCTTCTCAACTTTCTTTCTAAATTATAAAGATACGATGTTTATATCTATATTTATACAAATCGAAGAAGAGTAGAAATCTAATAAAAAGGGAAGAGAAGAGAAGAGAATCGACCATATGCATACTTAAGGTAATTCATATATTTGTATCTATTTTCTCTCCCAATCCCAAATCTCTCCTCAGATCTATAATTCTAATGTATGTATATACGCTTATATACATATCTCTTGGATTAAAAAGGATTTGGAGCTGAATCAAAGGTTCTACTTCAGATCTGGAGATTTGGATCGCTTTTAAAAGGCGAGTGGTAAATTTTATAGATTGTTGTAATATGAAAATCATCCCTTCGGTGTTTATTTGTTTTTATGCCTAATTGGATAATTGTATATGAGTTGTAGGCACTGAATTGAATATGATCTGAATATAATAAATATCTCCAACGTATTCTTATTTATAAATTGATTTAGCATTTTATAAAACCTGATCTGGAAATCTATCTCAAAAGTATTAATTTAGAATATTAATTTAAATGAAATTTATTCTAGATCTGAAATAGGTTGTATAATAAAGTTATAAATTTGGATTATTACCCTAATCTTGTTAGAATATAAACTTTTCTATATTTGGAATTGCTAGAATTTAGATCCATTTGATATTTGTAAATTAGTTTGATTTCTTTTCCCTTTTAGAAAAATATAACATTTGATCTAATAAGGAATAGATGCAAATAGAAAGAGAAAGAGACGTGTAAAGTATGAATTCATTGTATTTTACACTATCTATTTCAATATTAAAAAGAAATGATTATTCCTTATAGTTTCAAACGATGCAATCTTTTATATTTTAAAAGTAAATCTTCTGTTTTGGACTAAGTTATGGAAATTATAACGGATAATCTTTGTAGATATGATTCCAATAATTTAACATGGAAATGTATATTCTATTAAAGATATAACTAGAACATTTTGATAAAAGTAAAAAACTATACATAATTACTACGCTTATAATAATTAAATAAAAAGCTAACAACGATGCTTGCACATATTATTCGTGTTTCGAATAATTAAGTAATGAGAAAAGAATTTAAAAGTTTGTAACTCCAAAAATTGGTAATAAATATGGGAGTTGCAATAAATGAATATGGTGAATGGATTAATGGGACTGATAAAAATGGAATAGATATAAAAGGTTACTAATTTGATATTAGTAATAATACATAAATGCCTTAGAAAATGTCCATTAGGACTTTATGGACAAATTGACATTTATGAGTGCCTTAATTAAAAAGCAAATTAGTAAGCTAAGTCCAATGTCTACCTAAGCTAATATAAATAAAGACATGGGATGGTTAATTGGACTTAGTGGGATAGTGATGCGAGGTCAGTAGAGGCATTCGATGGAAGACTTCCCTTCAATTTGAGTCTGCCAGCAGCTGGATGTACTTGCTACTGATGTGAGATATCACTAATCCAACAACCCATGATGACATGAGAGATTGGGCTTGTTTTCTTAATTGGAAAGTATTAAATGGTCCAAATTTGGAATTAGGAGCGGTGAGGGATATCTCCATAGAGGTTCTCTTCTGGTTTGTGGTCTTAAGTGGCTGAAGGGTCCGCCTCTCTCCTAAATGGAAGTATTAAGAAACTAGCAAGATTCCAAATAAATAAATAAGGAGTCTCTATAAAGGGTTTACTTCAGTGTTGAGGTCTTAAGTGGCTGAAGGGTCTGCCTTCCTACCGAAAGATGTAACCTAATGCCATATTTATAATTAAAGAGTGAGAGTGGATATCTCAGGAAGGGTTCGCTTCAGGTTTGGGGTCTTAAGTGACTATAAAATCCTCATCTTTCCTATAAAAGAAGTATTAAGTAACCCAATAAGATTTCCATGCAATGACAGCTAGATAGTAATATTGAGGAGTATGCTTCTAGAATTATGTCCTAAATGACAGGGTCTACCAATTTTCCACTAGGAAGTATTACGTGGCTTGGGTACGGTCTTTTACATTGCTAAAGCTAAAATAATAAAAGTACGATTAAGGAGCATGCCTTGGGGATATGTCTTAAATGATGGGGTTTGCTTTAGTTAAGGTCTTAAATGACCAGAGTCTGCCTATTTTCTAATAAAAAGGTATTAAGTGTCTTGGGCACTGTTTATCACATAACTACATTTTATCAACGATAGATGCGGTAATAGTTGGACATTAAATGTCTGAAGCCTTAAATAGTGATTAGAGATCTTGTAGTTAGGACCCACTAACCATTGACAACATTGTTAGGAAACCACCTTGGGAATAGGCCTTAAATGATGGGGTTTACCTCAATTAAGGTCGTAAATGATAGAGTCTGCCTATTTCTTTTTAAAAAAGTATTATAGAAGCCCGCTTCATATTTAGAAGTACTAAGTGGCTAATGAGTTTGGAAGTATTGGATAGTTAATATGGCTTCATTAATATTTTGTACCTAGAAGGGATAAGTATGTAATCACGTATGCAATGCAAGGTTAGATTAGAATTGCTAACTTTGATGGACTTAACAATTAAATGGAAACCTTTCAGTATAAGTTTATGTTATGAATAGTTTATATTTTTCTAGTCACCAGAACGTTGTTCTAACCCCCTTCTCATTACAACCCACAGAATGGATTAAGAGGAATAGGTAATTGGAGCTGGATGTGCTTTGTTGTTGTAGAGTCTTCTTCTCTCATGCTTGATGTTGATGTGACAATCTGCTACTCGAGGAATACCATTAATTCCAAGGTAGTAGTCATAGTCAGTATTTTTATCATATTGTTGTTTCCGCTGTGAGTTTAGATTTCTATCAACCTCTGATAATGCTCATGCTCATTTTTAGGTACCAAATCCAACGATTTATGCTTTGATGGACTTGGGTTTCGATTTTTGTTGAAATTTGGGCCCATCAGGGTGCAGGTTGTTACATTTGGTATCAGAGCACTAGGTTAGTAGATCAAAGGGATTATGATAAATTGAGAGAACATACTATTACTTTCCTATCTAGTACTATTATATTTTTACGTTAGATTATAAGAGTTTCGACTATAGAAGTAGTTGTATTTCCACTTCAAAGGAATGTGAAAAGCAACTACGAGTTGGAAATATCTTAGAGTTAAGATTTTCATGTCGACTTTGAAATACCCCACGGAGTGCTAGCGATGCATAAAACACTGTTGATGAAGAGCATTAGTACGACATATGGTTGAATCTCGGAGACTGGACGTGTTCGACTTGATGGTTAAGATTCTAGCTACCTTGTGATTTTGGATTTTGAGTCTAGTCGGAGACACGCAATTATTCCAAATGGATGGGGAATTAGATTCTGTATTTCGCAATTGTCTGAAAGCAAGTTTTGCTAGTGTGCATTCATTAATCACCTCTTTGATGGCAAATCAGATTTTTATTTGAATAATTAATGTTAATTCCTTAGTCTATAACCTATGAGAAAATTTTTATAAAGTATATTTTGGAAATGCCTTAGATTTTTGAAAAATGGTTTTTCAAATGATTTCTTTTCCCAAGATCTTATTTTGAAATTTTATTTTAGGAAATTTTTGAAATTTTAATTTTCAAAGAGACACATATACCATTAAGTTGGTCGTGTTAAGAGATTTTTAGTTTATAAAAGATTATTTCTTTAAATCCTTAAATATTTATATGTATGAATCAGTAAAGGCTTGATATTGATTTTTGGCAAGAAAACAGTTTTCCAATTTGGGAAATTTGATCTTTAAAAAGGTTTTTGGAAACCCTAAAATAGTTATATATATATATAAGTTTAACTTTTGAGGGAAGTTTTAGTATGAAATAGTTTCTATTATTTAGAAACAAGTATAAAGGAGCATATACTTAGCTCAGTGATTTTTTGATTTATAAAATCAAGGGTTTTTATATTTTCTCTCTTTTAAGGTATGACAAAATAGGAATGACGTTCAATTTTATTTGGGGCATGTAGTTTGAAGTGTTGTTAAACCCTCCAGTTGTTGGAAGAAATATTTCAATGCGAAGTAGGCATGAAATAGCAACTGAAATATTTTTGAGTTTTTGGAAGTGTTGTTGGTCGCGACAATTTTGCTTAGGCTATCGAAATCTTGCTAAGGAAGGGTCTACACGGTAAGGTGGATACTGTTATATGGAAGGTAGAATTTTTCTGGATTTGTAAAGTTGAAGATGGTGTGCAGAACCATCATAAGAATAGTAATTAATTTAACCGGCCCTATTGGATCTAGGTTCAGGCCACACCCAAAACTGGGCTAGTGGTCGACCAAGCAGTTAACCGTAGCGGTCGACTTCTAGGTGGAGTCGGGCCAAACCCGAACCTTGAATACGACTATAAGTCGCATCCAAACCTTCAGCCGCCGCACCCCCTTACCCTCTTCCTCTGCTTCAATTTTTTGCCGAACCCAATTCCACTTTCCTCCTTCCTCTGCTTATCCAAGGCCTCTCTCCTCCATTCCTCCACCAACTGACACCAAAATTGTTGCACGTCAGAACTTGCCCTACCACTACTCCTAATCTAAACCCTTTTCTTCCTCTTTCCAACCGCCTCTCAGTGCATTACACCGCCATATACTGGCGGGTCTTCCTCTCGTCATCCCGGCCTCACTCCGTAAGAAGCACTTGGCTTGACCGAAGCAAGCGGAAGATCGCCACATATCATGGAATGGTGGAATTTGATTTCCGTCATGGGCGACTGGTCAAATTCAGAGATTTCGCTGCTCTCGGACTTGAAGAGGTTTTCGTCACGGTATGACTTGCACCATTTCTCCGCTTTGAGACTTATGAGCAGAAATATTACCCACACTATGTCCATCTTTTCGATGCACAGATGGCGTAGAATTTCGATGATGGCAACATCTGCATTGAGTCCAAGGTAAAGGAGCTCAGATTGAGATGTCAGATGATGATCTTGCTGGAATATTGGAGATATTTGCAGTAAGTGCCGATTTGGACAACATTGAGATGACTGACCCTGAGATTCTTCAGCGGATATTTTTTGGAAATGCTGGTGATTGGCGAAGCAGCAGCGCCAGGGGCGTGAAATTAGGTGCATAGCCGCCATGCTACGACCATTCCGCGATCGTGGCAATGGCTCGAGCTCTAACCGCGGAGCGAGACCTTCTCACAATTCTTTGGCCGTGTTTTATTTAGGATTGTTGTATCTTTTTATTTCCAACATTTGTTCTTTTCTTTTGGGTTGTTGGGTTGTAAAATTGTTAGTTGTCTCTTATAAAAGGCACACATGATATTATGAGTTTCTATTCATTTTCCGTGTTATTGTTTTTGGATATGTGAACCGCTCATATATGTATGCATAATAGAGAAACAATATAAATATGGGAATCTCATAAAGACACTTAACTAATAGTAAATGCAATATAAGAACGGAAATTTAGGATAGTTGGAAATTTTAGAAAAGGACATGACTAAGTTGTTTCAATATCACGGGTCATTGCTTATGTTTCTTAAAAGCTAAAATTCTTGTATAATAGACGTGTTGACATTTTTAAATAAAATGTCAAATTCTTGGGTAGAGATTAGTTGTAGAATTATGGAATCTGGTTTATGTGTTTGGAGTATAACCAATTTTCGAATACGCTGAAAGTGTGGCTCGATTTATCAAAATTTTTGAGAAGGAAAATATTTTGGAAAATTTCCCCTTGATTTGAAAAATTCCCTTTAAAAAAAAGAGTAAGAAAAAGTTTTGCGTTATTTTTGACTCTTAAATTACTTTTAGAGTTTTTGATTAAAATTTTATCTCAAGGGAAAATGTGCGTCTAAATATTTTGGGATTTTATTTTTCAAATGACGTACAAATTTGAAATGTGAGAAAGATTTTTTGTGAAAACTTTGATTTTGAAGGCCACATGTTAGGCATAAGGAAGACAAATAGAGTTATAATTTATGATTTAGCTGTGCATTAGGGTCGGCTATGCGGTTAATGTAAGCGATAACAAGAGAAAAACTGTTTTAGCCTTGGAATTTCTATTTCCATACCTTGTCGATGATGCGTGCAAGTCTATTTTTAGACTTAGTTCCGTTTTAGAGCTTGATAATGAGCCTCCTTATGCATTTTGTATGCGGAAAATTTGGAGCAAATCCGAAGCAGCAAAGAATTTCCACTGTACTATGGGAATAGGGTTAGATTATTGGATGACAGGAAGTGAATGCAAAATTTGTTGCTTCATACTTCTCTTTGTAGGAGTATAGGGGTTTTGGTTGAAAAGATTTTTCAAAAAGCCGCATACATGTAGAACTACCAGTATATACGTAGTTTGTTTGAATCATATTTTTCAAAAATGTTTTTCAAAAAAATGAATTCATGTAGGAAAATCCAATTTAGAATCATTCTGAATACATATTTTCTATATGGTGATACTTTAATACACTATGCACTTACGCACGTTTGGTTGCAAAATTGGTTGTAAACTCATTGGTTGTGTAGTTTAGGATACTTAGGAGCCAAAACCTTGACTTATTCATTAGTGAAACTTCAGGGATGAAATTCTTTTTAAGGGTGAAGAATGTAACACCTCGTAATTTAGTGCTAGTTATTTAACTAGTTTGTTAATTAATTAATTAGGCTCCGAAAATGAAATTTATGCAAACGATGGAATTTGACCATGAAACTTGTACCATTGCGTTCGTGGCGAAAATCTGAGCAACTTCAATTTTTTGGGTTTTGCGATCGGAGTTCAAACGAAGAAGTTACGGACGAAAAACGAATTTGAAACGAAAATAATTAAATAAGAAATAATTAACGTTTCTATATTAATTACTAAGGCCCACATGCCGACCCATCATTGGGGACGATCGACCCCTAGTGGTCGACCGGTGGCAACCTGGCGGCACTAGTAAACCTAGGTCGAAAAGGCCCGGATTTAATAGATTTCGATCGAATGGTTCTAATTGGTTTTAGTGCTTATAAATTCAGGCCTAACCCTCCCTTCTCCTTTCATATGTTTATGGAGGCAGTAGCGAAGCTCTGCCATTTCAACTTCTCCACTTTCTTTCTAAATTATAAAGATAAAATATTTGTATCTATATTCATACAAATCGAAGATGAGTAGAAATCTAATAAAAAGGAGAAGAAAACCAACCATATGCGTATTTGAGGTAATTTATTTATTTGTATCTATTTTCTCTCCCAATCGCAAATCTCTCCTCAGATCTATAATTCTAGTGTATGCATATACCCTTTTATACATATCTCTTGGATTAAAAAGGATTTGGTGATGAATCAAAGGTTCTACTTCAGATCTAGAGATTTGGATCACTTTTAAAAGGTGAGTGGGAATTTTTATTAATTGTTATAATATGAAAATTATCCCGTTGGTATTTATTTGATATTTATGCCTAATTGGATAATTGTATATGAGTTGTGGGCAAGAATTGAATACAATCTGAATATAATAAATATTGCCTATATATTCTTGTTTATAAATTGATTTAGCATTGTATACAACCTAATCTGGAAATCAGTCACAAAAGTATGAATTTAGAATATTAATTTAAATGAAATTTATTCAAGATCTGAAATAGGTTGTATAATAATGTAATAAATTTGGATTATTACCCTAATCCTGTTAGAATATAAACTTTTTTATATTTGGAATTGCTGGAATTTAGATCCCTTTGATGTTTGTAAATTAGTTTGATTTCTTTCCCGTTTAGAAAGATATAGCGTTTGATCTAACAAGGAATAAGTGCAAATAGAAAGAGATGTGTAAAGTATGAATTCGTTATATTTTACACTATTTATTTCAGTAATAAAAAGAAATAATTATTGCTTGTAATTTCAAACAATGCAATCTTTTATATTTTAAAGATAAATCTTCTTTTTTGGACTAATTTATAGAAATTATAACGGATAATCTTTTTAGATATGATTCCAATAATTTAACATGAAAAAGTATATTCTGGTAAAGATATAACTAGAACATATTTGACTAAAGTAAATAATTGTACGTAACTATTGCGCTTATAATAATTAAATAAAAAGCTAAGAACGACGCTTGCCCGTAATATTCGCATTTAGGATAATTAACTAATGAGAAAAGAATTTAAAAGGTTGTAACTCTAATAAATGGTAATAAATATGGGAGTTGCAATAAATGAATAGGGTAAATGGATTAATGAGACTGATAAAAATGGAATAGATATAAAAGGTTACTAATTTGAAATTAGTAATCATAAATAAATGTCTTAAGAAACGTCCGTTAGGATTTTATGGACAAATTGACATTTATGTGCATTAAACGGGGATTTATGGGTATAAAAATATTTAAGGTAAATCTTATTGCCTTAAATAAAAAGGGAATTAGTAAGGTAAGTCCTATGTCTACCTAAGCTAATATAAATAAAGATTTAGCATGGTTAATTGGACTTAGTGAGTTAGTGATGCGAGGTCAATAGATTCACTCGATGGAAGACTTCCCTTCACTTTGAGGATATCATCAGTCGGGTGTACTTGCTACTGATATGAGATATCACTAATCCAACGACCTGTGATGACGTGAGAGATTGGGGTTGCTTTCTTAATTGGAAAGTATTAAATTGTCCAAATTTGGAATTAGGAGCGGTGAGGGATATGTCCATAAGGGTTCGCTTCTGGTTTGAGGTCTTAGGTGGATGAAGGGTCCACCACTTTCCTAAATGGAAGTATTAAGTAACCCAGTGAGATTCCAAATAAATAAATAAGGATGTCTCTAAAAGGGTTTTTTTAGTGTTAAGGTCTTAAGTGGCTGAAGGGTCCACCTCCCTATCGAAAGAAGTAACCTAATGAGATGTAAAGAGTGAGAGTGGATATCTCGGGAAGGGTTCGCTTCAGATTTGGGGTCTTAAGTGATTATAAAGTCCTCCTCATTCCTATAAAAAGTATTAAGTGACCCAATGATATTTCCAAGCAATGACAACTAGATAGTACCATTGAGGAACACGCTTCTGGAATTAGGTCTTAATGACGGGGTCTACCTATTTTCTACTAGGAAGTATTAAGTAGCTTGTGTATAGTCTCTTAGATTGTTAAACCCAAAATAATAATAGTATCATTTAGGAGCACGCCTTAGGGATGGGTCTTAAATGATGGGGTCTGCCTTAGTTAAGGTCTTAAATGACCAGAGTCTGCCTATTTTCTAATAAAAAGGTATTAAGTGGCTTCGGTATTGTTTATTACATGACTATGATTTTATCGGCAATAGATGTGGTAATAGTTGGACATTAAATGTATGAAGCCTTAAATAGTGGTTAGAGGTCTTGTAGCTAGGACCCACTGACCATTGAAAACATTGTTAGGAAACCACCTTGGGAATAAGTTTAAATGATGGGTTCTACCTCAATTAAGGTCGTAAATGATAGATTCTACCTATTCCTCTTTTAAAAAGTTTATAGAAGCATGTTTCATATTTATAAGTACTAAGTGACTAATGGGTTTGAAGTATTGGGTGGTTGATATGGCTTCATTAATATTTCGTACCTTGGGAAGGGATATGTATGTAATCGTGTGTGTAATGCAAGGTTAAATTAGAATTGCTAACTTTGATGGACATAACAATTAAATAGAAACCTATCAGTATAAGTTTATGTTATGGACTATTTATATTTTTTCAGTCACTAGAACGTTGTTCTAACCCCCCTGTTCATTACAACAAATAGGATGGATTTAAAGGGACATGTCATTGGAGCTGGATGTGCTTTGTTGTTGGAGAGTATTCTTTCTCTCATGCTCGATGCTGATGTGACAATCTTCTACCTGAGGAATACCATTAATTCCAAGGTAGTAGTCATATCAGTATTCTTATAATATTATTTTTTATGCTGTGTGTTTAGATTTCTATCAATCTATGATAATGCTCCTGCTTATTTGCAGGTATCAAATCTCTGTGCTTTGATGGACTTGGGTTTCGATTTTTGTCAAAATTTAGGCCCATTAAGGTGCCGGTTGTTACAAAATCCGTATCAAGATGAATCCCTCTAACCAATGCCATCAACACAGCATCATCCTTGGGATCTATAACCTCAGTCACGGTTGTGTGGAGCCGATTTAAGAAATCCTTTAGTGATACTCCATCAGCTTGGAAGAGCTTTGATAATGACATCACATATTTTGGACGTGTAGTATGTAAATAGAATTGTTCTATAAACTTCTTCGACAACTCAGCTACATACGATATGTACCTCTGTAGAAGTCGAGTGAACTACATTGTATCTACTCCTTCTAGGAAAATTGGGAAACAACGACATTTCATGGCATCAGAAGCTCAGCTGAATCCATATGCCATTTATATCTCATCAAATGCTGCCTAGGATCTGTAGTTCCTCCGTACAACGGCATAGTTGTCATTTCAAACCTTCAAGGATATCTCTCACGTAAGATATTCTCAGTAAATGGATTTCGACTAGGAGAGGTACCCCACTCATCATTAGTATATGAACCGGTTTTTACCCACCAGTCTCTTGACCATGTCCTCCAAGTAATCCGAGTTCATAGGTTTGACTGAGCAGCGGTGATCGGGCTCCTCCATGAGTGTTTGGCCTGGCGAACGCTCTCGATTCGGCTCTCGATACCTAGGTTCTCCAACCTCTGGGAGATCCATTTGTCCAGCAATCCCCCTATTTGATTCCATTGAGTTATATTATTAGCAGCAGCACGATTTTCCAAATTTTGGTCATCAACAACGCGTCTAGAAGTCAAATCCACACCGCCTTTCATATGACGAGCTCTAGGCCCACCATCACTTGGGTCGATACTAACCCGTTCTCTTGGTTCGGTACCGATCCTCAAACCTGAGCTATGGGTTTGCCTTCATCCTTGATGTGAGGTTCAATAGCATTTTGAGTTCTCTTCTGCTTCTTGTTCCTCCCTCTCTGCTCGGATGATGAGGAACTTTCGGACTCTGAGCTGGAATCCCCTGCTCCTCCTATGGCTATTCTGAGCTAGTTCATTTAGCAGTCTCAAGCTCTGCTGCATCATTTAATTCATCTCATTCCAACTAGCTTGGAATCTATCTTCCATCTGCTTCATCATCCTATCCATCTCCATTCTAGTCACGATTTCAGCAGGAATCTGGAACTAAGTATGTCCTGGTTGTTGTGCAACTTCATCCACATGTTGAACATTTTGATTCTTAGCATGAGTAGTAGCTTTGGAAGTTACGGTATGCTCTCTTCTTGGGGCTATGGTAGATTACTCCTTGTAGATTATTGAAAATCTTAATAGTAGAAAATAAGGTAGGAAAATTGGACCTATCCCTTAGAATTAATAAATCCAATAATAGATGATGCATCCAAGTAGCATGAGAATCTCTTTCTCAATGAAAGCACCAAAATGTTTGAACCAAAAATGGCACAAATACCCAATAGATTGAGTAGAGAATAAAAAGTGAAGAAATATATGGAAAATGAGCAAGAAAAGAACACACAACGTTATGTAGTGGTTCGGCAATCAAGGCTTCCATCCGCTTAATGATTTTATTACTTATATTCTAACATGGAGGCAGAAGTTCTTACAGATCAGTACAACTCCGACTATGGGTCGATACAACTCCGACGGTGATTACAAGAAAATTAGAGTAAGGAGTACAAGAACTAAAAGATCCTGAAAACGAGCCCTACCCTTCTATTTATAGAGGTAGGAGCCTAAAATATCGCCTAGAAGAACCCCACCCCATTTTCCACGCCTTAAACCGATTCATCAAAAAAGTAGGACACCACCTCATCAATTTATATGGGTCGGTATGACTCCAAGGGCATGGGTTGGTACGACTCCGTAAGGTTGCCAATCTGGTCATCTTGAACTCCCTGCTTTAGCTCATCTTGTAGTTAGCTTCGTGATTCTATAGTTGTTTGCACCAATGTTATTTTGTTTCGGAGTCCAAATGATGGAGTTCTAGAGGAACAAAGTTGTTGATTCAAGAGTTTGTGGAGATCAATAGAGAATTGCATTGAATTAACAAAACAACACTTGGAATAGGCCTCTAGCATCAAGTAGGTTGTGTAGGCAGAAGATGGGACCCATCGGTAAAGATTTCCTGGATTGGTACCGACCCATGATGTTGGGTCAGTACAGATCCAACACTTCTGCATTTTAAGATCTTGGATTTTTGGAGTGGACACATACTTGCCTCTATCTTCATTGACTTGGAGTCCATCGTGAGAAATGAGTATTTGCTTAGGGCTCGTCCAATAGATTTTCTGAGATTTTTGTGCTCTGAGTTTTCCATCGTTTGCTTGGAGTCAGACGTGGAAATTTTGTGTGTCCGACCCAAGTTTGCTGCTTGGAGTCAGACTTGAGATTTTTGTGTATCCGACCCAAGCTTTCGTGGGTCGGTACCGATCCAACCACTTGGGTCGGTACCGAACCAACTTTGGGCCGCTCTTGGGGTTTCTACATAGATTGCTTTGGGTCGAGCTCGGAGTTTTTCCAAAACTATCCTACTTCAAGTCAGACCAGAGTTTGATATTTCTATTTTCATGCCTTTTTATAATATTCTCAAAGTTCTTAGGTCATTTCTCCATCTTCACTCGTCTGATTCGATCATTTAAGTCCATCCAAAGACTACCGCAAATTCGGTCGTAATACTTGCTCCTCAAAGTATGCCTTATGAATTCTCGGCTATACTTGGTTTCTGGACTCTATGGCCATCTTTTCATGCTGCCTGCCTTGATAACTCCAAGTTCAACCTCTCCGTTCTATCCATATATTGCCTGGTCAAAAGGGCGAATAACATAAATCATAAAAATACGAAATAAATTTTCTATGTATAAAATATCATTCAAAAATTTACAAAAAAATTAAATTTCAAAATTTTGTATCGAAATTATTTTATATTATTATTTTAAACTAAAATTCTATAAAATTAATTAAAATATTATTTAAAATTTAATATAAAAAAATTATTTTCGAATCTTGCACAAGAACTAGTATACATATTTCATTAAAAAATATATTTTTGTATTTATAAGTATTAATTTAATATTGTAATATATCATTTTGGTAAATATGTAATTAATTTAATACACACACACACACACATATTGTTTACATATGTATGTATTATTCTTGGTTTTTTTTAAATTTATTATGTATTTTTTATACATAATCGATTTAAATATATTCACATGATTATATATGTAATGCTAATATTTCATAATTATATTTATAAACATTTCTATTTATATTTTTATCTAGATTTATATTATATATATATATATCAATTAAATTATATATATATATATATATTTAAAGTATTTTATGTATGTAAACAAAAGTATATACATACATACATTTGGACAAAATATTTGCATATTAGATTAGTTAACATATCCGTTGAGATGTAAATCCCAACATCTATACACGAACATGTTATACTTTGCACAGCTTGATATGTTACACATGCACATGCGCGCGCACACACACACTCACCCGCACACACATATGTGTGTGTATGATACACACATATGTGTGTGTATGATACACACATATGTGTGTGTATGATACACACATATATATTTCATAACATAAATTAACCTATATCATTTTATAAATCTTCTTATATAAAAAGCAAATACTTTGATCACAGGTCAAAGTGAAGCCTTTTTAACAGTTTAAAAAATAACTCTATTTTTTAAGCTAATTTGATAAATTCAGCTTGGATTTTATTGCCATTCTACTTAACACGTCAGAGCAATTTCCCATTTTCCACGATCATTTAGTTCTCCTCATTTTTCACAATCCATATTCTTCCACTGTCCCTCCTATGCCGATTGTTAACCCCCTTTTAGCAACGACTTACGAGTTAAAAAGCCTAAAACCTAAGGGGACTTTTTGGCAATTCATTTCTCCAAGCGCCGTTACGCTGTCGAAGCCTCCTCTCATTCAGCAATCAAAGATCCTCAAGCATTCGAGACACTACAACAATCTTCGAGAAGAGCTCCTAACATCCTATACGGATTCGTCGAGTTTCATCATCAAAGATTGAGCTAGTAGTCAAGAGTGCTTTCATAATCAAGTTGTATTGTATTTTGAAGGATATTGTATCGAATTGTAACCGAATCAGCAATAAAAGACTATAAAGTGGACGTAGGCTCAATTACGGGCCGAACCACTATAAATCTGTTGTTCATTTACTGTTTTTCTGCTATTTTCAGCTTATATTCTGTTCCCGTACCAACGGGTGGTGCTTTCACAATTCTATTACGCACACCGGGTGTTAGCGTTCACTTTTTACCGTTAACATTTTGGTGCTTTCACTGAGAACCCAACTCAGGCGATCATCCACCGTTGCTTCGCAAAGATTCATAAAAAGAACCTCTCTTAAAAAACCAGATCCGAAATAATGGCTCCTGGAAGAAGAGGTAGACCTATCAGATCCGGAAATGCTCACGAAGGAACTTCCGCTTCCCCAATAACAGACCAAGCAACTCCAACCGTTGGAGTCACCAGGGCTGAATTGGATGACGCAGTTTCTGGATTATACCAACAAATTGAAGCTCAAAACGCTTTGATGATGGATAGATTAACTGCTCTGCTCGGGGCAAATCGTCAACCAGAAAACCATCAAACTACTCTTCCTGAAATGCCACCTTTCCAAGCTGATGGTTCTATGCCGCAACCAACTTGTCATGAGCATATGCCCGGGCAAAATTCCGAGGGAAGAACTAATGCTTGCCCGGAGGTGTCTTTGAACAATAAAGAGTACCTGTCTGAAATGGTTGGCCGCATCATGAAAGAGAGCATGCAAAGGGAAGAGGATGAGGCTGACTGGGGATTTGCGCCAAGTAGAACTCCGTTTACTGAAAGGATCCTAAGAACGGAGTTTCCAAGGAAATTTGCATTTCCTACTATCCAAGCCTATAGGGGAACCAGTGACCCTAATCATTTCCTCTACAAGTACGATTGGCATATGACTGGTGCAAGAGCATCAGACGAGATCAAGTGTCGGTACTTTCCAGTATACCTGGAAGGTGTGGCTTTACTTTGGTTCACAAAGCTTCCAGTTCGATCTGTGGATAAATTCTCCGACTTAACGCAAAAGTTTAAAGAACAGTTCAGATTGTATGCTTCAAAAGCTAAGGATATAATGTCACTGTCTAACCTTGAACAAGCGCCCGGAGAATCAATCAAATCTTTCTTGAGCCGTTTCAATATAGCTTTAGCCGAAGTAGAAAATGCGGAACCACGCATGATCCTGACTTATTTGATGCAAGCTATTGATAAATCGAGTAAATTTGGAGTATGGCTAAAGATGAAGGAACCGAACTCACTTGATAAATTTTATAAAAAGGCCGATGAGTTCATTCGCCTTGAAAGCCTTTCTGCAACATCGAAAGTGGTTACTGCCCAGACTGATAATGACAATGTCCCACCTAAGAAAAGAGAATCTGAAAGTCAGAAAAGGGAGAATGAAGGAGGAAAAAGCCGGGGAAATGAAAAGAAACCTCGCCGCTTTAATCCTTCGGACTTTACTCCTTTAACTGATACACCAAGAAATATCTTTTTTGCGACAAAGGACGTTGTCAGGTATTCTAAGCCACCTGAGATGACGAGAGGGGCAAAGCGTAATGGAAAATTCTGCCAATTTCACAATCAACCTGGCCATGACACTGACCAATGTCGCCAATTAAAGAAGGTGATTGAAGAATTGCTAGAGCAGGGTAAACTCCAACAATACGTTAAAAGAAACGGAGTCGATCCAACCTCATCCACTCGGGATCAACAACACCCTACCCATCAATCCGATTCCCACAACAACACTGCAGTGCAAGATTCAGAAAAGTTTGTCATTAATGCTATCACAGGGGGACCATACCCAGCAAGCAGAAGTTGGGATGACTACTGATTACCCACAAAACTGTGACTGGGGCATCTCTCACTTTCTCTGACATAAAAATCCAAAAGCTATGAATCAAGCACAAATGGAAATCCAGCTTGGAGATTCTAAAACAACAATAACTAGCATTCATTTTTACTTAACATCATTGCTTGAATTTGTAAAGATAATGATGGATGTGTAACTTCTGCATTGTAAACCGCTGAGAAATCAGCGTGACTCAATAATGAAAAACTATGCATTGTGTTTTCTATTATAAAATGCCTGTTATATTTCGATGTGTAAATACTCTAAATGTATTGCTAAAATATCGATCTAATACTGCAGGTCATTAAAGCAAAGCTCACCCATCGCAAAGCTAAGCGAGCCTTACAAATCATTTATTAAAGCAAATTTCAAGCAACAAAAATTTCAAACTCAAATCCCATACAAGAGGAACTTCACATAAAAAGTTGACGGCTCCACAATGTCAAGCCCTCGTTAACTGGTTGCGATCGTTGATATAAAGAGGCATCCAACCAAATAACTTGCGTTTACTCTGTGGAGTCATTCAACAGTGAAGTCTACTTCTTCGGATAAAGCGATTTACTTGCAAAAGAAAGGAACACGCGCTTGGAAACGATGATAAAGGATCGCAGATTGGCGGATGATGATACAACATGAGCGAACAAACATGGAAGCAGCCAAAGGGAGGTATGCCTCTCAACAGGAAAGCAGGTAGATCCACTAAAGGGATACCTTCCCAAGCAGAAGGAATAAGACCCTCGCTAACTGATTGTGATGCATCCGATCAGGCAGCTTGTGTCCATCTCATGGATCTACTTGCCCCTAAGACGCAACCTTCCTGGCACACCAACCAACTGATGCTCCTTCCCAAGGGTCAACAAAGCCCTCTAACGAGGCACGCCAATAAATGGAGAGCTTTCCTCAATCAAAAAGATCGGTGGGACTACCAAAGGGGCACCTTGTTAATTGATTGCAATCGTTTGTACAAACAAACATCCAATCAAACAACTTACGCCTGTCCCGTGGACCCCTCCGACCATGAGAAAGTAACTTCCAGGCAATCACAAGCCCTCTTCGGAGGCACAAGCCCTCTTCGGAGGCACAAGCCATCTTCGGAGGCAAAAGCCCTTTTCGGAGGCACATTTCACCCTTGTAGAAGTGCAAAATGCTTCTCTTCGGAGACCCACTTCACCAGTGATGAAATACTAAAAAGCCCTTTTCGGAGGCACATTTCACCCGTGTAGAAGTGCAAAATGCTTCTCTTCGGAGACCCACTTCACCAGAGATGAAATGCCAAAACTGCTTCTCTTCGGAGACCAAAATTGCTTCTCTTCGGAGACCAAAATTGCTTCTCCTCGGAGACCAAAATCGCTTCTCTTCGGAGACCAAAAGACCTCTTCAGAGGCGTACTTCACCTTGCTTGAAGTACAAAAAATAAACCCTTTACTGGGGCACAAAAATCAAAACCTTCTTCAGAAGCTCATTTCACTGTGCAGGAAAATTCACTTTCAAACAAATAAAAGTGATCATTCCCAGAAGTCGAAGTGTTCTTCAGGAAGAAAAAGAAAATAAAAATTTCTCCAAAGACAAGATATACTCTATTAAAAGCAGAATAATTCTTCCCTGAAAAAGTGGAAAGTTATTCTCTAAAATAAGAGTATCGGTCTTGTGAAAGCAAGAAATATTACAATATACTTGTGGTATGGGGGCAGCATTATACAATTCAGTTACAGTAATAAAAGTAATATACAAGCGACATACCACAAGTTCATTGCAATATCACGTAATAAAGATGTGGAGTAAATGCGTTCTTGAAACACAGACAAAAAGTTTGTACAAGTGAAAAGAATCGTTTACTCTACACTTCAAATGAAAAACAGATGTATTCCTACATACACAAGGATTTGTACAAGAAAAATATCTATTTATTTCAACACTATGAGAAATTTTTTACATTGTACAGGTTACAAAAAGAAGCGGAGACCGGTATCCGCACATTCCCCGGTCAATACAAAAAGCAGAAAATGCAAAATCAAACTCATTTCCCCTTCTTCCCACCCTTGGAGCTTTTACCCGGCCTGGTAATTAGCTTCGTAGGCCGTATCAGAGAAGAAGGAGAAAGAGACTCAGCCGGATCAATCTCTGCCTCATCCCCAGCAGCAGAAGAACTCTTCTTTCCTTTCTTCAAAACCACACGTTTCCCCTTCTTCTTGGAAGAAGACTCGCTCCCCGGAGCAAGAAATGTAGAAAGCTTTGTGTCGTAGTCAAAAGACCGCTCCAGGGTCTTCTCGCTATCTTCCAGACCTTCTGCCTTCTGTTCTTCGGCAGCAAGTGGTTCGTCTAAACCTTGAAGGGCTGCTATTGGTTCTTCCTGTGAACCTGGCTGAGAAGCTGGAAGAGATATAACTTGAGAAGGAGGAGGAACGACAGCTGAAGAAGGAAGAATTGGTGCAGTTTCCGGCACGACTGCTGCATAATAAAAGAAATCAAAATCAGTATTCTCCGAGAAAAAAGAAGACCGTGAATCGTCAAAGTTACCTGGAGAGGCCGGTTTAGCGAGATCAATCTCAAATTCCCGAGCTTGGAAGTCCTTCATTGCCTCTTCCTCTGTAGGGGTGGTTACAGTTTCTTTGTCAACCTTGGCGGGAGGCGTGGAATGAGAACTAGAGCCAGTAATATCCGTGTAAGTTAAAGCCGAAGTATAAGCAGGAGCAATAGGAGGTGTTTCTTTCTCAGGAAGCTTCTCTCCCGTCGCCTCGGCCCGCACTCGGATAAGCTGCTCTTTTCCTTTGGCAAGGGCAGCGCGATCGCTCTCACTTAAGTAGGTAGCTTGAAGATCTGTTTCAGAATATCCGGCACCACCAAATAAGTCAATGATTGCCTCCCATACTTCCGCTAAGGTGACTTCATATTCTGGTCCCAAAAATGAAAGGCTCCCACGCCCCAGGACACAATGCATATAAAAGTCGAACATAGTCGCGTCAACGGTGGCTATGGTCGCCTTATGGGATTCTTCGGCTGCGGCTTTACCAGAGAGAACTTCATCACGTTCTCTTTCAGCCTTCAGTAACTGGGATTGTAGCCTAGCAATTTCTAAGTCTCGAGAGCTGAGTTTCTCCTGAAGTTGAGCAGCGTCATCACGATATTTTCTAGTAACATGCTGTTCTGCTTCAAGTTTGACTTCAGTATCTCGCTGAGCAGCATGGGCGTCTCGAACTTGTTTTTGAAGCATTTCTTCTTTCTGAGAATAAGAAGTGGAGGAAGTAGCAAGCTCATTTTTAAGTTTTTCAACTTCAGCTTCGAGCTTCCCATAACCATCGCTAATGCTTTTCATCTCCGCGTCATGCTGCTTACGCCATTTGTCCCATTCTGTTTTATCATTCTCCATGGTCATCATTGCCTCAAGGTTCATATGGTTGACCCTTTGAAGTTCATCAACCAGCTTCTGCCATCCAGACATTCTTTCGATGTCAAGCTTCACAGCATCGACATTTTTCAGCATCGCCTGCTTATCAATGGGGATCAAATCCAAATCAAAACGCACTCCTTTCAGACACCAATTCGGAAATCGGCTCTGGAGTGTGGGAGGACCATCTCCAGCTTGGTACTGTGGCCTATTAATGATGGTCTGGATGTCAGACTCCTTAAGGGCAGGAGAACCGGAAGATGTATTAGGAGGAACAGAAGCGGTAGTCTTTTCCGAGATGTTAGATGTGTCTTTCTCACCAAGTCTGGTCCGTTTACTGGAATCATCAGAAGTGTGACTCTTCCCCTTATCGTCGTAAGATTTCCTTTTATAAGGATCGTCGCTTCTGCGGGAAGAGTCACGTCGCTCGTCCCTACTCCCATAGTATTCCTCATCTTCTCTCCGACGACGCTCTTCATGAGCTCGCCTCTCATGAGCCTTTCTGGTAGCCCTCTCCTCATCAGTTTCCTTCACAGCACCAATATAACTCCTAAAGTCATAAGCCTCACGGCTTCCGTAACGCTGGAATTTGTTGTAGTAAGAGCCGCTTCGCCCCATCAGAGAACCTGAAATTGAAGAAAAAGACCAGTTTTAGAAATCCTCAAGTTGAAGGAGCTAAGTGCATATAAGTGCCAAAATTCTAAGTGTGTGTGTGATGTGCAAACTACGCGCATCAGACTACAAACCACTTTTGGGTGTAGAAATGGCAATAAGTTGTGTGGAAGGCGTTGTGGTTTGTTGCAAAGAAGAAGTTGCTTCAACAACAGGAGGGACCACTTTAGAAACATCATCTTTAAAAAGCTCCTGAGAGGTTATCATGATGTCGCTCAAACTGTCAAAAGTATCATCGCCATGGTGCATGGGAGAATTCTCTTTTTCAACTTCCACCTCAGCCGTCTTTTAAAGAGTGTGAAGATTTTCCTCCTCTTCAACAACCGGGGCAAGTGCTAACTTACTGGACGGTCCAGCAATGTCGGTAGAAGTAGAACACTTTACCAATGAAGTCTCAGCGGTAAGATCTTGCGGTAAAAGTTCTTTAGCAGGAACAGGGGCATCTGACTCCTCAGTAGGAGAATCAGGGACTTCATGTGGCTGAGTGGAACGGGAAGGATGTAAGAGCCCAAATTCGTGGAGGAACTCATCTCTCAATAGAAATTGAACACTCCTCTCCTCGACCGGCACGGTCATAAGCCTCTCGAAAGTATTTTTGTGACGAGTTTCCCTAGAGGGGGGAGGGAGCGCTGAAACAGTAGAGAAAGAAGTTAACATTTGACAATTTGGACTTCAAAGAATTTTAGAAAAACGCAGGGAAAAGATAGATAGTCTTACTTCCCACTCTCCAAATGGCGTAAAATCCCGGGGGACAGCGGACAAAGAAAAACTGGCTTAGAAACCCAGGAACGCTTTCAGGAAGACCAATAATCAGTTTACGGTTCCTGGCACTCCTTACAACTGTGATAGAGGGATGGTCTTTGTTCTTTGTAAATGAGCATAGAAAGCAAATTTCTCCAAAACTGGGAAAACGGTCCAGCATTCTCCTAAAAAGCACACACAGTCCCAACAGGATGGCGTAGCCATTAGGATGAAGTTGAAAAGGGGAGATAGATAATCGAAGGAGAAGTTCTCGGAGACAGTCATTAAACGGGGGAATCGCTCCACTCAAGCACATTTGGCGGTTCACTGCGATAAAGCCGTGGGGCGGCCTGTCAGTAGTGTCATTTACTCCAGGAAGCAAAGCGTCAGATTCAGCGATGCCAAACTGGGTGCATAGTTGACGGAAGACTTTATGACTCAGAGTGGTAGGAGTCCTTTCCGGGGGGTCATTCAACGGAGTAGCGATTGGAAAAGCTTCTCCAGTTGGTTCCAAGTCTTCTTGATGAGATGCCATTCTACACAATCAGCTGAATGTTCAAAAGTGAAGGTGCACGTTTCCTAAAAGTGTGAAGTGCTGTGCAAAACTAATGAAAACAAAAAAAACAAGTATAACTGGAATTAAACTAACTGACAATCAGTCGATTACGAGATTTCAGAACTTGTTGATACTCAAGTGTAGTGTTAATGCAGACAAATCAGTTTTAATTTACCATTACGATTTTGCTTTAATACTTCACTTGAGTTGGTTATTGTGTAGCATTTCACTCATACAGTTCATTTAATTTAATTTTCTCTTTATCAGCTAATCTGTCATTCGATGTGGGCAATCGGTGGCAGTATATTCGTCCCAGTTTTTCGTAAATGTTATAACAGGCAGTTAGAATTATTGACAATCTACAAAAGAATGCAACAAAGTTCAAAAAACTCAAGTCTCAACATTCGAGGTAGTGGAAGATTTGTTCAAGTTGTAACTCGTTCACGACTCAGCATGGGCTAGAATTTCCTAAGTTCTAGCTCGTTCACGGTTTAAAAGGAGTTTGAAGCCAAGGCTTCGCGAGTGTTCAAAGCATGTTCTCTTAAGTCAGGTCATTCAGGTCCAAGAATTCGAAGTCATAGAGTTCAAGTTATTAAGTCGTACGGATGGGTTCGCGAGTTACGAGTTAAGGGGCAAGCTATGAGTTAAGTCAAGTTGTCAGTCCTTAAGTCGCACTGCAAGGAAAAGGTTCAAGTCTGAATGCAAAAATGCAATGTCCTAGGTCGTTACCGACCTACGACCTACGACCTACTTAAAGTCGTCAAAAATTAAGTCGCGATTTCTGTTCAAAGGTGTTAAGACATTCATTCTCCCCAGTACATCAATTCGCCGAACTCCTAACCCATTAGCCTCTCCTTCAACCAAAACTCTCGTCCCCTCAACGCGTTCAATCATACCGAAATCACCATACACCCAATGTAATGATATTCCATCACCAATCACAAATCGGTCAAACTGAATCGCCATAATCCATCGCCTTGTTCACACAAGATTGTCCAAGGCTAAGACAAATCATCTTGAATCCACCAATAATCGATTGCGGAGAAGTACGGCATGAGAAAAGGGGGGTAGATGGCGAAAATGGGATTCATAATTCAATTATAGTCGGGGATTGAATAATCGAGTTCACTTACGCAATATAACGATGGGGATAACTGGCGATCGAGTATTTGAATTCGTCTTAAGAAGAGCTCGAATGCTTGCGAAAGGCAGAATATGACGAAATGAAACAGGTGAAGGAGAAGAGAGAACGACCTAAGCTATTTATGCTCTGGGACAGTGAAAGGTGAATCGACACATCTGACTTACGACTTATACTAAGTCGTTCGCGACCTACAACTCATCTTAAGTCGGTCACGATCTAGCGCACTCATCAAGAAGCGAGCTAAGGAAAATCGAAGCACACGACTTACGACTTAAGACGTATGCTTCGAGGGGAAAATGTTAACCCCCTTTTAGCAACGACTTACGAGTTAAAAAGCCTAAAACCTAAGGGGACTTTTTGGCAATTCATTTCTCCAAGCGCCGTTACGCTGTCGAAGCCTCCTCTCATTCAGCAATCAAAGATCCTCAAGCATTCGAGACACTACAACAATCTTCGAGAAGAGCTCCTAACATCCTACATGGATTCGTCGAGTTTCATCATCAAAGATTGAGCTAGTAGTCAAGAGTGCTTTCATAATCAAGTTGTATTGTATTTTGAAGGATATTGTATCGAATTGTAACTGAATCAGCAATAAAAGACTATAAAGTGGACGTAGGCTCAATTACGGGCCGAACCACTATAAATCTGTTGTTCATTTACTGTTTTTCTGCTATTTTCAGCTTATATTCTGTTCCCGTACCAACGGGTGGTGCTTTCACAATTCTATTACGCACACCGGGTGTTAGCGTTCACTTTTTACCGTTAACACCGATTACTCCTTGCTATTTCTCTTCTCATTCCCCATCCACATTCCCAACAATTATTCATGTTTCCTCTTCTTCTCCTTATTAGGCTTTAAACCTACAAACATTAAACTTGAATTAAATTGAGTTAATCAAACTGAATTAAAGCGGAAGATTGATTTGAGACAAACACAAAAGGGAGAAGGTGATTTAGGGTTTTTCTACCAATCGAGTTTATTTTCCTCAGTCTCTTTCTTAATTGATAGCCTGAAACTGCTGCAGCTTGTTGATAGCACATAGAATTAGCTCGATTCATAAGGTTTCGTGCTTGAACTAAGGATCTGGACTAAGTATATAGTAATGTTCTAAAATCTCTTTCTCAAATTTTGATTCGGTGAGCTTTTGTTTCACGTTATGCATGAGAACTAACATTGGTTGTTGATTAATTCACATATTGTTCTTTAGCACCAAACAGTCCAAGCCATGCATGCTAAACTAATCATAATTAGCTCTACTTCTCTTGTTTTGTTTTGAAATTTATTGATAAACTTTTCTATTTCAGTCCTAATGTTTGATTTGCTGTTTGTTGGTATAGTTTGATATTTGAGTTTGATTCTTACCCATTTCCAAACGTAATTACTAACTTCATGTTTGAAGAATAAATGTTCAATTTTTTTTCTCTTCATTACCACATAATTCACATTCGCTAATGGTTAACATGTCCTGATTGATAAGTTTGGATATTCATGGTAGTTGGTTCGAAATTTTTCTAGATAGGCAAAATATCATTTTGGGATTTTCTTTATTCTTCCATACAATTTTATGCTAGATTACTTTTTCTATGTGCATTACAATGTATTCTTATATATAATGTATCGTAAGTTGGTTGCTTTATTTTCTAATTTGTTTTGGTTTCGTGGGGTGTGTATACATATTAATTTTGTAACCAATATATGGAACAGTGAAGAAATTCAAAGTGCAAAGAGCAATATGTGAAGAATTGGAAAAGATGATGCTAGAGATGAAAGTTTTGATTGACAGAAATGGAAAGGTATAACAATTCAAACATGGTTCTACTGCCGTCTCATATGCAGTAATACAACTACATGGTGAAGAAAAATAATCATGAATTTAATATAACTTTTGTTACATCTATCCTTCTTTAGCTACCTGCATTAAGTGGTTGAATCGTTCTAATTAAATGGCATAGTTATCTATTTGTTCCTGTCAGCACGCATAACAAGTACATAGAGTATATCATGTGAATATGAACCTTAAGGGCAGCCGATGCATCAATGTCTAGAACAGAGAGTTGTTGTTGCACGAGATCATACAAGGTGGTGCAATGGGTGATGATGCATTAAGCTAAGGTGCTACTGTTAATGAATATTGAGTTGTAACAGCGAGAGTGTGTAGCATGCCAAAGTTACTTCAATTTTGAACTTTTTAGAAATCCATCAGTATCATTGTAGGTAGAATGAGAGTCTATATCAAGATTGTTGAACTGAAGTGTACGTACTGAATTTGCAACTAATGTTGAAGCAATCCAATAAGGCTAAATATGCTCTAAATATTGAATATGAGCACAAATTGAAGTGTGCCTACTGAAGTGTGCAGTAGAGAGAATGTGATGCTGCAAGTTGCACTGTAAATGTTATAACAAGGCTGTTGAGAGGCTGGCCAGAAAGGGATGACTGAATTAAGCATACTAGAGGTATTCTATGATGTTGGGAGTTGCAAGAGTGTTCGAACTGGAGATACTCGATGAAGTTGCAAGTTACTGACCTGAAAGAGATGAATTATTGAGCTGAAGTGTGCTTGCTGGAGGAATTCAACATTGTAAGTTGTCAAACCAGGTTAAGCGATCGTTTTGTGATATCTGAAGCTTTGGTTAATTTGATTGAATAGAAATTTAAAATCTAACAATTCCCTATGGATCGACCCCTACTCGCAACGTAATAAATTTTTACGCCGTGCGCTTGCGGTTAATTTTAATTTAAATTCGTTTGGCTAATTTTCTAACTCGATAGAATTTGACCGTACGAACAAGTTTTTGGCGCCGTTGCCAGGGAGTTGCTTTGATTTAGTTTTCTATTTTTTGAATTATTTTCGTTTGATTTTTATTGTGTGTGTTTGCATTTGAAAAATAATAATTTGTGTTTATGTGTGATTTTTGTGGCAATTTATTTGTGTGCTTGTTGTTCTAGTTTCCTTTTCCTTTTCCATTTTCATATTTAAAAAAAATACATACACAAGCTCATTTCAACAAACAAAAATATTTTATTGCATTGCATTTAAATTTTCATCCTTTTTATTTTCATTTAAATTTACAAAACAGTTCACTATACATTTACCCTTCTTTGTTTACTGTTCACTGCTACATTCTTCTATAATTTCTTTTGCATACATTAGAAAAACTGTTACATTACAGTTCACTGTTTCAGTGCAAATCTTGTTACTGCTTCAAACATCCTCACTTCATTGCAACCTTCATCACCAAACCTGAACAACTTCCCTCTGTCACCCAACTACTCTTTTTCCTCTGCAGTAGTTCACTCCTTGTCAGTTCAAAACTCCTCATTGCTTCCAGACTTGCAAACCATCAACCCAAACAAAATCATCAACAAATTGCTATTGCCTACTGCCTTCCATTTCAATCCTCTTTGAAACCGTCCTTCTACTATCTATGCACATAACATCATCACCACTGCATACCACTACACTGCACAATCTCCTCAAAATTTCCTCCACACTGCTGCCTTTCTCCAACATTCCGTACCTGACCATCGCCACTTCCATTACTGTCATAACCACCAACCTCTACCACCAAGTCTTCAAAACCACATTCAAAACATCATACCAGAACTGCAGTCACATATCAAAGTGCGACTTACATCCCACTGTTAACACAACCCACCATAACACAAACCACAGCCATTGCTATCCTCCACATCAACTGTCGTAGCCTCAACATCATCCACCGGCTTCACAAACAGCAATTTCAAACTGCCTTGCCAGTCACTGCCTCACGACATCCTTCCAACTGCAACTGACCCACTATCCATCCATATACAAACATATCCCATCCATATTAAAGCACCTTAAACCCACACATATCCTATTCATCAACATCCATATACAAATCACCTTCACCTCGCAGTCTCTATAAGACTCTGGCCGAAAACAACTTCTCCACCACAAACCACTGCCATTCGAACCAGGTCCTTCACCTCAACCAACCTTGCCTCATCACCAAACACTATCACCTCAACAAACTCCCCTCTCATCAACAGCATGTAGAATACAATAGCCTGTGATTTTTGTTTGATGATAATAAACATATATATTCATTTAAATGTATTTTTTATTGTACTATTTCATTTTTCCACATAATTAAATAAATATTTGTTGAATAAAATAAATAACTCAGAATTCATAATTAAATAAATATTTTATTACAAATTCAAATAGTACAAAATTGAGCTCTCACTACATTTACACATTTTCAACTACAATACAAGTCTCACTATACAACACAATTTTCACCTCACTACATATTCACTCTTCACTCGTATTTTGATCTTCAACTTTGTTCCAGCCTGTATCTAGCATCTGAACAATCTGCAAAATAAACATTGACGTAATAAAATTGAAAAAGAAATATTTTGCAGTGTACAATGAAGTGTGTGTTTGAAAATATTATTTGCCTCGGTTATTTGGGTTGTTCTTCATCGTTTCTTTTAATTCATCTTGCACAAACAACTTGTGACATGCACAGTGTATCACTGTACAGGCCACAAGGTCGTGCACACCAATATACACTTGCTTGTTAAAATTGCAAGGATAGGTGAGCACAAGGTTAAACCCAAGCCGAGGCTGGATTCAACATAGGTGCATGCAAACAGAACTCAGTTCAGAAAGTACAAAAGACATGTACAAAGGATCAAGGCAGTTCTCTAATCAATGTACACATGAAGTCTCGACCAAAACAACAAAACATGCTCAGGTCCAAAACATATGACAATTTCCTCAATCACATATACAAAGGACAAAGGAAAGAACAGGCCAGACTTCAAATGCATCGAGAACAGTCCAGTCAAGAATCAACTAGACCAGATCAGTTTAACTCTAATGGCACAAAGTCACAATGCAGACTAATGAACATACCCACGAAAGGCTAAACAAGATATGGTTAAGGATACAAGAGTTCAGACATGTGTATATGCAACAAAGAAACAACATTTCAGATATGCTCTGGTTTAACTAAATCCACACATGCAACCAGACTCAAAGCAGCTGGAACAAGACTATATGCAATATGAAATCGAACCAGTCATCAACAGCATGTAACCAGACTAGACCAGTGAACACAAGGAAGCATATATGGTCAGGAGCAATGAAATGACAGTGAAGCAGTTCAACATGGATGAATTCGAAGCAACTAGATAAAGTGCACATGAAACAAAGACATGAGACCCGACCAATTTAACTCAAAGGAAAACAAGTTCAAATGTCAGTTCACATGGATGTGAAGATTCAAAGCTACATGAAATAAATAAAAATGTTCAAACAAATGCAGCACACAAGCCAGTGGAACAAGTTCACCATCAGTTCCAAACATGCAAAAGACACAGCAGTTCAACATGCTCAAATGTACAAAGTGGTGAATGCAACATTTCAACCCAGACATGTGAACATGGAGCCTCAACACAAAATGACCACATGAAAACAGAACTTCAAACATGCTCGAACCAAGTGTAGACTCAACAAGTGCACAAGGATAAGTGAAAAGAAACAACATACAACTCTGCAAATATGCAAGCACTCAAGTAAACAGTTCCACATATGAAACCAGAAGCAGACATGAACACAAGGAACCAGACTCCAAATATACATGGTCGGTCAAGGCAAACAATGACAACAGACTCATATACAATCAGACCACTAGAAATGTACTCAAACAAATGGACGAACAAGCATATGCAACAGAGCAATAACAAAGTCAAGAATTGTTTCAAAAAGTCAAGGCAGCAAAGAAACCAGAGCAGTAAATGGTCATACGTTTTAACAAGTAAATGTACAAGTCATAGCCAGAGAACTAGATTATCTCAAATTCAAATGAACATGTCGTAGAAGAAATAAAGAGGATAAAATTAAAATGCTAATGTCAAAGCAGAAAAGAACGGAGAACATTTGAATTCATGGAGTAATGCATATGAAATGAACAAGTCAAAAATGATCACCATCGTTCAAACACAAATCGAACGACCAATCAAATAAACTGAAAGATTCAAATCAGAAATATATGAATAAAATATAGGGTTTCATTCCCTATAAATTAAACCCAAAAGTCATCATCGTCATTCATTCGAGTTCAAGCAAAATTAGAGAGCAAGCCTTGAAATAAATCACGAACTGATTCAGAACTCGAATCAAGTCGAGCATAATTATAAATTGAAAAAGGGAAAACATGTACCAATTCAAAACACGAATCGAACTCGACATTACAGCCACAAGCAATTGAATATCACTGATAAAAGAAGCAGCGAAGCAGGAACAAAAGCATCAAAGGGTTCAAGCTTCTAATTTTCAAGCGGCGCTTCAAATTGAAAACCCTAAATCTAGTTTGCAAAAGAAACAAGGCGGCCGAAGTTATCACACAAACAAATTGGAATAAAGGAGACGGTTCTCTTTTCTTTTTACTTTGGGCCGGTCTTTAATTTTATATTGGGCTTGAGAACAATAGGGTTTTTTTGTTAGTTTTTATTTATTTGTAATTTCATTTTAAAATTGTGTAACTTTCTAGTTGTGTAACTAGGTACAAACTACGGGGCGTAGTATGAGAATTCGCAAGTCAGTGGCTGAGTTGTGGCAGGGTTTTGAGCTTAGAGTTAGGTTAATCGAGTTAGCGGGTGTCGGGAGTTTATGTGTGTTTGTAAGCGTCTGATTACCTAATTTCTAGTAGAAACCTTGGGGGCAGCACGTAGGCAAGTTATTGCCAAAGCTGGGTAAAACTATGTGTGATCTTTTCTGCTTTTTTTCTGTTTTTGTTTTTTTTTATTTCCACATTAATTTCTATTAGTACACCCTATTCACTCCCCCTCTAGGGTGAAAACGATCCTACATAGCAGCCCCCAAACAAGAAAACTCCCTAGTTCCATCACAACCTGTTCGAAAAAAAAACAAGTTCACGAACACAAACCATATACATCACTTCACTGCCTGTGCACATATCAACCCATCTCCTTACACATCACATTGTCTGAAACTCATTATCTCCTGAAAACACTACATTATCTCTTGAAAACATCACTCAGCAATAAAACTTCACAATCATTCCACCACCACAACACAGTTCTACCACATAACCATCATATCCCTGCCTGAATTGAACTCACGAACAACCCACTACCAAAAAACCAAATCGCGACCAGCAATAGTGCTTTAGACAATCATCTTCCTCGAACAAACCCCAATTACCCCATCGCTGACAACCACGTTCACTGCGAACCATCTCAGCCCCAAATTCAATTCGCGACCGAAGAAAAAACCAACCAGCAATCAATTGTTCAACCTCCCTCTGAAACCCATCGCTTCCTTCGCCACCAAAACCACTCGCAGCTTCCATAACCTCCTACCTCGAACGCGATTGTGAATTTTGTGTACCGTGAAATTTTATTGAGGATTGAAAATGACCTTTTTTTATTTTATCTGGTATTATTTGAACGAGAACGAGAAAAAATAGGATTTGGGTGGTTTCAAATAATTGGGTCGGGTTATAAGGATTGGAGGGTGTAGTGCTGAGTGAATATTTTTTTTTATATATTTTGTTTCTTTTGTTTTCTTTTAATTCATTTTTTTTATTTTTTTTAACTCCATCCTTATCTAAGAGAGTTTGTTTGTTTAAAAAAGGAATTTGTTTATCTTTTAGTTTTGTTTTGTCTAATCTCTTCAAAAAAAAATTAACAAATTGTTTTTTGTTTCGTTTTGTTTTACTTTGTTTTCTTTCTTCATCTTAAAAAAAATTATGTGTATATATATATCTTGTTTTTTTTTCAGGTTGCCAAAGCAAATTGGAAGAGTTGCTTGCTTCGCTTAGCTTGCCAAAATAATAGCTGCTTGCTTGCTTATAATTTTTTTTGCTGTTTTTAACCCCTATCTATTGTTTTTATTTGCCTTGCATAGTTGTTTGCTTTCATTTTTTTTAAAAGAATTCGAAAACAAAAACAAATTTCATTCATAGTTGCATTGTTAGTACACGTTTCATTTCTGTTTTGCATTTCATCTTAGAATTTTGATTAATAATAGCTTTTAGAAATCGATAACGCTTAATTATATATTGACAAGTTGTCATCTTTCGACAATTTAATTTCTTAGTGTCTGGGCTACGGCAGAGCAATAATCAGTTATAAATATTACGGTGATTCATAAATATTATACTGATTGTTTCTCTAAAGCTACTTAAACCTTCGGCTGCATTGCTACGGTGATTCGTGGTGCACCGATAACTCCTGTCCGCTACCTGGCTGAGAACTATCTTGTTGAATTAAGACAAAGTGTGATTATACAATTTTAGGTTAGGAGCTATTTAGGATTAATAATTTGTAGTTAAACTCTTGCATTCATTTAGTTGCATTAGTTCATGCATATTTAAAAAAAAAATTCAAAATCAAAAACTAAAAAAAATTGTAAATATTTTTTAACTTAGTTTTTTTAAAAATCCTTTGAAAATTTTCAAACAAATCAAAAATCCAAAAAAAAATATAAAATCTTTTCAAAAACAAAAAAAAATTGAAAAACCAAAATACAAAACAAAAATCAATTTTTCATTATGAAAAATAAACTCTATTTGTAAATATTTTTCCTTTATAAAAAAAAACCAAAAACATTCTTGAAAATGTCCGAATTTCCATATTCACATGAATTTTACAATAGTTATGAAAATCAATATGATCCATATAATTTCACACCAAATTCTTATGGATATTTCAACAACAATTATTGTTTAAACAATTCTACTTTCGAACAACAAAATTTTCAAAAACAATGACCAACCCTCAAATCTTGAACATAGAATTTCGTCTATACTTGAACTCGTTACACTGCAAAATCAAAGGATGAACGATTTGTGCAATAACTCAAGTCAAATTTTTTTTTTTTTTTTTTTTGAAGAAGGGGTTCAAACTTTTCTATTAAGAAATAAAAACAAGGTCCAACAAGATACAAAATACAAAGCAAAGCCTATAACCGGAACAAAACAAAAACCAAAAACAATACAAAAACTAAACTCGTTGGGCTATAAAAACAAATACAACCCAAACCCAGTTTCAGGCCCAAAGAAAAGAAGCCTCCCGAAGACTCAGAAACTTCTCGATAACTCCCAAGAACAGCAAAACGACTTTTCATTCTCTTCCTAACTCCAAACTTACCAAAAGAAAACTCGCGAGAAACAGAAATGGCTGCTGCCATTAAACTTCTGATCTCCTCCTTTACTCGGAAACTCCATCTCTCCAGACTTACTTGAGTAAGTATACTATCTAAAACTACTGCTTAGTTCCTTAAAGCCTTCGAACTAACGAGGATTTTTAAATCCATGTCAGGGAAGCTGCAAAAACTTTAGATCTGAGATTCATCTCCGATCTGAAACGTTAAGCTGCTCTAAACAAGATAAGTTTTGATATAGCTTCTGTGTTCATCAGTAATTCTGCTTCCTTTGAATCTTCAAGTATATCCATATAAATATTGCTTCTTATTGTCCAGGTCTCCACAGACTAAATGCTCCACCCAATAACAGGCTCAAAAGATTAGAAGCCTCCCGAAAGATAGATCTTAGATTCATCTGAGATCTGAAAGACTTGCTAAAACCATAGGGAAACTCAGCTGTTTCTCAAGACGACTCTAAACAAGATAAGTTTTTGAAAGTTCTGTTTTCCTTAGAGCAGCTTCTTCCTTAGAAGCTTCTAAAATACCCATAATAAATCAGTGTCTTGCTATCCAGGGATCCACAGACAAATTGCTCCACCTGCAGATCAATAAACTTAAAAACTACTGTTTAGTAAGAGATGTAAAACAAATATAATGTAATTTAGAGAGGGAGAGAATCAATGTAAGATAAAACAGGTACTTGAGATCTGAAGCCGGAAGACATAGGAACAATAAAGTAGCAAAAGAGACAGGAATTATGATAATGTCCCCAATTCAGCGTTGGGAGGTATGACCCCATTTCAAAGCAATTTCCAAGTTCATGCCAGTGCTGTTCTGATAATATTTTGATTTTGCCATTCTGATGTTCATAGTTTGGAAAATTTTTAAACAAACTTTCGACCCTTCTGTAAAACGATTTTGAAAAATCCTTTCATTTCTTTCTTTCCAAATGTGCCAAACACAAACTGAGAGTGAGAGTTGGAATAAATCAGACTTGAAATTTCGAGCATTGGATATAGAAACAATTTTCGTTAAATCCTCCTTCAAGATAAAAGAAAAAGTACTTCTAGGATTGACGAAAAATTTTTTACAACTCCAAAACCAGATCTTTTCTGTAAAGTCACATTGAAAAAATAGATGATCTATATTTTCAATGTGACTATTACAAAACACACAATTCTGATCGACCACAATCTGCTTCTGAATTAATCTTTCTTTTGTCAAAAGAAAATCATTTATAGCCTTGAAGAGGCAGACTGCCATTTTAGGGACATGAATTTTGCTCCAAACCATAGTCGCCCAAAATTTAGTATCAAACCTAGTTCTAACCGAGTTCCAAACTTTTTTAAACTGATATCGCCCATCCGAAGTACACTTCCAAGACCAGAAATCCCTCTCTTTGTCATTGTGAATCTTTACATCTTCAATTTCACTCTGTATTTGAAATAGAAAGCTATACAAGTCCCATTTCCATTCACCATTTCTTAAAATCCTGCTAAGCATTATATTATATGTCCCAGTTCTAAAAGCAGTGTCTCTACCAATGCGTTCCATAATAGAACTCCCATTTAACCAAGGATCATACCATAACGACGTAGATTTACCATCTACAATGTTAAGGGAAAAACATTTCAAGGATTCATGTCTATTTTTTAGAATACACTTCCACACCCCAGAATCATCCGAACGCTGGTTAATATCCCAGAAACTTTTAAACCCTATGTATTTTCCATGCATAAAAACCGCCCAGCTGCCTTCTAAGTTAATGATTTTCCAAATCAATTTGATATAAAGCGTTTTGTTCATCTCTTCTAAGTTTCTCAGACCCATACCTCCTTCTTCTTTTTGTCTACTTAGAACCTCCCACGGGATCTTACTACTGCGACTTTTCCAAAGAAAATTTAGTATCATATGTTTAATCTTCTGAACAGTAGCAATAGGGAGGTAGAAACATTGCATCCAAAACTGAATTATAGGGTACAAAGTTGATTTTATAAGTTCCAGTCTCCCTGCTAAGCTCAACATTTTAGTTTCCCATCTTCCAATTCTAACTTTGATCTTCTCTATCAACGGAGAACAATCCTTATCCCTCAAGTTAACGCTTGACAGAGGAATACCCAAATACCTTATGGGAAGGGTAGCTTGTTGAATGTTGAGAATAGAACAGATGTCTGTACAGCCATCTACCCCTTTCCCAAAAAAGATGTTAGATTTCTCCGCACTTAACTCCAATCCTGTGACCCTTTTCAAGGTTTTAAAAACTTCATTAATAGCATACGCAGTTTGCACATTAGCTTTAGTAAAAAGAATGATATCGTCTGCGTAAATCAAGTGAGTCAATTTGTTACCAAAGTCCGTAACAGGAGAGATCAGACCATCCCTTACTTTTTCTTCCATAAGTAGCGTAAAATATTCCATTACTAGGGTAAAAAGGATGGGAGACAGTGGGTCTCCTTGTCTAAGACCATTAGAGCCTTTAAAGTAACCGTGCGCTTCTCCATTAATAATGATTGAAAAAACAGGGGTCTTAATAAGATTTCCAATAATTTTTATCCATTTATCCGTAAAGCCCAAGCTTCTTAACATGTGGATAACAAAATCTCTATTAATCGAATCATATGCTTTCTTTAAATCAACTTTTATACACATGTATTTATTATCCTTTCTTCCAAGGCCTCTAATTAATTCATGAGCTAACAAAATACCATCCCCTATAGATCTACCATTTATAAAAGCCGTCTGGTTATGAGATACCAACTTATCCAAAAAAGGACCCAATCTGTTACATAGTATTTTAGAAAGAACCTTGTATAAAGTGTTACAGCATGCAATTGGTCTGAAGTCTTGAATACAGGAGGAATGGTCCTTTTTAGGTATCAAATGAATAAAAGTGTGGTTCCATTCACTAATGATTAGACCCTTTTGAAAAACATCATTTAAAGCTTTATAAATAATATCTTTCGAAAGATTCCAATGCTTCTTGAAAAACAACGAATTGAAACCATCCGGTCCTGGCGAAACAGTGTCTTTGATATCCCACAAAGCGAATTTGATCTCTTCTAAAGAGAAAATCTTATTTAAAAAATTAGCCCCAAACTCAGAAATAACCGTTTTGCAAATCACTTCAGGAAAATGATCACATAAAGGTTGATTATAAGTTTGCTTAAAAAAATCAATAGCCTCTTCAGCAAATTTATTGTCCGATAACACCTTACCGTCTACATTAAGGTTAGTCAAACGGTTTCTACTCCTTCTGTTAGACATTTTGGCGTAGAAAAAAGCAGATCCCTCATCCCCCATCATTAGCCAGTCACATTTAGCCTTTTGTTTTGCCGCCAAGAATTCTTTCTTTAATGCAAGATCCAAGTTAGTCTTGGCATTTTGAAATTCCAAGGCTAAGTTATGGTCATTAGAATTTTCCAAAAGCTTTTGAAGCCTAGAACATTTATCTCTCATTACATTCACCTCTTGTCTGATGTTACGAGAATTAACACTCCATCTCTTGAGATCCCTCTTAATGTTTTTGAGAATGTTAATAACTTGGAACAGTGGTCTGTCGATTTGGTTGGTAACCCAAAGTTTTTCCACCAAAGGAAAATATTGGTCGCATAAAGACCAATGATTCATGTATCTAAACGGACTATTCTTAACCCTAGAGATTGAGGTAAACGAGACAAGAATAGCATTGTGATCGCTCACCGTAGGCGGTAAGAATTCAACTGATAATTCAGGGAATAAGTTAATCCAGTCTAGGTTAGCAAACACCCTATCAATTTTAGAGAAAATATTTCTACCCGGGCCCGACCACCAAGAAAATTCAAATCCTTTAATATTTATCTCATTAAGACCAGTAAATAAAGCCATGTCATCTAATTCAAACAAATTATAAAAAGTTGCTGGATTACCTCCCTGTCTTTCTGAGGGTCTACGGATGCAATTAAAATCCCCAAGAACCATCCAAGGCCTAAAAATATTTATAGCATCCTCCTGCAGATTCTTCCATAATCTTTTCCTAAGTTCAACAAAATTTTGGGCATAGACAAACGTTAAATTACATCTAAAATTCGAGGAATTGATCAGTTCAATAGTAATGTGTTGATCACTCATACTAATAAAGTTGAAATCCCAAATTTTTGTATCAATAAGAACCATAATCCTACATTTAAAATAGCAAGATATATTACTAATTATTCTCCATCCATCATCCAACGTTTTTTCCAACTTCAAAATCTCTGGAAACATCAATTTATTTTCCAAAATACCAAAACAGCTAATTTTAAATTTGCCTATAGCTTTCCTCACTTCACCCATTCTGTTAGGGTTATGAAACCCTCTTACGTTCCAACAGGCCACAGACATTATAAAACCTTATTATTTCGGGTCCTCTGATGTCTACTGCTCGAGGACTCCCCTTTGTCTTCCGAAGGAATACCTAACATCTGCACCCACTTAGGGTTCTTTCGGACCAGCTTATCTTTCTGAATATTATCAAGTTCTATATCTTGGGGCTTCGGAAGAAGCTGTTCTTCCATTTCCTCCTGAACTGAGTCTACATTATCATAATTATTTTGTTCCTCTGCCACTTTAGTCATTCCTATGTCCTGATCCAGATTCTCTTGTACCTGTAAAACAATACTATGATCAGTCCCTCTCCTATAATTAACATTATTATATGTTTCATCATCGAAAACTAAATCATTAGAAGTTAAGGATATTGGAATAGAATTGTGATCCGATGATGACAATGGGCGTTTAAGAATAGAAACGTGAGCCGATGGTGATTTTGGAGGAAATGATCTCAGATCATTGGCTCTCGAGATGGTTGGAGAAACAGGAATGAAAGGCTTCCTGGTTCCTTGATCAGGAGGACCTTCCGGCCTGGCCAGAGGAGCATTGGAGCAATCTTCACTGACTCCTATTTCGGTAGAAGTTACATGATCTGACTCTGTACCTTCGGAAATTGCCCCCTCACACCGCTCAACTGAGGATGCACCCTTCCCCAAGTTCTGTTCCTGAATTGAATTAACAATTACATTAGAATCGTTTTCCCTATCTTCTGTGTCTTCCGCCACTACATTATTGTAAGAGACAACCCCTTCATCATTCTTGGATCCAGTTTCAGTAGCATTTATCTCCTTTTCAGGAATATTTAATAACTCAATACCACAATCAACTATACCAGGCTTATCAGAGCTAACAGCTTGGGTCTCTTTAGGGACCCAGGACTTGGTCATAGGACATTCATCAATTAAATGTCCGAAACAAACACACTTGACACAGATGGGAGGAGGGTTTTCATATTCTACTTCTTGAACGAAACTCCTCCCTTTTTCGTCTCTACCTTCAATGGATTTAGGCATACCAAATTTAACATTTACCTCCACCAAAACTCTGGCGAAGGCTAGTCTAGATTTATTTTTAGTGGCCTCATCCATCTTAATAGGAACACCTATAGTACTAGTTAGAGCGCTAATGGCCTTATTGCCCCATAATTTAAAACTTAAACCAGGAAGTCTAACCCACATGGGCAGAGAAGTAAGGAGATCTCTATCAGTTCTCATATCTGGGGATAATCTCTTCATAATAATCAAGTTCCGGTCCATAAACCAAGGACCTGATTTTAAAATCTTATTGCAGTCCTCCTCCAATCCAAATCTCACTACGAAAAATCCATTATTCCTAGAATGAACAGAAAATGGCTTCTTAGTTTCCCAAACCCTTTTAGCATAACCCTCAAAAGTACGGAGCCAAGGTTTGTACCCAACCACATACAGCAAAATGCATAAATCCCAACCTCCCTCTGCTTCTTTGATCGCTTCATCAGATAGGGAACCTATCCTTTTACCATCTGCTACAGTAGGCTCTATAAACTCCAGATCCAGGTTACCCAAATCCCCCACTGCTCCTTCTTTTACTGCCTCACTGTATGAAAATTTCTTTGCGTTTTCTGAAACAGTGAAAATGATTTTGGAATTACCTCCAGACATCGCACTTTTCTGCTTAGAAAATTTTGTTTTGCCTGTCCGCCCCGTCTGAACCGGAAACACCCCCCTACCTTCAGATCTACCTGTTCTGTTCGAGCTTTGCCCTCCCAAAGAGAGCCTCTGATCCGGGCCAGAAGGAATAGGTGCCTTACCCCTTTTCCTTCTCACCTCCTCCCAACCTTCCGCATCCCGCAGACCCATAATGAGGAGAATGAATTGAAGAACGAAAACAAGAGAATAACGGAGAAAGATTAAGAAAACTAGGAAAAAGGAAAGGAAAAAAGAGAAAAGGGAAAACCCTAATCTCCAGATCTAGATCTGGGAGCCGCCATGAATGGATGAATATGTTTCTATATTACTCAAGTCAAAATTTTCAAAATAATCAAAATTTGAATTTACTTCCAAATTCTAATGATTTTGATTATAACCCATGCCAATTCAACTTTGAACTCAAAAATGAATTTCAAAATCACAATGGAAATGTAGATCACTTTTCAAATGATTTTGGCAATGGGAATAGTTTCGATTTTGGTGCAATTGACAATTTTTGTTCTCAACAAATTCAAATTGAAAATTCTGAAATTAATAATCATGAAAATGAATTAGTTGAGCAAATGGAAAAGGATTACGAGGATTTGTTGCGTGAAACCTACAAAAAATTTCATGAGAAACAAAATCAAATCCCAACGTGTGAAGAATCAAATGATAATCCACCATTTATCGAAATTGAAATTTTTTGTTATCAATAAGTTTAAAGCAAAAATTTCCAAGTCAATAATTACAAATTTGATTTTGTTGAGCAAATGAATGAAATTTACAATGATCACACAGATTTGTTGACTAAAGCATACAAAAAATTAAGTGAACAACAAAATCAAATCCCAACGTGTGACGAGTCAAGCAATAATCCACCTTTTACCCAAATCGACGATTTTCAAACAACAACTTTTGAATCTGAAAATGATGATCTTAATGAAGTTGTTGAAAACACGGTAATTGATTTGGATTTTAATTCTTTTGAGGGTGAGAAACTCGATTTAAATTTCGATCTTCCTTTTTCCGATTTTGAAAATTTAAATACAATAACTTTGGATTTTGAAAATGATATATGTAATGAAGTTGTTGATAATCCAACAAAGGAAGACGAATTTAACGAACACGATTTCTTTGGAATTTTTGAAAATGGGTTGTTAAATTTTGATGGGGAAGATTTACATCACCGTTTTGATTTCGAAATCAATTATTCTGAAGAATTTTTCAATGACAAATTTGAATTTCAATTTAGTGAAAATAAACTTGAACTTCAATCAATCTTTATATCTACCCCAAAAATCATCAAAAATAAAACAACTCGTGCGATTTTTAATAAAACGACATTTGTTACCCCAAATCAAAATTCAACTTTGAAATCATTTATGGTTTGGTTTTCCGAGATTAAGTTGTGTCTCACATACTTGATGAGATAAATGAATCGATCTTTGGAAGACCGTTTCATTTACTTTTCGACGATATACTTTCTGATCTCGTGTAAATACCATTCATTTTCATGTAAATATAGGTCATCTTTTTATTTTTCTCCTTTCACTTGGGCTGACTGTGGGGACACAGTCAAAATCAAGTGTGGGGGGGAGCTTCATCTTCTTTTTTTGTAATTTTTCATGGTAATTTTTAATTTTTCATGGTTTATTTTTACATTTTCTTTCCAAAATTAAAATAAATTCTGAATTTTTTTAAGCATTTGGATTTATATTTGAAAAAATACTATAGGATAAATGTATGGTTTTGGTTAATTAAATTGAAATTTTTGAAAATTTATTTGTCTTAACAAAAATAAAAATAAAGTTTGATTACAAATAACGATGGTTTAACTAGTATATAGGACGATTCATGGGTGATAATTATGAAGTATATCCTAATTGAAAATCTTTGTTTAAAGGAGTGGTTGATTTAAAGTAAAGGCGATAATATTTTAAATCTTTTAAGTTAAGTGGTACTAAGATGATATTTCAAAACTCTCTCTTTCCAAAAAAAAAATTGAAAAAAAAGACAAAAAAGAAAAGAAAAATCTTGTTGCATATATGTATATATTTATTAACACCTACGGTTGGTAGGTGTACACACTTGTGTGTATACTCGCCATACTCTGTACCCTTCTCAAGTAAGCCCGAAAGGCAGTGCATGATTGGTATATCTGGCCTCAGTTTTTTGAGCTAGGTGTATGTATATAAAAATTCTTTTATTAATAATGCCTACATTGGATAGGTGTTCATGCTCGTGTGTTCACTCCCACGCTCTGTATTCCCCTCACATAAGCCCGCAATGCAGTGCATGGGTGGTATATCTGGTCTCAGTTTACCTGAGTTAGGCATATGTATATATTGTTAATATCGATAAAATTTTCAAAAATAAGAGAGAGTAAGCAATTAAAATCCAAGCACTATTTTAATCTATTTGATTTAACTTGTTATTGAAAAGAAATAAAAATACCACTTTGATAAACTTTGATAATCAACTAAGGATCATTTCATAGTTACACTATGTTATCAACCGAAACAACGAGTTAAACTATAGTCTATTTGTTATGATAACTTGATTTTTGTTGGAAATTCTGACAATTAAATGACTTAAATTTCCAAGATAATCACCAAAACCTATATTTAACTTATGTGTGTCAATTTAAAAGTAAATCCTTCATTTGTAAATATATTCAAAAACTTGCATTCATCTCTTTGTAAATAAATCTTGCATTTTGTAAATATTTTCATATCACATTTGGATTTTGTGGGTAGTATTCACTGAAAACCCTCACGAGACAACACTCGTCCTACTAGGGACACCCAGAGGTTTAACGGCTTGTTGCATACGCTCAATGCAATCGTGCTCCCTACGAAAACGGATTTATCTTAGTTTTAGTTTATTCGAGGACGAATAAAAAGATAAGTGTGGGGGTATTTGATGTGCACGTAAATGTGCATATTTTTACCACCATATTTAATCTAATTAAATTAAATAAATGATCATATTGGGTGCTTTGACATGTTTAAACCAAAATTCAAATTATTTTCAAATCATCATATATTCATCTTCATATTGAGGCAAAATGGTCATTTTTGTGCATATATTAATTTGAGAAAATTTAATTGGAAATTTCTATGTTATTTTGTAGGAATTTGAACTCAAATTACAAGTGGTTTCATGAAGATTTATGCATGCACAAGAGTGAAGAGAAACAAACGAAGATGGAGATAATTCATTTCATGTATCATGGAGGACCCACCTACCTTGATGTACAATTAGAAGCTAATGCACATACTAATGGCCATTAAAGTTTCATGCACATTTAAATGGAGGATTATCTTATGCTAATGATAACTTGGTAGCCACACTTCCTCAAGTGTAGTTTGGACATTCCCCAAAAATATGGATTATGGTTTCATATATGTATAAATACCTCTTATGTTTCATGTAATTAAGCTCTCCCTTAGCCTCTTAGCTCTTTAGTTTAGGATCAAAAATAAAGTAGAAGCTCTCTTTTATTTTCATGGCCACTTAGCCATTTTCTTCTTATGTAATTTTTTTATGCAACTTTAATACATGTTCTTTTCTTGTTTATTTACTTCCATGTTAGTAGTGTAGATCTCTGTTTCTTATGCAAGTAGAATAGCTTTCATTTTCTTTTAATTAGCTCTCTATTTACTTTGCTCTCCTTTTCCTCTTCTTTTTGTTTCATGTCGCAATCTACATTTGTTGATATGATAAAAAAATATGAGAGGCTAAACCCCTTCAATTTAGGGGTAATGAAGCAGCTAGTATGTAGATTCAACATTTTAATCATTTAAGTTCTCTTTTTGTGCTTAATGGAAATATTTGAAGTGGTTTAACTTGTTGTTTTAGCTTTGAATTTGATAGCCTATATTGTTAACACCAAATAGGCTATGCTTAAACAAACAACAAACACAAATTACCTCTTCATCTACATATGATTATGGTAATGAAGTGAATGTTGAAATCAAAATTTGATGGTCTATATTTTTAATTAATAGTTAATAGGTCATACTTAAAATAGATTTTATTTTCAACTTTATTGTTATTTTCATGAGAGTTAAATAGTGGTTTAGTGGTTGTGTTATAGTTTGATGGTTTATATTGGGCTAATTAATAGCACAAATATGTCATACTTATGATAAGCACATCAACTAATTTCACTAATGACCAAAAGAGAGATCGTAACTTCATTTTGTTGATTTATGTGATCTGGAGAGTGGAAATTATCTCTAAATTGCCTTCAAACTCTCATATTTTTATCAATTTTCTTTTGTTAGTTTTCTTACATTTTTAGCTTAAACAACTCTCAACTTTGGTTAATTTGATTGAATATAAATTTAAAATCTAACAATTTCCTACGGATCGACCCGTACTCGCCACATACTAAAATTGTACGCCATGTGCTTGCAGTTAATTTAAATTTAAATTCGTACGACTAATTTTCTAACTCAATAGAATTTGGACGTACGAACAAGTATAAATATTACTATTTAGGGATTGAATTTGTTATGTTCTCATTTTAAGATGAGATCTTGATTCAGCAAGATATTAGCTCAGTTGAAGCCAGAAATATGTAACTACTATATTCTATTTTGGCATTAGCATGTCATTTTAGGTTTCTTCTTGGAAAATATGGATAACTGAAAAGTTAATATTCAATTTAAGAGATAGGGGAGAACATTAGTGATATAGTAAATTTAACAGATTATTAATATAAAACATTTACAACAAAGTTTGAAGTTATGATTTAGTAGAAACCTTAATGTATACATCAAAATTATAAAGCAAACAAATGTAGGATAATTATTCAATGAAAGATAAGGCTAGTAATTAATAGTTAAGTATCAACCACTCATAAAATTTTATAAATGAAGACACTACCTTATATGCATAATCTAAGAACTCTTGCTTAATGATCTATGGGGTTCTCAGTTAATTATAAAAAAAATATTTTTTGATGTTTTTATAATCTAATAAGAATCAATAGTCTACGATAAAAGTGCTTTTACTATTTTAGTGTGTACCTTATTATTCCTTAATCATAATCTATATATTATATTACCATATTCGAAAATGAAGTTGTACAACAAAATTTGACACTAGCTTATATCAAAGCCTCAAATGTACGAAATTGATGAACAAAGGACAGAGAGGTAAACTGAGAGTTAATTTTTAAAACTGAATAACAAATCATGGTATTCTTTAGTATATATGGTTATATCAGGATATAGATAATATTCAATGTATAATATGGTGTGAACATAAGCCCTTTAAATTTTGGTAAATAATAGATCCTTTATTGTCCTTACATTATTATAACTATAAAAAAAATAGAAGAATAAAAAAAGTTCATATGCTATCTCCATATTTAATCATGTCTCATTTACGGATTGGTAAATTCTTATAGTTAATCCATAATACGGACTACCAAGAACTTGATCTCAATAAAGCATCATTTTTTCTTTAATTTTGATGTTCTCAATGATTTAGATAGTTAAGTCTTATACATGGATATTGCAAATTTATTACCACATAAGAATCTAACTTATATAGGTACATTTTTCACCGTTTCTTTTTCTAGCTGCTTCACCTTGAATTATGCATCGAATGAAGAGATGGGTATGAAAATGCATTATTAATGTACGATTGGCAAGTACCTTTTATACATCAAGTGAAGAAATGGCTACTTTTAGGTACCCCAGATTTCAAGCTATTTTTTTGTTATAATATAAGTTATATCAACAAAAGCTTGATTTTCTGCTTATTTGTTTATTTATTGATTTCTGTTTTCAAGGTGCTTTAGTAACTTGCAACATTTCAGTAATAGACAATCATCATGGAAGTAAAACCTCATCAATACTAAATAATATTTTTTAACAATGGAGTATTAGCAAAGTGAATGTCATCGATAACCAAATGTGATTAGAAATACTAATACCTTCCGACTAACAAATCTCAAACTTTACACCTTTATAGCTTACAAAATACAAAAGGTACGATAATATGTTCTAAAATAAAGAAAATTATTTCTTCAATGAAGGCATAAATTTGTTAGTATATATAGTTATGCCTCATATTTAATGATATGAATTAACTGGAAAAAGAAAGAAAGAAATACTAATAAATTAGGACTGTTAAATCTTCAACTGTAGTGATCCTGAACTCAGCCTTCGAAAATCGGCACCCGTACTTCACTTACACTCAAATGCCGCAGATTCAAACGCCGAATCTGGCTCACCGGAGCTTATAACACAGTAAGTACAAGAACACAGCGGAATAAAGAAATGGATAATATCATATACAACTCCAATGAATACAATATCCAGAATATGATATACAACAATTATATCTATATGATACAAGAATATCAGAGACAAATAATAATGCTACAGAGGAAAATAGAGTGCTACTCCAAGTGATCCGACAAAGAGAATGAGACCAATAACTCCAACATCAAGCTCAAACCATCTTCACTTTGCACCAAGATAAGCAACGTTGGTCGTCCGTGAACTCCAAAAACTGAACTAGCTCCCGATAATCTACTAAACCTGACTATCTGAAAAACCCAACTATAGACTACCCGTATGGGAAATTGTGGGCACCCAGAGTTTAGGAAGGGAACAATAAACTCCAGGTCAGTCATGGGACTGGTGTGAGTAACAAAAACAGTTTATCTTTATACAACAAAAGAATTTTAAACATTGAAATCCGCAATGCTTTTTGGAAAATGAAACTACCATAAGGCCTCCCGACACACACACAATGCAATCACACACATGGGGGAGATTTCTCCTTATGATAGTCAAACATGCTTACTACGCAAAAAAAACTCTTTTGATATTATTACTAGTGCATAGTGTAGGAAACATTCCGAAAGTATAATATTAATCTTAGCCAGCATAGGTACCATTATACTATGCCTACTATAACTGCTATGTTAAATAGCAGGTTCTACAACTAAAACCGTATTGGGTTCATATTGGGAATTGGATTTCCAACAAATGGTCAGGCTAAGGAACTTCCTATGCCACATGGAAACGCCTCTGGAGGGACATCCCGAGAACTTAACCAGCTCTCTGCTAACACAAGGCCGGGTTACCTCTTACTAGGTAACTACTACACGAGTATGCCACCCCCCGGTCGTTTGCGACCTTTATCCGAGGGCCCTCAATCACAAAGCAACAATCACACAGTAAATGAGATTGGAGCAACCACACAGGTAAATATCTGGGCTCCATACCATAATATCACCTTTTTCCAGAAGGAAATGACATACACTAAAGGGTGCGACCCTCATAACCTTGCTGCATCTTCATGTTTTGACCATTTTCGGGGTGTGAGGTTCGATGAGGTCTCGTCCACAAAGCTACGCTTTTTCACAAAGCCATGCTTTGATCAACAAATGATCAGCAACACACAGCAACACTTAGCATGCCACACTACCAAATTGGGAGTATATCACTGATAACCTTCAACTACATAACCTCTGAGCTCGTACATCTCAGAGAAGGGTGTTAAGCTAAGAGAATAAATTCTCCGCCACCTAACAGAAATGTATTTGAAAGATATCTCAAAGTGTAATGTCAGACATACAACCATACAAGTCTGTTCCGGGTTTGAACAGAACCGAAGGCACTTCGAAAGAAGCCTTTGCAAATCCGGATAATTTCTAATCACGTCCGGACTTCCCATCACAAAAGGCGCTAAAATCTCTATACCGGGGATCAACCGATGCAGAGACTTTCGATGGTAATCCTTTCGTTTTCGAAAGTATCCGGTCTTCACCACCGGTCTTCAAATGCTATCCATATACGTCGTATCATTATTCGAAATGGGTTATATGACACAAAGGTCCTTTCCCGGCTAAACCGAATAACGAGCGCATATTTAAAAACATATGGATAATGAGATTTCAATTAAGTCACAACTAAACAAATTTCCATTTCAATCTTTTAAACAAAAAGATTCATTTCACTAAGTTCACCTAGTTTCACAAAGATTAATTCATAGTTCTCAAAACTATTTCAATTTCCAAATCTTTTATACAAAAGATATACTTTTCCAATTTCAAAACAAAATTTAACGATCTTCCACAAAGGTTCAATTTATAGCTTTTCAACCAATTCAATTTCAAATTGAATTAACCCAATTCAATCTTCAAACCAAAGATTTAATTGATAGCTTTTAAAACAATTCACAATTCAAATCTTTTATAATATAAAAGATACACCATTTTAAATCTTTTTTTCCCGTTTTCAAAACACAATTTAATCATCGTCACAAAGGTTAATTCATAGTTTTCTCAAACTATTTACAATTTCATTTCAACTTGAAATGTTTCGATACAAATTGGAAACCCTTTCCTTTATGAAAGCTGTTATTACTTGAAACAACTAGTTTTTGTTTTGGAAAAACTGATTATAATTACATAGGTTAAAGCCATCCAAGTATAAAACTGGAATTTAAATTTAGATTTCCAAAACCACACTTTTAAATGGTTAAAAACCCATATAAACATCTTTTATTACTTGTACAATCTTTTAGACCCAAAATCCCAAGTTATTGAATTCAATTTCCAATATTGAATTCAAATTTAAATCAAATTATTTGAATTTCAAATTCTATTAAGTTATTTAAAATAACTTTTACTTTTGAAACTTATCTCAAAAGTACTCAATTCCCATTTCCAAAACTATTTTGAACTCAAGAATTCAATTTCTAAAATTATTAAAAATCTGTGACTTAACCGATTTTCTCGTGAAATCCATATTTGTGTGTATATGGTGTAGTCCAGGGGTTTAACACAATAGTGCAACAACATTCAATCATCACAGATCAAATACAACAATATATTTGATAAGCGGTATAAACTATACCGCTTATCTTTCATACACAGATCACAGATAGATATATAAAACAGATAATAAATTACATCACAGGGAATTAATTACATTCATCCTAGAGAAACAGATCACAACATAAATCAGAATATATCACAAATCATCATATATCAGGGATATCAAACAATTTAACCATTCAATACAATCCAAACATCCATAATTAGGATCAATTTAATTATCTGATTAATTTAAATCAGATTAATTTCTATGAATAAATTTGCTAGTCATGGTAAATTAAGAATCAATTAATTACAAAACATTATAATAAATTATCCTTAAATTAATCCTTGATTAACCCTTGATTATTTCTTAATCACTTTCGTTAATCAACTAACCTTTAATAAATAAATTATTCTCCAATCAATTGCCAAGTCAATTTATCCTATTACTCTTAAATTAATTATTGCTTAATCACTTGATTAAACAACTTCGATCATTAACTAATATCTAATTAAAAATCCTTAATTTACAAATTAATTATTCCTTGAACATTAATCTTTAAACCTTAATTAATTAATTTAAACCTTTAATTACTTATTTAATTAATCCAAATCATTAATTAATTAAATTAAATCAATTAATCATTCTTTAATTACCTCATTGATTTAGTAAATTTAAAATCCTAATTATCTCTAATATAATTCCTTTCCTTTATTTATGACTTAATTAACATTAACATATATATTTTAAACATTTTACTTTTGAACTTACATTTAAGTTCCATTTTGAATTTAGGATTCAAAATGATTAACCATTTAAACTTTAATCAAATAAAAAAATTACTTTGTAAATCTTGAAATAAATGTAAAGGACATTCATTTCTTATATAGGAAACTTATATAAGAAAAGATTTTAAACTAAATTATCTAATTATTTAAAATCAAGCTTTAAAAATAAATTGATTATTTAACCTATAAATTTTAAGTTAAAACAAATTTTATTAACTTTTTATTCAATATTTAAGAAATCCTTTTATAAAAGAATCTATATAAAGCAAGTTTAAACCTTGATTTAAAATCTTAAAATTAAATTTAAAAATTTCAAAATAGAACAGGTTTTCTGTTTTTAAACCCTGGGCAAAACATTTACCCGAGCCCATCTCTAAAAACTCCGAGTCAAATTCCTCTCTGCTTCGAGTAAATACTCGAATTACTCAAGTTCGACCTCCTCTGTTCACATCCAAAAATTCACCAGAAAGGAAAAGTGCACGGTGCACTTGCACCGTGACTCTGACCCACTCCAGCCATCACCCACACCTTCATCACATCGGCGATCACCTCCAGATGCATTCGCGACCACCTGGACTTTGTCAACGCCTTGAAAATCAATTCGAATTCGAATGCCTAAACTTGAAAACACAACAGCAAACACCCCTTCAAACCTGTCATCGCCTCGTGCTCAACGCTCCGACCACCTGAAGGTCTATGACTTCGGCTACAAACTCGACAACATCCCCTCTATCATTTCCCAGAGCCACGTGGCACTCGGTCGACTATCGACGACGAACTCAACAAAATACATAGCCTTGACTAAACTAGGTTTACAGATTTTAAACGCTCGCCGCCGCCACGATGGTCAACTACACATCATCACACTATTTTTCTCAGAGCCACTGATCACTCCTCCACCTCCAGGAGGAACCCCGACCTCCACATCCAAGTAGATCACCAGAAAATCACAAATTCCCATTTTTTGATGAACCCAGAATTACTCCCTTAATTCCCAACTAGAAATTATGATGTTTGGTTTAAAAATCATGTTATAAGTTAAGGATTCAACTCATGATTCTGAATTTATAAATTAGAATGTTTAGGTTTTTCCCTTATTCAAGTTTGCTCTATTGTTTTAAATTTTCCAGAGCAATATACAAAATTATTTCAACTTAAATAAAATTTAAACTCTAAGCTAGGATGGAACAGACAATTCTTTGTTTGTATTCTAAGTCCTGAAAGTTATCAAATCAAGGGATAATCATTTTTGAATCAAAACTTAAGCTTTGAAACTAAAAACAGTTTAGTCACAGAGACTACAACATGTACACACAATTAGATATTCACATCAGATTTTCACTTATATACACCTGCAAATACCTATTCATTTCAACCATACTTAGTATGCACCCAAATTATTTTCTTAATTTTAAAAGTTACTCACATTGATTTGAAAGTGAACAGAGCTGCTACTTGAAACAGACTTGAATTTGCAAGCTGAAACCCATTCTTGATTCTCTGATTCAAGTTGAATTGCTTGATTTGTTTTGTTGTTTGATGTTTTTTTTTAAGTTTTGAATGATATTACTTCAGATTCTCCTCAGTTTTAAATGGAACGAACTGATGGAAAGAATTGATATATGGAAATGAGGTAGACATGGTAATATATTTTCCCTTGCACATCAGGTAATTATATTTTTCTTTGGTACAATAGGCAGAGATATTTCCTAAGTTTTGTAGGCTGAAATGATGTAGTATGGTGTACTAAGGTTTTCACGCATTAATTATCTTGTACAAATTTATATATAAAATTATCTATGTATTAGTGTCTTCTTATATAAGCTTGCGTATCTTCTTTTTCTTTTCTTTCTTTGTGTTGTCTGGTTTCATTCTTGAGCATATGATGTTGTTTCCTTATGCAAGCTATTCACATATATATCTACTTGTTTCATTTTATTATTCACACAAACTTTGATTTGTTTACACTTGAATATATTCTATTTTTCTTTCTTGAATTATACTTCGTAATATTACTTTATAATATAAATAACTTCCATTTTAATTTGTCTTTAAACCATTAGGTTAAAATTTAATTCAAACTCAATATATATATATACACATATACATATATATTCAAATTATTATTAAACCATTTACTTGAAATTTAAAATTCAAATGATTTAACACATTTTTATTTGAATCCGGAGAAACTCAAATCGATTTACCAATTAATTTCACCATTTTTTTCAAAAATTAAATTAATTATCAATTTAAACTTCGAAAAAATCCGGGATCGTTACACCAACTGTACACTTTTATAGTGCACACTCACACACTTGAATTTGTGTTATGCATATATGTTTAGATATTATTCAGCCTATAATAATGTTATAAACATGTTTGCATAACAAAAATTTAAATGATGTATATGTGTGTGTGACACACACAAACCAACTTTCAGGACCTCGTTTCCACTTTTATCTATTGGTTCTTTAACTCAATTTTCATAATGTTGCACTCTTTTCAAAGCTATGCACTAGAACCCGTTTCAATATAGCTTGACCATTATTACAGGAGAAGTACCACAACTCTATCCTTGAAACTCCAGGTCTTAGTTGCACGCAATTTCTCTAGTATTTTATTTTGAGTGATGTCTCTACTTTCAACACTACAGTTCTGGCATTCCAATTCAGTTCTGTTCATGCTACTCTAGACCAAAATTAGTGCTCAATTCACATTAATTCACTACTGCTGACTTAGTTTCCAACGATTTAGACTACAGCCTTAGCTCACACCATTTTTTTCTAATTCTGTCTAGTTCAACGGTTTGCACAACACTCATAACAACAATGCTCTGGCCAGTTGTTATATTTTACCTCCTTGCCTCTATAACATCGTATGTTCATGTCTTATGATTAAATTGTAGTACTTGGTTCTATAGTTCATGCCTAATGCTTCTGACCAGTTAAAACTTTTCTCTAGTGCTATAATGATTCGCATCTCTATAGCAAGAGCTTATGCCATTATTGTAGCCTGTGGTTGTCCAAGACTTCTAAGAATTAATGCATCCGTATTCAAATATGAGCTCTTGGCCCATTAGTATTGCCATATCATTATGCATATAGCATTAGCGCTCTTCAGTTATGCATGCGTTTTGTTCAATGTGCATCGGTTTCAAATTTGGTTTATAACACACTCATCAACATCTATGCAATGGTCAAAACAACAAGTTGGAGCAATTTTTTTATTTTTGAAACTTGAATGTTTTTTACTTTTGGAACTAATTATGTTCAATGGAAAGGGTATGCATTATACACTTTTGCTCTTACCTTTTACTATGCCAACTGAGTTTCATTATCATTTATGGTAAATCTAATTTATTTGCATTGAAATGAGAAAATATATTTGTTTTTTCTAATATAAAGAATATGATTTTTGTCCTTACTATCTCTATATATTCAAGTTACTAATATTAAAGTTGGCCAGAATGTTTTCCTAATATAAAATCAGTTACATGGACATCCCTGACTAATTTGAAGACCAAATACACATAAATAATTTCAATGTTAGCAGCAAATCATTACAAAACCAATAAAACTAGCAACGGACTATACATCAAGTAGTAACATAGGATGTTTTCATGGAGAATTCAAATGAAAAATCTCTAATCTACTTGAAAAAAATGTTGAATAAAATACCCGAATGCTCTTGATAATTAACAATCAAAGGCTAATATTTTATTTCAGGAAATTGCCGAGCTTTCTCAAAATTTCATTCTGTAGTAACAAAAATAATATTATTAAAGTAGTTTTAATAACGATATTAATCTAAAGTAAAATTCAAAATCTATACACTAGCGTCAAGTAGGTTTGTACTTTAGTAAGCATTGATGGTTTGTGAGGAAGAGAGTATCATGGGAAATGTGACATTTATTGTGGATAAGAAAAAATCTCTATATATTAATATGGTTATTTATTACTTTTAAAAGAGAGATGATGTTAGTTTTCTAAGTTCCAAACTACTTGAAGTGCTAATTTTAATATTTGTTACATTTCTTTAGATATTGATGTAATAGTTAATCACTTAAAAAACCACGTGATTTGATTAATTTATAAAATATTGTAAATAATTTAAATTAATTAATATTTAACTATATTTAATTTGGTTGATGTTTGGGAGTTGTTTGTAATTATTTGAATGCATTTATAAAAGTTATATTTGCACACATCAATATACGATATCGATGTAATTTTAAAGGGGTTCAAATAAAAGATAATTGCATGAAGTGATTTATGAAAATTTTAAAGGGGTTCAAATAAAAGATAATTGCTAGAATTCATTCATGGCCCAACTATCAGGTTGGATTTTTCTTGGTGACATTATCTACTACATGGCCATTAAAGATCATCTGAACAGACATTGGAAACTGAAAGGGTTATATGAGATGTTTATGAAAAGAATTTTTTTTATTTCAAGTTTTCATGCATAGAAGACAAGATGATAGTGCTGAAATTGGATCCAACTTTCATCAGTGATAGACGTTCATTTTGTTCATTTTGCCTAGCTTTGGCTCTGCTCAATCTAAAATCAAATCTATTCCTATATGGGTTCACTTGTACATAATCCCACTTATGGCATGGACATTAATTGGTATCAACTGGCTGGCTTGCCACATTGGTAAATTATTCTGCTATGATGAAAATATTGAGAAGATGAAATTTTTTAAACATGCTAAATGTCTAATTAAAGTTTCCCATGAGAAAGAGTTTCCTGAATATATCTTTATTAGTGATGTTTATGACAAAGTTGAAATTGAATATTCTTGGTGTCCATTAATCTGTACTCACTGCAAAACCTTTGGTCATGATACTAATGAGTGTACTATAATGCTTGATAATATTAATGGAAAAAACAAAATATATGGTATGGGAAAGAATGGAGATAAGATACTTTGGTTGTCAGTGGAGGGAAAGAAGATGATAAAAAAAGGAATGATTGTTATACGTCTAGTATACCAAAACAGAGAATAATCAAATATAAACTCGTCGCACAAGTTTATAACTCAGATTTCCACTACACTGGAAATCTGTATTAATTATTATAACAATATGAATGTTGTAAATAAATTACAACAACAGCGTTGTACTATTTTGAATAAATAGTATAACAAAATTAAAGGATAGAATAACTAGAAATCTAACCATATAGCGTCTGAGGCTTGTCGTAACAATTTCCATAAGAATTTTATTTCAAAGCTCTCCCAAGATACAACAGACGTAATCTGCATGAGATTGTAATGAGTATGTCAACTCTGTGATATATATGGAATGTTGAGCAGTAGAGCAAAGAAGTAGAAGAAATTAGATTGGAATTGGATGAGAATGTGATCAGTATTCTCTCCTATTTATAATTTCGTCCGCATCCCTTCAAACAGTCGCGTCCGCTTGACAGGTCGCACCCGTTGCCTTTTGGTCGCTGCTGTTCGTTAATGGGTCGCACCCACCTGCGCATCTGCTTGTGTCCAATGGTACTGTTTCGCACCTGCTCGTACCGCCTGGTACTGTTTCGCCCACGCCTCTTCAATCGGGTCGCACCCGCTCGCGCCGCATCTGTTCGCCCGCTTCAATCGGCTCGCACCTGTTTGCTTCTAATGGATCGCACCCGCTACTATTCGCGCCTATTCAACCCGCGTCTGTTCGTATGGCCTGCAACTGTCAGAAAGCCCGGTCCAATGAAGCATATATAAATCAATATAGCCCGGTCCAATCGGCGCGCGCGCGTGTGTGGTGGAGATGCATGATCTCCCTCCTCACAATGAAGCATACATTTGGGAGCCCCAGGCCCCCAATCTCCTCTTGAGAAAAGCATATATAAATCAATATAGCTCTCAACAATTTGGCGATGTGGGACTTTGTATATTTCCATTCATTCTACCTTTAGGAATTCCAACAATCCCTCACATGAATGATAATATACATATACCCCACACAAAGAGAAATATCACAAAGTACATATGGAATAATGCTTTATCGTGGATAAGTAGATATTTCACTTTGAACTTTCCCTAGTTAAAACTTATCGGATCTACTTGGCTAATCGGTGAATTATTTCATCTTGAACCGACGGCCTTTATTGTATACCTAGACAATAAGCTTTACGAAGCATTGATTCCCTTCTCATCCAATCTCTTGGTTGTGTTCATTTTGGTCCTGGACATATTTTGGTTCTGCGAGTATTATAGAGAATTTAAGCCTTTAATATTCTCATAGAGCCGACCCAGCTCACACTAACATAGGTGATCGCAACCATTAAGAGTATCCTACATATACCCCACTTGTTATTTCCAAGATATGGTCATCATTAAAAAACATAGTTTTAACCTTTAAATACTTCTGTAGGCATGCATTTATATTGTGCACCATAGGAATGGAGTTGGACTATGTCCACGCAAATGCATTACGTCTTGAGTTATTCAGAACTGGTTTGCCTATTAATCCTAGTCCATGGGATCTCTAGTCGCTAGGATAGGTTTCCGTATAAGATAACTCTTGGTGGTTTAGGCTTTTAAACCCATTCCCCTCGATGCGTAGTCAATTTTCTCTCTTGATAAACCTTTAGTAAATGGATCCGCTAGGTTATCATTTGTTCTCACATAATCTATGGAAATAGTTCCATTTGAGAGTAACTGCCTAACTGTGTTATGACATCGACTAATATGTCGTGACTTCCCATTATACACAAAGTTGTGCGTTCTGCTTAGCGCAGCTTGGTTATCACAGTGTATGCATATGGCCGGTACAGGTTTAGGCCAAAATGGAATATCTTCTAAAAAGTGACGAAGCAATTCTGCTTCTTCACCTGCTTTATCTAAAGCAATGAACTCTGATTCCATAGTGGATCGAGCTATGCATGTTTGTTTAGTAGATTTCCATGACACTGCTGCCCCTGCTAAGGTAAAGACATAACCACTCATTGATTTAGATTCCTCTGAATCAGCAATCCAATTTGCATCACTATATCCTTCTAAGACGGCAGGATATTTTCCATAATGTAAGGAATAATTTGTGGTATTTTTTAAATATCCAAGCATTCTCATTAGTGCTTTCCAATGTTCCTTTCATGGATTGCTTGTATACCTGCTCAGTCGACTTACTGCATAAGCTATATCTGGTCCTGTGCAATTCATGAGATACATGAGACATCCTATTACACGAGAGTATTCCAGTTGCATTACACTCTCATTAGTGTTTTTATGCAGTACATCTGATGGATTAAAAGGTGTTCTCACTCCTTTAATTCCATAGTCTTGGAATTTTTCAACCACTTTGTCTACATAGTGTGACTGAGACAATTCAATTCCATTAGGAGTTCTTATTATTTTGATTCCCAAAATAATGTCTGCAACTCCTAAATCTTTCATATCGAAATTGCTAGTTAACATCTTCTTTATGGTCTCTATTTCCTGAGTATTTGGACCAAATATTAACATATCGTCTACATATAAACAAATCATCACGTATGATTGTCCAATTTGTTTATAATAAACACACTTATCACATTCATTTATACGAAAACCATTTCTCATCATGACACTATCAAATTTTGCGTGCCATTATTTTGGAGCTTGTTTTAGTCCGTATAATGGTTTTACTAATCTACAGACTTTGTTTTCATTTCCTTTGGAAATAAAACCTTCAGGTTGCTCCATGTAGATCTCCTCATCGAGATCTCCATTTAAGAATGCTGTCTTTACATCCATTTAATGAATTTCTAGATTATAAATCGATGCAATTGCTATTAGCATTCTTATAGAGGTTATTCGTGTTACTGGCGAATATGTATCAAAGAAGTCTACTCCTTCTTTTTGACAATATCCTTTGGCTACTAATCTGGCTTTATACTTGTTGATAGAGCCATCTGCTTTCATTTTCTTTTTGAAAATCCATTTGCAGCCAATAGGTTTTATTCCAGGTGGAATATCAACAATTTCCCAAGTTTTATTACTTAGAATTAACTCAATCTCACTTTGGATTGCTTCTTTCCAACATGAAGATTCAGAAGATGACATTGCTTCCTTGTACGTTTGAGGTTCATGTTCTAACACATATGTGAAAAAATTCGAACCAAATGTCTTGGAAGTTCTAGCCCTTACGCTTCTTCTTGGTTCAACTTCCTCAATCTCATGATGAGGTTCATCTTCATGTGAATTGCTTAATTCTTCTCTTGTCCTTTTAGGGACATTATTCCCTTCATTCCTTTTGTGTGGAAACACGTCTTCAAAGAATGAGGCATCTCTAGATTCCATGATTGTATTTACATGAATATCAGCTATATCAGACTTGAATACCAAAAATCTATAGGCACTACTATTTTGGGCTGGCCCTAAATAGTAACAATCTACTGTTTTTGGTCCAAGTTTGACTTTCTTGGGAGGTGGAACTGGAACTTTTGCCAAGCACCCCCACACTTTGAGGTATTTAAAACTTGGTTTGTGTCCTTTCCATATCACATATGGAATTGTTCCTGTTTATTATGAGGAACTTTGTTTAATATGTGATTAGACATATTTAAGGCTTCCCCCCACAAGTTTGTCGGTAGACCAGATGTTAAAAACATGGCATTAATCATGTCTTTCAACGTTCTGTTCTTCCTTTCGGCGACACCATTTTTTTGTGGTGAATATGGAGCTGTTGTTTGATGAATTACACCATTTTCGGCATAGAACTGTTCAAATGGTGATTCATATTCTCCACCTCGATCAGATCTCAATATCTTGATCTTTTTATTTAACTGATTTTCTACCTCAGCTTTGTACTTTATAAATGATGTAATTGCTTCATCTTTACTATTTTAATTGCTTCATCTTTACTATTCTAAAGATATACATAGCAATATCTCGTATAATCGTCAATAAACGTAATAAAGTACTTTTTCCCACTTCTTGTAGGTAATGATTTAAAATCACATAAATCTGTATGAACCAAACCTAGTGGTTCGGTGCTTCTACCAACAGATTGAAACGGTTTTTTAACTATTTTTGCTTCTACACATGTCTCACATTTGTAGTTCTTATCTACTTGGAATTTTGGAATTAATCCTAGGTTAGATAATGTTTTCATTTTTCGGAAGTTTACGTGTCCTAATCTATCATGCCATAGTAAAATTTCATGCTCAAGCAAGTAAGAAACTTCAATTTTATTAATAGCACAATCAGAATACATAGTTTTATTGCCAATAACGGCTACATTTGCCTTAAATAGGCCATCACATAAATATCCCCTTCCGATATACATTCCAGCTTTGGACAGAACCATCTTGTCTGACTCGAACACCATTCTGAATCCTTTCTTTGATAATACTGCACCAGAGATGAGATTCTTGCGTATGTCTGGAACGTGGAGCACGTCATTCAACTTGACAGTTTTTTCTGAAGTAAACTTGAGGATTACTGTGCCACTGCCTTCGATCATAGATACTGCAGAATTACCCATATAGAGTTTTTCTTCATGATCGAATTTCTTGTATGTAGAGAACATGGATTTGTCAGAGCAGACATGACGAGTAGCGCCTGTGTCCACCCACCATTGGTTAGGATTCTGTAACGACCCAGAATTTTGAACAAATTAAATTGAAAATATTTGATTAATTTTAAATATTTGAACGATAATTTAATTTGAATCCCCAATATAATTTTGAATTTGATGATTAAATTATAAAATTTAATCTATTGAATGCTGAATAAAAATTTGAATCTTCAATTTTAAGCTGAAGAAAAATATTTCGAAAGCTTTTAAAATTCATAATAATAATACTGAATATAATGGAAGCTTCAGAATTGAGTTTGAAAACGATTTGTTCAGTTTTGAAAATTATCGTTCGTATCGATATTTAAAAATAGCCGTCCGAGGCGCAGTCTCGGAATTAGACGAAACCAGTTCCATTGGGTCCGTAATATTGAATTATTATCGGATTTCAAATTTCGTATTTAATGGAGCTGATATGTGAGCATACGACACCTAAACGCATTGAAATTTTATCAAATTCAATTTAATTTTAAAATTCAAATTGGTCAACATCAGTTTTCTTTCCTCCTTAAATCGCGCCTGGGAGTATGCCTATAATCACGTTCCTTTCAATTTTAAATTCCCTCCGTTCAGTTTAAAGCCACAGAACAAAAAGAAAAAAAAATCGAAACGAATCATGGCCGTCTCCGGTACGAAACCATTTCCCAAGCCAACTCGTCCACCTTCTCACGCGATTCGAAACTCGTTCGAGATTTTTGGAATCGCGACTTGGATCTGGAAGCTCGTACGCGAACCTATTAGACGTTTCGATCTAGGGTTGTTCGAAGGGGTTTCAGGTTGTTGGGTTCGTGTGGAGGAGTCGATTGAAGCTCACACAGAGAGGGGACTCTCGATGGTGATGTTCGACACGCGAGGCGATAGAAGGGCAGCGCGGCATCTCGAATCGCGTGCGCCTGTGATGTGTCATCGTGGTGAGTAGAAAGAATGATCGATAGCTGGGTCGCGTTCGTGAGCTCCTACGGCGAAGCTAGGTAGCCGTGTTCGATTTGCTTAGTCATTGCCGTGGTCGTGTTTTTGGGCACTAAGGTATATTAGCTATCTTTATTTTATATATAGTACATTTAAAATGTTGTAGGATTCAATCGAGTTTAACTGAAAATTTATTGCTGGAGGAAACAATTCTGTTTATATATCTATATGTATGTAGATAATGAAATAAATTAGCAGTGAAATGGAATTTTTATCAGTGTTTTATTTTATTGATATTTGAAAAAAAAATATATATAAGGATTTGGAAACGCTGAAAGTCTGTACAAAATAGTTTTTTTGAAATAGTACACATATGGTTTCAAATAAAAGTAAATATACATGTATAAATATTTTCTCTTACTAGTTATATTTAAAACTTTGTAGTATGGAGATAAACTTATTTAATAAACTTATATAATTATATTTGTTACGAAACATAATTTGTTAAAAGCGAAATTAGTTAACTAAAGCATTAGTTAATTAAGTTACTAGATGGTGAGTGATTTTCACTTAGTTCAACTATTTTATTTAAAAGGAAATTTATTTATAACAAATTTAATAGTTAAAACAAGGTATTAGGAATAAATTGATCAATTAATTCAAATCTTAATAAATCATATAAATTGTTTATTCAAGGTATAAATCAAGGAAATCGAGTCAAGTGGGAAATGGATGGCAAAAAAAAAATTAAAAGCGAAGGTGAGATTTTCCTCACCCAAAATAAATTTGGATTGCAGTTATTGATTTGATTGTTGTTTGGATATGATGTTAGATATAGTAGGATATATCTATTATATATAGCAATATATACATATTGGCATATGTATATATTGGATTGATTGATTTCCCGCACTGTATAGCGGATGAGCCCCTATTGCGCCGTTATTAAGCGGATGATATATTTATAAATCCCATATACCGCGATATTCCACCTCGAAGTGGAATTGGTATTGTGCTAACGTCTTTGGATGCAGGGAAACAGGTTGGAGGGATCCAACTGGATTCCTCACCAGTATTTAATTATTTACAAATATTGATGTATATTCTGTTATCATATTGATATATGATATTTAATGTTGTGATTGACTAATTGGTGCTGTTGCATCATCAGATTCAATTTTAAAGTTTAAAAATAACGATTTTTACTTTAAAAAGGATTTTGAAGTGATTTTTGGAAAGTATACGATTTATTAAATTTTTGAATTTATTTATCTTAAATAAATAAATGTTATAAATTTAAAGTTATGAAAATTATAATTTGTGAAATATAACTGAAAGGTGATTTTGAAATAAATAGTTAAGTAATTTATAAAATAGTTTAAAATTTGGATTTTTGAATTATTAAAAATGATGTATATAAAAGATGTACAAATTGATATTTATCAATTTAAATTATTGGAATTTTAAAACGAGTTTTTATAAGTGTCAAATATGAAATTTATAGGATTATAAATTGTGAAGTTAAAATGAATGCAATTGTAGAATAGAAGATTTATAAGAAATTCACTTATAAATTGGATTTTTGCCTTTAAATGGAATATTGATCGAATTGTTAATAAGGAAGATTTATAAATCAAAGTAGTTATAAAATAAGAATAGAATTTATAAACGTTGTTTTATAAATTCGAAATCAATTGAATTTGATAAATTTAATATAGAAGGTGATTAAAGAAGATATATTCGCGATTTTGGATAGCGAATTTTTATTGAAATAAAATGTGTAGAGATGATTGAAATTTGGTTAAGTAAATTATATTCACGATTTTGGACAGTGAATATATTATTGAATAAAAACAAAAGTTAACTGTTTTAAAAAGACATTTTTAAAATGTATAAAATATCGAATACATAGATTTCAACATTCATTGTTGAAATAGACGTTTTCGAAAAATAAGGAAATGGTAGACTATAACACTGTTGTTATAGTAAATGATTTTCGAAAGAAAAAAATAATTTTTTTTGTTGTATTGGGATTTATATATCTATCTTAAAAATCCGAATCCCTATACTAGTGATTTTGAGTCATCGTAACGATGTTTTACGTAACATTCGTTTTGACTCAAATAGATGTTATAGTAAATGATTTCCTTAAAGAATGAAATATATACTTAATATTGATTTAAGTATATTGAATATTTTCCAAGTGTTGAAAATAAATAGATTAGTGAATTACTTATTATTAAATAAGTATGGAAATGTTTTCCAAATATGAAATGAAACGTTTTTGAGAATTTATCTTTGTAAAGATAAATTGAAAGTGAATATTTGAAAACGATTGAAAATCGTATATTAATAGATATTTTGAAATATAAATTCACTATGGAATTTATAAAAGAAATGGGATTTCGTTTCAAAAATAAACATTGATTTATTTTTGAAGTGTGGAAATTTTATATCTAGTAGAGATATTTTTGGAAATTAAATAATTTGGAAAATTATTTGGAATCTAATGATGTTGCGCATCTTTATTGATAGTTAAATAACCGACTATCAATAATTACCTTGAATAGGTATTTGTTGTGAATTGGATGAATTTGAATGCCATACTTATTTTTGAATAAGCGCTCACTATTCGGGTTAGCCGAGAAAGGACCATGGGGTTGTATAACCCATTCTGAATATGTGATACATCGTAATGAATTGCATTTGATGACCGGTGTTGAAGACCGGATATTTTTGAAAACGGAAGGATTACCGTCGAGTAACTCTACATCGGCTGATCTCCGATTTAGAGGTTTTATCACCTTTAGTGACGGGAAGTCCGAACGTGATTGAAAATTATCCGGAATTGCAAGGGCTTCGTGAGAAGTGCTTTCGGTTCTGTTCGATCCCGGAACATACTTGTATGGATTGTGTGTCTGACATTACAAATTGAGGTATAAAGCTGATTTCTTTCAAATACATATCTGTTGGTGGCGGAGAATTTATTCTCTTAGCTTAACACCCTTCTCTGAGACGTACGAGCTCAGAGGTTATGTAGTTGAAATTTATCAGCAATATATTCTCAATTTGGTAACGTGGCATACTGAGTGTTGCTGTGAAATGATCAGTGTTTGATCATTTGTGATATGATCATTTGTTTGATCATTTATCTTTGTGATCATAGGTTGATCATTTGTTGACCCAAGGCATGGCTTTGTGAACAAAGCGTAGTTTGTGGACGAGACTTCGTCGAACCTCACACCCCGGAAATGGTCAAAACAAGAAGGATGCAGCAAGGTTCTAGGGAGTAGCGCCCCTTAGTGTATGTCATTCCTTCTGGATAAAGGTGGTATCATGGTATGGAGCCCAGATACTTAACCTCTGTGGTTGCTGCAAATTTATTACTTTGTGTTTGTGGCGAATCGAGGATCCTTGGGAAGATCGTTGACGATCGGGGGATGGCATACGCGTGTCAGTAGTTACCTATTTTTGCAGAGGTAACCCGGCCTTGTGTTGGCAGAGATCTAACCGTAATGTTAGGTTATTTCTCGGGACGTCATTCCAGAGGCGTTCTATTCGTGGAATAGGAAGTTCCTTAGCCTGACCATTTGTTGGAAATCCAAAGAAACAATACGAGCCTTGTACGGTTTTAGTTGTAGAACCTGCCATTTAATATGGTAGCTATAGTAAGCATACTATAATGGTACCTATGCTGGCTAAGATTTATATTCTACTTTTGTAATGTTTCTACACTATGCACTAAAAATAATATCCAAAATGATTTGATTTTGCGTAGTAAGCATCTTTGACTATCATAAGAAGAAATCTCCCCCAATTCTGCGTTTGCATTGTGTGTGTGGCGGGAGGTCTTATGGTAGTTTCATTTTCAAAAGCATTGCGAAATTGACTTTAAAATTTTCTGTTGTTTGTTTTAAAGATAAACTGTTTTACGATCTCACACCAGTCACCATGACTGACTCGGAGTTTATTGTTTCCCTTCTAAACTCTGGGTGCCCACCAATTTCCACACGGGCAGTCTAGAGTTATGTTATCAGGATATTCTGGATATTCTGGAGCTTTGGAAGCAAGCTGGATGGCGAGACGTAGTATTTGTATCTGATATATTTATTCCGCTGTGTATTCTGTATGAGGACAAGTTTGTATAACTGTCCATTGTTGTATTGAGTTGTATATTGACTCTGATGATTGATGTATGTATAAAATGATATAGTTCTTTGTTTAAAGATTATTCATTTATCTATTATATATTGTTCCGCTGCGATATGTGAGATTCTGATATTATTCTGTTTCTGTTCTGTGTTTTCTTTAGTTGTTCTTCTTCTTCCTCTATTTTCTTCTTCTTCTACCTTTTTCTTCTTTCTAAACCATCATGGTTCGCATTTCCGTTCATTTTGAGTTAATCAATGGAGATTAGTGTTTAATCAGAGGCACGGATTTGCGGGTCCTGACAAAGTGGTATCAGAGCATATGGTTAAGCAACAACCCTGCTCTGTTGGGTGTTACTCATTAGAGATAGAGTCAGCAGTACTCTAGAATGAGTTGAGTGTAATAATAAATATGAGCGCGTATTTGTTAGTGAGTATGAAATTGTTTTGTATTGTGTTGACTTATCGGTTGATTGTTTATAGATTCTGGTCGGTGCAGTCTAGCTAACTGTTATTGATAGGAGTTTCTAAACTCTTAAACAAGATAAACCGACACAGTATTGTTTGAAATAGGGTAAATGAAATAATTTTACCCAAAACTATTTTTGTATAGAAAAGAAATCATTTTTCTATGAATTATCATAGTAAATGGATGTTTGGTTGTTAGGAAGTGATAATATTAAATTATTATCATTGAAATTAAATAAGAAATTGAAATTATAACTCCAAAGTTAAGAAATTAATTCACATACAAATTAAATTTAAGAATGTAAATTATAAATGTGAATTGTAATTGGAAATGGAATTCCAGAAAAGTATTTGGAAATGTTTTGAAAAGAATTTAAAATTTTTGGAGATTTGGAAAGTTTAAATCCTTTTTGATTTGAAAATGAATTTCGAAGGTTTGAAAAGTATTTTGGAGGGATAAAAGCTCTAAACTCTTTTCGGTCGCTGGAAAATAATTCCGATGATGATCATGACATCACCGGTGTTCATTTTCGGGTTTCCAAAAGAGGAATTGCTGCCAAATTGTTTTAAATGAAAGTTGTTTGAAAATTTGGATTTTGTTTTGGAAATTAAAAGGATAATTTGAATTGTTTTCAAAATGATTTTGAAATGTTGGTAAGACTCTGGAAACCTATTTAAAATATTTATGAAATATTACTAAGTTGATAACTTATACAATTTGAATTTTGATAGAATAAATTTAACTTAAAGAATGAAGTTAAATTAAAGTAAGCATAAGTGAATAAATTTGAATTATGGAAGTAAATTGTGAATATAGATTGTAAATGAATTTATAAATAAAAATAGAATTCCAAGAAGATAATTGCAATTAAAATTCATTAATGAAATGAAATTGTAAATGTGAATGTATAAATGATTTTATAAATTGGAATTGTAAATTGAAATATGGATGGAATCCGGATAAGCTACCTTGATAATTAATAAATTCATGGAATGAAAGTTGAATTAATTAAATTGAAACTTGAATTGTGAACTAAATAAAAGAGATGGTTCGAATTTAAAGATAAATTCAAGTAAGTATAAATAAATTTTCAATGAATGAAATTCACAATTGTACGTGAATAAGATTAAAATTGAATGTTGAAACCGAATTTGAATAAAGAGAATTAGAATTTGTAATGAATTAGTAATTGAAACTAATCTAAAAATAATCAGTTATGAATGAAAGTAAATTGATAAATTCAATATTCAGAAGATAAACTGAATCCAAATTAGATTGGAATTGTAAATTGAATTCAAATGAAATTTGAAATGTAAAAATTTTGAATCATAATGGATATATAACTTCAATAATGAACTTAAAGATGATATAAGCTGTTATATTGAAAATTTTGTAATAGAATTTGCAAAATGATTTGAATATTGTAACTAGATATTATGGCTAGTAGTATACAGGTGTTATAAGGAATTGGCATTTTGATTTCAAAGATAATTTGAATTGCTCGACAAAAAGGTATGTATTTTAAATTTCTATATGAGATTTGCTGATTTCTTCTCTAGCCGCTTGGCTTTTTCTTTTTCTTTTTGAAATCTGAGAGTCCGTAGGGACATTTTGTAGTCGTACCATATTAGCCGCGCAAAGGAGACGCTGGCGAAATTTTTCGAAAATTTAGAGTGTTAGAAAATTTTGGAAGTTTAAAATTTGAATTTAAATTTAAATTTGAATTGAGAAGTAAACAATATTGTTTTGAAACTTATAATTGAAGTTGGAAATTTAGTTGAATTAATAACGAATCTCTAGTAGGTAGATTTGTTTTGATAAATTGATTAAACTATTTGGATTGTGAAAAATAGTAGACGAGTTAAGGACCATTTTTCCTAACTTGTAATTTCGGGACGAAATTCTTTTAAGGAGGGAAGTTTGTAACGACCCAGAATTTTGAACAAATTAAATTGAAAATATTTAATTAATTTTAAATATTTGAACGATAATTTAATTTGAATCCCCAATATAATTTTGAATTTGACGATTAAATTATAAAATTTAATCTATTGAATGCTGAATAAAAATTTGAATCTTCAATTTTAAGCTGAAGAAAAATATTTCGAAAGCTTTTAAAATTCATAATAATAATACTGAATATAATGGAAGCTTCAGAATTGAGTTTGAAAACGATTTGTTCAGTTTTGAAAATTATCGTTCGTATCGATATTTAAAAATAGCCGTCCGAGGCGCAGTCTCGGAATTAGACGAAACCAGTTCCAATGGGTCCGTAATATTGAATTATTACCGGATTTCAAATTTCGTATTTATCGGAGCTGATATGTGAGCATACGACACCTAAACGCATTGAAATTTTATCAAATTCAATTTAATTTTAAAATTCAAATTGGTCAACATCAGTTTTCTTTCCTCCTTAAATCACGCCTGGGAGTACGCCTATAATCACGTTCCTTTCAATTTTAAATTCCCTCCGTTCAGTTTAAAGCCACAGAACAAAAAGAAAAAAAATCGAAACGAATCATGGCCGCCTCCGGTACGAAACCATTTCCCAAGCCAACTCGTCCACCTTCTCACGCGATTCGAAACTCGTTCGAGATTTTTGGAATCACGACTTGGATTTGGAAGCTCGTACGCGAACCTATTAGACGTTTCGATCTAGGGTTGTTCGAAGGGGTTTCAGGTTGTTGGGTTCGTGTGGAGGAGTCGATTGAAGCTCGCGATAGAGAGGGGACTCTATATGGTGATGTTCGACACGCGAGGCGATAGAAGGGCAGCGCGGCATCTCGAATCGCGTGCGCCTGTGATGTGTCATCGTGGTGAGTAGAAAGAATGATCGATAGCTGGGTCGCGTTCGTGAGCTCCTGCGGCGAAGCTAGGTAGCCATGTTCGATTTGCTTAGTCATTGCCGTGTTCGTGGTTTTGGGCACTAAGGTATATTAGCTATCTTTATTTTATATACAGTACATTTAAAATGTTGTAGGATTCAATCGAGTTTAACTGAAAATTTATTGCTGGAGGAAACAATTCTGTTTATATATCTATATGTATGTAGATAATGAAATAAATTAGCAGTGAAATGGAATTTTTATCAGTGTTTTATTTTATTGATATTTGAAAAAAAAAAAATATAAGGATTTGGAAACGCTGAAAGTCTGTACAAAATAGTTTTTTTGAAATCTATTGATTTTTTTTAGTACACATATGGTTTCAAAGAAAAGTAAATATACATGTATAAATATTTTCTCTTACTAGTTATATTTAAAACTTTGTAGTATGGAGATAAACTTGTTTAATAAACTTATATAATTGTATTTGTTACTAAACATAATTTGTTAAAAGGGAAATTAGTTAACTAAAGCATTAGTTAATTAAGTTACTAGATGGTGAGTGATTTTCACTTAGTTCAACTATTTTATTTAAAGGGAAATTTATTTATAACAAATTTAATAGTTAAAACCAAGGTATTAGGAATAAATTGATCAATTAATTCAAATATTAATAAATCATATAAATTGTTTATTCAAGGTATAAATCAAGGAAATCGAGTCAAGTGGGAAATGGATGGCAAAAAAAAAAATTAAAAGCGAAGGTGAGATTTTCCTCACCCAAAATAAATTTGGATTGCGGTTATTGATTTGATTGTTGTTTGGATATGATGTTAGATATAGTAGGATATATCTAATATATATAGCAATATATACATATTGGCATATGTATATATTGGATTGATTGATTTCCCGCACTGTATAGCGGATGAGACCCTATTGCGCCGTTATTAAGCGGATGATATATTTATAAATTCCATATACCGCGATATTCCACCTCGAAGTGGAATTGGTATTGTGCTAACGTCTTTGGATGCAGGGAAACAGGTTGGAGGGATCCAACTGGATTCCTCACCAGTATTTAATTATTTACAGATATTGATGTATATTCTGTTATCATATTGATATATGATATTGAATGTTGTGATTGACTAATTGGTGCTGTTGCATCATCAGATTCAATTTTAAAGTTTAAAAATAACGATTTTTACTTTAAAAAGGATTTTGATGTGATTTTTGGAAAGTATACGATTTATTAAATTTTTGAATTTATTTATCTTAAATAAATAAATGTTATAAATTTAAAGTTATGAAAATTATAATTTGTGAAATATAACTGAAAGGTGATTTTGAAATAAATAGTTAAGTAATTTATAAAATAGTTTAAAATTTGGATTTTTGAATTATTAAAAACGATGTATATAAAAGATGTACAAATTGATATTTATCAATTTAAATTATTGGAATTTTAAAACGAGTTTTTATAAGTGTCAAATATGAAATTTATAGGATTATAAATTGTGAAGTTAAAGATATGAAATTTATAGAATTATAAATTGTAAAGATATGAAATTTATAGATGTATAAATTGTGAAGTTAAAATGAATGCAATTGTAGAATAGAAGATTTATAAGAAATTCACTTATAAATTGGATTTTTGCCTTTAAATGGAATATTGATCGAATTGTTAATAAGGAAGATTTATAAATCAAAGTAGTTATAAAATAAGAATAGAATTTATAAACGTTGTTTTATAAATTCGAAATCAATTGAATTTGATAAATTTAATATAGAAGGTGATTAAAGAAGATATATTCGCAATTTTGGATAGCGAATTTTTATTGAAATAAAATGTGTAGAGATGATTGAAATTTGGTTAAGTAAATTATATTCACGATTTTGGACTGTGAATATATTATTGAATAAAAACAAAAGTTAACTGTTTTAAAAAGACATTTTTAAAATGTATAAAATATCGAATACATAGATTTCAACATTCATTGTTGAAATAGACGTTTTCGAAAAATAAGGAAATGGTAGACTATAACACTGTTGTTATAGTAAATGATTTTCGAAAGAAAAAAATAATTTTTTTTTGTAGTATTGGGATTTATATATCTATCTTAAAAATCCGAATCCCTATACTAGTGATTTTGAGACGTCATAACGATGTTTTACGTAACATTCGTTTTGACTCAAATATATGTTATAGTAAATGATTTCCTTAAAGAATGAAATATATACTTAATATTGATTTAAGTATATTGAATATTTTCCAAGTGTTGAAAATAAATAGATTAGTGAATTACTTATTATTAAATAAGTATGGAAATGTTTTCCAAATATGAAATGAAACGTTTTTGAGAATTTATCTTTGTAAAGATAAATTGAAAGTGAATATTTGAAAACGATTGAAAATCGTATATTAATAGATATTTTGAAATATAAATTCACTATGCAATTTATAAAAGAAATGGGAATTCGTTTCAAAAATAAACATTGATTTATTTTTGAAGTGTGGAAATTTTATATCTAGTAGAGATATTTTTGGAAATTAAATAATTTGGAAAATTATTTGGAATCTGATGATGTTGCGCATCTTTATTGATAGTTAAATAACCGACTATCAATAATTACCTTGAATAGGTATTTGTTGTGAATTGGATGAATTTGAATGCCACACTTATTTTTGAATAAGCGCTCACTATTCGGGTTAGCCGGGAAAGGACCATGGGGTCGTATAACCCATTCTGAATATGTGATATGTCGTAATGAATTGCATTTGATGACCGGTGTTGAAGACCAGATATTTTTGAAAACGGAAGGATTACCGTCGAGTTACTCTACATCAGCTGATCTTCGATTTAGAGGTTTTATCACCTTTAGTGACGGGAAGTCCGAACGTGATTGAAAATTATCCGGAATTGCAAGGGCTTCGTGAGAAGTGCTTTTGATTCTGTTCGATCCCGGAACAGACTTGTATGGATTGTGTGTCTAACGTTACAAATTGAGGTATAAAGCTGATTTCTTTCAAATACATATCTGTTGGTGGCGGAGAATTTATTCTCTTAGCTTAACACCCTTCTATGAGACGTACGAGCTCAGAGGTTATGTAGTTGAAATTTATCAGCAATATATTCCCAATTTGGTAACGTGGCATACTGAGTGTTGCTGTGAAATGATCAGTGTTTGATCATTTGTGATATGATCATTTGTTTGATCATTTATCTTTGTGATCATAGGTTGATCATTTGTTGACCCAAGGCATGGCTTTGTGAACAAAGCGTAGCTTTTTGGATGAGACTTCGTCGAACCTCACACCCCGGAAATGGTCAAAATAGGAAGGATGCAGCAAGGTTCTAGGGAGTAGCGCCCCTTAGTGTATGTCATTCCTTCTGGATAAAGGTGGTATCATGGTATGGAGCCCATATACTTAACCTCTGTGGTTGTTGCAAATTTATTACTTTGTGGTTGTTGCGAATCGAGGATCCTCAGGAAGATCGGTGACGATTGGGGGATGGCATACGCGTGTCAGTAGTTACCTATTTTTGCAGAGGTAACCCGGCCTTGTGTTGGCAGAGATCTAACCGTAATGTTAGGTTATTTCTCGGGATGTCATTCCAGAGGCATTCTATTCGTGGAATAGGAAGTTCCTTAGCCTGACCATTTGTTGGAAATCCAAAGAAACAATATGAGCCTTGTACGGTTTTAGTTGTAGAACCTGCCATTTAATATGGTAGCTATAGTAAGCATACTATAATGGTACCTATGCTGGCTAAGATTTATATTCTAGTTTCGAAATGTTTCTACACTATGCACTAAAAATAATATCCAAAATGATTTGATTTTGCGTAGTAAGCATCTTTGACTATCATAAGAAGAAATCTCCCCCAATTCTGCGTTTGCATTGTGTGTGTGGCGGGAGGTCTTATGGTAGTTTCATTTTCAAAAGCATTGCGAAATTGACTTTAAAATTTTCTGTTGTTTGTTTTAAAGATAAACTGTTTTACGATCTCACACCAGTCATGATGCAGTGCAGAAAGTTAAAGGCTTAGGTCGCTCACGACCTAAGGAGAGTGTAGGTCGTTCACGACCTAAGGAGTTAGAGGGGGGAACAAGTGATGCCGAAGAAAGTGGTTGCACAGGCCAATTTGGTGAAGTATTAGGTCGCATACGACCTAACAAGTTGATAAGTCGAGACCGACCTAAAAAGAATATCACCGAGTTAAGGTTGGTTGAGCAATGTTGGGAGAATGAAGCTCTAGGTCGGAACCGACCTATGGAAGGATGTTCGCGATCTAATGAAGTCTTAAAGTCGTATCAACGACCTAGTGTGACTCGGCAACGACTCAAGGAAAATTTCTGCGAGTTAACAAGTCCCTTGAGTCGTCTGAACGACCTAACGAGTCATGCTTTAAGTCGCGAAACACTGGATGCTGTTGATTCAACTGCCGAGTTAATTTCTACCGTTGATCTTAGGTCGCTGATATGGGATGCGCATGTTTTAGGTCGCGAAGCACGGGATGCCGTTGATGTGTCTGCCGAGTTAACCTCTGCCCTTGATTCCCTTTAAACGTTGATTTGGAATACCGCTAAGGTTTTAAGTCGCAGAAACTTGTAACCGAAGATCTTGATGCCGCGTCCATCTGAACCGTTGATTCTTGAAGCTGTGAAGAAACTGTTGTTAGGTCGCTGCCGACCTATGCTAAGTCGCATACATTCTTAGGTCGAATCATTATAGGTCGTAGGTCGCTCTCGACCTAAGTACTTGTATTTTCTGTTGTATTTTGTCTAAGTTGTGTCGGTGTTGTACTGTTATGTCGTAGGTCGTCTGGGTTCATAGGTCGACTATTGTTAAGTCGGAACCGACCTAAATACTTGTAATATTTTTTTAAAGTTTTTTTCTGAACTGTTGTAAATAGTAGGCGACTTATGTTAGGTCGGAGATGTGATAAGTCGGTTGCCGACTTATGACTTGTACTTTTTCTGTGTTGGTATGTTGTAGCCTATAAATAGGCAAGTGAAATCATTTGTAAAGGTTGTTGATTTTTGAATAAAATTCTCTTTGTTAGCTTTGTGCTTTCAATCTCAATTGGTAGTCGAGTGTATCTCCTATCTCCACTAACGTCATTCGAGTGCGCTCGGATCATCGTTTGTTGAAGCCGATTCACGGTATCTTGTGCGCAAGATCAACGTCGAAGAATCGTAGATCTCTTTCCCGGTATCTTCGGATCAACGAGTCAGAGATAGCTAGAGTTCGGTATCTTCGGATCAACGAATTCGGGCATTCCGGTATCCATCAATCCACGAATTATTACATTCACCGATTGAAGATCGTTTTGAATTATCCGCTGCGTCAGTTTTGGTATCAGAGCTTGTTCTAGCCAATCATAGCTAGATCGAGACTTGGAGCCTAATCATTTGAAGACTTTTGAAGTTTGAAGAGAAGCCGAGTGCTTGAAGTGTAAAGCCGTAGCCGAGAGGAAGAAGAGTTCATCTTGTTCGAAGTTGTTTGATCAAAATTTGCATTGGAGGCCGAAACTTTGTCCATCGTGTTCATCGCGATTTGCTACAAAGTGGAAGTTTTCGATCCATTTCATTTTGGATCAAAGTTCGAATTGTGTTTGAATTTGGAGAACTTGAGAAGTCATCAAGTATGCCGCCAAGAAGAGCTAATCGCCACCAAAACGTAGAAGCTTTGTATCGAAGAGAAGAAGCTGATGAGATGGAGCAAAGAATCAATGAGAATTTTAGTGAAAAGCTTAACGAAGGAATTGGCCGGTTAGAAAAGCTTATGACGGAGATGAATCAAAATCGGAGAAGGGTTTCACCAGAATCTAACCATGGGGGTAGTAGAGTCTCGCCACATTCCAATCGAGACAGAAGTGTTGAAAATGATCAAGGACGTGGGAGGAACGTGAATGATCGCGGACGGAGGAATGTTGATAGAAGGGATGATGGTGGAAGGCGTAATGGTAGTAGAGATGTTGGTGGTCAGAATCGACATCGTTATGCATCTGATTTTGAAGAAGAGTATGATGGTGGTAGTATTCAAGGAAGAGGTCAAGGAAGAAACTATTCTGAGTATGATCACAAGTGGGAATCGGGGATGAAGACAGAAATTCCTGAATTCAAGGGTGGTATGCAAGCGGAGGAGTTTCTAGATTGGGTGGCTAATGTTGAGGAGATTTTTGACTTCAAAGAAGTACCAGAACATCGTAGAGTGAAGTTGGTTGCTACAAGGCTGAGGGGTAGAGCTTTGGCATGGTGGCAGCAAACCAAGCTTACACGTGAACGTATGGGGAAGTCAAAGATTGAATCTTGGGAAAAGATGAAGAAATTGATGAAAGCGACATTCTTACCTTATAATTATCAATCGCTTATGTATCAACGTTTGCAGAACTTGAGGCAGGGCACGAAGACAGTTAATGACTATGCTGATGAATTTTATCAACTCATTGCAAGGAACGATATTATGGAAACAGAAGAGCAGCTGACATCTAGGTTCATTGGAGGATTGAGAATGCAGATTCAGGATATGGTGAATATGTTCGATCCAAGATCTGTAGCAGAAGCACATCAGAAAGCGTTGGCTTGGGAAAAACAAGGGAGACGAGGAAGTGGTGTGTTTCCTAATTCTAACAATCAAGCGAAGGGTGTTGGAGGAAGTTCTAATGTTTCTAAACCTATCAGTAGACCAGTGGTGAAGGAGGCTGAGAAGGCGAAAGTTAACAATGGTTTCAAATGTTACAATTGTCAGGAATTGGGTCATAAAAGCAGTGAGTGTCCAAAGCCAAAGAAGAGAACCATGATTGTGGAAGTTGATGATGAGGATGTTGATGAGGAGTGTTCTAGTCCAGTTGAGGAGGATAAGCAGGATATTGCGTCAGGAGACGAAGGTTGTAACCTAATGCTGAGGAGATCGTGTTTAACACCGAAGCAGGAAGAAGCTAGTTGGTTGCGGAGTAATATCTTTCAGTCAACATGTACTATTCTGGGGAAGGTGTGTAAGTTTGTAATTGACGCAGGAAGCTGTGATAATATTATTTCAACCGAAGCTGTGACGAAGTTGAAATTGAAGACAGAGAAACATCCGAGTCCATACAAGTTAGCATGGTTGAGAAAAGGAGGAGAAGTGAAAGTGGATAGACGAGTTCGTGTACCATTCTCTATTGGGAAGAAATACAAAGATGAAATATGGTGTGATGTAGTAGAGATGGATGTATGCCACTTATTATTGGGAAGACCATGGCAATATGATCGAGCAGTACTACATGACGGTCGGACCAATAGCTACAGTTTTATGTTTAAAGGCACGAAGATTATCTTAGTTCCGAAGAAGAGATCACAAGAAGAAAGTAAGTCAGAAGAAATCGAAGAGCTGAAAACTTTATTATCTTTAAAAGAGTTTGTTAAAGAGGTTGAGGAAGAACCAGAAGTATTCTTGTTGATTGGACGAGAAAGCAGTGAAGAGGTTGAAATTCCAGAAGAAGTTAAACCAGTTTTGAAAGAATTTGACGATGTATTTCCAGAGGAGTTACCAACGGAGTTGCCACCGTTGAGGGATATACAACATCAGATAGATCTTGTTCCCGGTGCTGTATTGCCACACAGACCACATTATCGAATGAGTCCGAAGGAACATGAAGAATTGCGGAGACAGGTAGAGGAATTGCTTGAACAAGGGCGTGTGCAGGAGAGTCTGAGTCCTTGTGCTGTACCAGCTTTATTGGTACCCAAGAAGGATGGGACGTGGAGGATGTGCACTGACAGTCGAGCATTGAATAAGATCACTGTGAGATATAGATTTCCAATGCCGAGGTTGGATGACTTGTTGGATCAAATAAGCGGAGCTACTATCTTTTCTAAGATTGACTTGAAGAGCGGTTATCATCAGATTCGCATTAGACCAGGGGATGAATGGAAGACAGCATTCAAGACAAGGGAAGGATTGTATGAGTGGTTGGTCATGCCATTTGGTTTATCCAATGCACCAAGTACGTTCATGAGGGTGATGAATCAGATTTTTCGACCGTTCATTGGGAAATTCGTGGTGGTGTATTTCGATGATATTCTTATTTACAGTGGGAGTTCAGAGGAACATTTGAATCATCTTAGAGAAGTGCTGATGGTATTGCGACAAGAACAATTCTATGCTGCAACAAGGAAATGCGTGTTCATGACGCATAGTGTTTTATTTCTGGGGTATGTTGTTTCAGAGAAAGGAATACAGGTTGACCAAAGTAAAGTTGAGGCGATCAGAAATTGGCCGCAGCCCAAGACGATAACGGAAGTTCGTAGTTTTCATGGGTTGGCTTCATTTTATCGAAGGTTTATTCCACACTTTAGTAGTGTGATGGCGCCTGTTACAGATTGCATGAAAGGTAAACAGTTTGCATGGACGGAGGAAGCCGAGGTTGCTTTTGAACGAATCAAAGATCTTTTGACCTCTGCACCAATTCTAGTGCTACCAGATTTTCAGTTGGTGTTTGAACTACATACTGATGCGTCCAAGGTTGGGATTGGAGGGGTGTTGAGTCAGAAGGGGCGTCCTATTGCATATTTTAGTGAGAAGTTGTCAGGAGCGAAGATGCGATACAGTACATATGATGTGGAGTTTTATGCTGTTGTACAATCTATCAAACACTGGAGACACTATCTATTCCAGAAGGAGTTTGTTCTTTACACTGATCATGAAGCACTGAAGCATTTGCAAGGGCAAGACAAGATTTCAGCGAGACATGCATCGTGGATTGCATATCTACAACAGTTTACTTTTGTTGTGAAACACAAGTCAGGGGTGACAAATCGTGTGGCTGATGCTTTGAGTAGGAGGAGTCATTTGTTGACTACACTAAAGGTTGAAGTGACGGGATTTGAAATATTGCCAGAGTTATTCACTGATGATCCTTACTTTGCAAAATTTGTTGAAAAAGTCAAGGAGGGAGAGACGGATGACTTTGTGATGGTAGATGGTTTTCTTTTTAAAGGAAGTCGATTGTGCATTCCCGAGGGTAGTTTGAGAATGAAGATTATCAAGGAGTTACATGAAGAAGGACATGTTGGAAGAGACCGTACCCTACAGTTAATTTCACAGTCCTACTTTTGGCCATCAATGAGGAAAGAGGTGGAAAGATTTGTTGAGAGATGCCATATCTGTCAAGTTTCGAAAGGAACTGCGACTAATGCGGGTTTATATATGCCGTTACCGGTACCAACTAAACCATGGGTTGATGTGAGTATGGACTTTGTGTTGGGGTTGCCGAGAACGCAGCGTGGTAATGATTCCATTTATGTGGTGGTTGATCGATTTTCGAAGATGGCACATTTTATTGCTTGTAAGAAGACGGCGGATGCTGTTCATGTTGCTCAGTTGTTTTTCAGAGAGATCTATCGACTTCATGGATTGCCAGAATCTATTGTGTCGGATAGAGATACTCGATTTCTGAGTCATTTTTGGTTGAGTTTGTGGAAAATGGTGGGAACGAAGCTGAAGTTCAGTAGTGCTTATCATCCGCAAACGGATGGACAGACGGAGGTGGTTAACAGATCATTGGGAAACTTGTTGAGATGTCTTGTGCAAGATAATCTGAAGAGTTGGGATGTGAAATTATGCCAGGCAGAATTTGCCCATAATCATGCTGTGAATCGAAGTACTGGGTTCAGTCCATTTCAGATTGTCTATTCGAGCTTACCGAAAGGACCGTTAGATTTAACGATGATACCACACTCAAAGGGGACAATTAAGAAAGCTGTTGACTTTGTTGAAGGGCTGACAGAGTGTCATAAAATCGTTCAAGAACGATTGGAGAAAGCAAATAAGAAGTATAAACAATCTGCAGATTTGAAACGACGAAATGTTGAGTTTAATGAAGGTGATCTGGTTTATGCAGTTTTAACGAAAGATCGTTTTCCAGTAGGCGCGTACAACAAGTTGAAAGCCAGGAAAATTGGTCCGGTGGAAGTTGTGAAACGAATCAATGAAAATGCTTATAAACTGAAGCTGCCAGATGATGTGTATACATCTGACGTATTCAATGTTAAACATCTTGTACCATATCATGGGGATGAGTTTGTTGGGGATGAAGAGTGTGCAAATTCGAGGTCGAATTTCTCTCAACCAGGGGAGGATGATGCAGTGCAGAAAGTTAAAGGCTTAGGTCGCTCACGACCTAAGGAGAGTGTAGGTCGTTCACGACCTAAGGAGTTAGAGGGGGGAACAAGTGATGCCGAAGAAAGTGGTTGCACAGGCCAATTTGGTGAAGTATTAGGTCGCATACGACCTAACAAGTTGATAAGTCGAGACCGACCTAAAAAGAATATCACCGAGTTAAGGTTGGTTGAGCAATGTTGGGAGAATGAAGCTCTAGGTCGGAACCGACCTATGGAAGGATGTTCGCGATCTAATGAAGTCTTAAAGTCGTATCAACGACCTAGTGTGACTCGGCAACGACTCAAGGAAAATTTCTGCGAGTTAACAAGTCCCTTGAGTCGTCTGAACGACCTAACGAGTCATGCTTTAAGTCGCGAAACACTGGATGCTGTTGATTCAACTGCCGAGTTAATTTCTACCGTTGATCTTAGGTCGCTGATATGGGATGCGCATGTTTTAGGTCGCGAAGCACGGGATGCCGTTGATGTGTCTGCCGAGTTAACCTCTGCCCTTGATTCCCTTTAAACGTTGATTTGGAATACCGCTAAGGTTTTAAGTCGCAGAAACTTGTAACCGAAGATCTTGATGCCGCGTCCATCTGAACCGTTGATTCTTGAAGCTGTGAAGAAACTGTTGTTAGGTCGCTGCCGACCTATGCTAAGTCGCATACATTCTTAGGTCGAATCATTATAGGTCGTAGGTCGCTCTCGACCTAAGTACTTGTATTTTCTGTTGTATTTTGTCTAAGTTGTGTCGGTGTTGTACTGTTATGTCGTAGGTCGTCTGGGTTCATAGGTCGACTATTGTTAAGTCGGAACCGACCTAAATACTTGTAATATTTTTTTAAAGTTTTTTTCTGAACTGTTGTAAATAGTAGGCGACTTATGTTAGGTCGGAGATGTGATAAGTCGGTTGCCGACTTATGACTTGTACTTTTTCTGTGTTGGTATGTTGTAGCCTATAAATAGGCAAGTGAAATCATTTGTAAAGGTTGTTGATTTTTGAATAAAATTCTCTTTGTTAGCTTTGTGCTTTCAATCTCAATTGGTAGTCGAGTGTATCTCCTATCTCCACTAACGTCATTCGAGTGCGCTCGGATCATCGTTTGTTGAAGCCGATTCACGGTATCTTGTGCGCAAGATCAACGTCGAAGAATCGTAGATCTCTTTCCCGGTATCTTCGGATCAACGAGTCAGAGATAGCTAGAGTTCGGTATCTTCGGATCAACGAATTCGGGCATTCCGGTATCCATCAATCCACGAATTATTACATTCACCGATTGAAGATCGTTTTGAATTATCCGCTGCGTCAAGTCACCATGACTGACTCAGAGTTTATTGTTTCCCTTCTAAACTCTGGGTGCCCACCAATTTCCACACGGGCAGTCTAGAGTTATGTTATCAGGATATTCTGGATATTCTGGAGCTTTGGAAGCAAACTGGATGGCGAGACGTAGTATTTGTATCTGATATATTTATTCCGCTGTGTATTCTGTATGAGGACAAGTTTATATAACTGTCCATTGTAGTATTGAGTTGTATATTGACTCTGATGATTGATGTATGTATAAAATGATATAGTTCTTTGTTTAAAGATTATTCATTTATCTATTATATATTGTTCCACTGCGATATGTGAGATTCTGATATTATTCTGTTTCTGTTCTGTGTTTTCTTTAGTTGTTCTTCTTCTTCCTCTATTTTCTTCTTCTTTTACCTTTTTCTTCTTTCTAAACCATCATGGTTCGCATTTCCGTTCATTTTGAGTTAATCAATGGAGATTAGTGTTTAATCAGAGGTACGGATTTGCGGGTCCTGACAGATTCTGAACCATATTGCATTCAGATACAACTGCCGAGAAGTTGGACTCATCCACTTCAATGTTGTCTACTAAATTTGCCTCTTTGTTGCGGTCCTTTTTGAGTCTGCAATCTCTAGCGGCATGTCCAACCTTTCCACAAACCCAATATTCACCATTAAACTTTTTGGTTCGTTTGTTGTCTTTTGGTTTGTTGTCTGGAGCTTTCCTTTTCTTCTAGAAATTCTTCTTTTTGTTTTTGGTCTTTGAATCTTCAGCCACAAATGCCTCCTCGCTTTGGTTTGTAATTCCACGGTTATCTGCCTCAATTTTCAATCGGACTATGAGATCCTGTAAAGAGATTTCCTTCTTTTTATGCTTTAGATAATTGCGGTAATGTCTCCATGACGGTGGCAGTTTTCCTGTGATGGCTTCAACCAAAAACGATTCTCCAACCTTATGGCCTTCCGCTTTGAGTTCATGAATAATGATTTGTAGTTCATGCAGTTGAGCAGTCACCGGTTTGGAGTCGACCATCTTGTAGTCCATGAATTTGTCTACAATGAATTTCTTAAGATTGATATTCTGCGTCTTATACTTCGTGGCAAATGCATTCCAGAGTGCTTTTGCTGTCTTTAGAGGTTGATATACTTTGTATAGCACCTTGTCGAGACAATTCAGAATATAGTTTCTGCATAGGAAATTGGGATGTTTCCACGTAGCAACATCTGCTTCCTTGCCTGGTGCAGAAATCGGTCCCTCCTCCTTGAGGTACCGTTGCAGACCGAGTGTGGTGAGGTAAAATAACATCTGATTCTGCCATGTTAAAAAGTCGTCACCATCTCCTTTGAAAGGATCGGGTCTATTGTGTGTAGTAGCCTTTGTTGAGAGCTCTACTGTTGCCATCTCGGTTTTAGTGAAAACAGTAAAATTCTTAAGATGTTATACGTCTAGTATACCAAAACAGAGAATAATCAAATATAAACTCGTCGCACAAGTTTATAACTCAGATTTCCACTACACTGGAATTCTGTATTAATTATTATAACAATATGAATGTTGTAAATAAATTACAACAACAGCGTTATACTATTTTGAATAAATAGTATAACAAAATTAAAGGATAGAATAACTAGAAATCTAACCGTATAGCGTTTGAGGCTTGTCGTAACAATTTCCTTAAAAAATTTATTTCAAAACTCTCCCAAGATACAACAAACGTAATCTGCACGAGATTGTAATGAGTATGTCAACTATGTGATATATATGGAATGTTGAGCAGTAGAGAAAAGAAGCAGAAGAAATTAGATTGGAATTGGATGAGAATGTGATCAGTATTCTCTCCTATTTATAATTTCGTCCTCATCCCTTCAAATAGTCGCGTCCGCTTGACGGGTCGCACCCGTTGCCTTTTGGTCGCTGCTGTTCGTTAACGGGTCGCACCCGCCTGCGCATCTCCTTGTGTCCAATGGTACTGTTTTGCACCCGCTCGTAACGCCTGGTACTATTTCGCCCGCGCCTCTTCAATCAGGTCGCACCCGCTCGTGCCGCATCTGTTCGCCGGCTTCAATCGGCTCGCACCCGCTACTGTTCACGCCTATTCAACCCGCGTCCGCTTCCGAACAGATCCGCATCTGTTCGTATGGCCTGCAACTGTCAGAAAGCCCGGTCCAGTTTGTAGTAAAATACGAGTATCATATTAGACCCAAACCCCAACCCGACCCGGTCGGTCGAACGGACGGCGGCGGCGGCGCGCGCGCGTGTGTGGTGGAGATGCATGATCTCCCTCCTCACAACGAAGCATACATTTGGGAGCCCCAGGCCCCCAACCTCCTCTTGAGAAAAGAATATATAAATCAATATAGCTCTCAACAATTTGGCGATGTGGGACTTTGTATATTTCCATTCATTCTACCTTTAGGAATTCCAACAATCCCCCACATGAATGATAATATACATATCCCCCACACAAAGCGAAATATCACAAAGTACATATGGAATAATGCTTTATCGTGGATAAGTAGATATTTCACTTTGAACTTTCCCTAGTTAAAACTTATCGGATCTACTTGGCTAATCGGTGAATTATTTCATCTTGAACCGTCGGCCTTTATTGTATACCCAGACAATGAGCTTTACGAAGCATTGATTCCCTTCTCATCTAATCTCTTGGTTGTGTTCATTTTGGTCCTGAACATATTTTGGTTCTACGAGTGTTATAGAGAATTTAAGCCTTTAATATTCTCATAGAGCCGACCCGGCTCACACTAACATAGGTGATCGCAACCATTAAGAGTATCCTACATATACCCCACTTGTTATTTCCAAGATATGGTCATCATTAAAAAAACATAGTTTTAACCTTTAAATACTTCTATAGGCATGCATTTATATTGTGCACCATAGGAATGGAGTTGGACTATGTCCACGCAAATGCATTACGTCTTGAGTTATTCAGAACTGGTTTGCCTATTGATCCTAGTCCGTGGGATCTCCAGTCGCTAGGATAGGTTTCCGTATAAGATAACTCTTGGTGGTTTAGGCTTTTAAACCCATTTCCCTCGATGTGCAGTCAATTTTCTCTCTTGATAAACCTTTAGTAAATGGATCCGCTAGGTTATCATTTGTTCTCACATAATCTATGGAAATAGTTCCATTTGAGAGTAACTGCCTAACTATGTTATGGCGTCGACGAATATGTCGTGACTTCCCATTATACACAAAGTTGTGCGCTATGCTTAGCGCAGCTTGGTTGTCACAGTGTATGCATATGGCCGGTACAGGTTTAGGCCAAAATGGAATATCTTCTAAAAAGTGACGAAGCCATTCTGCTTCTTCGCCTGCTTTATCTAAAGCGATGAACTCTGATTCCATAGTGGATCGAGCTATGCATGTTTGTTTAGTAGATTTCCATGACACTGCTGCCCCTGCTAAGGTAAAGACATAACCACTCGTTGATTTAGATTCCTTTGAATCAACAATCCAATTTGCATCACTATATCCTTCTAAGATGGCAGGATATTTTCCATAATGTAAGGAATAATTTGTGGTATTTTTTAAATATCCAAGCATTCTCATTAGTTCTTTCCAGTGTTCCTTTCCTGGATTGCTTGTATACCTGCTCAGTCGACTTACTGCACAAGCTATATCTGGTCTTGTGCAATTGATGAGATACATGAGACATCCTATTACACCAGAGTATTCCAGTTGCATTACACTCTCATTAGTGTTTTTATGCAGTACATCTGATGGATTAAAAGGTGTTCTCACTCCTTTAATTCCATAGTCTTGGAATTTTTCAACCACTTTGTCTACATAGTGTGACTGAGACAATTCAATTCCATTAGGAGTTCTTATTATTTTGATTCCCAAAATAACGTCTGCAACTCCTAAATCTTTCATATCGAAATTGCTAGTTAACATCTTCTTTATAGTCTCTATTACCTGAGTATTTGGACCAAATATTAACATATCATCTACATATAAACAAATCAACACGTATGATTGTCCAATTTGTTTATAATAAACACACTTATCGCATTCATTTATACGAAAACCATTTCTCATCATGACACTATCAAATTGTGCGTGTCATTGTTTTGGAGCTTGTTTTAGTCCGTATAATGATTTTACTAATCTACCGACTTTGTTTTCATTTCCTTTGGAAATAAAACCTTCAGGTTGCTCCATGTAGATCTCCTCATCGAGATCTCCATTTAAGAATGCTGTCTTTACATCCATTTGATGAATTTCTAGATTATAAATCGATGCAATTGCTATTAGCATTCTTATAGAGGTTATTCGTGTTACTGGCGAATATGTATCAAAGAAGTCTACTCCTTCTTTTTGACGATATCCTTTGGCTACTAATCTGGCTTTATACTTGTCGATAGAGCCATCTGCTTTCATTTTCTTTTTGAAAATCCATTTGCAGCCAATAGGTTTTATTCCAGGTGGAATATCAACAATTTCCCAAGTTTTATTACTTAGAATTGACTCAATCTCACTTTGGATTGCTTCTTTCCAACATGAAGATTCAGAAGATGACATTGCTTCCTTGTATGTTTGAGGTTCATGTTCTAACACATATGTGAAAAAATCCGAACCAAATGTCTTGGAAGTTCTAGCCCTTACGCTTCTTCTTGGTTCAACTTCCTCAATCTCATAATGAGGTTCATCTTCATGTGAATTGCTTAATTCTTCTCTTGTCCTTTTAGGGACATTATTCCCTTCATTCCTTTTGTGTGGAAACACGTCTTCAAAAAATGAGGCATCTCTAGATTCCATGATTGTATTTACAAGAATATCAGCTATATCAGACTTGAATACCAAAAATCTATAGGCACTACTATTTTGGGCTGGCCCTAAATAGTAACAATCTACTGTTTTTGGTCCAAGTTTTACTTTCTTGGGAGGTGGAACTGGAACTTTTGCCAAGCACCCCCACACTTTGAGGTATTTAAAACTTGGTTTGTGTCCTTTCCATATCTCATATGGAATTGTTCCTGTTTTATTATGAGGAACTTTGTTTAATATGTGATTAGACATATTTAAGGCTTCCCCCCACAAGTTTGTCGGTAGACCAGATGTTAAAAGCATGGCATTAATCATGTCTTTCAACGTTCTATTCTTCCTTTCGACGAAACCATTTTGTTGTGGTGAATATGGAGCTGTTGTTTGATGAATTACACCATTTTCGGCACAGAACTGTTCAAATGGTGATTCATATTCTCCACCTCGATCAGATCTCAATATCTTGATCTTTTTATTTAACTGATTTTCTACCTCAGCTTTGTACTTTATAAATGATGTAATTGCTTCATCTTTACTATTCAAAAGATATACATAGCAATATCTCGTATAATAGTCAATAAACGTAATAAAGTACTTTTTCCCACTTCTTGTAGGTAATGATTTAAAATCACATAAATCTGTATGAACCAAACCTAGTGGTTCGGTGCTTCTATCAATAGATTGAAACAGTTTTTTAACCATTTTTGCTTCTACACATGTCTCACATTGTAGTTCTTATCTACTTGGAATTTTGGAATTAATCCCAAGTTTGATAATATTTACATTTTTCGGAAGTTTATGTGTCCTAATCTATCATGCCATAGTAAAATTTCATGGGCAAGCAAGTAAAAAACTTCAATTTTATTAATAGCACAATCAGAATACATAGTTTTATTGTCGATAACGGCTACATTTGCCTTAAATAGGCCATTACATAAATATCCCCTTCCGATATACATTCCATCTTTGGACAGAACCATCTTGTCTGACTCGAACACCATTCTGAATCCTTTCTTTGATAATACTGCACCAGAGATGAGATTCTTGCGTATGTCTGGAACGAGGAGCACGTCATTCAACTTGACAGTTTTTCCTGAAGTAAACTTGAGGATTACTGTGCCACTGCCTTCGATCATAGATACTGCAGAATTACCCATATAGAGTTTTTCTTCATGATCGAATTTCTTGTATGTAGAGAACATGGATTTGTCGGAGCAGACATGACGAGTAGCGCCTGTGTCCACCCACCATTGGTTAGGATTCTGAACCATATTGCATTCAGATACAACTGCCGAGAAGTTGGACTCACCCACTTCCATTTTGTCTACTAAATTTGCCTCTTTGTTGCGGTCCTTTTTGAGTCTGCAATCTCTAGCGGCATGTCCAACCTTTCCACAAACCCAACATTCACCATTAAACTTTTTGGTTCGTTTGTTGTCTTTTGGTTTGTTGTCTGGAGCTTTCCTTTTCTTCTGGAAATTCTTCTTTTTGTTTTTGGTCTTTGAATCTTCGGCCACAAATGCCTCCTCGCTTTGTTTTGTAATTCCACGGTTATCTGCCTCAATTTTCAATCGGACTATGAGATCCTGTAAAAAGATTTCCTTCTTTTTATGCTTTAGATAATTGCGGTAATCTCTCCACAACGGTGGCAGTTTTCCCGTGATGGCTTCAACCAAAAACGATTCTCCAACCTTATGGCCTTCAGCTTCGAGTTCATGAATAATGATTTGTAGTTCATGCAGTTGAGCAGTCATCGGTTTGGAGTCGACCATCTTGTAGTCCATGAATTTGTCTACAATGAATTTCTTAAGACTGATATTATGCGTCTTATACTTCGTGGCAAGTGCATTCCAGAGTGCTTTTGCTGTCTTTAGAGGTTGATATACTTTGTATAGCACCTTGTCGAGATAATTCAGAATATAGTTTCTGCATAGGAAATCGGAATGTTTCCACGTAGAAACATCTGCTTCCTTGCCTGGTGAAGAAATCGGTTCCTCCTCCTCGAGGTACCGTTGCAGACCGAGTGTGGTGAGGTAAAATAACATCTGATTCTGCCATGTTAAAAAGTTGTCACCATCTCCTTTGAAAGGATCGGGTCTGTTGTGTGTAGTAGCCTTTGTTGAGAGCTCTACTGTTGCCATGTTGGTTTTAGTGAAAACAGTAAAATTCTTAAGATGTTATACGTCTAGTATACCAAAAAAGAGAATAATCAAATATAAACTCATCGCACAAGTTTATAACTTAGATTTCCACTACACTGGAATTCTGTATTAATTATTATAACAATATGAATGTTGTAAATAAATTACAACAATAGCGTTATACTATTTTGAATAAATAGTATAACAAAATTAAAGGATAGAATAACTAGAAATCTAACCGTATAGCGTCTGAGGCTTGTCGTAACAATTTCCTTAAGAATTTTATTTCAAAACTCTCCCAAGATACAACAGACGTAATCTGCATGAGATTGTAATGAGTATGTCAACTATGTGATATATATGGAATGTTGAGCAGTAGAGCAAAGAAGCAGAAGAAATTAGATTGGAATTGGATGAGAATGTGATCAGTATTCTCTCATATTTATAATTTCATCCGCATCCCTTCAAACAGTCGCGTCCGCTTGACGGGTCGCACCCGTTGCCTTTTGGTCGCTGCTGTTCGTTAACGGGCCGCACCCGCCTGCGCATCTGCTTGTGTCCAATGGTACTGTTTCGCAACCGCTCGTACCGCTTGGTACTGTTTCGCCTACGCCTCTTCAATCGGGTCGCACCCGCTCGTGCCGCATCTGTGTTATGGCGTCGATGAATATGTCATGACTTCCCATTATACACAAAGTTGTGCGCTCTGCTTAGCGCAGCTTGGTTATCACAGTGTATGCATATGGCCGTTACAGGTTTAGGCCAAAATGGAATAACTTCTAAAAAGTGACGAAGCAATTCTGCTTCTTCGCCTGCTTTATCTAAAGCGATGAACTCTGATTCCATAGTGGATCGAGCTATGCATGTTTGTTTAGTAGATTTCCATGACACTGCTGCCCCTGCTAAGGTAAAGACATAACCACTCGTTGATTTAGATCCCTCTGAATCAGCAATTCAATTTGCATCACTATATCCTTCTAAGACGGCAGGATATTTTCCATAATGTAAGGAAAAAATTGAGGTATTTTTTAAATATCTAAGCATTCTCATTAGTGCTTTCCAGGGTTCTTTTCCTGGATTGCTTGTATACCTCCTCAGTCGACTTACTGCATAAGCTATATCTGGTCTTGTGCAATTCATGAGATACATGAGACATCCTATTACACGAGAGTATTCCAGTTGCATTACACTCTCATTAGTGTTTTTATGCAGTACATCTGATGGATTAAAAGGTGTTCTCACTCCTTTAATTCCATAGTCTTGGAATTTTTCAACCACTTTGTCTACATAGTGTGACTGAGACAATTCAATTCCATTAGGAGTTCTTATTATTTTGATTCCCAAAATAACGTCTGCAACTCCTAAATCTTTCATATCGAAATTGCTAGTTAACATCTTCTTTATGGTCTCTATTACCTGATTATTTGGACCAAATATTAACATATCGTCTACATATAAACAAATCATCACGTATGATTGTCCAATTTGTTTATAATAAACACACTTATCGCATGCATTTATGCGAAAACCATTTCTCATCATGACACTATCAAATTTTGCGTGCCATTGTTTTGGAGCTTGTTTTAGTCCGTATAATGATTTTACTAATCTACAGACTTTGTTTTCATTTCCTTTGGAAATAAAACCTTCAGGTTGCTCCATGTAGATCCCCTTATCGAGATCTCCATTTAAGAATGCTGTCTTTACATCCATTTGATGAATTTCTAGATTATAAATCGAAGCAATTGCTATTAGCATTCTTATAGAGGTTATTCGTGTTACTGGCGAATATGTATCAAAGAAGTCTACGCCTTCTTTTTGACGATATCCTTTGGCTACTAATCTGGCTTTATACTTGTCGATAGAGCCATCTTCTTTCATTTTCTTTTTGAAAATCCATTTGCAGCCAATAGGTTTTATTGCAGGTGGAATATCAACAATTTCCCAAGTTTTATTACTCAGAATCGACTCAATCTCACTTTGAATTACTTCTTTCCAACATGAAGATTCAGAAGATGACATTGCTTCCTTGTACGTTTGAGGTTCATGTTCTAACACATATGTGAAAAAATCCGAACCAAATGACTTGGAAGTTCTATCCCTTACGCTTCTTCTTGGTTTCAACTTCCTCAATCTCATGATGAGGTTCATCTTCATGTGAATTGCTTAATTCTTCTCTTGTCCTTTTAGGGACATTATTCCCTTCATTCCTTTTGTGTGGAAACACGTCTTCAAAGAATGAGGCATCTCTAGATTCCATGATTGTATTTACATGAATATCTGCTATATCAGACTTAAATACCAAAAATCTATAGGCACTACTATTTTGGGTTGGCCCTAAATAGTAACAATCTACTGTTTTTGGTCTAAGTTTGACTTTCTTGGGAGGCGGAACTGGAACTTTTGCCAAGCACCCCCACACTTTGAGGTATTTTAAACTTTGTTTATGTCCTTTCCATATCTTGTATGGAATTGTTCCTGTTTTATTATGAGGAACTTTGTTTAATATGTGATTAGACATATTTAAGGCTTTCCCCCACAAGTTTGTCGGTAGACCAGATGTTAAAAGCATGGCATTAATCATGTCTTTCAACGTTCTGTTCTTCCTTTCGGCGACACCATTTTGTTGTGGTGAATATGGAGCTGTTGTTTGATGAATTATACCATTTTCGGCACAGAACTGTTCAAATGGTGATTCATATTCTCCACCTCGATCAGATCTCAATATCTTGATCTTTTTATTTAACTGATTTTCTACCTCAGCTTTGTACTTTATAAATGATGTAATTTCTTCATCTTTACTATTCAAAAGATATACATAGCAATATCTCGTATAATCGTCAATAAACGTAATAAAGAACTTTTTCCCACTTCTTGTAGGTAATGATTTAAAATCACATAAATCTGTATGAACCAAACCTAGTGGTTCGGTGCTTCTATCAACAGATTGAAACGGTTTTTTAACCATTTTTGCTTCTACACATGTCTCACATTTGTAGTTCTTATCTACTTGGAATTTTTAAATTAATCCCAAGTTTGATAATGTTTTCATTTTTCGGAAGTTTACGTGTCCTAATCTATCATGCCATAGTAAAATTTCATGCTCAAGCAAGTAAGAAACTTCAATTTTATTAATAGCACAATCAGAATACATAGTTTTATTGCCGATAACGGCTACATTTGCCTTAAATAGGCCATCACATAAATATCCCCTTCCGATATACATTCTAGCTTTGGATAGAACCATCTTGTCTGACTCGAACACCATTCTGAATCCTTTCTTTGATAATACTACACCAGAGATGAGATTCTTGCGTATGTCTGGAACGTGGAGCACGTCATTCAACTTGATAGTTTTTCCTGAAGTAAACTTGAGGATTACTGTGCCACTGCCTTCGATCATAGATCTTGCAGAATTACCCATATAGAATTTTTCTTCATGATCAAATTTCTTGTATGTAGAGAACATGGATTTGTCAGAGCAGACATGACGAGTAGCGCCTTTGTCCACCCACCATTGGTTAGGATTCTGAACCATATTGCATTCAGATACAACTGCCGAGAAGTTGGACTCATCCACTTCCATGTTGTCTACTAAATTTGCCTCTTTGTTGCGGTCCTTTTTGAGTCTGCAATCTCTAGCGGCATGTCCAACCTTTCCACAAACCCAACATTCACCATTAAACTTTTTGATTCGTTTGTTGTCTTTTGGTTTGTTGTCTGGAGCTTTCCTTTTCTTCTGGAAATTCTTGTTTTTGTTTTTGGTCTTTGAATCTTCAGCCACAAATGCCTCCTTGCTTTGTTTTGTAATTCCACGGTTATCTGCCTCAATTTTCAATCGGACTATGAGATCTTGTAAAGAGATTTCCTTCTTTTTATGCTTTAGATAATTGAGGTAATCTCTCCACGACGGTGGCAGTTTTCCCGTGATGGCTTCAACCAAAAATGATTATCCAACCTTATGGCCTTCCGCTTTGAGTTCATGAATAATGATTTGTAGTTCATGCAGTTGAGCAGTCACCGGTTTGGAGTCGACCATCTTGTAGTCCATGAATTTGTCTAAAATGAATTTCTTAAGACTGATATTCTACATCTCATACTTCGTGGAAAGTGCATTCCAGAGTGCTTTTGCTGTCTTTAGAGGTTGATATACTTTGTATAGCACCTTGTCGAGACAATTCAGAATATAGTTTCTGCATAGAAAATCGGAATGTTTCCACGTAGCAACATCTGCTTCCTTGCCTGGTGCAGAAATCGGTTCCTCCTCCTCGAGGTATCGTTGAAGACCGAGTGTGGTGAGGTAAAATAACATCTGATTCTGCCATGTTAAAAAGTAGTCACCATCTCCTTTGAAAGGATCGGGTCTGTTGTGTGTAGTAGCCTTTGTTGAGAGCTCTACTGTTGCCATCTCGGTTTTAGTGAAAACAGTAAAATTCTTAAGATGTTATACGTCTAGTATACCAAAACAGAGAATAATCAAATATAAACTCGTCGCACAAGTTTATAACTCAGATTTCCACTACACTGGAATTCTGTATTAATTATTATAACAATATGAATGTTGTAAATAAATTACAACAACAGCGTTATACTATTTTGAATAAATAGTATAACAAAATTAAAGGATACTTAAGAATTTTATTTCAAAACTCTTCCAAGATACAACAGACGTAATCTGCACGAGATTGTAATGAGTATGTCAACTCTGTGATATATATGGAATGTTGAGCAGTAGAGCAAAGAAGCAGAAGAAATTAGATTGGAATTGGATGAGAATGCGATCAGTATTCTCTACTATTTATAATTTCGTCTGCATCCCTTCAAACAGTCGCACCCGTTGCCTTTTGGTCGCTGCTATTCGTTAACGGGTCGCACCCGCCTGCGCATCTGCTTGTGTCCAATGGTACTGTTTCGCACCCGCTCGTACCGCCTGGTACTGTTTCGCCCACGCCTCTTCAATCGGGTCGCACCTGCTCGCGCCGCATCTGTTCGCCCGATTCAATCGGCTCGCACCCGCTACTGTTCGCGCCTATTCAACCCGCGTCCGCTTCCCAACAGATCTGCATCTTTTCGTATGGCCTGCAACTGTCAGAATGCCTAGTCCAGTTTGTAGTAAAAATACGAGTATCATATTAGACCCAAACCCAAACCCGACCCGATCGGTCGGACGGACGGCGGCGGCGGAGCGCGCGCGTTTGGTGGAGATGCATGATCTCCCTCCTCACAACGAAGCATACATTTGGGAGCCCCAGGCCCCCAACCTCCTCTTGAGAAAAGCATATATAAATCAATATAGCTCTCAACAATTTGGCGATGTGGGACTTTGTATATTTCCATTCATTCTACCTTTAGGAATTCCAACAATCCCCCACATGAATGATAATATACATATCCCCTACACAAAGCAAAATATCACAAAGTACATATGGAATAATGCTTTATCGTGGATAAGTAGATATTTCACTTTGAACTTTCCCTAGTTAAAACTTATCGGATCTACTTGGCTAATCGGTGAATTATTTCATCTTGAACCGTCGGCCTTTATTGTATACCCCGATAATAAGCTTTACGAAGCATTGATTCCCTTCTCATCCAATCTCTTGGTTGTGTTCATTTTGGTCCTGAACATATTTTGGTTCTACGAGTGTTATAGAGAATTTAAGCCTTTAATATTCTCATAGAGCTGACCCAGCTCACACTAACATAGGTGATCGCAACCATTAAGAGTATCCTATATATACCCCACTTGTTATTTCCAAGATATGGTCATCATTAAAAAACATAGTTTTAACCTTTAAATACTTCTGTAGGCATGCTTTATATTGTGCACCATAGGAATGGAGTTGGACTATGTCCACGCAAATGCATTACTTCTTGAGTTATTCAGAACTGGTTTGCCTATTGATCCTAGTCCGTGGGATCTCCAGTCGCTAGGATAGGTTTTCGTATAAGATAACTCTTAGTGGTTTAGGCTTTTAAACTCATTCCCCTCGATGTGCAGTCAATTTTCTCTCTTGATAAACTTTTAGTAAATGGATCCGCTAGGTTATCATTTGTTCTCACATAATCTATGGAAATAGTTCCATTTGAGAGTAACTGCCTAACTGTGATATGGCGTCGACGAATATGTCATGACTTCCCATTATACACAAAGTTGTGCGCTCTTCTTAGCGCAGCTTGGTTATCACAGTGTATGCATATGGCCGGTACAGGTTTAGGCCAAAATGGAATATCTTCTAAAAAGTGACGAAGCAATTCTGCTTCTTCGCCTGCTTTATCTAAAGCGATGAACTCTGATTCCATAGTGGATCAAGCTATGCATGTTTGTTTAGTAGATTTCCATGACACTGCTGCCCCTGCTAAGGTAAATACATAACCACTCGTTGATTTAGATTCCTCTGAATCAGCAATCCAATTTGCATCACTATATCCTTCTAAGATGGTAGGATATTTTCCATAATGTAAGGAATAATTTGTGGTATTTTTTAAATATCCAAGCATTCTCATTAGTGCTTTCCAGTGTTCCTTTCCTGGATTGCTTGTATACCTGCTCAGTCGACTTACTACATACACTATATCTGGTCTTGTGCAATTCGTGAGATACATGAGACATCCTATTACACGAGAGTATTCCAGTTGCATTACACTCTCATTAGTGTTTTTATGCAGTACATCTGATGGATTAAAAGGTGTTCTCACTCCTTTAATTCCATAGTCTTGGAATTTTTCAACCACTTTGTCTACATAGTGTGACTGTGACAATTCAATTCCATTAGGAGTTCTTATTATTTTGATTTCCAAAATAACGTCTGCAACTCCTAAATCTTTCATATCGAAATTGCTAGTTAACATCTTCTTTATGGTCTCTATTACCTGAGTATTTGGACCAAATATTAACATATCGTCTACATATAAACAAATCATCACGTATGATTGTCTAATTTGTTTATAATAAACACACTTATCGCATTCATTTATACGAAAACCATTTCTCATCATGACACTATCAAATTTTGCGTGCCATTGTTTTGGAGATTGTTTTAGTCCGTATAATGATTTTACTAATCTACAGACTTTGTTTTCATTTCCTTTGGAAATAAAACCTTCAGTTTGCTCCATGTAGATCTCCTCATCGAGATCTCCATTTAAGAATGCTGTCTTTACATCCATTTGATGAATTTCTAGATTATAAATCGATGCAATTGCTATTAGCATTCTTTTAAAGGTTATTCATGTTACTAGCGAATATGTATCAAAGAAGTCTACTCCTTCTTTTTGACGATATCCTTTGGCTACTAATCTGGCTTTATACTTGTCGATAGAGCCATCTTCTTTCATTTTCTTTTTGAAAATCCATTTGCAGTCAATAGGTTTTATTCCAGGTGGAATATCAACAATTTCTCAAATTTTATTACTTAGAATTGACTCAATCTCACTTTGGATTGCTTCTTTCCAACATGAAGATTCAGAAGATGACATTGCTTCCTTGTACGTTTGAGGTTCATGTTCTAACACATATGTGAAAAAATCTGAACCAAATGTCTTGGAAGTTCTAGCCCTTACGCTTCTTCTTGGTTTAACTTCCTCAATCTCATGATGAGGTTCATCTTCATGTGAATTGCTTAATTCTTCTCTTGTCCTTTTAGGGACATTATTCCCTTCATTCCTTTTGTGTGGAAACACGTCTTCAAAGAATGAGGCATCTCTAGATTCCATGATTGTATTTACATGAATATCAGCTATATCAGACTTGAATACCAAAAATCTATAGGCACTACTATTTTGGGCGGGCCCTAAATAGTAACAATCTATTGTTTTTGATCCAAGTTTGACTTTCTTGGGAGGCGGAACTGGAACTTTTGCCAAGCACCCACTACAAAAATATGGACTATTGATAGCGTCAATACATAGCGTTTAGGCCTATCCTCTTTAAGCGCTATACAATCTACAATTTCCAACGCTATTTACTACATAAATTACCCGTATTCAACGCTATGGAGTCAAAAAGAGGGCGGGAGATAAAATTTGTGCGGGGATTAAAAAGGCGTGTAATTGCAAGCCTTTGACACTCCTCCGGAAAACAGTCTTCCTTCCACTACATCACCCCAAAAAAAAACTCCATGAAATCTCAATCGTGTAACCCTAATCATCGTTATCAAACACTATCGATCCAGTCTTTTAATAATCTCTCTCACACAGTCGATCCACTCGATTCCTATCTCTGAACGCAGTCGATCTAGTCTTTGAATAACCTCTCTCACACAGTCGATTCCTATTTCTGAATGCAGCCAGCATCCATGCCTCTTTGATTTGAACCGCTGTGAGAGGTATTATTATATAAGTTAACTTGTTTGGCACAAACTTTTCTAGTCATTGGATGAGCAAGCGAGTGGACTATCTTTTTTATTTATTGAAAGTAACCATTAACCTGCACTGTATAGATTATAGGTTTATGCTAAATGAATGGTAAGGTATATGCTAATGTTATGGAAGACTGTTGAGTGTCACATGATTTAATGTGCTGTTGTTTTCAATTTTTTTGTATGGAGAATGAGATTCTTTCTTAAATTATATGGTAGAGTTTGCGAAGAATGACAATTCATTAAGTTGGACGATTGGATTTATGCGATTACCTTACTATTGTCTCATGTAGCATGACCTGAAAGTAAATTGGTAAAATAAAATTTTGTACTGATATAAAGTCGCTCATTGCATTTTAGGCATGGTTGGTTGTGGTCAGGCATAAGATAGTAAGTTGTTGATCTTAGTGCTGCTGTCGTAGTTATAGAATCATATGAACTCTTCTCTCTGTTTGTATATTTGTATTCTTTAATCCTTTATCTGATTTTAAAGTTTCATATGTTTTTATTTGCTTCCATTACCTTTTGCAACCTATTACATTAGTTTAACATACCCAACAGTTCGCTGCCCTGACATCGTCTAGGAGATGTTTGATGGTTGCCTGAACAGTTTCAACCTCCACCGATTCTTTAGCACTTGAATCGTTATTTTTTAAGTATTAATTTTCTAGTCTTGGAGTACTTAGATCTGGTAAGAAATTCACAATAACATATACAGCAAAATAGGATGTTCTATATAGCCAATATTATATTAGCACCATAATAAATATCCCTTGGCCTTAAAAAATTACGACATACAAAATGTAAATAGATGCATCTATTCCAACATATAATTAAATAGCGTACAGTCTGTAATTGATTGCACATAGTGTAAGCAATATCAATCTTAAGGTAATTCTGTTAGGATGACACTTCATTCTTGTCAGAACAAAGAGGAAACAGATATTAGTATTTAAATATGACCTATGTGATCTCATACAGAAATATTTGAATGTTGGTAATAGTTACAACCTACTACAGCTAGCAATTGACTTTAATTTATCCCCTTATTGAAATGGTAAATCATTTCCCTTATTTGAATGTTGGTAATAGTTACAACGCTATTCGAAAACGCCAATTACTATTTTTTATAGCTGCTTTAAATTAGTATCTAAATTTGTTGTTTAAACAAGCCAAATCTTTAAATTAGTATCTCAAATTTTCCACTGTCTGAAAACTACAGAGGTTTGAAAATGACGACATTAAAACTTCTCTAAGTAAAGAAAACAAACCTTACCTACACTGATACCGGTTGTCATGTTGTAATAACAAATATTTGTAGCACAATGAGTTAACACACAATCAAAGTGTTTGGGTGTTGTACAATAATTTGCATTAAATCAGTAATGTGACGATTTTCAGCTTAAAACACATACTTTTTATTCACATCACTAAACGATTCAGGCATCGGTTCACTCATGACTAATGCCAGTTTCATGCAATGTATTAATGATTGGTGACATTGTTGTATAAGTTGAAAAAATTATTGTTAATGGCGCAAGCCAAGTATCAGGAGAGGGGTAATGCATAGACATTACTCCGGTGCTACAAAATAGCGCTGTTGTAATGGCAAATTTTTTGGAAACAGTTTGGTGCTAATGTTGTATATTGTTCTGACATTGTTGTATATTTGTATCCATGCACTGGGTTACATAGTTTCAGCAGGATGGTAACAATACATAAATACAGCCGGTAGATGTTTCATTTTGCTAATAAACTTCTACATGTCAGTTAGGCTTCAGTTTCCCTTTAACCTTAGATATTTAAATTAACTGTTGTAGAGTTTTCCCGAAATTCACATTTTGTTTTTGCTCCAGAAAAACGTTGTTGCATCTAAGTATTTTGCCCATGTTTACTCGAGAGTACATAGGTTATGTTTGTATGCATTTTTTGTGATGTTGACATGACCTGCAATGATATATCCTGAAAATTTCACTAGATACTTTGTGAGATGGCAAATTCTCTCCCATTTAGGAAGACTAGGGTGACCAATATTGCGTTTACCTTTGCTGTTTAATTTTCAGTGAATGCACTTAAACTATTTCTGCATTCAACTAAATTGAATTATACGATAGTTCTAAATGCAAATATTTTTTCTAATTGTTATTTCGATTTTGCTTATTTTTTTCTTATATTTAGCAATATGCCATGTTGGAAAAAAGAAAAAGAAAAAAGAAACAGTGAGTGTATACTACCTTTTTCACTTCAGCCTACTGTTTTTGATGTCTTATAAATGTTTATCATTTCAATTATATCTTCCCCTAGTTGCTTTATTTTCTGAATTAATAGATTACCCATTTGTAAAATTTGAGATACAAATATGGAAAACTTGTGTATATATTGTTTGACGTCATTAGTTGCATCTTCCAAAACATGAGTAACGATGCTACTGTTGTAGTAATTGCTGTTTTTGCTAGTGGAAGCAATTTTTGTTATATAAAGAATGAATGAATATGTGTCAAGAGAGATTTACTGTTCGTAAATCTGATACTTTTTTCCATTTGAAAAGACAAGAAATGATGGATAAAGACTGGGTACGTCTAAACAGGTAATTATATGGTACTTAAGTATAATATTGAATTTAAAACATATTTTAATACCTAAGGTTATTATTTGTTTTTTATTATTATTGTAGAACCACTAAAGAATACGAGCAAGCAGCTTGGAATTTTGTAAACGATGCAAAGTTAAAGCTGCAAAATGTGGAAAAAAAATTATGCCCTTGTGTAGATTGCAGAAATCTTACCCGTCTTCATGGAGAAGTTATTGTTGAGCATTTGATTATAAGAGGAATGGATCCTAAGTACATGGACGGTGAGTGGTACAATCACGGCGAGCGAATAAATAAAAGCAAAAATACAAAGCCGGGTGATGCGTATGATTTGCTTAAAGCCATTATCTATGAAGATGAAGATTTTATTAATCATACTTTCTTTGATGATGATAAAAGTGAAGATGATGCACAGAGACGAGAGGATGAATTATACAAAAATTTGGAAGATGCAGAGACACCATTGTATCCTGGTTGCAAGGATCAAACAAAGTTATCTGCTATCTTTGCTTTGTATAATCTTAAATGTGAGACTGGATTGTCTGATAATGGTTTCGATAAGCTTCTAAATGTGCAGAAATTGTTGTTGCCAAAAAATAACGTACTTCCCAAGTCGTTATATGAATTGAAGAAATTCCTTAAAATATTTGACATGGGTTTCGAGAAGATTCATGCATGTGAGAAAGACTGTTGTCTTTTTAGGAATGAATATAAAGATTTGAATAATTGTCCAAAATGTGGATTTTCGAGGTGGAAAGTAAATCAATGGACAAAGGAGATTATGCATGGCATTCCAGTTAAAGTGTTGCGTTATTTTCCAATAATTCCGAGGTTTAGGAGAATGTTTAGATCCAAAAGGATGGCGGAAGATTTACGGTGGCATTTCAATAACAAAAGCACCGATGGAAAAATGCGACATCCGGTAGATTCTATAACATGGAATGTAGTGGATGAGAAATTCAAATCATTTTCAGCAGATCCATGCAATATTAGGCTTGGCCTTGCAACAGATGGCTTCAATCCATTTTCTATGTTAAGTTCCAAATATAGTTGTTGGCCTGTAATGCTCGTGACATATAATCTTTCGCCTATGTTGTGCATGAAGAAAGATAATATTATGTTAACATTGTTAATTCCTGGCCAAAGCAACCAGGAAATGACATTGATGTATTTTTAGCGCCATTGGTAGAAGATTTATGTCATTTATGGAATACCGGAGTTGAGGTTTATGATGCATATAGCCAATCAATCTTTAATATGAAAGCAATTTTTCTTTGGACAATAAATGACTTTCCGGCATATGGTAATCTTGTTGGATACTGTGTAAAAGGTAAAAAGGCTTGTCCATTATGCGGTGTCAACACTCATCATCGATGGCTAAACCACAGTAGAAAGACCGTCTATATAGGCCAAAGAAGATTTCTATCTCCTTCAAACCCTTTGAGAAAACAGAAGGCCTTGTTTGATAACACCGTGGAGGAAGGGTGTAGACCTAAGATTCTAACTGGGAGAAAAATTTCTATCATTTTAAAAGATTTTCCGAATAATTTTGGAAATGCAAAGAAGAACCAAAAAAAGAATAACAGAAAAGGTAAAAAATTGACTGAGCAAAATATAATAGGAAATAAAAGAAGAATTGAGCATAGCAAGAAAAATGAAGATGATGAGGATAAAGATCCTATGAGAATGGAGCTATCAAGGTGGAAAAAAAAGTCCATCTTTTTTCAGTTGCCATATTGGGAGGTTAGTGCATACGTTTTATTTTATTCTATTAGACTAACATTATGGAATCATACAACTAAATTGTTCCATTATTGATTTTTATAGGAACTTACAATACGTCATAATGTAGATGTAATGCATGTCGAGAAAAATGTTGGAGAAAGTCTACTAGGCACAATGTTGCATGACAAGAAATCAAAAGATGGAGTTAACTCTAGAAATGATTTGAAGGATTGGGGAATTCGACATGGTCTTCATACACAACCCCGCGGGAAGAAGACATATCTTCCGCCAGCTCCATATACATTATCGAAAGGAGAGAAAAAAACATTTTGCAAAAGGTTGTATGATTTTAGAGGACCTGATGGTTATTGTTCAAATTTTAAAGGTTGCGTATCATTAGAGGACTGCAAAATTAGTGGCTTGAAGTCTCATGATTATCATGTTTTAATGCAACAATTATTACCCGTTTTAATCAGAGGATTGCTTCCAAAGAAGCCAAGGAAAACAATAACTCGTTTCTGTTCATCGTTTAATAAATTATGTCTACATGTTATCGATAGAGAGAAATTAAATCAACTTGACGACGAGATTATTGTAACTTTGTGCGAGCTTGAAAAATACTTTCCACCTTCTTTTTTTGACATAATGATACACTTGACAATTCATCTTGCAAGAGAAGCACGATTGTGTGGTCCAGTCCATTTTCGTTGGATGTACCCCTTTGAAAGATACATGAAGACACTAAAGGATTATGTAAGAAATCATGCTCGTCCTGAGGGGTGTATTGCAGAATCTTATCTTGCAGAAGAATGCATGAGATTCTTTGGTGAATTTTTAACAAAATCACAGAAGAAAGAAGTTAGAAATGAAGATTATCAAAGTAATGTAATACTTGAAGGACGTCCAATATCAGCACATAAGACAATCACATTGTCTTCAAATGAGAAAGAATCTGCTCATTTGGTTGTGCTAATGAATATGACCGTGGTAGAGCCATTTTTAGAGTAAGTGCATATTCCCTCTTTTTCATTGTTTGATTGTTTGTAATTTTAAATATAACATAACATCTCTTGTTATACGCTAGTTTGCATTTGGAGGAGTTACAAAATTCAAACAAGCGCATGGAAAGAAATGCAACGTTACTTTGGAAAAATCATATAGCTACGTTCTCTAATTGGATTAAAAAAAAGGTCAATTGAATTCTTAAATGTTACTAATTAACTTAAAACCGTATAAAGAATATTTTAATTAAATGAAATTATTTTTTATAGGTATCTGTTAGCTCCAAAGATCACGACGACATGTTAAAATGGATTGCTTATGGTCCAAAGAACGATGCTTTATCCTACACAAGATACATCATTAATGGACAACGTTTTCACACAAAAGATGTTGGGAGAGAAACCCAAAATAGTGGAGTGACTTATGATGCAACAACCATGTGTAGGGCAAGCACAAAAGATGTTTCTCAAGTGGTCGATGTTGTCAGTTATTATGGGATACTTACCGATATAATTTTGTTGGACTATAACATTTTTTATGTTCCGATCTTTAAGTGTGATTGGGCAAACATAAGAAATGGTGTGAAGGTTGAAGATGGATTTACGCTTGTAAATTTACATCAAAATCAAGCTTCATTTACAAAAGATCCATATATACTTGCATCTCAAGCAAAGCAAATTTTTTATTCAAGAGAAAATGATTCTTCTAATTGGTATGTGGTAATGAAGCACCTTCGAGAGTTTTTGACGATTTAGAGATCCACGACTCCTTTGAGGAAGTAAGCCATGTTGGGGAAGATTGCCAAGAAATCAATATGGATGTTGATGAGCATGTTGAGGATGTTTCTTTTGTTAGAGAAGATTGTGAAGGCATACTTGAGTAGTCTTGAAATGTGTCCTTATATTTTCCTTATAAATCTTCCTTTTTTTGTTGAGGAAGATTGCCAAGAAATGTGTCCTTATATTTTCCTTATAAATCTTCCTTTTTTTGTTGTTTTTTCCAACACTTGTTTAAGAACTTGCTTGTTTAAAGCTTAACTCACACATCACAAGAATGCATATTCTTGTATTTTGTTGCATGAATGTTTTACTGCCTAATTGAATGTTTAAAGCATGGTTTCATTTGTCATAGTTTGTCTTCTTACAACAACATCCAAGTTGTTTGTTTCCATTGTCCTAGTTACTATGTCATTTGCTTTTTCTTTACCGTCTTTACCCGCATAGAACTATGAACATACTTTTAAAGATTTGACTAGGACGACATAGCATAAAATAAGTTTAACTTTGTTTGGGATTTTGGTTAAAGCCAAGATATAGAAGATGGTACATGATTCTCAGACAAAAAGTGACATTAACATTTATAAATTAAAAGTAGAAGAAGGTTAATCTGATGATTTGATTAACTAAGTAGTTATCCCAAGTAATTAACTATTGTGTTTTTTATGGTTGTAGCTTTAGAGAAATATAGACTTTATCAAAAAGGGGTGCCACTTCAGGAATAGTCATCCTTTATGTGTCTTGGTTCACATGGGAGATGAGTGTTACCTGCAATGCATTCAATCTCCTAGAAACCCACAATTTCTATGTGTGTTTGTTGGGAATCAATTTAGGTAGCTTAATAACTTGTGTGCAAGTTTCAAGTTTATTTGAAGGCTGGAGAACAAGTCTACTTTTCTATATGCAAGAGTTGGAATGCATAAGACTTGATGCAGCAACAGAATATTTGTTTGCCAGAGAGCTTACCATATACAGCTTCGATGTGTACCATGTACACATGGTTCATGCTATGCATGCGCCATCATTTGGTGATACTAACACTAGCTAGTTGATATTTCCACTGTACAAGAAGACGCAGTAAGTTTCTTCCTATAGCAGCATTGGATCCACTACATCATGATAACGAAAGAGTTAAGTTTTCTCATTTGGAATGATGGACAATGATTAAAGACTCTTTTTTGTTAGCCTGATAAGTCTCTAAAGCAAAGGAATCTAACTTTTGATCCAGGATAGTAAGGCAACTTGTTTGGTTTCATAGTGTTTTAGGTATTAGTAATTTTTTTGTTTCTTTTTATCAGTTACTGGGCTGGATCGGTAGTCTTTGAAGGATAATGGGTTTGTGTTTGATAGCAGCTGTTAGGAAGTGGTGAATGAAGGTTGTAAGCAAGGAGGTTTGCTGGTGGGATGAATGCTTGTGGTAAAGTGGAATGGAAGAGTGGCACTGTAGTGTATAGCAGTGGGTGGTAGGAGTTGGAGGAGCTGCAGTGATGGAGTGTGATGATGGACAACAGGGTTTGGTCAGAGAAGTATTGGATTGTACTTGCAGGCAGAGGAGGTGGTGGTAAGGAAGTGAGGCAGGGAACGGTTTTGTATGGGTTTTGTGCAGCAGTCTTGTGCAGGGTGCTGTGTGCAATGGAAATTGGCTGAGGTTTAATGTTGACAGAGGGGTAGGGGGAGCAACTGGGTGGTTGAGTGACAGGGATGTGTTGAAACTGTTTGTATGATTGACAAAAGGGAGTTTGTGTGAGTTTGTGGTTTGTTGTTGAAACTGTTTGTTGGCAAGTTGTTGGTGCACAGAGGAAGTTGATGTATATATGGAGTGTTGATCGGTGTGATAAAGGATGTTGTGTGGTGTGTTTATGTGGTCTGATGTTGACAGTGGAGTTTTGTTGGTTGTTGGGTATGTGGTGATGTAAGCAGAGAAGAAAGTTAGTGGAGGTTGAAGAAATAAGTTAAGGCAGCAACAGTGAAGTGGTGATTGCAAGGCGGAGGGTGGGATGACTTGTGCACTGTGCATAGTGATGGCTGTAATCGGCGGGCTGTGAACAATCACAAATTCACCATATTATGCGATGAGTTCAAATCATTAAAAGCTAATGGGCTGAAATACAAATGACTAGAAATGAACAACTGCAATAAAGTCGATCGGTAGCTTCCTTATCGTCTATAATGATAAAAGCACTATCTAATATACAAAACTATAAATACAGTCCAATATGATATATTTTTTATCTTCCTTTTATTATATTTTGCTTGATACATAATATACAATTACAGAAGTTTAGTGGCCAAAAGTAACTTTGTGTCAAATTTAGTGGTGAATTGTTACTCAATATTGTTAGCTAAAAACAACAAAGGTTTAGACTTCGCTTTCAGTCACTTCTATGTATATTTTCAGTTGACAGCCAGCACTTTTATACTTTGTCTACTTTGTCATTTAATGCAGGAACTTGGTTAACACTGAAGCAACCTGGAGCAATGTTTAGATCCTTGCAAGAATCTTCTATAGCAGCCATTTCCGTATCATCGTCTCCATAACTGAGTATTTGTATCCATTTGTTAGACTATTTTGAGCTATTATCATGTGACCATGTCTTGTAGTATTTGTGTTCATTTGTTAGACTATTTTGAACTATTATCATTCGACCATGTCTTGTAGTATTTGAAATATTAGCAGAATTATTTGAAACTTTTCCACTGGTTTGATTGTGTGTTTCCAAATTAGAATTCACTGCAACGTTATCATTGTTACATATAGTTGTTGTCATCTTCTCGATTTGTTATTTTTGGGATCCACATTTTAATATATATATATATATATATCTGTGTGTAATGTGTATACATATATCTATCTGTGTACATATATATATACATATATGTAATATAATAAAATGAAAATTGAAACAAATGCTGAAAATTAATATTATATAGGATAGCGTTTAAAAAACGCTATTGATTCATCAAACGCTATCTCAACTCTATACGAGATGTAAGATTTTTCCACCAAAAACGCTATAATAGAGTCAAAAACGCTATAGTAGAAAACAAAAACGCTATGCAAGCATGACAAGAACTGCAATCGGAAAACATTGTAACGCTATAACATGGTTTGATGAAACGCTATAAAATGTGCTCAAAAACGCTATAGAAAGTTAAATGAAAAGATTATATTCCCTATAGCGTTTAAGTTTAATAGCAGATAAAAAACGCTACGGTAGGTAGCAAACGCTATGCTTTTTTGTAAACGCTATAATATATTATAGCGTTTTTCTTGCTGCTATGTAATGCTGCCGGCCTACCATAGCTTGTTGTTCCACAGCGTTCTCTAAAACGCTATGGTAGCCTGCTATAGCGTTTTTCAAACGCTATGAAAAGAATAAACTGTTGTAGTGACCCCCACACTTTGAGGTATTTAAAACTTGGTTTGTGTCCTTTCCATATCTCATATGGAATTGTTCCTGTTTTATTATGAGGAACTTTGTTTAATATGTGATTAGACATATTTAAGGCTTCCCCAAACAAGTTTGTCGGTAGACCAGATGTTAAAAGCATGGCATTAATCATGTCTTTCAACGTTCTGTTCTTCCTTTCGGCGACACCATTTTGTTGTGGTGAATATGGAGCTGTTGTTTGATGAATTATACCATTTTCGGCACAGAACTGTTCAAATGGTGATTCATATTCTCCACATCGATCAGATCTCAATATCTTGATCTTTTTATTTAACTGATTTTCTACCTCAGCTTTGTACTTTATAAATGATGTAATTGCTTCATCTTTACTATTCAAAAGATATACATAGAAATATTTTGTATAATCGTCAATAAACGTAATAAAGTACTTTTTCCCACTTCTTGTAGGTAATGATTTAAAATCACATAAATCTATATGAACCAAACCTAGTGGTTCGTTGCTTCTATCAACAGATTGAAACGGGTTTTTAACCATTTTTGCTTCTACACATGTCTCACATTTATAGTTCTAATCTACTTGGAATTTTGGAATTAATCCGAAGTTTGGTAATGTTTTCATTTTTCAGAAGTTTACGTGTCCTAATCTATCATGCCATAGTAAAATTTCATGCTCAAGCAAGTAAGAAACTTCAATTTTATTAATAGCATAATCAGAATACATAGTTTTATTGCCGATAATGGCTACATTTGCATTAAATAGGCCATCACATAAATATCCCCTTCCGATATACATTCCAGCTTTGGACAGAACCATCTTGTCTGACTCGAACACCATTTTGAATCCTTTCTTTGATAATACTGCACCAGAGATGAGATTCTTGCGTATGTCTGGAACGTGGAGCACGTCATTCAACTTGACAGTTTTTCCTGAAGTAAACCTGAGGATTACTGTGCCACTGCCTTCGATCATAAATACTGCAGAATTACCCATATAGAGTTTTTCTTCATGATCGAATTTCTTATATGTAGAGAACATGGATTTGTCAGAGCAGATATGACGAGTAGCGCCTGTGTCCACCCACCATTGGTTAGGATTCTGAACCATATTGCATTCAGATACAACTGCCGAGAAGTTGGACTCGTCCACTTCCATGTTGTCTACTAAATTTGCCTCTTTGTTGCGGTCCTTTTTGAGTCTACAATCTCTAGCGGCATGTCCAACCTTTCCACAAACCAAACATTCACCATTAAACTTTTTGGTTCGTTTGTTGTCTTTTGGTTTGTTGTCTGGAGCTTTCCTTTTCTTCTGAAAATTCTTCTTTTGGTTTTTGGTCTTTGAATCTTCAGCCACAAATGCCTCCTCGCTTTGTTTTGTAATTCCACGGTTATCTGCCTCAGTTTTCAATCGGACTATGAGATCCTGTAAAGAGATTTCCTTCTTTTTATGCTTTAGATAATTGCGGTAATCTCTCCACGACGGTGGCAGTTTTCCCGTGATGGCTTCAACCAAAAACGATTCTCCAACCTTATGGCCTTCCGCTTCGAGTTCATGAATAATGATTTGTAGTTCATGCAGTTGAGCAGTCACCGGTTTGGAGTCGACCATCTTGTAGTCCATGAATTTTTCTACAATGAATTTCTTAAGACTGATATTATGCGTCTTATACTTCGTGGCAAGTGCATTCCAAAGTGCTTTTGCTGTCTTTAGAGGTCGATATACTTTGTATAGCACCTTGTCGAGGCAATTAATATATAGTTTCTGCATAGGAAATTGGGATGTTTCCACGTAGCAACATCTGCTTCCTTGCCTGGTGCAGAAATCGGTCCCTCCTCCTTGAGGTACCGTTGCAGACCGAGTGTGGTGAGGTAAAATAACATCTGATTCTGCCATGTTAAAAAGTCGTCACCATCTCCTTTGAAAGGATCGGGTCTGTTGTGTGTAGTAGTCTTTGTTGAGAGCTCTACTGTTGCCATCTCGGTTTTAGTGAAAACAGTAAAATTCTTAAGATGTTATACGTCTAGTATACCAAAACAGAGAATAATCAAATATAAACTCGTCGCACAAGTTTATAACTCAGATTTTCACTACACTGGAATTCTGTATTAATTATTATAACAATATGAATGTTGTAAATAAATTACAACAACAGCGTTATACTATTTTGAATAAATAGTATAACAAAATTAAATGATACTTAAGAATTTTATTTCAAAACTCTCCCAAGATACAACAGACGTAATCTGCACGAGATTGTAATGAGTATGTTAACTCTGTGATATATATGGAATGTTGAGCAGTAGAGCAAAGAAGCAGAAGAAATTAGATTGGAATTGGATGAGAATGCGATCAGTATTCTCTCCTATTTATAATTTCGTCTGCATCCCTTCAAATAGTCGCACCCGTTGCCTTTTGGTCGCTGCTGTTCGTTAACGGGTCGCACCCACCTGCGCATCTGCTTGTGTCCAATGGTACTGTTTCGCACCCGCTCGTACCGCCTGGTACTGTTTCGCCCGCGCCTCTTCAATCGGGTCACACCCGCTCGCGCCGCATCTGTTCGCCCGCTTCAATTGGCTCGCACCCGCTACTGTTCGCGTCTATTCAACCCGCGTCCGCTTCCCAATAGATCTGCATCTGTTCGTATGGCCTGCAACTGTCAGAAAGCCCGGTCCTGTTTGTAGTAAAAATACGAGTATCATATTAGACCCAAACCCAAACCCGTCCTGTTCGGTCGGACGGACGGCGGGGGCGGCGCGCGCGCGTGTGTGGTGGAGATGCATGATCTCCCTCCTCACAACGAAGCATACATTTGGGAGCCCCAGGCCCCAACCTCCTCTTGATAAAAGCATATATAAATCAATATAGCTCTCAACAATTTGGCGATGTGGGACTTTGTATACTTCCATTCATTCTACCTTTAGGAATTCCAACAATCCCCATATGAATGATAATATACATATCCCCCACACAAAGCGAAATATCACAAAGTACATATGGAATAATGCTTTATCGTGGATAAGTAGATATTTCACTTTGAACTTTCCCTAGTTAAAACTTATCGGATCTACTTGGCTAATCGGTGAATTATTTCATCTTGAACCGTCGGCCTTTATTATATACCCAGAAAATAAGCTTTACGAAGCATTGATTCCCTTCTCATACAATCTCTTCGTTGTGTTCATTTTGGTCCTAAACATATTTTGGTTCAGCGAGTGTTATAGAGAATTTAAGCCTTTAATATTCTCATAGAGCCGACCCAGCTCACACTAACATAGGTGATCGCAACCATTAAGAGTATCCTATATATACCCCACTTGTTATTTCCAAGATATGGTCATCATTAAAAAACATAGTTTTAACCTTTAAATACTTCTGTAGGCATGCATTTATATTGTGCACCATAGGAATGGAGTTGGGCTATGTCCACGCAAATGCATTACGGCTTGAGTTATTCAGAACTGGTTTGCCTATTGATCCTAGTCTGTGGGATCTCCAGTCGCTAGGATAGGTTTTCGTATAAGATAACTCTTGGTGGTTTAGGCTTTTAAACCCATTCCCCACGATGTGCAGTCAATTTTCTCTTTTGATAAACCTTTAGTAAATGGATCCGCTAGGATATCATTTGTTCTCACATAATCTATGGAAATAGTTCCATTTGAGAGTAACTGCCTAACTGTGTTATGGCGTCGACGAATATGTCGTGACTTCCCATTATACACAAAGTTGTGCGCTCTTCTTAGCGCAACTTGGTTATCACAGTGTATGCATATGGCCGGTACAGGTTTAGGCCAAAATGGAATATCTTCTAAGTGACGAAGCAATTCTGCTTCTTCGCCTGCTTTATCTAAAGCGATGAACTCTGATTCCATAGTGGATCGATCTATGCATGTTTGTTTAGTAGATTTCCATGACACTGCTGCCCCCGCTACGGTAAAGACATAACCACTCGTTGATTTAGATTCCTCTGAATCAGCAATCCAATTTGCATCACTATATCCTTCTAAGACGGTAGGATATTTTCCATAATGTAAGGAATAATTTGTGGTATTTTTTAAATATCCAAGCATTCTCATTAGTGCTTTCCAGTGTTCCTTTCCTGGATTGCTTGTATACCTACTCAGCCGACTTACTACATAAGCTATATCTGGTCTTGTGCAATTCATGAGATACACGAGACATCCTATTACACGAGAGTATTCCAGTTGCATTACACTCTCATTAGTGTTTTTATGCAGTACATCTGATGGATTAAAAGGTGTTCTCACTCCTTTAATTCCATAGTCTTGGAATTTTTCAACCACTTTGTCTACATAGTGTGACTGAGACAATTCAATTCCATTAGGAGTTCTTATTATTTTGATTCCCAAAATAACGTCTGCAACTCCTAAATCTTTCATATCGAAATTGCTAGTTAACATCTTCTTTATGGTCTCTATTACCTGATTATTTGGACCAAATATTAACATATCGTCTACATATAAACAAATCATCATGTATGATTATCCAATTTGTTTATAATAAACACACTTATCGCATTCATTTATACGAAAACCATTTCTCATCATGACACTATCAAATTTTGCATGCCATTGTTTTGGATCTTGTTTTAGTCCGTATAATGATTTTACTAATCTACAGACTTTGTTTTCATTTCCTTTGGAAATAAAACCTTCAGGTTGCTCCATGTAGATCTCCTCATCGAAATCTCCATTTAAGAATGTTGTCTTTACATCCATTTGATGAATTTCTAGATTATAAATCGATTCAATTGCTATTAGCATTCTTATAGAGGTTATTCGTGTTACTAGCGAATATGTATCAAAGAAGTCTACTCCTTCTTTTTGACGATATCCTTTGGCTACTAATCTGGCTTTATACTTGTCGATAGAGCCATCTGCTTTCATTTTCTTTTTGAAAATCCATTTGCAGCCAATAGGTTTTATTCCAGGTGGAATATCAACAATTTCCCAAGTTTTATTACTTAGAATTGACTCAATCTCACTTTGGATTGCTTCTTTCCAACATGAAGATTCAGAAGATGACATTGCTTCCTTGTACGTTTGAGGTTCATGTTCTAACACATGTGTGAAAAAATCCGAACCAAATGTCTTGGAAGTTCTAGCCCTTACGCTTCTTCTTGGTTCAACTTCCTCAATCTCATGATGAGGTTCATCTGCATGTGAATTGCTTAATTCTTCTCTTCTCCTTTTAGGGATATTATTCCCTTCATTCCTTTTGTGTGGAAACACTTCTTCAAAGAATGAGGCATCTCTAGATTCCATGATTGTATTTACATGAATATCAGCTATATCAGACTTGAATACCAAAAATATATAGGCACTACTATTTTGGGCTGGCCCTAAATAGTAACAATCTACTGTTTTTGTTCCAAGTTTGACTTTCTTGGGAGGCGGAATTAGAACTTTTGCCAAGCACCCCCACACTTTGAGGTATTTAAAACTTGGTTTGTGTCTTTTCCATATCTCATATGGAATTGTTCCTGTTTTATTATGAGGAACTTTGTTTAATAGGTGATTAGACATATTTAAGGCTTTCCCCCACAAGTTTGTCGGTAGACTAGATGTTAAAAGCATGACATTAATCATGTCTTTCAACGTTCTGTTCTTCCTTTCGGCGACACCATTTTGTTGTGGTGAATATGGAGCTGTTGTTTGATGAATTATACCATTTTCGGCACAGAACTGTTCAAATGGTGATTCATATTCTCCACCTCGATCAGATCTCAATATCTTGATCTTTTTATTTAACTGATTTTCTACCTCAGCTTTGTACTTTATAAATGATGTAATTTCTTCATCTTTACTATTCAAAAGATATACATAGCAATATCTCGTATAATCGTCAATAAACATAATAAAGTACTTTTTCCCACTTCTTGTAGGTAATGATTTAAAATCACATAAATCTGTATGAACCAAACCTAGTGGTTCGGTGATTCTATCAACAGATTGAAATGGTTTTTTAACCATTTTTTCTTCTAGACATGTCTCACATTTGTAGTTCTTATCTACTTGGAATTTTGGAATTAATCCCAAGTTTGATAATATTTTCATTTTTCGGAAGTTTACATATCCTAATCTATCATGCCATAGTAAAATTTCATGCTCAAGCAAGTAAGAAACTTCAATTTTATTAATAGCATAATCAGAATACATAGTTTTATTGCCGATAACGGCTACATTTGCATTAAATAGGCCATCACATAAATATCCCCTTCCGATATACATTCCAGCTTTGGACAGAACCATCTTGTCTGACTCGAACACCATTCTGAATCCTTTCTTTGATAATACTACACCAGAGATGAGATTCTTGCGTATGTCTGGAACGTGGAGCACGTCATTAAACTTGATAGTTTTTCCTGAAGTAAACTTGAGGATTACTGTACCACTGCCTTCGATCATAGATACTGCAGAATTACCCATATAGAGTTTTTTTTCATGATCGAATTTCTTGTATGTAGAGAACATGGATTTGTCAGAGCAGACATGACGAGTAGCGCCGGTGTCCACCCACAATTGGTTAGGATTCTGAACCATATTGCATTCAGATACAACTGCCGAGAAGTTGGACTCATCCACTTCCATGTTGTCTACTAACTTTGCCTCTTTGTTGCGGTCCTTTTTGAGTCTGCAATCTCTAGCGGCATGTCCAACCTTTCCACAAACCCAACATTCACCATTAAACTTTTTGGTTCGTTTGTTGTCTTTTGGTTTGTTGTCTGGAGCTTTCCTTTTCTTCTGGAAATTCTTCTTTTTGTTTTTGGTCTTTGAATCTTCAGCCACAAATGCCTCCTCGCTTTGTTTTGTAATTCCACGGTTATCTGCCTCAATTTTCAATCGGACTATGAGATCCTGTAAAGAGATTTCCTTCTTTTTATGCTTTAGATAATTGCGGTAATCTCTCCACGACGGTGGCAGTTTTCCCGTGATGGCTTCAACCAAAAACGATTCTCCAACCTTATGGCCTTCCGCTTCGAGTTCATGAATAATGATTTGTAGTTCATGCAGTTGAGCAGTCACCGGTTTGGAGTCGACCATCTTGTAGTCCATGAATTTGTCTACAATGAATTTCTTAAGACTGATATTATGCGTCTTATACTTCGTGGCAAGTGCATTCCAAAGTGCTTTTGCTGTCTTTAGAGGTTGATATACTTTGTATAGCACCTTGTCGAGACAATTCAGAATATAGTTTCTGCATAGGAAATCGGGATGTTTCCACGTAGCAACATCTGCTTCCTTGCTTGGTGCAGAAATCGGTTCCTCCTCCTCGAGGTACCGTTGCAGACCGAGTGTGGTGAGGTAAAATAAAATCTGATTCTGCCATGTTAAAAAGTCGTCACCATCTCCTTTGAAAGGATCGGGTCTGTTGTGTGTAGTAGCCTTTGTTGAGAGCTCTACTGTTGCCATCTCGGTTTTAGTGAAAACAGTAAAATTCTAAAGATGTTATACGTCTAGTATACCAAAACAGAGAATAATCAAATATAAACTCGTCGCACAAGTTTATAACTCAGATTTCCACTACAATGGAATTCTATATTAATTATTATAACAATATGAATGTTGTAAATAAATTACAACAACAGCGTTATACTATTTTGAATAAATAGTATAACAAAATTAAAGGATACTTAAGAATTTTATTTCAAAACTCTCCCAAGATACAACAGACGTAATCTACACGGGATTGTAATGAGTATGTCAACTCTGTGATATATATGGAATGTTGAGCAGTAGAGCAAAGAAGCAGAAGAAATTAGATTGGAATTGGATGAGAATGTGAGTAACGACCCGAAATTTTCGATCCCGAAAATTCCAGATAGTTATGAAAAAGAAGAAAGAGATAGAAGAGAAGAAACAGAAACACAACACAGATCCTCACATTCGCAACGGATAAAATATAATATCAAATAATAACAGTTTATAAAAGAATACTATATCTGTCGATTTCATTTAATATACATCAGAGTTTTACATATATACAGTCACTGAATATATACAATTATTATGTCTCAGATACACAATAATATACTGCAGCGGAAATACTCTATACGTACTTGTCATCCAGCTCGTCTCCTGAACTCCAGAACGTCCTACCTGAAAATCTGTAATACTCGGTCTGACCCGAGCATTACCAAAAAGTAACACCCGGGTCAGGCTGGAAACCAGCGTGAGTAAACCCATATAATTTGAAATACTAAGTCCAATTTAAAAGAAAACTCGGGTAACTCGCATCAATTTTACAAATTCACAATTCGTTATAGACATCACTTATTTCACTCATCAATTTCTAAGCACCCAAACCTTAAATTAAATGACCCAATTTGCTTAAATCATTCCATATCAGCCTATTGATTTCACACGTCAATCTATAAAGAATCGAAGTGGTTTCGAGTATTTCCCAATACCCGACTCCGGTCTCTTCAAATTCACTGTCAACTTAACCCAATTTATTCACTGAATACACTTTTTAAATTCAAATATTGAATGTCACTTTTACCTAGAAATTTATCATCGATAAATAACTACATTATCTCCGTCTGCCCAACATATTATCATAAAACATTTCATATCAGAGATATCAACCAATTCAAGGTATTTAACATCGTTTAATCATTCATAAGCAAGATTGCTCACTTCCAAATTAATTAATCACGAACAATTAATTAATCATCTTTTAATTATCCAACTTAATTAATCATTTTTGATTAATTGTCCTTTAATTACAATAAGTAATTAACTCTCAACTAATTACACAAATTTATTATCTTATAACCACTCCATCGATCAATTATCCCTAAATTAATTATACTCATTGTTTAACTAATCTTTGATTAGTTTCCTTAATCAATCAACCCTTAATTAATTACATTAGGTAATTAATCCTTAATTTTCTCCATTAAATTTATTACTCAACGATTATCAAATCTTGATTATCTTTATCTTTATTTATGACTCACTTATTATAATTGAAATACGTTTCAAATCATTCCACTTTGTAAATTTAACTTATAAATTTAAACTTAAGATTAAAATACTTTCAGTTTAACTTAACAAATTTTGAGTAAACAAATCACAAATCTTCCAAATCAAATGTTTTAAGAAAACATTTATTTTAGAAAAAGTTTTAAAAATAAAAAATAATAAAAATAAAACTTGTTTTATAAAACCTGTAAGATCTGCATTTCTCCTGCTTCAGGTTCTGCCCTATATTAGCTCGAGTTTCTGCCCGAGTTTCTCCCACTTGCAACACTTAGCTAAATTCAAAACTTATACTGGCCAACTTCTCTTTTAAAACTGGGCCAACTTCTTTTTCTCGAGAATAAACTCGAGCAAATAACTCTCGAACCCGAACTTCAACCCGAGTTCGAATCATCTTCCTCTTCAAATTTCCTATCTTACAAAGGCTGCTGCTACAACTAATATCCAAGCACTGTGTACACGTGCACACGCAACCCGGAGCTCGACCATCACCGCCGACCCCCTTCCCAAACCACCTTCGACTTCCTCGTCCCTCCCGACATCTGAGAATCCTCGTAACTACGAGAAATCGAAATCGAGCAATTTCGATCATCACTGGAGAAACCCAGCCCCCAAAATACTTCGCTCCTCCTCCCCTCCGACCACCGGAGAATACATAACTCCATCCTGATCTATGCCTCACCCACCTCCTCCTTTTCCACAACCTCTGATAGCTCTCAGATCATCTACGATGTCGAGAATGCCTGACCACGACATCGACTATGTGAGCTCCTAAAACCCTACTTTTACATCGTTCTGACTCCTCACTTGAAAATAAATCCTCCGACTAATTTTACACTACTCTCCATCACCCAAACATCCCCCCATAACCAGCGCGATGCACCCCCTGCCATTGATCGACGTGAATTGGCGATAATAAAAAGTCCGTTCAACAACAAAGTTCACAGCAACCACTAACTAATAAATTCCAATATTACCATTAAAATTCTTCCATTTCAAATACGAATTCGATTATATAATTCAATCCTGGAAATCTAACACTTCGATTTCGACTTGAGTTGTTTTCCCTCTTCAAATTTCAAGTTCTAAATTATTTACAAAATATCCTATCTTGAAACTGTTTTTTTTTTAAAAAATAATTTTACCTATATACACACATTTTCATTAAAAGATCATATCCAAAAATAGATTAGAAAAAGAAATCTGATTTTGGGATGAATATAGTGTCTGTGATCAAGAACAGAGACTTCCAAATTAAATTCACAGGCATGCACAAGTATAATATATATTTTCATAATATGATTTCTCTTAAGAAACACTCATCTCAGCTTACTTTTCACATTTATCACTGTATCAAGTTAATGGACCAAATCAAGAGGTTACTCACCCTATTTTTGAAATAATAGAGAAAGTTTCCTTCCTGAAACCTGTAAATTTCTTTAACCTGGAATTACTTAAGTTTGATCTGGTGTTGAACTTTGTTTTTGAAACTGGACTTGTTTAAATTGATTTGCGACCTTTAATATTTTGACTTGAATTTGAATTTGTTTGATTTCTATCTTCTCTGATTTTTTCTTAAATTTGTACTTTGTTCTTTTAAATAGAGATGAACTTGATATATCATCACATGCACACAGATTCCCATTCAAATATATCCAGTACAACAACATGCAAACAGATTTTCATCCAGCTTTTAAATACTACTCATGCATCCAGATGTAAATTAAACACAGTATAGTTTACTCACATGATAAAGAGATCAGAGTAATAAAGTAGAATTTGGGTTTTCCAAAGGATAGATTTACTCTCGAGGCTTTAATAAAACAGAGGCCTTTGAAGTAGATGCTTGAACTACTTTGAAGCTTGCTGTTTGATTTCAAATGAGTTGAAGTTATTGATGAGTTGATTCTTGTTGTTGTTGATCAGCAGCTTTGATCTGATAATCCTTTAATTTCAGGTTTGCTATATTATGATTTTTTTTATAATACTCAGACTCTTTATTGAAGACGAAATGAATTAAGGGAATTATATATAAAAGAAGATTGTGTGCAGGCTTGAATTGTTTGTACAAGATAGAATTGTACTGATAGATTTCTTTTTTTCCACCTTGTTTAGAGATTTTCTTTGTTAGGGAGGCTGATAGGGTACAAATCTGTGTGCTACATTAATGATATTGTCACTTCCTTCTCTTTTTTTTGTTTTTCACGTGTACATACTTAAATATATGGCTTCTTATGCAAGTCTACATAGATAATATATTTATGTTACTTGTTTATTTTCAAGTTTACATACTTGCAGGTGAATATATGTTAATCTTTCCTATTGTTTTGTCTTATACTTGTAATATAAATGAAGTTCTACATTTTGAGGTTAGAATTTGTCTAATATGTTTTACTTAAATATTTATTTCTTGTATATTGTTTCTTTTGTCTTATTTTATTTCATAATTACATGTATTCCAATTATGTATATTTTTTTCTAAAATTATCTTATGTATGTTTATTTCATTCCTATGTTTACATTAATATTTATTTCTAAGATAATAAATTGCATTTTATTTATTTAAATTAAATATTCATTAAAAAAATACTGTCAAAAATTCCGGGATGTCACAATGTGATCAGTATTCTCTCCTATTTATAATTTCGTCCGCATCCCTTCAAACAGTCGCACCCGTTGCTTTTTGGTCGCTGCTATTCGTTAACGGGTCGCACCCGCCTGCGCATCTGCTTGTGTCCAATGGTACTGTTTCGCACCCGCTCGTACCGCCTGGTACTGTTTCGCCCGCGCCTCTTCAATCGGGTCGCACCCGCTCGCGTCGCATCTGTTCGCCCGCTTTAATCGGCTCGCACCCGCTACTGTTCGCGCCTATTCAACTCGCGTCCGCTTCCAAACAGATCAGCATCTGTTCGTATGGTCTGCAACTGTCAGAAATCCCGGTCCAGTTTGTAGTAAAAATACGAGTATCATATTAGACCCAAACCCAAACCCGACCCGGTCGGACGGACGGCGGCGGCGACGCGCGCGCGTGTGTGGTGGAGATGCATGATCTCCCTCCTCACAACGAAGCATACATTTGGGAGCCCAGGCCCCCAACCTCCTCTTGAGAAAAGCATATATAAATCAATATAGCTCTCAACAATTTGGCGATGTGGGACTTTGTATATTTCCATTCATTCTACCTTTAGGAATTCCAACAACCCCCCACATGAATGATAATATACATATCCCCCACACAAAGCGAAATATCACAAAGTACATATGGAATAATGCTTTATCGTGGATAAGTAGATAGTTCACTTTGAACTTTCCCTAGTTAAAACTTATCGGATCTACTTGGCTAATCGGTGAATTATTTCATCTTGAACCATCAGCCTTTATTGTATACCCAGACAATAAGCTTTACGAAGCATTGATTCGCAACCATTAAGATTATCCTACATATACCCCACTTGTTATTTCCAAGATATGGTCATCATTAAAAAACATAGTTTTAACCTTTAAATACTTTTGTAGGCTTCCATTTATATTGTGCACCATAGGAATGGAGTTGGACTATGTCCTTGCAAATGCATTACGTCTTGAGTTATTCAGAACTGGTTTGCCTATTGATCCTAGTCCGTGGGATCTCCATTCGCTAGGATAGGTTTCCGTATAAGATAACTCTTGGTGGTTTAGGCTTTTAAACCCATTCCCCTCGATGTGCAGTCAATTTTCTCTCTTGATAAACCTTTAGTAAATGGATCCGCTAGGTTATCATTTGTTCTCACATAATCTATGGAAATAGTTCCATTTGAGAGTAACTGCCTAACTGTGTTATGGCGTCGACGAATATGTCGTGACTTCCCATTATACACAAAGTTGTGCGCTCTACTTAGCGCAGCTTGGTTATCATAGTGTATGCATATGGCCGGTACAGGTTTAGGCCAAAATGGAATATCTTCTAAAAAGCGACGAAGCCATTCTGCTTCTTCGCCTGCTTTATTTAAAGCGATGAACTCTGATTCCATAGTGGATCGAGCTATGCATGTTTGTTTAGTAGATTTCCATGACACTGCTGCCCCTGCTAAGGTAAAGACATAACCACTCGTTGATTTAGATTCCTCTTAATCAGCAATCCAATTTGCATCACTATATCCTTCTAAGACGGCAGGATATTTTCCATAATGTAAGGAATAATTTGTGGTATTTTTTAAATATCCAAGCATTCTCATTAGTGATTTCCAGTGTTCCTTTCCTGGATTGCTTGTATACCTGCTCAGTCGACTTACTACATAAGCTATATCCGGTCTTGTGCAATTCATGAGATACATGAGACATCCTATTACACGAGAGTATTCCAGTTGCATTACATTCTCATTAGTGTTTTTATGCAGTACATCTGATGGATTAAAAGGTGTTCTCACTCCTTTAATTCCATAGTCTTGGAATTTTTCAACCACTTTGTCTACATAGTGTGACTGAGACAATTCAATTCCATTAGGAGTTCTTATTATTTTGATTCCCAAAATAACGTCTGCAACTCCTAAATCTTTCATATTGAAATTGCTAGTTAACATCTTCTTTATGGTCTCTATTACCTGAGTATTTGGACCAAATATTAACATACCGTCTACATATAAACAAATCATCACGTATGATTCTCCAATTTGTTTATAATAAACACACTTATCGCATTCATTTATACGAAAACCATTTCTCATCATGACACTATCAAATTTTGCATGCCATTGTTTTGGAGCTTGTTTTAGTCCGTATAATGATTTTACCAATCTACAGACTTTGTTTTCATTTCCTTTGGAAATAAAACCTTCAGGTTGCTCCATGTAGATCTCCTCATCGAGATCTCCATTTAAGAATGCTGTCTTTACATCCATTTGATGAATTTCTAGATTATAAATCGATGCAATTGCTATTAGCATTCTTATAGAGGTTATTCGTGTTACTGGCGAATATGTATCAAAGAAGTCTACTCCTTCTTTTTGACGATATCCTTTGGCTACTAATCTGGCTTTATACCTGTCGATAGAGCCATCTGCTTTCATTTTCTTTTTGAAAATCCATTTGCAGCCAATAGGTTTTATTCCAGGTGGAATATCAACAATTTCCCAAGTTTTATTACTTAGAATTGACTCAATCTCACTTTGGATTGCTTCTTTCCAACATGAAGATTCAGAAGATGACATTGCTTCCTTGTACGTTTGAGGTTCATGTTATAACACATATGTTAAAAAATCCGAACCAATTGTCTTGGAAGTTCTAGCTCTTACGCTTCTTATTGGTTCAACTTCCTCAATCTCATGATGAGGTTCATCTTCATGTGAATTGCTTAATTCTTCTCTTGTCCTTTTAGGGACATTATTCCCTTCATTCCTTTTGTGTGGAAACACGCCTTTAAAGAATGAGGCATCTCTAGATTTCATGATTGTATTTACATGAATATCAGCTATATCAGACTTGAATACCAAAAATCTGTAGGCACTACTATTTTGGGCTGGCCCTAAATAGTAACAATCTACTGTTTTTGGTCCAAGTTTGACTTTCTTGGGAGGCGGAACTGGAACTTTTGCCAAGCACCCCCACACTTTGAGGTATTTAAAACTTTGTTTGTGTCCTTTCCATATCTCATATGGAATTGTTCATGTTTTATTATGAGGAACTTTGTTTAATATGTGATTAGACATATTTAAGGCTTCCCCCCACAAGTTTGTCGGTAGACCAGATGTTAAAAGCATGGCATTAATCATGTCTTTCAACGTTCTGTTCTTCCTTTCGGCGACACCATTTTGTTGTGGTGAATATGGAGCTGTTGTTTGATGAATTATACCATTTTTGGCACAGAACTGTTCAAATGGTGATTCATATTCTCCACCTCGATCAGATCTCAATATCTTGATCTTTTTATTTAACTGATTTTCTACCTCAGCTTTGTACTTTATAAATGATGTAATTGCTTCATCTTTACTATTCAAAAGATATACATAGCAATATCTCGTATAATCGTCAATAAACGTAATAAAGTACTTTTTCCCACTTCTTGTAGGTAATGATTTAAAATCACATAAATCTGTAGGAACCAAACCTAGTGGTTCAGTGCTTCTATCAACAGATTGAAACGATTTTTTGACCATTTTTGCTTCTACAGATGTCTCACATTTGTAGTTCTTATCTACTTGGAATTTTGGAATTAATCCCAAGTTTGATAATGTTTTCATTTTTCGGAAGTTTGCGTGTCCTAATCTATCATGCCATAGTAAAATTTCATGCTCAAGCAAGTAAGAAACTTCAATTTTATTAATAGCACAATCAGAATACATAGTTTTATTGCCGATAACGGCTACATTTGCCTTAAATACGCCATCACGTAAATATCCCCTTCGGATATACATTCCAGCTTTGGACAGAACCATCTCGTCTAACTCGAACACCATTCTGAATCCTTTCTTTGATAATACTGCACCAGAGATGAGATTCTTGCATATGTCTGGAACGTGGAGCACGTCATTCAACTTGACAGGTTTTCCTGAAGTAAACTTGAGGATTACTGTGCCACTGCCTTCGATCATAGATACTGCAGAATTACCCATATAGAGTTTTTCTTCATGATCGAATTTCTTGTATGTAGAGAACATGGATTTGTCAGAGCAGACATGATGAGTAGCGCCTGTGTCCACCCACCATTGGTTAGGATTCTAAACCATATTGCATTCAGATACAACTGCCGAGAAGTTGGACTCATCCACTTCCATGTCGTCTACTAAATTTGCCTCTTTGTTGCGGTCCTTTTTGAGTCTGCAATCTCTAGCGGCATGTCCAACCTTTCCACAAACCCAACATTCACCATTAAACTTTTTGGTTCGTTTGTTGTCTGGAGCTTTCCTTTTCTTCTGGAAATTCTTCTTTTTGTTTTTGGCCTTTGAATCTTCAGCCACAAATGCCTCCTCGCTTTGTTTTGTAATTCCACGGTTATCTGCCTCAATTTTCAATCGGACTATGAGATCCTGTAAAGAGATTTCCTTCTTTTTATTCTTTAGATAATTGCGGTAATCTCTCCACGACGGTGGCATTTTCCCGTGATGGCTTCAACCAAAAACGATTCTCCAACCTTATATCCTTCCGCTTCGAGTTCACGAATAATGATTTGTAGTTCATGCAGTTGAGCAGTCACCGGTTTGGAGTCGACCATCTTGTAGTCCATGAATTTGTCTATAATGAATTTTTTAAGACTGATATTCTGCATCTTATACTTCGTGGCAAGTGCATTCCAGAGTGCTTTTGCTCTCTTTAGAGGTTGATATACTTTGTATAGCACCTTGTCGAGACAATTCGGAGTATAGTTTCTGCATAGGAAATCAGAATGTTTCCACGTAGCAACATCTGCTTCCTTGCCTGGTGAAGAAATCGGTTCCTCCTCCTCGAGGTACCGTTGCAGACCGAGTGTGGTGAGGTAAAATAACATCTGGTTCTGCCTTGTTAAAAAGTCGTCATCATCTCCTTTGAAAGGATTGGGTCTGTTGTGTGTAGTAGCCTTTGTTGAGAGCTCTACTGTTGCCATCTCGGTTTTAGTGAAAATAATAAAATTCTTAAGATGTTATACGTCTAGTATACCAAAACAGAGAATAATCAAATATAAACTCGTCGCACAAGTTTATAACTCAGATTTCCACTACACTGGAATTCTATATTAATTATTATAACAATATGAATGTTGTAAATAAATTACAACAACAGCGTTATACTATTTTGAATAAATAGTATAACAAAATTAAAGGATACTTAAGAATTTTATTTCAAAACTCTCTCAAGATACCACAGACGTAATCTGCACGAGATTGTAATGAGTATGTCAACTCTGGGATATATATGAAATGTTGAGCAGTAGAGCAAAGAAGCAGAAGAAATTAGATTGGAATTGGATGAGAATGGGATCAGTATTCTCTCCTATTTATAATTTCGTCTGCATCCCTTCAAACAGTCGCGTCCGCTTGACGGGCCGCACCCGTTGCCTTTTGGTCGCTGCTGTTCGTTAACGGGTCGCACCCGCCTGCGCATCTGCTTGTGTCCAATGGTACTGTTTCGCACCCGCTCGTACCACCTAGTATTGTTTCGTCCACGCCTCTTCAATCGGGTCGCACCCGCTCGCGCCGCATCTGTTCGCCCGCTTCAATCGGCTCGCACCCGCTACTGTTTGCGCCTATTAAACCCGCGCCCGCTTCCGAATAGATCCGCATCTATTCGTATGGCCTGCAACTGTCAAAATGCTCGGTCCAGTTTGTAGTAAAAATACGAGTATCATATTAGACCCAAACAAAAACCCGACCCGGTCGGTCGGACGGACGGGGGCGGCGGCGCGCGCGCGTGTGATGGAGATGCATGATCTCCCTCCTCACAACGAAGCATACATTTGGGAGCCCCAGGCCCCCAACCTCCTCTTGAGAAAAGCATATATAAATCAATATAGCTCTCAACAATTTGGCGATGTGGGACTTTGTATATTTCCATTCATTCTACCTTTAGGAATTCCAACAATCCCCCACATGAATGATAATATACATATACCCCACACAAAGCGAAATATCACAAAGTACATTTGGAATAATGCTTTATCGTGGATAAGTAGATATTTCACTTTGAACTTTCCCTAGTTAAAACTTATCGGATCTACTTGGCTAATCGGTGAATTATTTCATCTTGAACCGTCGGCCTTTATTGTATACCCAGACTATAAGCTTTACGAAGAATTGATTCCCTTCTCATCCAATCTCTTGGTTGTGTTCATTTTGGTCCTGAACATATTTTGGTTCTACGAGTGTTATAGAGAATTTAAGCCTTTAATATTCTCATAGAGCCGACCCAGCTCACAATAACATAGGTGATCGCAACCATTAAGAGTATCCTACATATACCCCACTTGTTATTTCCAAGATATGGTCATCATTAAAAAACATAGTTTTAACCTTTAAATACTTCTGTAGGCATGCATTTATATTGTGCACCATAGGAATGGCGTTGGACTATGTCCACGCAAATGCATTACGTCTTGAGTTATTCAGAACTGGTTTGCCTATTGATCCTAGTCCGTGGGATCTCCAGTCGCTAGGATAGGTTTCCGTATAAGATAACTCTTGGTGGTTTAGGCTTTTAAACACATTCCCCTCGATGTGCAGTCAATTTTCTCTTTTGATAAACCTTTAGTAAATGGATCCGCTAGGTTATCATTTGTTCTCACATAATCTATGGAAATAGTTCCATTTGAGTGTAACTGCCTAACTGTGTTATGGCGTCGACGAATATGTCGTGACTTCCCATTATACACAAAGTTGTGCTCTCTGCTTAGTGCAGCTTGGTTATCACAGTGTATGCATATGGCCGGTACAGGTTTAGGCCAAAATGGAATATCTTCTAAAAAGTGACGAAGCAATTCTGCTTCTTCGCCTGCTTTATCTAAAGCGATGAACTCTGATTCCATAGTGGATCGAGCTATGCATGTTTGTTTAGTAGATTTCCATGACACTACTGCCCTTGCTAAGGTAAAGACATAACCACTCGTTGATTTAGATTCCTCTGAATCGGCAATCCAATTTGCATCACTATATCCTTCTAAGACGGCAGGATATTTTCCATACTGTAAGGAATAATTTGTGGTATTTTTTAAATATCCAAGCATTCTCATTAATGCTTTCCAGTGTTCCTTTCCTGGATTGCTTGTATACCTGCTCAGTCGACTTACTACATAAGCTATATCTGGTCTTGTGCAATTCATGAGATACATGAGACATCCTATTACACGAGAGTATTTCAGTTGCATTACACTCTCATTAGTGTTTTTATGCAGTACATCTGATGGATTAAAAGGTGTTCTCACTCCTTTAATTCCATAGTCTTGGAATTTTTCAACCACTTTGTCTACATAGTGTGACTGAGACAATTCAATTCCATTAGGAGTTTTTATTATTTTGATTCCCAAAATAATGTCTGCAACTCCTAAATCTTTCATATCGAAATTGCTAGTTAACATCTTCTTTATGGTCTCTATTACCTGAGTATTTGGACCAAATATTAACATATCGTCTACATATAAACAAATCATCACGTATGATTGTCCAATTTGTTTATAATAAACACACTTATCGCATTCATTTATACGAAAACCATTTCTCATCATGACACTATCAAATTTTGCGTGCATTGTTTTGGAGCTTATTTTAGTCCGTATAATGATTTTACTAATCTACAGACTTTGTTTTCATTTCCTTTGGAAATAAAACCTTCAGGTTGCTCCATGTAGATCTCCTTATCGAGATCTCCATTTAAGAATGTTGTCTTTACATCCATTTGACGAATTTCTAGATTATAAATCGATGCAATTGCTATTAGCATTCTTATAGAGGTTATTCGTGTTACTAGCGAATATGTATCAAAGAAGTCTACTCCTTCTTTTTGACGATATACTTTGGCTACTAATCTGGCTTTGTACTTGTCGATAGAGCCATCTGCTTTCATTTTCTTTTTGAAAATCCATTTGCAGCCAATAGGTTTTATTCCAGGTGGAATATCAACAATTTCCCAAGTTTTAGTACTTAGAATTGACTCAATCTCACTTTGGATTGCTTCTTTCCAACATGAAGATTCAGAAGATGACATTGCTTCCTTGTACGTTTGAGGTTCATGTTCTAACACATATGTGAAAAAATCCGAACCAAATGTCTTGGAAGTTCTAGCCCTTACGCTTCTTCTTGGTTCAACTTCCTCAATCTCATGATGAGGTTCATCTTCATGTGAATTGCTTAATTCTTCTCTTGTCCTTTTAGGGACATTATTCCCTTCATTCCTTTTGTGTGGAAACACGTCTTCAAAGAATGAGGCATCTCTAGATTCCATGATTGTATTTACATGAATATCAGCTATATCAGACTTGAATACCAAAAATCTATAGGCACTACTATTTTGGGCTGGCCCTAAATAGTAACAATCTACTGTTTTTGGTCCAAGTTTGACTTTCTTGGGAGGCGGAACTGGAACTTTTGCCAAGCACCCTCACACTTTGAGGTATTTAAAACTTGGTTTGTGTCCTTTCCATATCTCATATGGAATTGTTCCTGTTTTATTATGAGGAACTTTGTTTAGTATGTGATTAGACATATTTAAGGCTTCCCGCCACAAGTTTGTCGGTAGACCAGATGTTAGAAGCATGGCATTAATCATGTCTTTCAACGTTCTGTTCTTCCTTTCGGTGACACCATTTTGTTGTGGTGAATATGGAGCTGTTGTTTGATGAATTATACCATTTTCGGCACAGAACTGTTCAAATGGTGATTCATATTCTCCACCTCGATCAGATCTCAATATCTTGATCTTTTTATTTAACTGATTTTCTACCTCAGCTTTGTACTTTATAAATGATGTAATTGCTTCATATTTACTATTCAAAAGATATACATAGCAATATCTCGTATAATCGTCAATAAACATAATAAAGTACTTTTTCCAACTTCTTGTAGGTAATGATTTAAAATCACATAAATTTGTATGAACCAAACCTAGTGGTTCGGTGCTTCTATCAACAGATTGAAACGGTTTTTTAACCATTTTTGCTTCTACACATGTCTCACATTTGTAGTTCTTATCTACTTGGAATTTTGGAATTAATCCCAAGTTTGATAATGTTTTCATTTTTCGGAAGTTTACGTGTCCTAATCTATCATGCCATAGTAAAATTTCATGCTCAAGCAAGTAAGAAACTTCAATTTTATTAATAGCACAATCAGAATACATAGTTTTATTGCCGATAACGGCTACATTTGCCTTAAATAGGCCATCACATAAATATCCCCTTCCGATATACATTCCAGCTTTGGACAGAACCATCTTGTCTGACTCGAACACCATTCTGAATCCTTTCTTTGGTAATACTGCACCAGAGATGAGATTCTTGCGTATGTTTGGAACGTGGAGCACGTCATTCAACTTGACATTTTTTCCTGAAGTAAACTTGAGGATTATTGTGCCACTGCCTTTGATCATAGATACTGCAGAATTACCCATATAGAGTTTTTCTTCATGATCGAATTTCTTGTATGTAGAGAACATGGATTTGTCAGAGCAGATATGACGAGTAGTGCCTGTGTCCACCCACCATTGGTTAGGATTCTGAACCATATTGCATTCAGATGCAACTGCCGAGAAGTTGGACTCATCCACTTCCATGTTGTCTACTAAATTTGCCTCTTTGTTGCGGTCCTTTTTGAGTCTGCAATCTCTAGCGGCATGTCCAACATTTCCACAAACCCAACATTCACCATTAATTTTTTTGGTTCGTTTGTTGTCTTTTGGTTTGTTGTCTGGAGCTTTCCTTTTCTTCTGGAAATTCTTCCTTTTGTTTTTGGTCTTTGAATCTTCAGCCACAAAAGCCTCCTCGCTTTGTTTTGTAATTCCACGGTTATCTGCCTCAATTTTCAATCGGACTATGAGATCCTGTAAAGAGATTTCCTTCTTTTTATGCTTTAGATAATTGCGGTAATCTCTCCACGACGGTGGCAGTTTAGCCGTGATGGCTTCAACCAAAAATGATTCTCCAACCTTATGGCCTTCCACTTCGAGTTCATGAATAATGATTTGTAGTTCATGTAGTTGAGCAGTCACCGGTTTGGAGTCGACCATCTTGTAGTCCATGAATTTGTCTACAATGAATTTCTTAAGACTGATATTCTGCGTCTTATACTTCGTGGCAAGTGCATTCCAGAGTGCCTTTGCTGTCTTTAGAGGTTGATATACTTTGTATAGCACCTTGTCGAGACAATTCAGAATATAGTTTCTGCATAGGAAATCAGAATGTTTCCACGTAGCAACATCTGCTTCCTTGCCTGGTGCAGAAACCGGTTCCTCCTCCTCGAGGTACCGTTGCAGACCGAGTGTGGTGAGGTAAAATAACATCTGATTCTGCCATGTTAAAAATTCGTCACCATCTCCTTTGAAAGGATCGGGTCTGTTGTGTGTAGTAGCCTTTGTTGAGAGCTCTACTGTTGCCATCTCAGTTTTAGTGAAAACAGTAAAATTCTTAAGATGTTATACGTCTAGTATACCAAAACAGAGAATAATCAAATATAAACTCGTCGCACAAGTTTATAACTTAGATTTCCACTACACTGGAATTCTGTATTAATTATTATAACAATATGAATGTTGTAAATAAATTACAACAACAGCGTAATACTATTTTGAATAAATAGTATAACAAAATTAAAGGATACTTAAGAATTTTATTTCAAAACTCTCCCAAGATACAACAGACGTAATCTGCACGAGATTATAATGAGTATGTCAACTCTATGATATATATGGAATGTTGAGCAGTAGAGCAAAGAAGCAGAAGAAATTAGATTGGAATTGGATGAGAATGTGATCAGTATTCTCTCCTATTTATAATTTCATCCGCATCCCTTCAAACAGTCGCGTCCGCTTGACGGGTCGCACCCGTTGCCTTTTGGTCGCTGCTGTTCGTTAATGGGTCGCACCCGCCTGTGCATCTGCTTGTGTCCAATGGTACTGTTTCGCACCCGCTCGTACCGCCTGGTACTGTTTCGCCCACGCCTCTTCAATCGGGTCGCACCCGCTCGCGCCGCATCTGTTCACCCGCTTCAATCGGCTCGCACCCGTTACTATTCGCGCCTATTCAACTCGCGTCCGCTTCCGAATAGATCCGCATCTGTTCGTATGGCCTGCAACTGTCAGAAAGCCCGGTATAGTTTGTAGTAAAAATACGAGTATCATATTAGACCCAAACCTGACCCGATCGGTCGGACGGCGGCGGCGGCGCGTGCGCGCGTGTGGTGGAGATGCATGATCTCCCTCCTCACAACGAAGCATACATTTGGGAGCCCCAGGCCCCCAACCTCCTCTTGAGAAAAGCATATATAAATCAATATAGCTCTCAACAATTTGGCGATTTGGGACTTTGTATATTTTCATTCATTCTACCTTTAGGAATTCCAACAATCCCCCACATGAATGATAATATACATATCCCCCACACAAAGCGAAATATCACAAAGTACATATGGAATAATGCTTTATCGTGGATAAGTAGAGATTTCACTTTGAACTTTCCCTAGTTAAAACTTATCGGATCTACTTGGCTAATCGGTGAATTATTTCATCTTGAAATGTCGGCCTTTATTGTATACCCTGACAATAAGCTTTACGAAGCATTGATTCCCTTCTCATCCAATCTCTTGGTTGTGTTCATTTTGGTCCTGAACATATTTTGGTTCTGCGAGTGTTATAGAGAATTTAAGCCTTTAATATTCTCATAGAGCCGACCCGGCTCACACTAACATAGGTGATCGCAACCATTAAGAGTATCCTACATATACCCCACTTGTTATTTCCAAGATATGGTCATCATTAAAAACATAGTTTTAACCTTTAAATACTTCTGTAGGCATGCATTTATATTGTGCACCATAGGAATGGAGTTGGACTATGTCCACGCAAATGCATTACGTCTTGAGTTATTCAGAACTGGTTTGCCTATTGATCCTAGTCCGTGGGATCTCCAGTCGCTAGGATAGGTTTCCGTATAAGATAACTCTTGGTGGTTTACGCTTTTAAACCCATTCCCCTCGATGCACAGTCAATTTTCTCTCTTGATAAACCTTTAGTAAATGGATCCGCTAGGTTATCATTTGTTCTCACATAATCTATGGAAATAGTTCCATTTGAGAGTAACTTCCTAACTGTGTTATGGCGTCGACGAATATGTCGTGACTTCCCATTATACACAAAGTTGTGCGCTCTGCTCAGCGCAGCTTGGTTATCACAGTATATGCATATGGCCAGTACAGGTTTAGGCCAAAATGGAATATCTTCTAAAAAGTGACGAAGCCATTTTGCTTCTTCGCCTGCTTTATCTAAAGCGATGAACTCTGATTCCATAGTGGATCGAGCTATGCATGTTTGTTAGGTAGATTTCCATGACACTGCTGCCCCTGCTAAGGTAAAGACATAATCACTCGTTGATTTAGATTCCTCTGAATCAGCAATCCAATTTGCATCACTATATCCTTCTAAGACGGAAGGATATTTTCCATAATATAAGGAATAATTTGTGGTATTTTTTAAATATCCAAGCATTCTCATTAGTGCTTTCCAATGTTCCTTTCTTGGATTGCTTGTATACTTGCTCAGTCGACTTACTGCATAAGCTATATCTGGTCTTGTGCAATTCATGAGATACATGAGACATCCTATTACACGAGAGTATTCCAGTTGCATTACACTCTCATTAGTGTTTTTATGTAGTACATCTGATGGATTAAAAGGTGTTCTCACTCCTTTAATTCCATAGTCTTGGAATTTTTCAACCACTTTGTCTACATAGTGTGACTGAGACAATTCAATTCCATTAGGAGTTCTTATTATTTTGATTCCCAAAATAACGTCTGCAACTCCTAAATCTTTCATATCGAAATTGCTAGTTAACATCTTCTTTATGGTCTCTATTACCTGAGTATTTGGACCAAATATTAACATATCGTCTACATATAAACAAATCATCACGTATGATTCTCCAATTTGTTTATAATAAACACACTTATCACATTCATTTATACGAAAACCATTTCTCATCATGACACTATCAAATTTTGCTTGCCATTGTTTTGGAGCTTGTTTTAGTCCGTATAATGATTTTACTAATCTACAGATTTTGTTTTCATTTCCTTTGGAAATAAAACCTTCAGGTTGCTCCATGTAGATCTCCTCATCGAGATCTCCATTTAAGAATGTTGTCTTTACATCCATTTGATGAATTTTTAGATTATAAATCGATGCAATTGCTATTAGCATTCTTATAGAGGTTATTCGTGTTACTGGCGAATATGTATCAAACAAGTCTACTCCTTCTTTTTGACGATATCCTTTGGCTACTAATCTGGCTTTATACTTGTTGATAGAGCCATCTGCTTTCACTTTCTTTTTGAAAATCCATTTGCCGCCAATAGGTTTTATTCCAGGTGGAATATCAACAATTTCCCAAGTTTTATTACTTAGAATTGACTAAATCTCACCTTGGATTGCTTCTTTCCAACATGAAGATTCAGAAGATGACATTACTTCCTTGTACGTTTGAGGTTCATGTTCTAACACATATGTGAAAAAATCCGAACCAAATGGCTTGGAAGTTCTAGCCCTTACGCTTCTTCTTGGTTCAACTTCCTCAATCTCATGATGAGGTTCATCTTCATGTGAATTGCTTAATTCTTCTCTTGTCCTTTTAGGGACATTATTCCCTTCATTCCTTTTGTGTGGAAACACGTCTTCAAAGAATGAGGCATCTCTAGATTCCATGATTGTATTTACATGAATATCAGCTATATCAGACTTGAATACCAAAAATCTATAGGCACTACTATTTTGGGCTGGCCCTAAATAGTAACAATCTACTGTTTTTGGTCCAAGTTTGACTTTCTTGGGAGGCGGAACTGGAACTTTTGCCAAGCACCCCCACACTTTGAGGCATTTAAAACTTGGTTTGTGTCCTTTCCATATCTCATATGGAATTGTTCCTGTTTTATTATGAGGAACTTTGTTTAATATGTGATTAGACATATTTAAGGCTTCCCCCCACAAGTTTTTCGGTAGACCAGATGTTAAAAGCATGGCATTAATCATGTCTTTCAACGTTCTGTTCTTCCTTTTGGCGACACAATTTTGTTGTGTTGAATATGGAGCTGTTGTTTGATGAATTATACCATTTTCGGCACAGAACTGTTCAAATGGTGATTCATATTCTCCACCTCGATCAGATCTCAATATCTTGATCTTTTTATTTAACTAATTTTCTACCTCAACTTTGCACTTTATAAATGATGTAATTGTTTCATCTTTACTATTCAAAAGATATACATAGCAATATCTTGTATAATCGTCAATAAACGTAATAAAGTACTTTTTCCCACTTCTTGTAGGTAATGATTTAAAATCACATAAATCTGTATGAACCAAACCTAGTGGTTCGGTGCTTCTATCAACAGATTGAAACGGTTTTTTAACCATTTTTGCTTCTACACATGTCTCACATTTGTAGTTCTTATCTACTTGGAATTTTGGAATTAATCCCAAGTTTGATAATATTTACATTTTTCGGAAGTTTACGTGTTCTAATCTATCATGCCATAGTAAAATTTCATGCTCAAGCAAGTAAGAAACTTCAATTTTATTAATAGCACAATCAGAATACATAGTTTTATTGCCGATAACGGCTACATTTGCCTTAAATAGGCCATCACATAAATATCCCCTTCCGATATACATTCCAGCTTTGGACAGAACCATCTTGTCTGACTCGAACACCATTCTGAATCCTTTCTTTGATAATACTGCACTAGAGATGAGATTCTTGCGTATGTCTGGAACGTGGAGCATGTCATTCAACTTGACAGTTTTTCCTAAAGTAAACTTGAGGATTACTGTGCCACTGCCTTCGATCATAGAAACTGCATAATTACCCATATAGAGTTTTTCTTCATGATCGAATTTCTTGTATGTAGAGAACATGGATTTGTCAGAGCAGACATGACGTGTAGCGCCTGTGTCCACCCACCATTGGTTAGGATTCTGAACCATATTTCATTCAGATACAACTGTCGAGAAGTTGGACTCATCCACTTCCATGTTGTCTACTAAATTTGCCTCTTTGTTGCGATCCTTTTTGAGTCTGCAATCTCTAACGGCATATCCAACCTTTCCACAAACCCAACATTCACCATTAAACTTTTTGGTTCTTTTGTTGTCTTTTGGTTTGTTGTCTGGAGCTTTCCTTTTCTTATGCAAATTCTTCTTTTTGTTTTTGGTCTTTGAATCTTCAACCATAAATGCCTCCTCGCTTTGTTTTGTAATTCCACGGTTATCTACCTCAATTTTCAATCGGACTATGAGATCCTGTAAAGAGATTTCCTTCTTTTTATGCTTTAGATAATTGCAGTAATCTCTCCAGGACGGTGGCAGTTTTCCCGTGATGGCTTCAACCAAAAATGATTCTCCAACCTTATGGCCTTCCGCTTCGAGTTCATGAATAATGATTTGTAGTTCATGTAGTTGAGCAGTCACCGGTTTAGAGTCGACCATCTTGTAGTCCATGAATTTGTCTACAATGAATTTCTTAAGACTGATATTCTGCGTCTTATACTTCGTGGCAAGTGCATTCCAGAGTGCTTTTGCTGTCTTTAGAGGTTGATATACTTTGTATAGCACCTTGTTGAGACAATTCAGAATATAGTTTCTGCATAGTAAATCAGAATGTTTCCACGTAGCAACATCTGCTTCCTTGCCTAGTGCAGAAATCGGTTCCTCCTCCTCGAGGTAGCGTTGCAGACCGAGTGTGGTGAGGTAAAATAACATCTGATTCTGCCATGTTAAAAAGTCGTCACCATCTCCTTTAAAAGGATCGGATCTTATGTGTGTAGTAGCCTATGTTGAGAGCTCTACTGTTGCCATCTCGGTTTTAGTGAAAACAGTAAAATTCTTAAGATGTTATACGTCTAGTATACCAAAACAGAGAATAATCAAATATAAACTCGTCGCACAAGTTTATAACTCGGATTTCCACTACACTGGAATTCTGTATTAATTATTATAACAATATGAATGTTGTAAATAAATTACAACAATAGCGTTATACTATTTTGAATAAATAGTATAACAAAATTAAAGGATACTTAAGAATTTTATTTCAAAACTCTCCCAAGATACAACAGACGTAATCTGCACGAGATTGTAATGAGTATGTCAACTCTATGATATATATGGAATGTTGAGCAGTAGAGCAAAGAAGCAGAAGAAATTAGATTGGAATTGGATGAGAATGTGATCAGTATTCTCTCCTATTTATAATTTCGTCCGCATCCCTTCAAACAGTCGCACCCGTTGCCTTTTGGTCGCTGCTGTTCGTTAATGGGTCGCACCCGCCTGCGCATCTGCTTGTGTCCAATGGTACTGTTTCGCACCTGCTCGTACCGCTTGGTACTGTTTCGCCCACGCCTCTTCAATCGGGTCACACCCTCTCGCACCGCATTTGTTCGCCCGCTTCAATCGGCTCGCACCCGCTACTATTCGCGCCTATTCAACCCACGTCCGCTTCCGAACAGATCCACATCTGTTCGTATGGCCTGCAACTGTCAGAAAGCCCGGTCCAGTTTGTAGTAAAAATACGAGTATCATATTAGACCCAAACCCAAACCCGACCCGGTCGGTCGGACGGACGGCGGCGGCGGCGCGCGCGCTTGTGTGGTGGAGATGCATGATCTCCCTCCTCACAATGAAGCATACATTTGGGAACCCCAAGCCCCCAACCTCCTCTTGAGAAAAGCATATATAAATCAATATAGAGCTCAACAATTTGGCGATGTGGGACTTTGTATATTTCCATTCATTCTGCCTTTAGGAATTCCAACAATCCCCCACATGAATGATAATATACGTATCCCCCACACAAAGCGAAATATCACAAAGTACATATGGAATAATGCTTTATCGTGGATAAGTAGATATTTCACTTTGAACTTTCCCTAGTTAAAACTTATCGGATCTACTTGGCTAATCGGTGAATTATTTCATCTTGAACCATCGGCCTTTATTGTATACCCAGACAATAAGCTTTACGAAGCATTGATTCCCTTCTCATCCAATCTCTTGGTTGTGTTCATTTTGGTCCCGAACATATTTTGGTTCAGCGAGTGCTATAGAGAATTTAAGCCTTTAATATTCTCATAGAGCAGACCCAGCTCACACTAACATAGGTGATCGCAACCATTAAGAGTATCCTATATATACCCCACTTGTTATTTCCAAGATATGGTCAACATTAAAAAACATAGTTTTAACCTTTAAATACTTCTGTAGGCATGCATTTATATTGTGCACCATAGGAATGGAGTTGTACTATGTCCACGCAAATGCATTACGTCTTGAGTTATTCAGAACTGGTTTGCCTATTGATCCTAGTCCGTGGGATCTCCAGTCGCTAGGATAGGTTTCCGTATAAGATAACTCTTGGTGGTTTAGGCTTTTAAACCCATTCCTCTCGATGCGCAGTCAATTTTCTCTCTTGATATACCTTTAGTAAATGGATCCGCTAGGTTATCATTTATTCTCACATAATCTATGGAAATAGTTCCATTTGAGAGTAACCCTAACTGTGTTATGGCATCGACGAATATGTCGTGACTTCCCGTTATAAACAAAGTTGTGCGCTCTGCTTAGCGCAGCTTGGTTATCACAGTGTATGCATATGGCCGGTACAGGTTTATGCCAAAATGGGATATCTTCTAAAAAGTGACGAAGCCATTCTGCTTCTTCGCCTGCTTTATCTAAAGCGATGAACTCTGATTCCATAGTGGATCGAGCTATGCATGTTTGTTTAGTAGATTTCCATGACACTGCTGCCCCTGCTAAGGTAAAGACATAACCACTCGTTGATTTAGATTCCTCTGAATCAGCAATCCAATTTGCATCACTATATCCTTCTAAGATGGCAGGATATTTTCCATAATGTAAGGAATAATTTGTGGTAATTTTTAAATATCCAAGCATTCTCATTAGTGCTTTCCAGTGTTCCTTTCCTGGATTGCTTGTATACCTGCTCAGTCGACTTAACGCATAAGCTATATCTGGTCTTGTGCAATTCATGAGATACATGAGACATCCTATTACACGAGAGTATTCCAGTTGCATTACACTCTCATTAGTGTTTTATGTAGTACATCTGATGGATTAAAAGGTGTTCTCACTCCTTTAATTCCATAGTCTTGGAATTTTTCTACCACTTTGTCTACATAGTGTGACTGAGACAATTCAATTTCATTAGGAGTTCTTATTATTTTGATTCCCAAAATAACGTCTGCAACTCTTAAATCTTTCATATCGAAATTGCTAGTTAACATTTTCTTTATGGTCTCTATTACCTGAGCATTTGGACCAAATATTAACATATCGTCTACATATAAACAAATCATCACGTATGATTCTCCAATTTGTTTATAATAAACACACTTATCGCATTCATTTATACGAAAACCATTTCTCATCATGACACTATCAAATTTTGCGTGCCATTGTTTTGGAGCTTGTTTTAGTCCGTATAATGATTTTACTAATCTACAAACTTTGTTTTCATTTCCTTTGGAAATAAAACCTTCAGGTTGCTCCATGTAGATCTCCTCATCGAGATCTCCATTTAAGAATGCTGTCTTTACATCCATTTGATGAATTTCTAGATTATAAATCGATGCAATTGCTATTAGCATTCTTATAGAGTTTATTCGTGTTACTGGCGAATATGTATCAAAGAAGTCTACTCCTTCTTTTTGACGATATCCTTTGGCTACTAATCTGGCTTTATACTTGTCGATAGAGCCATCTGCTTTCATTTTCTTTTTGAAAATCCATTTGCCGCCAATAGGTTTTATTCCAGGTGGAATATCAACAATTTCCCAAGTTTTATTACTTAGAATTGACTCAATCTCACTTTGGATTGCTTCTTTCCAACATGAATATTCAGAAGATGACATTGCTTCCTTGTACATTTGAGGTTCATGTTCTAACACATATGTGAAAAAATCCGAACCAAATGTCTTGGAAGTTCCAGCCCTTACGCTTCTTCTTGGTTCAACTTCCTCAATCTCATGATGAGGTTCATCTTCATGTGAATTGCTTAATTCTTCTCTTGTCCTTTTAGGGACATTATTCCCTCCATTCCTTTTGTGTGGAAACATGTCTTCAAAGAATGAGGCATCTCTAGATTCCATGATTGTATTTACATGAATATCAGCTATATCAGACTTGAATACCAAAAATCTATAGGCACTACTATTTTGGGCTGGCCCTAAATAGAAACAATCTACTGTTTTTGGTCCAAGTTTGACTTTCTTGGGAGGCGGAACTGGAACTTTTGCCAAGCACCCCTACACTTTGAGGCATTTAAAACTTGGTTTGTGTCCTTTCCATATCTCATATGGAATTGTTCCTGTTTTATTATGAGGAACTTCGTTTAATATGTGATTAGACATATTTAAGGCTTCCCCCCACAAGTTTGTCGGTAGACCAGATGTTAAAAGCATGGCATTAATCATGTCTTTCAACGTTCTGTTCTTCCTTTCGGCGACACCATTTTGTTGTGGTGAATATGGAGCTGTTGTTTGATGAATTATACCATTTTCGGCACAGAACTGTTCAAATGGTGATTCATATTCTCCACCTCGATCAGATCTCAATATCTTGATCTTTTTATTTAACTGATTTTCTACCTCAGCTTTGCACTTTATAAATGATGTAATTGCTTCATCTTTACTATTCAAAAGATATACATAGCAATATCTCGTATAATCATCAATAAACATAATAAAGTACTTTTTCCCACTTCTTGTAGGTAATGATTTAAAATCACATAAATCTGTATGAACCAAACCTAGTGGTTCGGTGCTTCTATCAACAGATTGAAACGGTTTTTTAACCATTTTTGCTTCTACACATGTCTCACATTTGTAGTTCTTATCTACTTGGAATTTTGGAATTAATCCCAAGTTTGATAATGTTTTCATTTTTCGGAAGTTTACGTGTCCTAATCTATCATGCCATAGTAAAATTTCATGCTCAAGCAAGTAAGAAACTTCAATTTTATTAATAGCACAATCAGAATACATAGTTTTATTGCCGATAATGGCTACATTTGCCTTAAATAGGCAATCACATAAATATCCCCTTCCGATATACATTCCAGCTTTGGACAGAACCATCTTGTCTGACTCGAACACCATTCTGAATCCTTTCTTTGATAATACTGCACCAGTGATGAGATTCTTGCGTATGTCTGGAACGTGGAGCACGTCATTCAACTTGACAGTTTTTCCTGAAGTAAACTTGAGGATTACTGTGCCACTGCCTTCGATCATAGATACTGTAGAATTACCCATATAGAGTTTTTCTTCATGATCGAATTTCTTGTATGTAGAGAACATGGATTTGTCAAAGCAGACATGATGAGTAGCGCCAGTGTCCACCCACCATTGGTTAGGATTCTGAACCATATTGCATTCAGATACAACTGCCGAGAAGTTGGACTCATCCACTTCCATGTTGTCTACTAAATTTGCCTCTTTGTTGCGGTCCTTTTTGAGTCTGCAATCTCTAGCGGCATGTCCAACCTTTCCACAAACCCAACATTCATCATTAAACTTTTTGGTTCGTTTGTTGTCTTTTGGTTTGTTGTCTGGAGCTTTCCTTTTCTTCTGGAAATTCTTCTTTTTGTTTTTGGTCTTTGAATCTTCAGCCAAAAATGCCTCCTCGCTTTGTTTTGTAATTCCACGGTTATCTGCCTCAATTTTCAATCGGACTATGAGATCCTGTAAAGAGATTTCCTTCTTTTTATGCTTTAGATAATTGCGGTAATCTCTCCACGACGGTGGCAGTTTTCTCGTGATGGCTTCAACCAAAAACGATTCTCCAACCTTATGGCCTTCCGCTTCGAGTTCATGAATAATGATTTGTAGTTCATGCAGTTGAGCAGTCACCGGTTTGGATTCGACCATCTTGTAGTCCATGAATTTGTCTACAATGAATTTCTTAAGACTGATATTCTGCGTCTTATACTTCGTGGCAAGTGCATTCCAGAGTGCTTTTGCTGTCTTTAGAGGTTGATATACTTTGTATAGCACCTTGTCGAGACAATTCAGAATATAGTTTCTACATAGGAAATCGGAATGTTTCCACGTAGCAACATCTGCTTCCTTACCTGGTGTAGAAATCGGTTCCTCCTCCTCGAGGGACCATTGCAGACCGAGTGTGGTGAGGTAAAATAACATCTGATTCTGCCATGTCAAAAAGTCGTCACCATCTCCTTTGAAAGGATCGGGTCTGTTGTGTGTAGTAGCCTTTGTTGAGAGCTCTACTGTTGTCATCTCGGTTTTAGTGAAAACAGTAAAATTCTTAAGATGTTATACGTCTAGTATACCAAAACAGAGAATAATCAAATATAAACTCGTCGCACAAGTTTATAACTCAGATTTCCACTACATTGGAATTCTGTATTAATTATTATAGCAATATGAGTGTTGTAAATAAATTACAACAACAGCGTTATACTATTTTGAATAAATAGTATAACAAAATTAAAGGATACTTAAGAATTTTATTTCAAAACTCTCCTAAGATACAACAGACGTAATCTGAACGAGATTGTAATGAGTATGTCAACTCTGTGATATATATGGAATGTTGAGCAGTAGAGCAAAGAAGCAGAAGAAATTAGATTGGAATTGGATGAGAATGTGATCAGTATTCTCTCCTATTTATAATTTCGTCCGCATCCCTTCAAACAGTCGCGTCCGCTTGACGGGTCACACCCGTTGCCTTTTGGTAGCTGCTGTTCGTTAACGGGTCGCACCCGCCTGCGCATCTGCTTGTGTCCAATAGTACTGTTTCGCACCCGCTCGTACCGCCTGGTACTGTTTCGCCCGCGCCACTTTAATCAGGTCGCACCCGCTTGCGCCGCATCTGTTCGCCCGCTTCAATCGGCTCGCACCCGCTACTGTTCGCGCCTATTCAACCCGCGTCCGCTTCCGAACAGATCCGCATCTGTTTGTATGGCCTGCAACTGTCAAAAAGCCCGGTCCAGTTTGTAGTAAAAATACAAGTATCATATTAGACCCAAACCCGACCCGGTCGGTCGGACGGATGGCGGCGGCGGCGCGCGCGCGCGTGTGGTAGAGATGCATGATCTCCCTCCTCACAACGAAGCAAACATTTGGGAGCCCCAGGCCCCCAACCTCCTCTTGAGAAAAGCGTATATAAATCAATATAGCTCTCAACAATTTTGCGATGTGGGACTTTGTATATTTCCATTCATTCTACCTTTAGGAATTCCAACAATCCCCCACATGAATGATAATATACATATCCCCCACACAAAGCGAAATATCACAAAGTACATTTGGAATAATGCTTTATCGTGGATAAGTAGATATTTCACTTTGAACTTTCCCTAGTTAAAACTTATCGGATCTACTTGGCTAATCGGTGAATTATTTCATCTTGAACCGTCGGCCTTTATTGTATACCCAGACAATAAGCTTTACGAAGCATTGATTCCCTTCTCATCCAATCTCTTGGTTGTGTTCATTTTGGTCCTGAACATATTTTGGTTCTACGAGTGTTATAGAGAATTTAAGCCTTTAATATTCTCATAGAGCCGACCCAGCTCACACTAACATAGGTGATCGCAACCATTAAGAGTATCCTACATATACCCCACTTGTTATTTCCAAGATATGGTCATCATTAAAAAACATAGTTTTAACCTTTAAATACTTCTGTAGGCATGCATTTATATTATGCACCATAGGAATGGAGTTGGACTATGTCCACGCAAATGCATTACGTCTTGAGTTATTCAGAACTGGTTTGCCTATTGATCCTAGTCCGTGGGAACTCCAGTCACTAGGATAGGTTTCCATATAAGATAACTCTTTATGGTTTAGGCTTTTAAACCAATTCCCCTCGATGTGCAGTCAATTTTCTCTCTTGATAAACCTTTAGTAAATGGATCCGCTAGGTTATCATTTGTTCTCACATAATCTATGGAAATAGTTCCATTTGAGAGTAACTGCCTAACTGTGTTATGGCGTCGACGAATATGTCGTGACTTCCCATTATACACAAAGTTGTGCGCTCTGCTTAGCGCAGCTTGGTTATCACAGTGTATGCATATCGCCGGTACAGGTTTAGGCCAAAATGGAATATCTTCTAAAAAGCGACGAAGCCATTCTGCTTCTTCGCCTGCTTTATCTAAAGCGATGAACTCTGATTCCATAGTGGATCGAGCTATGCATGTTTGTTTCGTAGATTTCCATGACACTGCTGCCCCTGCTAAGGTAAAGACATAACCACTCGTTGATTTAGATTCCTCTGAATCAGCAATCCAATTTTCATCACTATATCCTTCTAAGACGGCAGGATATTTTCCATAATGTAAGGAATAATTTGTGGTATTTTTTAACTATCCAAGCATTCTCATTAGTGCTTTCCAGTGTTCCTTTCCTGGATTGCTTGTATACCTGCTCAGTCGACTTATTGCATAAGCTATATCTGGTCTTGTGCAATTCATGAGATACATGAGACATCCTATTACACGAGAGTATTCCAGTTGCATTACACTCTCATTAGTGTTTTTATGCAGTACATCTGATGGATTAAAAGGAGTTCTCACTCCTTTAATTCCATAGTCTTGGAATTTTTCAACCACTTTGTCTACATAGTGTGACTGAGACAATTCAATTCCGTTAGGAGTTCTTATTATTTTGGTTCCCAAAATAACGTCCGCAACTCCTAAATCTTTCATATCGAAATTGCTAGTTAACATCTTCTTTATGGTCTCTATTACCTGAGTATTTGGACCAAATATTAACATATCGTCTACATATAAACAAATCATCACGTATGATTGTCCAATTTATTTATAGTAAACACACTTATCGCATTCATTTATACGAAAACCATTTCTCATCATGACACTATCAAATTTTGCATGCCATTGTTTTAGAGCTTGTTTTAGTCCGTATAATGATTTTACTAATCTACAGACTTTGTTTTCATTTCCTTTGGAAATAAAACCTTCAGGTTGCTCCATGTAGATCTCCTCATCGAGATCTCCATTTAAGAATGTTGTCTTTACATCCATTTGATGAATTTCTAGATTATAAATCGATGCAATTGCTATTAGCATTCTTATAGAGGTTATTCGTGTTACTGGCGAATATGTATCAAATAAGTCTACTTCTTCTTTTGGACAATATCTTTTGGCTACTAATCTAGCTTTATACTTGTCAATAGAGCCATCTGCTTTCATTTTCTTTTTGAAAATCCATTTGCAGCCAATAGGTTTTATTCCAGGTGGAATATCAACAATTTCCCAAGTTTTATTACGTAGAATTGACTTAATCTCACTTTGGATTGCTTCTTTCCAACATGAAGATTCAGAAGATGACATTGCTTTCTTGTACGTTTGAGGTTCATGTTCTAACACATATGTGAAAAAATCTAAACCAAATGTCTTGGAAGTTCTAGCCCTTACGCTTCTTCTTGGTTTAACTTCCTCAATCTCATGATGAGGTTCATCTTCATGTGAATTGCTTAATTCTTCTCTTGTCCTTTTAGGGACATTATTCCCTTCATTCCTTTTGTGGGGAAACACGTCTTCAAAGAATGAGGCATCTCAAGATTCCATTATTGTATTTACATGAATATCAGCTATATCAGACTTGAATACCAAAAATCTATAGGCACTACTATTTTGGGCTGGCCCTAAATAGTAACAATCTACTGTTTTTGGTCCAAGTTTGACTTTCTTGGGAGGCGGAACTGGAACTTTTGCCAAGCACCCCCACACTTTGAGGTATTTAAAACTTGGTTTGTGTCATTTCCATATCTCATATGGAATTGTTCCTATTTTATTATGAGGAACTTTGTTTAATATGTGATTAGACATATTTAAGGCTTCCCCCTTAAGTTTGTTGGTAGACCAGATGTTAAAAGCATGGCATTAATCATGTCTTTCAACGTTCTGTTCTTCCTTTCGGCGACACCATTTTCTTGTGGTGAATATGGAGCTGTTGTTTGATGAATTATACCATTTTCGGCACAGAACTGTTCAAATGGTGATTCATATTCTCCACCTCGATCAGATCTCAATATCTTGATCTTTTTATTTAACTGATTTTCTACCTCAGCTTTGTACTTTATAAATGATGTAATTGCTTCATCTTTACTATTCAAAAGATATACATAGCAATATCTCGTATAATCGTCAATAAACGTAATAAAGTACTTTTTCCCACTTCTTATAGGTAATGATTTAAAATCACATAAATCTGTATGAACCAAACCTAGTGGTTCGGTGCTTCTATCAACAGATTGAAATGGTTTTTTAACCATTTTTGCTTATACACATAACTCACATTTGTAGTTCTTATCTATTTGGAATTTTGGAATTAATCCCAAGTTTGATAATGTTTTCATTTTTTGGAAGTTTACGTGTCCTAATCTATCATGCCATAGTAAAATTTCATGCTCAAGCAAGTAAGAAACTTCAATTTTATTAATAGCACAATCAGAATACATAGTTTTATTGCCGATAACGGCTACATTTGCCTTAAATAGGCCATCACATAAATATCCCCTTCCGATATACATTCCAGCTTTGGACAGAACCATCTTGTCTGACTCGAACACCATTCTGAATCCTTTCTTTGATAATACTGCACTAGAGATGAGATTCTTGCGTATGTCTGGAACGTGGAGCACCCCATTCAACTTGACAGTTTTTCCTGAAGTAAACTTGAGGATTACTGTGCCACTGCCTTCGATCATAGATACTGCAGAATTACCCATATAGAGTTTTCTTCATGATCGAATTTCTTGTATATAAAGAACATGGATTTGTCAGAGCAGACATGACGAGTACCGAGAAGTTGGACTCATCCACTTCCATGTTGTCTACTAAATTTGCCTCTTTGTTGCGGTCCTTTTTGAGTCTGCAATCTCTAGCGGCATGTCCAACCTTTCCACAAACCCAACAGTCACCATTAAACTTTTTGGTTCGTTTGTTGTCTTTTTGTTTGTTGTCTGGAGCTTTCCTTTTCTTCTGGAAATTCTTCTTTTTGTTTTTGGTCTTTGAATCTTCAGCCACAAATGCCTCCTCGCTTTGTTTTGTAATTCCACGGTTATCTGCCTCAATTTTCAATCGGACTATGAGATCCTATAAGGAGATTTCCTTCTTTTTATGCTTTAGATAATTGCGGTAATCTCTCGACGACGGTGGCAGTTTTCCCGTGATGGCTTCAACCAAAAACGATTCTCCAACCTTATGGCCTTCCGCTTCTAGTTCATGAATAATGATTTGTAGTTCATGCAGTTGAGCAGTCACCGGTTTGGAGTCGACCATCTTGTAGTCCATGAATTTGTCTACAATGAATTTCTTAAGACTGATATTTTGCGTCTTATACTTCGTGGCAAGTGCATTGCAGAGTGCTTTTGTTGTCTTTAGAGGTTGATATACTTTGTATAGCACCTTGTCGATACAATTCAGAATATAGTTTCTACATAGGAAATCGGAATGTTTCCACGTAGCAACATCTGCTTCCTTGCCTGGTGTAGAAATCGGTTCCTCCTCCTCGAGGTACCGTTGCAGACCGAGTGTGGTGAGGTAAGATAACACTTGATTCTGCCATGTTAAAAAGTCGTCACCATCTCCTTTGAAAGGATCGGGTCTGTTGTGTGTAGTAGCCTTTGTTGAGAGCTCTACTGTTGCCATCTCGGTTTTAGTGAAAACAGTAAAATTCTTAAGATGTTATACGTCTAGTATACCAAAATAGAGAATAATCAAATATAAACTCGTCGCACAAGTTTATAACTCAGATTTCCACTACACTAGAATTCTGTATTAATTATTATAACAATATGAATGTTGTAAATAAATTACAACAACAGCGTTATACTATTTTGAATAAATAGTATAACAAAATTAAAGGATACCTAAGAATTTTATTTCAAAACTCTCCCAAGATACAACAGACGTAATCTGCACGAGATTGTAATGAGTATGTCAACTCTGTGATATATATGGAATGTTGAGCAGTAGAGCAAAGAAGCAGAAGAAATTAGATTGGAATTAGATGAGAATGTGATCAGTATTCTCTCTTATTTATAATTTCGTCCGCATCCCTTCAAACTGTCGCGTCCGCTTGACGGGTCGCACCCGTTGCCTTTTGGTCGCTGCTGTTCGTTAACGGGTCGCAACCTCCTGCGCATCTGCTTGTGTCCTATGGTACTGTTTCGCACCCGCTCATACCGCCTGATATTGTTTCGCCCGCGCCTCTTCATTCGGGTCGCACCCGCTCGCACCGCATCTGTTCGCCCGCTTCAATCGGCTCGCACCCGCTACTGTTCGCGCCTATTCAACCCGCGTCCGCTTCCGAACAGATCCGCATCTGTTCGTATGGCCTGCAACTGTCAGAAAGCCCAGTCCAGTTTGTAGTAAAAATACGAGTATCATATTAGACCCAAACCCGACCTGGTCGGTCGGACGGACTGCGGCGGCAGCGCGCGCGCGTGTGGTGGAGATGCATGATCTCCCTCCTCACAACGAAGCATACATTTGGGAGCCCCAGGCCCCCAACCTCCTCTTGAGAAAAGCATATATAAATCAATATAGCTCTCAACAATTTGGCGATGTGGGACTTTGTATATTTCCATTCATTCTACCTTTAGGAATTCCAACAATCCCCCACATGAATGATAATATACATATCCCCCACACAAAGCGAAATATCACAAAGTACATATGGAATAATGCTTTATCGTGGATAAGTAGATAGTTCACTTTGAACTTTCCCTAGTTAAAACTTATCGGATCTACTTGGCTAATCGGTGAATTATTTCATCTTGAACCGTCGGCCTTTATTGTATACCCAGACAATAAGCTTTACGAAGCATTGATTCCCTTCTCATCCAATCTCCTGGTTGTGTTCTTTTTGGTCCTGAACATATTTTGGTTTTGCGAGTGTTATAGAGAATTTAAGCCTTTAATATTCTCATATAGCCGACCCAGCTCACACTAACATAGGTGATCGCAACCATTAAGTGTATCCTACATATACCCCACTTGTTATTTCCAAGATATGGTCATCATTAAAAAACATAGTTTTAACCTTTAAATACTTCTGTAGGCATGCATTTATATTGTGCACCATAGGAATGGAGTTGGACTATGTCCACGCAAATGCATTACGTCTTGAGTTATTCAGAACTGGTTTGCCTATTGATCCTAGTCCGTGGGATCTCCAGTCGCTAGGATAGGTTTCCGTATAAGATAACTCTTGGTGGTTTTGGCTTTTAAACCCATTCCCCTCGATGCGCAGTCAATTTTCTCTCTTGATAAACCTTTAGTAAATGGATCCGCTAGGTTATCATTTGTTCTCACATAATCTATGGAAATAGTTCCATTTGAGAGTAACTGCCTAACTGTGTTATGGCGTCGACGAATATGTCGTGACTTCCCATTATACACAAAGTTGTGCGCTCTGCTTAGCGCAGCTTGGTTATCACAGTGTATGCATATCGCCGGTACAGGTTTAGGCCAAAATGGAATATCTTCTAAAAAGCAACGAAGCCATTCTACTTCTTCGCCTGCTTTATCTAAAGCGATGAACTCTGATTCCATAGTGGATCGAGCTATGCGTGTTTGTTTAGTAGATTTCCATGACACTGCTGCCCCTGCTAAGGTAACGACATTACCACTCGTTGATTTAGATTCCTCTGAATCAGCAATCCAATTTTCATCACTATATCCTTCTAAGACGGCAGGATATTTTCCATAATGTAAGGAATAATTTGTGGTATTTTTTAAATATCCAAGCATTCTCATTAGTGCTTTCCAGTGTTCCTTTCCTGGATTGCTTGTATACCTGCTCAGTCGACTTATTGCATAAGCTATATCTGGTCTTGTGCAATTCATGAGAAACATGAGACATCCTATTACACGAGAGTATTCCAGTTGCATTACACTCTCATTAGTGTTTTTATGCAGTACATCTGATGGATTAAAAAGAGTTCTCACTCCTTTAATTCCATAGTCTTGGAATTTTTCAACCACTTTGTCTACATAGTGTGACTGAGACAATTCAATTCCGTTAGGAGTTTTTATTATTTTGATTCCCAAAATAACGTCCGCAACTCCTAAATCTTTCATATCGAAATTTCTAGTTAACATCTTCTTTATGGTCTCTATTACCTGAGTATATGGACCAAATATTAACATATCGTCTACATATAAACAAATCATCACGTATGATTGTCCAATTTATTTATAGTAAACACACTTATCGCATTCATTTATACGAAAACCATTTCTCATCATGACACTATCAAATTTTGCGTGCCATTGTTTTAGAGCTTGTTTTAGTCCGTATAATGATTTTACTAATCTACAGACTTTGTTTTCATTTCCTTTGGAAATAAAACTTTCAGGTTGCTCCATGTAGATCTCCTCATTGAGATCTCCATTTAAGAATGCTGTCTTTACATCCATTTGATGAATTTCTAGATTATAAATCGATGCAATTGCTATTAGAATTCTTATAGAGGTTATTCGTGTTACTGGCGAATATGTATCAAAGAAGTCCACTCCTTCTTTTTGACGATATCCTTTGGCTACTAATCTGGCTTTATACTTGTCGATAGAGCCATCTGCTTTCATTTTCTTTTTGAAAATCCATTTGCAGCCAATAGGTTTTATTCCAGGTGGAATATCAACAATTTCCCAAGTTTTATTACTTAGAATTGACTCAATCTCACTTTGGATTGCTTCTTTCCAACATGAAGATTCAGAAGATGACATTGCTTCCTTGTACGTTTGAGGTTCATGTTCAAACACATATGTGAAAAAATCCGAACCAAATGTCTTGGAAGTTCTAGCCCTTACGCTTCTTCTTGGTTCAACTTCCTCAATCTCATGATGAGGTTCATCTTCATGTGAATTGCTTAATTCTTCTCTTGTCCTTTTAGGGACATTATTCCCTTCATTCCTTTTGTGTGGAAACACGTCTTCAAAGAATGAGGCATCTCTAGATTCCATGATTGTATTTACATGAATATCAGCTATATCAGACTTGAATACCAAATATCTATACGCACTACTATTTTGGGCTGGCCCTAAATAGTAACAATCTACTGTTTTTGGTCCAAGTTTGACTTTCTTGGGAGGCGGAACTGGAACTTTTGCCAAGCACCCCCCCACATTTTGAGGTATTTAAAACTTGGTTTGTGTCCTTTCCATATCTCATATGGAATTGTTCCTGTTTTATTATGAGGAACTTTGTTTAATATGTGATTAGACATATTTAAGGCTTCCCCCCACAAGTTTGTCGGTAGACCAGATGTTAAAAGCATGGCATTAATCATGTCTTTCAACGTTCTGTTCTTCCTTTCGGCGACACCATTTTGTTGTGGTGAATATGGAGCTGTTGTTTGATGAATTATACCATTTTCGGCACAGAACTGTTCAAATGGTGTTTCATATTTTCCACCTCTCTCAATATCTTGATCTTTTTATTTAACTGATTTTCTACCTCAGCCTTGTACTTTATAAATGATGTAATTGCTTCATCTTTACTATTAAAATGATATACATAGCAATATCTCGTATAATCGTCAATAAATGTAATAAAGTACTTTTTCCCACTTCTTGTAGGTAATGATTTAAAATAACATAAATCTGTATGAACCAAACCTAGTGGTTCGGTGCTTCTATCAACAGATTGAAATGGTGTTTTTAACCATTTTTGCTTCTACACATGTCTCACATTTGTAGTTCCTATCTATTTGGAATTTTGGAATTAATCCCAAGTTTGATAATGTTTTCATTTTTCGGAAGTTTACGTGTCCTAATCTATCATGCCATAGTAAAATTTCATGCTCAAGCAAGTAAGAAACTTCAATTTTATTAATAGCACAATCAGAATACATAGTTTTATTGTCGATAACTGCTACATTTGCCTTAAATAGGCCATCACATAAATATCCCCTTCCGATATACATTCCAGCTTCGGATAGAACCATCTTGTCTGACTCGAACACCATTCTGAATCCTTTCTTTGATAATACTGCACCAGAGATGAGATTCTTGCATATGTCTGGAATGTGGAGCACCTCATTCAACTTGACAGTTTTTCCTGAAGTAAACTTGAGGATTATTGTGCCACTGCCTTCGATCATAGATACTGCAGAATTACCCATATAGAGTTTTTCTTCATGATCGAATTTCTTGTATGTAGAGAACATGGATTTGTCAGAGCAGACATGACGAGTAGCCCTGTGTCCACCCACCATTGGTTAGGATTCTGAACCATATTGCATTCAGATACAACTGCCGAGAAGTTGGACTCATCCAATTCCATGTTGTCTACTAAATTTGCCTCTTTGTTGCGGTCCTTTTTGAGTCTGCAATCTCTAGCGGCATGTCCAACCTTTCCACAAACCCAACATTCACCATTAAACTTTTTGGTTCGTTTGTTGTCTTTTGGTTTGTTGTCTGGAGCTTTCCTTTTCTTCTGGAAATTCTTCTTTTTGTTTTTGGTCTTTGAATCTTCAGCCAAAAATGCCTCCTCGCTTTGTTTTGTAATTCCACGGTTATCTGCCTCAATTTTCAATCGGACTATGAGATCCTGTAAAGAGATTTCCTTCTTTTTATGCTTTAGATAATTGCGGTAATCTCTCCACGACGGTGGCAGTTTTCTCGTGATGGCTTCAACCAAAAACGATTCTCCAACCTTATGGCCTTCCGCTTCGAGTTCATGAATAATGATTTGTAGTTCATGCAGTTGAGCAGTCACCGGTTTGAAGTCGACCATCTTGTAGTCCATGAATTTGTCTACAATGAATTTCTTAAGACTGATATTCTGCGTCTTATACTTCGTGGCAAGTGCATTCCAGAGTGCCTTTGCTGTCTTTAGAGGTTGATATACTTTGTATAGCACCTTGTCGAGACAATTCAGAATATAGTTTCTACATAGGAAATCAGAATGTTTCCACGTAGCAACATCTGCTTCCTTGCCTGGTGCAGAAACCGGTTCCTCCTCCTCGAGGTACCGTTGCAGACCGAGTGTGGTGAGGTAAAATAACATCTGATTCTGCCATGTTAAAAATTCGTCACCATCTCCTTTGAAAGGATCGGGTCTGTTGTGTGTAGTAGCCTTTGTTGAGAGCTCTACTATTGCCATCTCAGTTTTAGTGAAAACAGTAAAATTCTTAAGATGTTATACGTCTAGTATACCAAAACAGAGAATAATCAAATATAAACTCGTCGCACAAGTTTATAACTCAAATTTCCACTACACTGGAATTCAGTATTAATTATTATAACAATATGAATGTTGTAAATAAATTACAGCAACAGCGTTATACTATTTTGAATAAATAGTATAACAAAATTAAAGGATACTTAAGAATTTTATTTCAAAACTCTCCCAAGATACAACAGACGTAATCTGCACGAGATTGTAATAAGTATGTCAACTCTGTGATATATATGGAATGTTGAGCAGTAGAGCAAAGAAGCATAAGAAATTAGATTGGAATTGGATGAGAATGTGATCAGTATTCTCTCCTATTTATAATTTCGTCTGCATCCTTTCAAACAGTCGCATCCGCTTGACGAGTCGCACCCGTTGCCTTTTGGTCGCTGCTGTTCGTTAACGGGTCGCAACCGCCTGCGCATCTGCTTGTGTCCAGTGGTACTGTTTCGCACCCGCTCGTACCGCCTGGTACTGTTTCGCCCACGCCTCTTCAATCGGGTCGCACCCGCTCGCGCCGCATCTGTTCGCCCGCTTCAATCGGCTCGCACCCGCTACTGTTCGCGCCTATTCAACCCGCGTCTGCTTCCGAACAGATCTGCATCTGTTCTTATGGCCTGCAACTGTCAGAAAGCCCGGTCCAGTTTGTAGTAAAAATACGAGTATCATATTAGACCCAAACCCGACCCGGTCGGTCGAACGGACGGCGGCGGCGGGGAGCGCGCGCGTGTGGTGGAGATGCATGATCTCCCTCCTCACAACGAAGCATACATTTGGGAGCCCCAGGCCCCCAACCTACTCTTGAGAAAAGCATATATAAATCAATATAGCTCTCAATAATTTGGCGATGTGGGACTTTGTATATTTCCATTCATTCTACCTTTAGGAATTCCAACAATCCCCCATATGAATGATAATATACATATCCCCCACACAAAGCGAAATATCACAAAGTACATATGGAATAATGCTTTATCGTGGATAAGTAGATATTTCACTTTGAACTTTCCCTAGTTAAAACTTATCAGATCTACTTGGCTAATCGGTGAATTATTTCACCTTGAACCGTTGGCCTTTATTGTATACCCAGACAATAAGCTTTACGAAGCATTGATTCCCTTCTCATCCAATCTCTTGGTTGTGTTCATTTTGGTCCTGAACATATTTTGGTTTTGCGAGTGTTAAAGAGAATTTAAGCCTTTAATATTCTCATAGAGCCGACCCAGCTCACATTAACATAGGTGATCACAACCATTAAGAGTATCCTACATATACCCCACTTGTTATTTCCAAGATATGGTCATCATTAAAAAACAAAGTTTTAACCTTTAAATACTTCTTTAGGCATGCATTTATATTGTGCACCATAGGAATGGAGTTGGACTATGTCCACGCAAATGTATTACGTCTTGAGTTATTCAGAACTGGTTTGCCTATTGATCCTAGTCCGTGGGATCTCCAGTCGCTAGGATAGGTTTCCGTATAAGATAACTCTTGGTGGTTTTGGCTTTTAAACCCATTCCCCTCGATGTGCAGTCAATTTTCTCTCTTGATAAACCTTTAGTAAATGGATCCGCTAGGTTATCATTTGTTCTCACATAATCTATGGAAATAGTTCCATTTGAGAGTAACTGCCTAACTGTGTTATGGCGTCGACGAATATGTCGTGACTTCCCATTATACACAAAGTTGTGCGCTCTGCTTAGCGCAGCTTGGTTATCACAGTGTATGCGTATGGCCGGTACAGGTTTAGGCACAAATGGAATATCTTCTAAAAAGTGATGAAGCAATTCTGCTTCTTCGCCTGCTTTATCTAAAGCGATGAACTCTGATTCCATAGTGGATCGAGCTATACATGTTTGTTTAGTAGATTTCCATGACACTGCTGCCCCTGCTAAGGTAAAGACATAACCACTCATTGATTTAGATTCCTCTGAATCAGCAATCCAATTTGCATCACTATATCCTTCTAAGACGGCAGGATATTTTCCATAATGTAAGGAATAATTTGTGGTATTTTTTAAATATCCAAGCATTCTCATTAGTGCTTTCTAGTGTTCCTTTCCTGGATTGCTTGTATACCTGCTCAGTCGACTTACTGCATAAGCTATATCTAGTCTTGTGCAATTCATGAGATACATGAGACATCCTATTACACGAGAGTATTCCAGTTGCATTACACTCTCATTAGTGTTTTTATGCAGTACATCTGATGGATTAAAAGGTGTTCTCACTCCTTTAATTCCATAGTCTTGGAATTTTTCAACCACTTTGTCTACATAGTGTGACTGAGACAATTCAATTCCATTAGGAGTTCTTATTATTTTGATTCCCAAAATAACGTCTGCAACTCCTAAATCTTTCGTATCGAAATTGCTAGTTAACATCTTCTTTATGGTCTCTATTACCTGAGTATTTGGACCAAATATTAACATAACGTCTACATAAAAAACAAATCATCACATATGATTGTCCAATTAGTTTATTATAAACACACTTATCGCATTCATTTATACGAAAACCATTTCTCATCATGACACTATCAAATTTTGCGTGCCATTGTTTTGGAGCTTGTTTTAGTCCGTATAATGATTTTACTAATCTACAGACTTTGTTTTCATTTCCTTTGGAAATAAAACCTTCAGGTTGCTCCATGTAGATCTCCTCATCGAGATCTCCATTTAAGAATGTTGTCTTTACATCCATTTAATGAATTTCTAGATTATAAATCGATGCAATTGCTATTAGCATTCTTATAGATGTTATTCGTGTTACTGGTGAATATGTATCAAGTCTACTCCTTCTTTTTGACAATATCCTTTGGCTACTAATCTGGCTTTATACTTGTCGATAGAGCCATCTGCTTTCATTTTCTTTTTGAAAATCCATTTGCAGCCAATAGGTTTTATTCCAGGTGGAATATCAACAATTTCCCAAGTTTTATTACTTAGAATTGACTCAATCTCACTTTGGATTGCTTCTTTCCAACATAAAGATTCAGAAGATGAAATTGCTTCCTTGTACGTTTGAAGTTCATGTTCTAACACATATGTGAAAAAATCCGAACCAAATGTCTTGGAAGTTCTAGCCCTTACGCTTCTTCTTGGTTCAACTTCCTCAATCTCATGATGAGGTTCATCTTCATGTGAATTGCTTAATTCTTCTCTTGTCCTTTTAGGGACATTATTCCCTTCATTCCTTTTGTGTGGAAACACGTCTTCAAAGAATGAGGCATCTCTAGATTCCATGATTGTATTTACATGAATATCAGCTATATCAGACTTGAATACCAAAAATCTATAGGCACTACTATTTTGGGCTGGCCCTAAATAGTAACAATCTACTGTTTTTGGTCCAAGTTTGACTTTCTTTGGAGGCGGAACTGGAACTTTTGCCAAGCACCCTCACACATTGATGTATTTAAACTTGGTTTGTGTCCTTTCCATATCTCATATGGAATTGTTCCAGTTTTATTATGAGGAACTTTGTTTAATATGTGATTAGACATATTTAAGGCTTCCCCCCACAAGTTTGTCGGTAGACCAGATGTTAAAAGCATGACATTAATCATGTCTTTCAACGTTCTGTTCTTCCTTTCGGCGACACCATTTTGTTTTGGTGAATATGGAGCTGTTGTTTGATGAATTATACCATTTTCGGCACAGAACTGTTCAAATGGTGATTCATATTCTCCACCTCGATCAGATCTCAATATCTTGATCTTTTTATTTAACTGATTTTCTACCTCAGCTTTGTACTTTATAAATGATGTAATTGCTTCATCTTTACTATTCAAAAGATATACATAGCAATATCTCGTATAATCGTCAATAAACGTAATAAAGTACTTTTTCCGACTTCTTGTAGGTAATGATTTAAAATCACATAAATCTGTATGAACCAAACCTAGTGGTTCGGTGCTTCTATCAACAGATTGAAATGGTTTTTTAACCATTTTTTCTTCTACACATGTCTCACATTTGTAGTTCTTATCTACTTGGAATTTTGGAATTAATCCCAAGTTTGATAATGTTTTCATTTTTCGGAAGTTTACTTGTCCTAATCTATCATGCCATAGTAAAATTTCTTGCTCAAGCAAGTAAGAAACTTCAATTTTATTAATAGCACAATCAGATTACATAGTTTTATTGCCGATAACGGCTTCATTTGCCTGAAATAGGCCATCACATAAATATCCCCTTCCGATATACATTCCAGCTTTGGACAGAACCATCTTGTCTGACTCGAACGCCATTCTGAATCCTTTCTTTGATAATACTGCACTAGAGATGAGATTCTTGCGTATGTCTGGAACGTGGAGCACGTCATTCAACTTGACAGTTTTTCCTGAAGTAAACTTGAGGATTACTGTGCCACTGCCTTCGATCATAGATACTGCAGAGTTACCCATATAGAGTTTTTCTTCATGATCGAATTTCTTGTATGTAGAGAACATGGATTTGTCAGAGCAGACATGATGAGTAGCGCCTGTCTCCACCCACCATTGGTTAGGATTCTGAACCATATTGCATTCAGATACAACTGCCGAGAAGTTGGACTCATCCACTTCCATGTTGTCTACTAAATTTGCCTCTTTGTTGCAGTCCTTTTTGAGTCTGCAATCTCTAGCGGCATGTCCAACCTTTCCACAAACCCAACATTCACCATTAAACTTTTTGGTTCGTTTGTTGTCTTTTGGTTTGTTGTCTGGAGCTTTCCTTTTCTTCTGGAAATTCTTCTTTTTGTTTTTGATCTTTGAGTCTTCAGCCACAAATGCCTCCTCGCTTTGTTTTGTAATTCCACGGTTATCTGCCTCAATTTTCAATCGAACTATGAGATCCTGTAAAGAGATTTCCTTCTTTTTATGCTTTAGATAATTGCGGTAATCTCTCCACGACGGTGGCAGTTTTCCCATGATGGCTTCAACCAAAAACGATTCTCCAACCTTATGGCCTTCCGCTTCGAGTTCATGAATAATGATTTGTAGTTCATGCAGTTGAGCAGTCACCGGTTTGGAGTCGACCATCTTGTAGTCCATGAATTTGTCTACAATGAATTTCTTAAGACTGATATTTTGCGTCTTATACTTCGTGGCAAGTGCATTGCAGAGTGCTTTTGCTTTCTTTAGAGGTTGATATACTTTGTATAGCACCTTGTCGAGACAATTCAGAATATAGTTTCTGCATAGGAAATCGAAATATTTCCACGTAGCAACATCTGCTTCCTTGCCTGGTGCAGAAATCGGTTCCTCCTCCTCGAGGTACCGTTGCAAACCGAGTGTGGTGAGGTAAAATAACATCTGATTCTGCCATGTTAAAAAGTCGTCACCATCTCCTTTGAAAGGATCGGGTCTGTTGTATGTAGTAGCCTTTGTTGAGAGCTCTACTGTTGCCATCTCGGTTTTAGTGAAAATAGTAAAATTCTTAAGATGTTATACGTCTAGTATACCAAAACAGAGAATAGTCAAATATAAACTCGTCGCACAAGTTTATAACTCAGATTTCCACTACATTGGAATTCTGTATTAATTATTATAACAGTATGAATGTTGTAAATAAATTACAACAACAGCGTTATACTATTTTGAATAAATAGTATAACAAAATTAAAGGATACTTAAGAATTTTATTTCAAAACTCTCCCAAGATACAACAAACGTAATCTGCGCGAGATTATAATGAGTATGTCAACTCTGTGATATATATGGAATGTTGAGCAGTAGAGCAAAGAAGCAGAAGAAATTAGATTGGAATTGGATGAGAATGTGATCAGTATTCTCTCCTATTTATAATTTCGTCTGCATCCCTACAAACAGTCGCGTCCGCTTGACGGGTCGCACCCGTTGCCTTTTGGTCGCTGCTGTTCGTTAACGGGTCGCACCCGCCTGCGCATCTGCTTGTGTCCAATGGTACTGTTTCGCACTCGCTCGTACCGCCTGGTACTGTTTCGCCCGTGCCTCTTCAGTCGGGTCGCACCCGCTCGCGCCGCATCTGTTCGCCCACTTCAATCAGCTCGCACCCGCTACTGTTCGCGCCTATTCAACCCGCGTCCGCTTCCGAACAGATCCGCATCTTTTCGTATGGCCTGCAACTGTCAGAAGCCCGGTCCAGTTTGTAGTAAAAATACGAGTATCATATTAGACCCAAACCCAAACCTGACCCGGTCGGTCGGATGGACGGCGGCGGCGGCGTGCGCACGTGTGGTGGAGATGCATGATCTCCCTCCTCACAACGAAGCATACATTTGGGAGCCCCAGGCCCCCAACCTCCTCTTGAGAAAAGCATATATAAATCAATGTAGCTCTCAACAATTTTGCAATGTGGGACTTTGTATATTTCCATTCATTCTACCTTTAGGAATTCCAACAATCCCCCACATGAATGATAATATACATATCCCCCCACACAAAGCGAAATATCACAAAGTACATATGGAATAATGCTTTATCGTGGATAAGTAGATATTTCACTTTGAACTTTCCCTAGTTAAAACTTATCGGATCCACTTGGCTAATCGGTGAATTATTTCATCTTGAACCGTCGGCCTTTATTGTATACCCATACAATAAGCTTTACGAAGCATTGATTCCCTTCTCATCCAATCACTTGGTTGTGTTCATTTTGGTCCTGAACATATTTTGTTTCTGCGAGTGTTATAGAGAATTTAAGCCTTTAATATTCTCATAGAGCCGACCCAGCTCACACTAACATAGGTGATCGCAACCATTAAGAGTATCCTACATATACCCCATTTGTTATTTCCAAGATATGGTCATCATTAAAAAACATAGTTTTAACCTTTAAATACTTCTATAGGCATACATTTATATTGTGCACCATAGGAATGGAGTTGGACTATGTCCACGCAAATGCATTACGTCTTGAGTTATTCAAAACTAGTTTGCCTATTGATCCTAGTCCGTGTGATCTCCAGTCGCTAGGATAGGTTTCCGTATAAGATAACTCTTGGTGGTTTAGGCTTTTAAACCCATTCCCCTCGATGTGCAGTCAATTTTCTCTCTTGATAAACCTTTAGTAAATGGATCCGCTAGGTTATCATTTGTTCTCACATAATCTATGGAAATAGTTTCATTTGAGAGTAACTGCCTAACTGTGTTATGGCGTCGACGAATATGTCGTTACTTCCCATTATACACAAAGTTATGCGCTCTGCTTAGCGCAGCTTGGTTATCACAGTGTATGCATATGGCCGGTACAGGTTTAGGCCAAAATGGAATATCTTCTAAAAAGTGACGAAGCAATTCTGCTTCTTCGCCTGCTTTATCTAAAGCGATGAACTTTGATTCCATAGTGGATCAAGCTATGCATGTTTGTTTAGTAGATTTCCATGACACTGCTGCCCCTGCTAAGGTAAAGACATAACCACTCGTTGATTTAGATTCCTCTGAATCAGCAATCCAATTTGCATCACTATATCCTTCTAAGACGGCAGGATATTTTCCATAACGTAAGGAATAATTTGTGGTATTTTTTAAATATCCAAGCATTCTCATTAGTGCTTTCCAGTGTTCCTTTCCTGGATTGCTTGTATACCTGCTCAGTCGACTTACTGCATAAGCTATATCTGGTCTTGTGCAATTCATGAGATACATGAGACATCCTATTACACGAGAGTATTCCAGTTGCATTACACTCTCATTAGTGTTTTTATGCAGTACATCTGATGGATTAAAAGGTGTTCTCACTCCTTTAATTCCATAGTCTTGGAATTTTTCAACCACTTTGTCTACATAGTGTGACTGAGACAATTCAATTCCATTAGGAGTTCTTATTATTTAGATTCCCAAAATAACGTCTGCAACTCCTAAATCTTTCATATCGAAATTGCTAGTTAACATCTTTTTTATGGTCTCTATTACCTGAGTATTTGGACCAAATATTAACATATCATCTACATATAAACAAATCATCACGTATGATTGTCCGATTTGTTTATAATAAACATACTTATCGCATTCATTTATACGAAAACCATTTCTCATCATGACACTATCAAATTTTGCATGCCTTTGTTTTGGAGCTTGTTTTAGTCCGTATAATGATTTTACTAATCTACAGACTTTGTTTTCATTTCCTTTGGAAATAAAACCTTCAGGTTGCTCCATGTAGATCTCCTCATCGAGATCTCCATTTAAGAATGCTGTCTTTACATCAATTTGATGAATTTCTAGATTATAAATCGATGAAATTGCTATTAGCATTCTTATAGAGGTTATTCGCGTTACTGGCGAATATGTATCAAAGAAGTCTACTCCTTCTTTTTGACGATATCCTTTGGCTACTAATCTGGCTTTATACTTGTCGATAGAGCCATCTGCTTTCATTTTCTTTTTGAAAATCCATTTGCAGCCAATAGGTTTTATTCCAGGTGGAATATCAACAATTTCCCAAGTTTTATTACTTAGAATTGACTCAATCTCACTTTGGATTGCTTCTTTCCAACATGAAGATTCAGAAGATGACATTGCTTCCTTGTACGTTTGAGGTTCATGTTCTAACACATATGTGAAAAAATCCGAACCAAATGTCTTGGAAGTTCTAGCCCTTACGCTTCTTCTTGGTTCAACTTCCTCAATCTCATGATGAGGTTCATCTTCATTTGAATTGCTTAATTCTTCTCTTGTCCTTTTAGGGACATTATTCCCTTCATTCCTTTTGTGTGGAAACACGTCTTCAAAGAATGAGGCATTTCTAGATTCCATGATTGTATTTACATGAATATCAGCTATATCAGACTTGAATACCAAAAATCTATAGGCACTACTATTTTGGGCTGGCCCTAAATAGTAACAATCTACTGTTTTTGGTCCAAGTTTGACTTTCTTGGGAGGCGGAACTGGAACTTTTGCCAAGCACCCCCACACTTTGAGGTATTTAAAACTTGGTTTGTGTCCTTTCCATATCTCATATGGAATTGTTCTTGTTTTATTATGAGGAACTTTGTTTAATATGTGATTAGACATATTTAAGGCTTCCTCCCACAAGTTTGTCGGTAGACCAGATGTTAAAATCATGGCATTAAACATGTCTTTCAACGTTCTGTTCTTCCTTTCGGCGACACCATTTTGTTGTGGTGAATATGGAGCTGTTGTTTGATGAATTATACCATTTTCGGCACAGAACTGTTCAAATGGTGATTCATATTCTCCACCTCGATCAGATCTCAATATCTTGATCTTTTTATTTAACTGATTTTCTACCTCAGCTTTGTACTTTATAAATGATGTAATTGCTTCATCTTTACTATTCAAAAGATATACATAGCAATATCTCGTATAATCGTCAATAAACGTAATAAAGTACTTTTTCCCACTTCTTGTAGGTAATGATTTAAAATCACATAAATCTGTATGAACCAAACCTAGTGGTTCGGTGCTTCTATCAACAGATTGAAACGGTTTTTTAACCATTTTTGCTTCTACACATGTCTCACATTTGTAGTTCTTATCTACTTGGAATTTTGGAATTAATCCCAAGTTTGGTAATGTTTTCATTTTTCGGAAGTTTACATGTCCTAATCTATCATGCCATAGTAAAATTTCATGCTCAAGCAAGTAAGAAACTTCAATTTTATTAATAGCACAATCAAAATACATAGTTTTATTGCCGATAACGGCTACATTTGCCTTAAATAGGCCATCACATAAATATCCCCTTCCGATATACATTCCAGCTTTGGACAGAACCATCTTGTCTGACTCGAACACCATTCTGAATCCTTTCTTTGATAATACTGCACCAGAGATGAGATTCTTGCATATGTCTGGAACGTGGAGCACGTCATTCAACTTGACAGTTTTTTCTGAAGTAAACTTGAGGATTACTGTGCCACTGCGTTAGATCATAGATACTGCAGAATTACCTATATAGAGTTTTTCTTCATGATCGAATTTCTTGTATGTAAAGAACATGGATTTGTCAAAGCAGACATGACGAGTAGCGCTTGTGTCCACCCACCATTGGTTAGGATTCTGAACCATATTGCATTCAGATACAACTGCCGAGAAGTTGGACTCATCCACTTCCATGTTGTCTACTAAATTGGCCTCTTTGTTGCGGTCCTTTTTGAGTCTGCAATCTCTAGCGACATGTCCAACCTTTCCACAAACCCAACATTCACCATTAAACTTTTTGGTTCATTTGTTGTCTTTTGGTTTGTTGTTTGGAGCTTTCCTTTTCTTCTGGAAATTCTTCTTTTTGTTTTTGGTCTTTGAATCTTCAGCCACAAATGCCTCCTTGCTTTGTTTTGTTCCACGACTATCTGCCTCAATTTTCAATCGAACTATGAGATCCTGTAAAGAGATTTCCTTCTTTTTATGCTTTAGATAATTGCGGTAATCTCTCCACGACGGTGGCAGTTTTCCCGTGATGGCTTCAACCAAAAACGATTCTCCAACCTTATGGCCTTCCGCTTCGAGTTCATGAATAATGATTTGTAGTTCATGTAGTTGAGTAGTCACCGGTTTGGAGTCGACCATCTTGTAGTCCATGAATTTGTCTATAATGAATTTCTTAAGACTGATATTATGCGTCTTATACTTCGTGGCAAGTGCATTCTAGAGTGCTTTTGCTGTCTTTAGAGGTTGATATACTTTGTATAGCACCTTGTCGAGACAATTCAGAATATAGTTTCTGCATAGGAAATCGGAATGTTTCCACGTAGCAACATCTGCTTCCTTGCCTGGTGCAGAAATCGGTTCCTCCTCCTCGAGGTACCGTTGCAGACCGAGTGTGGTGAGGTAAAATAACATCTGATTCTGCCATGTTAAAAAGTCGTCACCATCTCCTTTGAAAGGATCGGGTCTGTTGTGTGTAGTAGCCTTTGTTGAGAGCTCTACTGTTGCCATCTCGGTTTTAGTGAAAACAGTAAAATTCTTAAGATGTTATACGTCTAGTATACCAAAATAGAGAATAATCAAATATAAACTCGTCGTACAAGTTTATAACTCAGATTTCCACTACACTGGAATTCTGTATTAATTATTATAACAATATGAATGTTGTAAATAAATTACAACAATAGCGTTATACTATTTTGAATAAATAGTATAACAAAATTAAAGGATACTTAAGAATTTTATTTCAAAACTCTCTCAAGATACAACAGACGTAATCTGCACGAGATTGTAATGAGTATGTCAACTCTGTGATATATATGGAATGTTGAGCAGTAGAGCAAAGAAGCAGAAGAAATTAGATTGGAATTAGATGAGAATGTGATCAGTATTCTCTCCTATTTATAATTTTGTCTGCATCCCTTCAAACAGTCGCGTCCGCTTGATGGGTCGCACCCGTTGCCTTTTGGTCGCTGCTGTTCCTTAACAGGTCACACCCGCCTACGCATCTGCTTGTGTCCAATGGTACTGTTTCGCACCCCTCTTCAATCGGGTCGCACCCGCTCGGGCCGCATCTGTCAGAAAGCCCGGTCCAGTTTGTAGTAAAAATACGAGTATCATATTAGACCCAAACCCGGTCGGTCGGACGGCCGGCGGCGGCGGCGCGCGTGGTGGAGATGCATGATCTCCTTCCTCACAACAAAGCATACATTTGGGATCCCCAGGCCCCCAACCTCCTCTTGAGAAAAGCATATATAAATCAATATAGCTCTCAACAATTTGGCGATGTGAGACTTTGTATATTTCCATTCATTCTACCTTTAGGAATTCCAACAATGATAATGTAGCATAAGGAAAAGATGTGTTCGTGATGGTTAAAAGGAAACTTAAGAAGCAGCAATTGAAATGGAGAAGGGTAAGACAAGTCAGTAATAACTCTATCAAAATGCCTAATACCTCTTCTGATCCTATTTCTGGTTTAGTGGCAAGTATTGAAGGTAAGAACACAATTAATTCTTCTGAAGACACATTTTTGGATGTGGATGTTGCTACTAGTTTAGTGAATGATGACTCTGATGTGGTGGAAAAGTAATAGAGGATGATTATTTAGTTGATGATGGCTTGAATGATGTAATAATGGAGAATGCTTTGGGTTTGAATATGGATTGCCTTTAGGAAGTAAATAAGGCTTGTGCTGCTGAAATAAACATGTCTAGTTTACATGTTATGCAAGGAAATAATGATAGTACTCTTATTTCAGTTGCTACTATCATTTCAGCAACTTCTGCCATCCATAATCAACCCTGTACAACTGCTGCCTCTCTCCACAATCAATTTGGTATCCTATCAGATATTGAAGAAAGGGAATTTTGTGATGCTGACTTGAAAATATCCAATAATCCACTTTTGCCTCATCAACCTTCAACCCTAAATGCTTCCATCTCCACTGCTCAATCTCCCATCACTACCTCGGTTCATTTATCTTCCATAGAAATTCATTCAGACATGCACACTGATACTCTCTTATTCCCTATGCATATTAATCCTCCATCCTCCTCTTTAATTCAATTCCAAAGCCCATACTCTTCAATTAAGCCCCTAATCAACATCCTTTCTTTTAACTTTCCTCATGATGCCAATCAATCCAAAAATCTCCAATTTGATCCTTCTCTTGATAATAAGAGGAGACCTGGAAGACCAAAGAAAATACCACAATCCTTAAAACCATTTTGATCTTGGTAAAGGAATCACTTACACCTCAGACCAAATTAATCTTATCCAACACGATAACCCTAAATCTCCATCCTCTGGTGTGCAGACCAGATCTGCATCAAAATCTCAATTGTTTTAATGATTGATAAGATTGGTATTGGAATATTAAGGGTGCTCATATGATTGAGAAACATATTGGGCTCAAGAACTTGATTCATTCTCATAAGTTACAACTTCTTATTATCTATGAAACAAAGCTCAGTCATGAATTATACTAGAATCTGGCTAACTTCGTAAATCCATCCTGGTATGTCCTTTATAACCTCTCCCAAGCTCCTTGTGGTGGACTTTTACTCCTCTGGATACCTAAAATATTCCCTGTCTCCCCGCTTCATATGCATAAGCAGTTCGTTCACACTCTAACCCTTCACACTCTAACCCTTCACATCCCCCCTTCTCAATCTTTTCACTTGACTAGTATTTATGCTAAAAATAACAAAGACCAAAGGTAATCCATGCTTGATCTTATTCCATCTTTATCTCCTAACTCTCCATGGTTTTGCTTTGGGGATTGGAACTGCATGCAGTTCTCTTATGAAAAATCTAGTGGTTCCCCTCTTACTCTTGATGATACTAGACCCCTTAACAATTGCATTCACACATCTAAACTTCTCTCTGTTAACTCTTCTGGCTACTTTTATACATGGAATAATTCTAGTAGATCAGGCATAAGAAATTTTTGCAAACTTGACAGAGCTTACTTTAATTACCAATCCCTCTCAACCTGGCCTAAACTACTTGCTCATTTTCATCCTCCTTCCCTCTTTGATCACTCTCCCATTATCCTTGACTGAGGTACTGTTGCCATTAAAAGCCCATCCTCCTTTTCTTTTTTTTAAAAACTGGACCGACCATTCAGATTTTTTGGGCTTAGTTAATTCATACGAGAACACTAACCATTATGGAAATCCAATGCTTAATTTGTAGGAAAAATTAAAAAGTTTGAAAGCTACTCTTAAGGCTTGGAACTCACAATAACTAGGGGGATGGTATTTCTCAATCAACTATCATTAGGAATAACCTACATGCTACCCAACCTGACCTTGCTGCTAACCCAACAAATGCAACCCTTGCTCTTGAGGAACTTAATCTTAGGAAATCTCTTCAAAATGCCATAAAAATGAAAGCAAGATAGCTAGATAGAAAATTAAAGATTAATGGGAAATGTTTGAAGATAAAAAGACTTATACCTTTCAATCTCTCAAAATTAAATTGAGCAGAAGCGACACTTCTAATATTAATGACATCCACAACAACTTGTGCAGTACTCCTAATGATATTCAAAATGCTTTTTTGGAATATAATCAATGCATTTTAGCCAACAAGCATCCCGTATCCCTTCGTTTTCCTCTCTATACCACTACATCCTTCCAAAAATATCTGATACTTCCAGGATTAACCTTATTGCTGAAGTCACCTCCCATGAAATAAAATAAACTATCTTTTCCATAAATTCCTCCAGTTCTCTTGGCCCTGATGGGTTCAATGCCCTCTTCTTTAAAGTTTCTTTGGACATAATTGGTATTGATGTTATATGACCTATCAGGAATTTTTTTCAAAAGTAATAGAATGCTTTCTGGTATTAATTCCACTAAGCTTGCTATGGTTTCTAAAGTTCCGGTGCCTTCAAGTGTATCTCAATTCAGGCCAATGGCGTGTTGTAATGTTATAAACAAATGTATTGCTAAGATTATGGCTGCTAGAATGAAACTTGCCCTAGCCCCTATCATTTCTTCTAACCAAAGTGCTTTTCTCCCATCCAGCTCTATTACTGACAATATTCTTTTATGCCAAGAATTGATGAGAGGTTACAACAGGAAAAATGTCTCCCCTAGATGCCATATGAAGCTTGACATCCAAAAAGCCTTTGATACAATCCAACAGAGTTCCATAATTAATATTCCTTCATGTCATGAATTTTCCTCCCCCATTTTTGGGATGGATTTATACTGCTATATCTATAGTCACCTACTCCTTATCTATAAATTGTGGTATATTTGGATGTTTCAGGGGTACTTAAGGCATTAGACAAGGAGATCCCATATCTCCATACATCTTCATTTCCATAGTGGAGCTCCTAACATGTATGATCAAAGGCTGTGATTCAAAAGGAAATAGACTCATACCCCATGTGCAACTCTCCTAGAATGTAACGACCTCGGATTTTAATTTAATTTAAACTGATAATTAATTGAATTTTTGAATTAAAATTGTAAAATTAATTGTAAATTGAAGCGAGTTTCCCCAATTCAAATAGAATATATATTAAACCATATGAATTTAAATTTTTATATATATATATATGTGAATATATATATGTATATATGGGCATCTATGAGTAGAAATTGAATTTGTATTTATATGTATACATATATATGTACATATTGAATTAAATCTTAAAGGGATGGTTTTAAAATAAATATAAGCATATAAACATTTGACACAAGAAAGAAAATAAATAAATTGATTTAAATTTAGAATTGATAGAAGTAGAATAAAGACAAATATATAGATAAATACAAGATAAAGAATATTAAAGTAAAATAATAGTAATAAATTAAGCTAGAAATAGAAATACAAAAATATATATTATAAATTATAAAAAATTTAAATTTTAATAAAAATATAAAGTAAACAAATAATTGCTAAAATTTTAACAACAAAATAAAATATGGAAATTCATCTATATTATAAAATAAATAAATTATATAATTCATACAATATAAAGTAAATCTTGATATCATAAATCAATACAAAATAATACAAAGTAGTAAAACAAACAAAAATAATAAAAGTAAATATGATTGTGAAGTAGTTATGAAGGCAAGTAAAATATATATGTATGCAGCCTGTAGAGTTAGAAATGCAAGGCAAGAAAGTACAAAGTGAAAAGATAAAATATCGATGAACACTTAAGATAAGTCTAGAATTATATAACTTATAGAAATACATATGTTTGCAAGACAAAGGGAAAAACCACATAAGTACATACGAAAAAAAATGGATAAGTATGACAATGTTAATTAATGCTAGTACAATGAGGATCATTTCAGCCTCCAAGCAGAAGAAAAAAATCTCTGACCTCTCTTGTACAAACAAATATCAATACCCTGTAAACTTCTTCTCTATATATCAACTTCCTCATCTCGGTTTCGTTTATTCAAAACTGTGTAAACCTGAAATAAATATCATCTTAAACTCAAACAAACTTTAACTTAAAAATAATAAAACAAACCAGAGAATCAAAGAAGGAAGCTTCAGCTAGGGAAAAAAATTCAAGCCTGTTTCCAACATAGCAACTTTGTTCTTTCTTATGGAAGAAACCACTGTGAGTAACCTATGTTTTAAAATTTAAAAACTTGAATCTGTCACATGGATGTATCTGTGAATAAGTGTGATATATTAGTATGGTTTTCTGAATATATTTCAACCTGGAAGTATGTGTACAGGTTATTGTTTATATATATCCTCTGTTTTGAAAATTTAAACACCAGACTTGATTCAAAAAAAAATCATTTTCCCTTGATCTACTTGCTATTTGAACTTTGTGTTAAAACAAAAATTGTTTGTTATAGCCTATATTTAAGATTAAAATTTTATTCGAGCCAAAACAATTTGTTAATATTTCTGGAAATCAAGAAAACTGAACCAAACTTTAAATGAGTCAAATTTCAAACATTTTAATTTACAGATTCAGGTATGCAATTTGAATTTTCATACTTAAACATGATTTTTAAAGTTAAGATCATAATTTTTAGAGTCAAGATTGAGGAGCAGTTTGGGTTAACTCGAATTGCATTCTTTTGGGAAATTCTAGTAATCTCGTCGATGGGGGAGATCGTGGTTCTCTGGGGTGGTAGTGGAGTGATCCCGGCTCAGGGAAAAATAGTGTGATAGTGTATAGATGAACGTGGTGACGGCGGCGAACAGTTTAAATTTCTAAACCTAGTTTTGTCGAGGGTTGATGTTTCGACTCGTTTGTCATCTGTGTGTGATCGAGTGTAGCGAGTTTCTGGGTGATGAAAGAGGAAGTGTCGAGGGGTTGGTGGCTGGAGTCGCACGAATTTTAGTGGTCGAGGTTGAGAGTACGGTGGCGTTCCAGGTTTGCCAAGGGTGTAGCCACTGTTGTTTCCAGGTTTGGGATTTTGGCTCGATTTTGTTTTCGAGGTGACGATGTGGTTCTGGTGATTGGGAAGATGAGCGAGGGTGATCGTCGACGTGTTCTACAACGTAGTGTCGACTAGAGTTGATCATCGGCGACGTGCACGTGCACCGTGCACTATCCTGTTTTTGGGTGTATCAGGTTTTCACGCGTTGTCTCGAGTATTTACTCGAGCAAATGTGTGTTGGTCTCGAAGCAAGCATTACCATGGCTTGGGTAAATGTTTGCCCAGATTTTTGAAACAGAACCTGTTCTGTTTTGAAATTTTAAAGTAAATTTTGAACTGAGTTATAAATTAAAGTTTAATTATAAATTCAGTTCAGTTTGAAAACTTAGTTTGGGAATAAAGTTTCAAATTCAAATTGTTTTAAATACTTAAAAATGTTTAAGTGTTGAAAAGGAGATTTGAATTTTGAAATGGAATTTGAATTGTAAGAAAGAATTTAACCAAAGTAAAAATCAAAGTTTAAACCTGGACTGAAATCTGAAGTGGAATTCTAGATTTTTAAAATTAAATAAAGTTTTATAACTTTAAATGTTTAAATAAGTTTAAATGTAAAGGTATACTTTAAATATGTGAAGTCAAAAGAAAATCTAATTTTAACTCTTTTGATTAATGAGTTATTAATAATTAATCAATTTTGATTAATAATGATTAATGTAAGTAATTACTTTAGCAAAGTAATTAAAGAAATTGTAAATAGTTAATGAAGGTCATTAACTTGAGATTATTAAATAGTTAATTAATGTGATAAATTTTAATAATCAATTAGATTAATTAATTAAAGATAATCATTTGTAGAATTGATTAAGTGTAATTACTTATTAAAGTAATTAGGAATTAATTACTCATTGTAAATAATTAAGTTAAATTTGATTAGTTTAAGTTAATTAAGTAAGTTTGATTAATTTTAATTAAACACTTAATGATTTAATAAATGTAATTACTTAATGTAATTGATGAAGTATAATTACTTAGTGAAGTAATTAATAGATAACTACGGAATATAATAGCATGAATGATGATTAGGAATTGAGTATAATTATTTGTGAAAAATTAAAGGGTTAATTAATAATGGTGATTAATTAAGATTTATTTAAATAATTAAAGGACAATTAAAGGTTAACTAATAAATGATGAAAGGGAATTTATTTCAAATAACTTGTAATTAACTATGATGGTTAACCCAGATTAATGATTCATTCCTAAATAATACATCTGATTTAAATTAATCAATCGATTAATAAAATTTACTTGTGAATGTTTGGACCTGACTGAATGATTGAATTGTTGATATTCCCTGATCTGTGATGCTGTGTGATATATTCTGATTTGTGTGTGATCTGTACTGTAGTTCATTTATCTGGGATGAATGTAATATATTATCTGTAATTTATATATCTGTAATCTGTGAATAAAATATAAGCGTTATAGTTATACCGCTTATAACCAATATTTCTGTATTTTGATCTGTGATGATTTATTGATGTTGCACTACTGTGTGAAACCCCTGGACTACACCATACACACACAAATATGGATTTCACGTGGAAATCAGTTAAGTCGCATATTTTTGACAATTTTAAAGATTGAATTCTTGAAACCAAATAGTTTTGGAAATTGGAATTGAGAGCTTTGTAAATGAGTTTCAAATGTAAAAGTTATTTTGAATAACTTGATAAAACTTTGAAATCAAAATAATTTAATTTAAAATTTTGAATTCAATATTTGGGATTGAATTCAACGATTTGGGAAACTAATTGTTTTCAACTGATAAAGGCTCTCATATAAGAAATGAATTTCCAATTTAAATTAAAGGAATTTCAAGTTTGAATTGAAGATGGTTTTCCAAGTTACGAATAAATCTTTGGAAATGATTTTGAAGGTTATAAGTTAAATCTTTAATATAAAGATTTGATGAGTTAATCAAATTGAAATGGAAATTGATTTGGAAAATCTATGAACAGATCTTTGTGAAACTGAGTGAACTTTGTGAGATGAATCTTTTTGTGTAAAAGATTAAAATGGTGATGTGTTTAAACCATTTGAAGAAAAGTTTTAGGTAATAAGTTGTGACTTAACTGAAATCCCAATATCCATACGTTTTTAAATATTGCGCTCATTATTCGGTTTAGCCGGGAGAGGACTTTGTGTCATATAACCCATTCCGAATAATGATACGACGTAAATGGATAGCATTTGTAGACCGGTGGTAAAGACCGAATACTTTCGAAAATGAAAGGATTACCATCGAATGTCTCTGCATCGGCTGATCCCCGATATAGAGATTTGATTACCCTTTGTGATGGGAAGTCCGGACGTGATTAGAAATTATCCGGATTTGCAAGGGCTTCTTTGGAAGTGCCTTCGGTTATGTTCGAACCCGGAACAGACTTGTACGGATGTATGTGTGACATTACACTTTGAGATATAAAGCTGATTTCTTTCAAATACATTTCTGTTTGGTGGCGGAGAATTTATTCTCTTAGCTTAACACCCTTCTCTGAGACGTACGAGCTCAGAGGTTATGTAGTTGAAGGTTAGAAGTGATATACTCCCAATTTGGTAGTGTGGCATGCTAAGTGTTGCTGTGTGTTGCTGATCATTTGTTGATCAAAGCATGGCTTTCGTGTAAAGTGTAGCTTTGTGGACGAGACCTCATCGAACCTCACACCCTGGAAATGGTCGAAACAGGAAAGATCAGCAAGGTTATGAGGGTCGCTCCCTTTAGGGTATGTCATTTCCTTCTGGAAAAGGTGATATCATGGTATGGAGCCCAGATATTTACCTGTGTGTTTGCTCCAATCTCATTTACTGTATGATTGTTGCTGTGTGATCGAGGCCTCGGATAAAGGTCCAAAAGGACCGGGGGGTGGCATACGCGAGTAGTAGTTACCTAGTTACAGAGGTAACCTGGCCTTGTGTTGGCAGAGATCTGGGTAGGTTCTCGGGACGTCCCTCCAGAGGCGTTCCCGTGTGGCATAGGAAGTTCCTTAGCCTGACCATTTGTTGGAAATCCAATTCCCAATACGAACCCAGTACGGTTTTAGTTGTAGAACCTACTATTTAACATAGCAGCTATAGTAGGCATAATATAATGGTACATATGCTGGCTAAGATTAATATTATACTTTCGAAATGGTTTTCTACACTATGCACTATTAATAATATCAAAAGAGTTTTCTTTGTGTAGTAAGCATTTTTGACTATCATAAGGAGAAATCTCCTCCAATTCTGCGTTTGCATTGTGTGTGTGGCGGGAGGCCTTATGGTAGTTTCATTTTCCAAAAGCATTGCGGATTTCAATGTTTAAAAATTCCTTTGTTGTTTGTTTAAAGATAAACTATTTTTGTTGCTCACACCAGTTCCATGACTGACTCGGAGTTTATTGTTTCCTTCCTAAACTCTGGGTGCCCACAATTTTCTATACGGGCAGTCTAGAGTTGGGTTTTTCAATAGTCAAGTAGTAGATTATCGAGGGCTAGTTTAGTGTTCGAAATTCATGGATGACTGACCTAGTTTAGCTTCGTGCATGAAACATGATGGTGGTTCGAGCTTGATGTTGGAGTTATTGGTCTCATTCTCTTTATCGGATCACTTGGAGTATCACTTTTGTTTTCCGCTGTAGCAGCTTTATTTATCTCTGATATTCTTGTATCATATTGATATCATTGTTGTATATCATTCTGGATATTGTATTCATTGGAGTTGTGTATGATATTATCCATTTCTTTATTCCGCTGTGTTGTTATACTTACTGTGTTATAAGCTCCGGGGAGCCAGATTCGGCGTTTGAATCTACGGCATTTGAGTACAAGTGAAGTACGGGTGCCGATTTTCGAAGACCGAGTTCAGGAACCTTACATTTGGTATCAGAGCTAAGGTTGAACTTTAGCGCAGGAGTATAACACATTAAGTAGCTCATTAGAGATAGGGTGATGTATACCCTAGAATGAGTATCCCTAAGATATCCGTTCGAACGCCTCAGTAAATTCTCTTACTATCCACTGATAGTAAGTATGAGTGTAAGAAGAGAATGAAATAGGGGATAGGGGAATACAACCATAAAAGGTCAATACCCTGTAACAACAAGGAAGCAATCTTTTCTCTATCGATCTCTTTTGTTCAACATCTTTTCTCAATTCTTTGATAGTTCCTGGTAGATCCAGGAAGAGATTTGATATATTAATATGGGACATAAACTCCAAATAAGCCAAAAATTGTTGTTTGGATGTATTGGTTGCCTTGTTCGCTTTGGTTGCTATGATCGATAGGTATACTTTAGTTTCTAAACTAAAAGTTTTGAAAATTGTACCCAAAAAATAGACAGATATATGAATACAATTTGGGTCCCAATATATTCTACGAATGGTTAATTATCCCTTCGAACTGACCGATGCCACTGCATACTTCGTAGATCTGGATAACCCGAGTATCTTGTGTGTAACGAACGCGATTTTTCGTCGCTCGAAAATCGACATTAATACATTCACTGTATCAACTGCCGAGCAATCGAATGCCAGAAAAACGAATTGTTCTGGAGAAAGAGAAGAGGTAGAAGAAGACAGAAGAAAAGAGAAAGAAGAAATAACAAAAACACAGAAATAGAATCTCACATTCGCGGCGGAACAACATATAATAGATAAATGAATAATCTTTTAATCAAAGAACTATATCATTTTATACATCACATCATCATCAAAGTTTACAACAACAGTATACAACACAACTGGACAGTTATATGAACTTGTCCATATACAGAATACACAGCGGAATAATACTATCATATACAAGTGATACGTCTCGCCATTCAGCTCGCCACTAAACTCCACAGCATCTTTTGAATCCAGAATAACCTGATAACCTAACTCTAGACTGCCCGTGTGGAAAATGATGGGCACCCAGAGTTTAGGAAGGGAACAATAAACTCCAGGTCAGTCATGGTGACTGGTGTGAGAACTAAAACAGTTTATCATTAAACGATCAACAACAAAGAAAATAAACAATTTCGCAATGCTTTTGGAAAATGGAACTACCATAAGACCTCCCGCCACACACACAATGGAAATGCAGAATTGGAGAAGATTTCTTCTTATGATAGTCAAATATGCTTACTACGCAAAATCATTGGATTATTATTATTAGTGCATAGTGCAGAAAAACATTTCGAAAGTACAATATTAATCTTAGCCAACATACAACCATTATTGTATGCCTACTATAGCTACTATGTTCAATAGCAGGTTACCGCCACATTCCATAGCAGGTAATACAACTAAAACTGTAGAAGGTTCGTATTGTTTCTTTGGATTTTCCAACAAATGGTCAGGCTAAGGAACTTCCTTTCCTCCTGCCGAATGGGATCGCCTTTGGCTGGACGTCCCGAGAGACAAACTGCTCTCTGCCAAACAAGGCCGGGTTACTCCTGTAACAAGTAACTCACGAATATGTCATCACCCGGTCCTTTGGGACCTTTATCCGAGCGCTCGGTAACCATCATCACACATAATAAATAAGTGTATCCACATGAGTAAGTATCTGGGCTCCATACCATGATACCACCCCTTTCCAAAAGGAAATGACATACCCTAAAGGGCGCGACCCTCATAACCTTGCCGCAACATTCCTGTTTCGACCATTTCCGGGTTGTTGAGGCCCTGACGAAGTCTCGTCCACAAAGCTACGCTTTTTCACAAAAGCTATGCTTTGGGTCAAACAAATGATCAACCTATGATCACAAAGATAAATGATCAAACAAATGATCATATCACAAATGATCAAACACTGATCATCACACAGCAACACTCAGCATGTCACATTACCAAATTGGGAATATATCGCTGATACCCTTCAACTACATAACCTCTGAGCTCGTACGTCTCAGAGAAGGGTGTTAAGCTAAGAGAATAAATTCTCTGCCACCAACAGAAATGTATTTGAAAGAAATCAGCTTTATATCTCAATTTTTAATGTCAGACATACAATCCATACAAGTCTGTTCCGGGATCGAACAGAACCGAAGGCACTTCTCACGAAGCCCTTGCAAATCCGGATAATTTTCAATCACGTCCGGACTTCCCGTCACTAAGGTGATAAAACCTCTAAATCGAAGATCAGTCGATGTAGAGTAACTCGACGGTAATCCTTCCATTTTCAAAAATATCCGGTCTTCAACACCGGTCATCAAATGCGATTCATAACGACGTATCACATATTCGGGATGGGTTATACGACCCCATGGTCCTTTCCCGGCTAACCCGAATAGTGAGCGCTTATTCAAAAATAAGTGTGGCATTCAAATTCATCCAATTCACAACAAATACCCATTCAAGGTAATTATTGATAGTCGGTTATTTAACTATCAATAAAGATGCGCAACATCATCAGATTCCAAATAATTTTCCAAATTATTTATCTTTCAAAAATATCTTTACAAGATATATAATTTTCCACACTTAACCATTTGAAACAAATTTCAAATATTCACTTTTCAATTTATCTTTAAAAGATAAAATTTCAAACCTTTCATTTCATATTGGAAAACATTTCCATACTTATTTAATAATAAGTATTTCACAAATCCATTTATTTTCAACACTTGGAAAATATTCAATATGCTTAAATCCAGTTAAGTATATATTTCATTCTTTAAGGAAATCATTCTCTTTCACAAAATTTATTTGAGTCAAAACGAATGTTACGTAAAACATCGTTACGACAACTCAAAATCACTAGTATAGGGATTCAAAATTTAGATAGATATATAAATCCCAATACTATATAATACATTTCCTTTCGGAAACCATTTACTATAACAACAGTGTTATAGTCCACCATTTCCTTATTCCTCGAAACGTCTATTTCAACAATAAATGTTGAAATCTATGTTTTCGATACTTAACACGTTTTAAAACATCTTTTAAAACAATTACTTCATTTCGTAATATCACTTCTCCAAAACATATCCATTTTATTTAATAATATATTCACTGCCCAAAATCGTGAATATACTTCGTTAACACATTTAACGTTTCTACACATTTTATTTAAAGAATTATCCACTATCCAAAACCGTAGATTAAATTCCCAACCAAACTCTTATTATTACAATATTTAACTTAAAGGATAATTCGCTGTCCAAAATCACGAATATATCTCCTTTAATGACTTCTATGTTTAATTTATCAAATTCATTTGATTTCGAATTTATAAAACAACGTTTATAAATTCCATTTCTTTTTATAAAATTTCGATTTATAAAAATCCCTGAATTAACAAATTCAATTCATATTTCATTTCAATGCCAAAATCCGATTTATAAGAAATTTACTTATAATTCTCTATTTACTAATTCGTTTTATAACTTCACGAATCTAGATTCATATTCTCTTATAAATCCATTTATAACATTATTTTAAACGTCTTTGAAACTTCTTTATAATTCCATCACTTTGATTTATAAAAAGTCGAATTCTATAAATCTTATATATAACGTTTTTATAATAAAGTCAAACATCTCTATTTAAACTATTTCATAAAAATCATTAACTCCATATTTCAAAAATCACTTTGAAACCCTTTAAAATCAAATATCGTTATTTTTAAACTTTAAAAATGGATCTGATGATGCAACAGCAACAAATAGTCAATCACAGCATCCAGACATCATATACTATCATATGATAATAGAATATATAACAATATCTGTAAATAAATCACTACGGTGAGGAATCCAGCTGGATCCCTCCAACCTGTTTCCCTGCATCCACAGATGTTAGCACAATACCAATTTCACTTCATAGTTAAATTATCGCGGTATATGGGTTTAATAAATATTATCCACTATTATGCGGCGCAATAGGGTCTCATCCGCTATACAACGCTGGAAATCAACAAATGCAATATATACATATGCCAATATGTATATCTTGCTATATACATATATAATACCAATTCCACTTCAATGTGAAATTATCGCGGTATATGTTTTTAATAAATAACATCCGCTTAATAACGGCGTATAATGTCTATTTCAACAATACAGATAACAATTTATCATCCAATCACACAATCAAGCAATTTTAAATCTAACTATTTAAAATTTAAATCGAAACAAAAGATTCGATTGAGTGAGGAGTTCTCACCTTGATTTCAATTCTGTTCCAGCTTTTATTTCGAATAAATTAAACAGACGTCTAATTTCACCCGAAATTCACACTAACTCCAAATGGCTCCAATTCAGTTCCATAGCGAAGAGCTTGTCAATAAGATTCCAACGCAACTGATTTCGCATTTTTTCGATCTCGTATGAAAGAGATATGCAATTTTAAACATTGAACGAATTTAAAATAAAATAATTTACATTTTCTTTTTAAATTTATAACCTTCCTACATCCTGGCCGTTGATTTCTCTTCCTCACATCTAGGCCGATCGGCCTTTCTTCCACTTCCAGGCAAAAGTCGCGTGAACAACCCATAAGAGCCGCCGCTTTAACCCTAATTCACGCAACAACATCGATGACTTCCATCACGATCAGGAGATGCCATTTGAAAGCCCTTCACGCATACTACACTCGCCCTGAAATTCATAGAGCTCAGCCTCCCTATTTGCATGCACAACGAGGACGAACGGCGTGCGTTCCTATGCCCATCGACGATGATTTACTCGCCTATATTTGATCATTACCGTATGGATTGAACGATCTCGAGATGCTCTTTAACTTTGTTGTTGGAAGATTTCGCAAATTGTTTATGGATTTTAAGAAATTAAAGGAAGAACGAAAGAGAATATCGGCCATTGAAATAGAGGGTGGCGGCTGGAAAAGAGAATTAGGGTTTAGTTGTGAACGTGTGTATATATATACGTATATAAATGATATTAAATTTATTTTAAAACGACTTTTCCAAACGATCTCTAAATCTGACGTGCCGCCTGGCGTTCGTAAGGTTTACCCCGCATTCCGAACACAATGGAACATGTTTCGGGAGCTAATTCGGTCATCTGTGCGAGTTACGAAATTAAACAATCGATTTTTAAATTAAACTGATTTAAATCGATTTCGATGCGTTTTGGCTCGCCCCGGACAAACGGTAAATCCAATTGACACGAAATTTGAAACCATACAATAATATCACATTACGGATCCGATGAAACTAGTTTCGTCGAAATCCGAGACTTTTTGAAAAATGACTATTTTAACTCGCCTAATTAATATTAAAACAATTTCGATGCGTTTCGAGCTGCCACGGTCAAACGACAACTCCGATTGCTACGAAAATTGAAATCCGATAATAACAAACTATTACGGATCCAATGGAACTTGTTTCGTCCAATTCTGAGACTGTCCCAAAAATGGCTAATTTCTCTAGTCGATTAAATATTAAAATATTCAATTTTCACAATTTAACTTTAAATTCAATTTTAAAAGTTCTATAACATCACTATAACTTCAATATGATTTAATATAACTTTATAAATCATTTTCAATCACATTAAATCCAGATTTCAATTATTTCTGGAATTTCACCTATTAATTTATCGATTTAATTATCAAATTAAATCCAGATATCTGAATTTTAAATTATTCGACTTATTAATTTCACTAATTAATATTTAAAATCAATTAAATATTCGAATTCAAATATCAGAAATTCTGGGTCGTTACAAACTTCCCCCCTTAAAAGAATTTCGTTCTCGAAATTACCAAGTAGGAAAAATTCACAAAATCCATTAACTTTCCAAAAATCCATTTTGTGAAAATTTTATATTCGCCTTTTTCAAGATCTTTAACTTCAACTAAAATAATGGTTTCCATTTTCTAGTTCAATTCCTACATTTTCATTTCAATTTAGAAATTAACTTTTCATTAACAAAAATTTCCTGAAAATTCTCTAACGCCTTAAATTTCCAGAAAAATTCGCCAGCGTCTCCTTTGCGCGGTTCGATCCGAAAAAAAATGACAGTGTATATATCACAAATATACATCTCATCAAGTGATGAGGCATCCCGTAGGGAAAAAGTGTAAAAGTACGATATTTAATCCGAGATATGTACCTTGAATATTTTTAGCGAGCGTATACGGCTATTATAGCGCAAAAGCGAGCTCCAAATACGAAGCAAACGCCATCCGCACCTACTAAACACTCAATCAAACAAATGAGAACATGTATATAGAAAATAATATCGATATACATCATATAGCAACATATCAACTACATATGTGTCAATATAGTAAATGCAACAAACAACAAATGCAACCATCATCCAATAAACTCACTTCTCATTAATATTCAATGGATTGGTTTTCAATTTTAAATCATATTTGATTCATTAACGTGGATTTTATCAACATTCTTTTTCAATTCAATTAGTTTACATTCACAAATTCATATTTGTTCACCTACAAATCAACTTCAATTTCTATTCAAATTTCCATATTATCAATTTGAATTCAATCACTTTAGCTTCCAATTTCGCTAATTTACTTTCATTAACTCTTAATGAATTTATACACAATCAACTAACAATCAAATAACAACCAATGTATATTCAACACGACCAAATTATTAAATTTACATATTATCAAATTGGTTCAACACTTTAAATTAAATTGATTGATATTAAATTGACTTTTATTCAATTTCCAATTTATTAGTTTCTAATGAATTAACACTTATATTCATTGTTTCATATCAATTATTTACATTCAATTGATTAATCATTCCATCCATTCACATTAGATTGATTAATATTCAATCCATTTATTAATTCAATTGCTAATTCATTTAACCTTTTAAGTTGAATTTCACTTATATAACTCAAGTTCATATTCATTTAATTCACTTGATTATTTACTTCGATACCAAAATCCACTTTATTCTACATCACTTAAGTTACTTTCTATTTCAAACATTATTTGTTTAAATTAACTTAAGTTTCCACTTATTAATTAAATTTAGACTCCCATTCTAAATAAATTCTATTCAACTTTTACTTAAGTCAAATTCATCACTTATTCAAATTCACATCTCATTTTGCTTAACAAAATTGTTTAACCATTTTTAACAATCTGTTTTACTTACATTTTCTCACTTTTAATAAGTTATACAACTTATATATTTAAACTTCCAAATCTGATTTAATCTATTTAACTTTCTTTTAGTTAAATTTCACATCATATTTCATTATGCTACTCAAATTCATTAACTTTACCAAAGTTAAATCTATTATCTCATATCATAAGTATAAATCTTATTTTACTTATATTTATCACTTTACAACTTGGATTTTAAATCAAATTTGTTTATCACAACAAATACTTCAATTTCCAATTCACTATGGGTAGCAAATCAATCACACAGAAACTCGAAAATGATACTGATGATGCTGCAGTCATCACCGTACTATTTCCCAGTAACAATAGTGAATTCAGTGCTTTAAATTCTTTCAAAAATTTCCTTGATTTATAAATCTCATTACAAATCTTTTACTTATAAAATTTCTCTATTTATATATAAGATTATTTTACCATTGTAAATCATATTAATTATAATTCCATATTTATAATTCATTCTCTTATATAATTTATTCTTTCACAACTGTTGTTTTATTTAACTTATTCAAACAACTTTTATTTACTTATATATATTTACATTTTCAACAACCAAACAATCAATTTATTGTATACACTTTAATAATTCTAAAAATTTATTTCCTTTATATACAAAATATAATCAAGGTAAAATTATTTCATTTACCCAATTTAAAACAATATCGTGCCGAATTGTTCTGAATAAGTGTTTAGAGATCCCTATCGATAGAGTTGTACAGACTATACCGACCGGAATCCATATACCACTCAACAAATCAATCATCACAATATAAAACAATTTTATATTCACTAACAAATACGCACTCATATCTATAATTACACTCAACTCATTCTAGAGTACTACTGACTCTATCTCTAATGAGTAATACCCAACAGAGCAGGGTTGTCGCTTAATCATATGCTCTGATACCAAATGTAACGAACGCGATTTTTCGTCGCTCGAAAATCGACATTAATACATTCACTGTATCAACTGCCGAGCAATCGAATGCCGGAAAACCGAATTGTTATGGAGAAAGAGAAGAGGTAGAAGAAGACAGAAGAAAAGAGAAAGAAGAAATAACAAAAACACAGAAACAGAAACAGAATCTCACATTCGCAGCGGAACAACATATAATAGATAAATGAATAATCTTTTAATCAAAGAACTATATCATTTTATACATCACATCATCATCAAAGTTTACAACAACAGTATACAACACAACTGGACAGTTATATGAACTTGTCCATATACAGAATACACAGCGGAATAATACTATCATATACAAGTGATACGTCTCGCCATTCAGCTCGCCACTAAACTCCACAGCATCTTTTGAATCCAGAATAACCTGATAACCTAACTCTAGACTGCCCGTGTGGAAAATAATGGGCACCCAGAGTTTAGGAAGGGAACAATAAACACCAGGTCAGTCATGGTGACTGGTGTGAGAACTAAAACAGTTTATCTTTAAACGATCAACAACAAAGAAAATAAACAATTTCGCAATGCTTTTGGAAAATGAAACTACCATAAGACCTCCCGCCACACACACAATGCAAACGCAGAATTGGAGGAGATTTCTTCTTATGATAGTCAAATATGCTTACTACGCAAAATCATTGGATTATTATTATTAGTGCATAGTGCATAAAAACATTTCGAAAGTACAATATTAATCTTAGCCAACATACAACCATTATTGTATGCCTACTATAGCTACTATGTTCAATAGCAGGTTACCGCCACATTCCATAGCAGGTAATACAACTAAAACCGTAGAACGTTCGTATTGTTTCTTTGGATTTTCCAACAAATGGTCAGGCTAAGGAACTTCCTTTCCTCCTGCCGAATGGGATCGCCTCTGGCTGGACGTCCCGAGAGACAAACTGCTCTCTGCCAAACAAGGTCGGGTTACTCCTGTAACAAGTAACTCACGAATATGTCATCACCCGGTCCTTTGGGACCTTTATCCGAGCGCTCGGTAACCATCATCACACATAATAAATAAGTGTATCCACATGAGTAAGTATCTGGGCTCCATACCATGATACCACCCCTTTCCAAAAGGAAATGACATACCCTAAAGGGCGCGACCCTCATAACCTTGCCGCAACATTCCTGTTTCGACCATTTCCGGGTTGTTGAGGCCCTGACGAAGTCTCATCCACAAAGCTACGCTTTTTCACAAAAGCTATGCTTTGGGTCAAACAAATGATCAACCTATGATCACAAAGATAAATGATCAAACAAATGATCATATCACAAATGATCAAACACTGATCATCACACAGCAACACTCAGCATGTCACATTACCAAATTGGGAATATATCGCTGATACCCTTCAACTACATAACCTCTGAGCTCGTACGTCTCAGAGAAGGGTGTTAAGCTAAGAGAATAAATTCTCCGCCACCAACAGAAATGTATTTGAAAGAAATCAGCTTTATATCTCAATTTTTAATGTCAGACATACAATCCATACAAGTCTGTTCCGGGATCGAACAGAACCGAAGGCACTTCTCTAGAAGCCCTTGCAAATCCGGATAATTTTCAATCACGTTCGGACTTCCCGTCACTAAGGTGATAAAACCTCTAAATCGAAGATCAGTCGATGTAGAGTAACTCGACGGTAATCCTTCCGTTTTCAAAAATATCCGGTCTTCAACACCGGTCATCAAATGCGATTCATAACGACGTATCACATATTCGGGATGGGTTATACGACCCCATGGTCCTTTCTCGGCTAACCCAAATAGTGAGCGCTTATTCAAAAATAAGTGTGGCATTCAAATTCATCCAATTCACAACAAATACCCATTCAAGGTAATTATTGATAGTCGGTTATTTAACTATCAATAAAGATGCGCAACATCATCAGATTCCAAATAATTTTCCAAATTATTTATCTTTCAAAAATATCTTTACAAGATATATAATTTTCCACACTTAACCATTTGAAACAAATTTCAAATATTCACTTTTCAATTTATCTTTAAAAGATAAAATTTCAAACCTTTCATTTCATATTGGAAAACATTTCCATACTTATTTAATAATAAGTATTTCACAAATCCATTTATTTTCAACACTTGGAAAATATTCAATATACTTAAATCCAGTTAAGTATATGTTTCATTCTTTAAGGAAATCATTCTATTTCACAAAATTTATTTGAGTCAAAATGAATGTTACGTAAAACATCGTTACGACAACTCAAAATCACTAGTACAGGGATTCGAAATTTAGATAGATATATAAATCCCAATACTATATAAAACATTTCCTTTCGGAAACCATTTACTATAACAACAGTGTTATAGTCCACCATTTCCTTATTCCTCGAAACGTCTATTTCAACAATAAATGTTGAAATCTATGTTTTCGATACTTAACACGTTTTAAAACATCTTTTAAAACAATTACTTCATTTCGTAATATCACTTCTCCAAAACATATCCATTTTATTTAATAATATATTCACTGTCCAAAATCGTGAATATACTTCGTTAACACATTTGACGTTTCTACACATTTTATTTAAAGAATTATCCACCATCCAAAACCATAGATAAAATTCCCAACCAAACTCTTATTATTACAATATTTAACTTAAAGGATAATTCGCTATCCAAAATCACGAATATATCTCCTTTAATGACTTCTATGTTTAATTTATCAAATTCAATTGATTTCGAATTTATAAAACAACGTTTATAAATTCCATTTCTTTTTATAAAATTTCAATTTATAAAAATCCCTGAATTAACAAATTCAATTCATATTTCATTTCAATGCCAAAATCCAATTTATAAGAAATTTACTTATAATTCTCTATTTACTAATTCGTTTTATAACTTCACGAATCTAGATTCATACTCTTATAAATCCATTTATAACATTATTTTAAACATCTTTGAAACTTCTTTATAATTCCATCACTTTGATTTATAAAAAGTCAAATTCTATAAATCTTATATATAACGTTTTTATAATAAAGTCAAACATCTCTATTTAAACTATTTCATAAAAATCATTAACTCCATATTTCAAAAATCATTTTGAAACCCTTTAAAATCAAATATCGTTATTTTTAAACTTTAAAAATGGATCTGATGATGCAACAGCACCAAATAGTCAATCACGGCATCCAGACATCATATACCATCATATGATAACAGAATATATAACAATATCTGTAAATAAATCACTATGGTGAGGAATCCAGCTGGATCCCTCCAACCTGTTTCCCTACATCCACAGATGTTAGCACAATACTAATTTCACTTCATAGTGAAATTATCGCGGTATATGGGTTTAATAAATATTATCCGCTATTATGCGGCGCAATAGGGTCTCATCCGCTATACAACGCGGGAAATCAACAAATGCAATATATACATATGCCAATATGTATATCTTGCTATATACATATATAATACCGATTCCACTTCAATGTGAAATTATCGTGGTATATGTTTTTAATAAATAACATCCGCTTAATAACGGCGTATAATGTCTATTTCAACAATACAGATAACAATTTATCATCCAATCACACAATCAACCAATTTTAAATCTAACTATTTAAAATTTAAATCGAAACAAAAGATTCGATTGAGTGAGGAGTTCTCACCTTGATTTCAATTCTGTTCCAGCTTTTATTTCGAATAAATTAAACAGACGTCTAATTTCACCCGAAATTCACACTAACTCCAAATGGCTCCAATTCAGTTCCATAGCGAAGAGCTCGTCAATACGATTCCAACGCAACTGATTTCGCATTTTTTCGATCTCGTATGAAAGAGATATGCAATTTTAAACATTGAACGAATTTAAAATAAAATAATTTACATTTTCTTTTTAAATTTATAACCTTCTTACATCCTGGCCGTTGATTTCTCTTCCTCACATCTAGGCCGATCGGCCTTTCTTCCACTTCCAGGCAAAAGTCGCGCGAACAACCCATAAGAGCCACCGCTTTAACCCTAATTCACGCAACAACATCGATGACTTCCATCACGATCAGGAGATGCCATTTGAAAGCCCTTCACGCATACTACACTCGCCCTGAAATTCACAGAGCTCGGCCTCCCTATTTGCATGCACAACGAGGACGAACGGCGTGCGTTCCTATGCCCATCGATGACGATTTACTCGCCTGTATTTGATCATTATCGTATGGATTGAACGATCTCGAGATGCTCTTTAACTTTGTTGTTGGAAGATTTCGCAAATTGTTTATGGATTTTAAGAAATTAAAGGAAGAACGAAAGAGAATATCGGCCATTGAAATAGAGGGTGGCGGCTGGAAAAGAGAATTAGGGTTTAGTTGTGAACGTGTATATATATATATATATACGTATATAAATGATATTAAATTTATTTTAAAACGACTTTTCCAAACGATCTCCAAATCTGACGTGCCGCCTGGCGTTCGTAAGGTTTACCCCGCATTCCGAACACAATGGAACGTGTTTTGGGAGCTAATTCGGTCATCTGTGCGAGTTACGAAATTAAACAATCGATTTTTAAATTAAACCGATTTAAATCGATTTCGATGCGTTTTGGCTCGCCCCGGACAAACGGTAAATCCAATTGACACAAAATTTGAAACCATACAATAATATCACATTACGGATCCGATGAAACTGGTTTCGTCGAAATCCAAGACTTTTTGAAAAATGACTATTTTAACTCGCCTAATTAATATTAAAACAATTTCGATGCGTTTCGAGCTGCCACGGTCAAACGACAACTCCGATTGCTACGAAAATTGAAATCCGATAATAACAAACTATTACGGATCCAATGGAACTTGTTTCGTCCAATTCTGAGACTGTCCCAAAAATGGCTAATTTCTCTAGTCGATTAAATATTAAAATATTCAATTTTCACAATTTAACTTTAAATTCAATTTTAAAAGTTCTATAACATCACTATAACTTCAATATGATTTAATATAACTTTATAAATCATTTTCAATCACATTAAATCCAGATTTCAATTATTTCTGGAATTTCACCTATTAATTTATCGATTTAATTATCAAATTAAATCCAGATATCCGAATTTTAAATTATTCGACTTATTAATTTCACTAATTAATATTTAAAATCAATTAAATATTCAAATTTCAAATATCAGAAATTCTGGGTCGTTACATTGTGAAGTGTTAAAATAGATTTGTTCTCGTATCTATTATTGATATTCGAATTTGGTAAGCCAAATGCAGAATAAATATTTCGTTTGATTTGATGAAATATTCTTCATCTATCTTTGTGTCTCCCTGGAAAATTTCGCTTTTTTTAGGGGGGAAGTCTGTAACGACCCCAAATTTTAATTTAATTTAAATTAATAATTAATTGAATTTTAGAATTAAAATTGTAAAATTAATTGTAAATTGAAGCGAGTTTCCCCAATTCAAATAGAATATATATTAAACCATATGAATTTAAATTATATATATATATATATATATATATGTGAATATATATGTATATATGTGAATATATATGTATATATGGGCATCTATGAGTAGAAATTGAATTTGTATTTATATGTATACATACATATATATATACATATTGAATTAAATCTTAAAGGGATGGTTTTAAAATAAATATAAGCATATAAACCTTTGACACAAGAAAGAAAACAAATAAATTGATTTAAATTTAGAATTGATAGAAGTAGAATAAAGACAAATATATAGATAAATACAAGATAATGAATATTAAAGTAAAATAATAGTAATAAATTAAGCTAGAAATAGAAATACAAAAATATAAATGATAAATTATAAAAAAGTTAAATTTTAATAAAAATATAAAGTAAACAAATAATTGCTAAAATTTTAACAACAAAATAAAATATGGAAATTCATCTATATTATAGAATAAATAAATTAGATAGTTCATACAATATAAAGTAAATCTTGATATCATAAATCAATACAAAATAATACAAAGTAGTAAAACAAAAAAAAATAATAAAAGTAAATATGAATGTGAAGAAGTTATGAAGGCAAGTAAAATATATATGTATGTAGCCTGTAGAGTTAGAAATGCAAGGCAAGAAAGTACAAAGTGAAAAGATAAAATATCTATGAACACTTAAGATAAGTCTAGAATTATATAACTTATAGAAATACATATGTTTGCAAGACAAAGGGAAAATCACATAAGTACATATGAAAAAAAATGGATAAGTATGACAATGTTAATTAATGCTAGTACAATGAGGATCATTTCAGCCTCCAAGCAAAGAAAAAAATCTCTGACCTCTCTTGTACAAACAAATATCAATACCCTGTAAACTTCTTCTCTATATCTCAACTTCCTCATCTCGTTTTTGTTTATTCAAAACTATGTAAACCTGAAATAAATATCATCTTAAACTCAAACAAACTTCAACTTAAAAACAACAAAACAAACCAGAGAATCAAAGAAGGAAGCTTCAGCTAGGAAAAAAAATTCAAGCCTATTTCCAACATAGCAACTTTGTTCTTTCTTCTGGAAGAAACCACTGTGAGTAATCTATGTTTTAAAATTTAAAAACTTGAATCTGTCACATGGATGTATCTGTGATTAAGTGTGATGTATATGTATGGTTTTCTGAATATATTTCAACCTGGAAGTATGTGTACAGGTTATTGTTTATATATATCCTCTGTTTTGAAAATTTAAACACCAGACTTGATTCAAAAAAAATCATTTTCCCTTGATCTACTTGCTATTTGAACTTTGTGTATAAACTAAAATTGTTTGTTATAGCCTATATTTAAGATTAAAATTTCATTCGAGTCAAAACAATTTGTTAATATTTCTGGAAATCAAGAAAACTGAACCAAACTTTAAATGAGTCAAATTTCAAACATTTTAATTTACAGATTCAGGTATGTAATTTGAATTTGCATACTTAAACATGATTTTTAAAGTTAAGATCATAATTTTTAGAGTCAAGATTGAGGAGCAGTTTGGGTTAACTCGAATTGCATTCTTTTGGGAAATTCTGGTAATCTCGTCGATGGGGGAGATCGTGGTTCTCTGGGGTGGTAGTGGAGTGATCGGCGACTCAGGGAAAAATAGTGTGATAGTTTAAATTTCTAAACCTAGTTTTGTCGAGGGTTGATGTTTTGACTCGTTTGTCATTTGTGTGCGATCGAGTGTAGCGAGTTTCTGGGTGATGAAAGAGGAAGTGTCGAGGGGTTGGTGGCCGGAGTCGCATGAATTTTAGTGGTCAGGGTTGAGGGTACGGTGGCATTCCAGGTTTGCCAAGGGTGGAGCCACTATTGTTTCCAGGTTTGGGATTTTGGCTCGATTTTGTTTTCGAGGTGACGATGTGGTTCTGGTGATTGGGAAGATGAGCGAGGGTGATCGTCGACGTGTTCTACAACGTAGTGTCGACTAGAGTTGATCATCGGCGACGTGCACGTGCACCGTGCACTATCCTGTTTTTGGGTGTATCAGGTTTTCACGCGTTGTCTCGAGTATTTACTCGAGCAAATGTGTGTTGGTCTCGAAGCAAGCATTACCATGGCTCGGGTAAATGTTTGCCCAGATTTTTGAAACAGAACCTGTTCTGTTTTGAAATTTTAAAGTAAATTTTGAACTGAGTTATAAATTAAAGTTTAATTATAAATTCAGTTCAGTTTGAAAACTTAGTTTGGGAATAAAGTTTCAAATTCAAATTGTTTTAAATACTTAAAAATGTTTAAGTGTTGAAAAGGAGATTTGAATTTTGAAATGGAATTTGAATTGTAAGAAAGAATTTAACCAAAGTAAAAATCAAAGTTTAAACCTGGATTGAAATCTGAAGTGGAATTCTAGATTTTTAAAATTAAATAAAGTTTTATAACTTTAAATGTTTAAATAAGTTTAAATGTAAAGGTATACTTTAAATATGTGAAGTCAAAAGAAAATCTAATTTTAACTCTTTTGATTAATGAGTTATTAATAATTAATCAATTTTGATTAATAATGATTAATGTAAGTAATTACTTTAGCAAAGTAATTAAAGAAATTGTAAATAGTTAATGAAGGTCATTAACTTGAGATTATTAAATAGTTAATTAATGTGATAAATTTTAATAATCAATTAGATTAATTAATTAAAGATAATCATTTGTAGAATTGATTAAGTGTAATTACTTATTAAAGTAATTAGGAATTAATTACTCATTGTAAATAATTAAGTTAAATTTGATTAGTTTAAGTTAATTAAGTAAGTTTGATTAATTTTAATTAAACACTTAATGATTTAATAAATGTAATTACTTAATGTAATTGATGAAGTATAATTACTTAGTGAAGTAATTAATAGATAACTACGGAATATAATAGCTTGAATGATGATTAGGAATTGAGTATAATTATTTGTGAAAAATTAAAGGGTTAATTAATAATGGTGATTAATTAAGATTTATTTAAATAATTAAAGGACAATTAAAGGTTAACTAATAAATGATGAAAGGGAATTTATTTCAAATAACTTGTAATTAACTATGATGGTTAACCCAGATTAATGATTCATTCCTAAATAATACATCTGATTTAAATTAATCAATCGATTAATAAAATTTACTTGTGAATGTTTGGACCTGACTGAATGATTGAATTGTTGATATTCCCTGATCTGTGATGCTGTGTGATATATTCTGATTTGTGTGTGATCTGTACTGTAGTTCATTTATCTGGGATGAATGTAATATATTATCTGTAATTTATATATTTGTAATCTGTGAATAAAATATAAGCGTTATAGTTATACCGCTTATAACCAATATTTCTGTATTTTGATCTGTGATGATTTATTGATGTTGCACTACTGCGTGAAACCACTGGACTACACCATACACACACAAATATGGATTTCACGTGGAAATCAGTTAAGTCGCATATTTTTGACAATTTTAAAGATTGAATTCTTGAAACCAAATAGTTTTGGAAATTGGAATTGAGAGCTTTGTAAATGAGTTTCAAATGTAAAAGTTATTTTGAATAACTTGATAAAACTTTGAAATCAAAATAATTTAATTTAAAATTTTGAATTCAATATTTGGGATTGAATTCAACGATTTGGGAAACTAATTGTTTTCAACTGATAAAGGCTCTCATATAAGAAATGAATTTCCAATTTAAATTAAAGGAATTTCAAGTTTGAATTGAAGATGGTTTTCCAAGTTACGAATAAATCTTTGGAAATAATTTTGAATGTTATAAGTTAAATCTTTAATATAAAGATTTGATGAGTTAATCAAATTGAAATGGAAATTGATTTGGAAAATCTATGAACAGATCTTTGTGAAACTGAGTGAACTTTGTGAGATGAATCTTTTTGTGTAAATGATTAAAATGGTGATGTGTTTAAACCATTTGAAGAAAAGTTTTGGGTAATAAGTTGTGACTTAACTGAAATCCCAATATCCATACATTTTTAAATATTGCGCTCATTATTCGGTTTAGCCGGGAGAGGACTTTGTGTCATATAACCCATTCCGAATAATGATACGACGTAAATGGATAGCATTTGTAGACCGGTGGTAAAGACCGAATACTTTCAAAAACGAAAGGATTACCATCGAATGTCTCTGCATCGGCTGATCCCTGATATAGAGATTTGATTACCCTTTGTGATGGGAAGTCCGGACGTGATTAGAAATTATCCGGATTTGCAAGGGCTGCTTTGGAAGTGCCTTCGGTTATGTTCGAACCCGGAACAGACTTGTACGGATGTATGTCTGACATTACACTTTGAGATATAAAGCTGATTTCTTTCAAATACCTTTCTGTTTGGTGGCGGAGAATTTATTCTCTTAGCTTAACACCCTTCTCTGAGACATACGAGCTCAGAGGTTATGTAGTTGAAGGTTATCAGTGATATACTCCCAATTTGGTAGTGTGGCATGCTAAGTGTTGCTGTGTGTTGCTGATCATTTGTTGATCAAAGCATGGCTTTCGTGTAAAGCGTAGCTTTGTGGACGGGACCTCATCGAACCTCACACCCCGGAAATGGTCGAAACAGGAAAGATGCGGCAAGGTTATGAGGGTCGCTCCATTTAGGGTATGTCATTTCCTTCTGGAAAAAGGTGATATCATGGTATGGAGCCCAGATATTTACCTGTATGGTTGTTCCAATCTCATTTACTGTGTGATTGTTGCTGTGTGATCGAGGCCTCGGATAAAGGTCCCAAAGGACCGAGGGTGGCATACTCTAGTAGTAGTTACCTAGTTACAGAGGTAACCCGGCCTTGTTTTGGCAGAGATCCGGGTAGGTTCTTAGGATGTCCCTCCAGAGGCGTTCCCATGTGGCATAGGAAGTTCCTTAGCCTGACCATTTATTGGAAATCCAATTTCCAATACGAACCCAGTACAGTTTTAGTTGTAGAACCTGCTATTTAACATAGCAGCTATAGTAGGCATAATATAATGGTACCTATGCTGGCTAAGATTAATATTATACTTTCGAAATGGTTTTCTACACTATGCACTATTAATAATATCAAAAGAGTTTTCTTTGCGTAGTAAGCATTTTTTACTATCATAAGGAGAAATCTCCTCCAATTCTGCATTTGTATTATGTATGTGGCGGGAGGCCTTATGGTAGTTTCATTTTCCAAAACCATTGCGGATTTCAATGTTTAAAAATTCCTTTGTTGTTTGTTTAAAGATAAACTGTTTTTGTTGCTCACACCAGTCCCATGACTGACTCGGAGTTTATTGTTCCCTTCCTAAACTCTGGGTGCCCACAATTTTCTACACGGGCAGTCTAGAGTTGGGTTTTTCAAATAGTCAGGTAGTAGATTATCGGGAGCTAGTTTAGTGTTCGGAATTCACGGATGACTGACCTTGTTTAACTTCGTGCAACGTTCGAGCTTGATGTTGGAGTTATTGGTCTCATTCTCTTCGTCGGATCACTTGGAGTATCACTTCTGTTTTCCGCTGTAGCAGCTTTATTTATCTCTGATATTCTTGTATCATATTGATATCATTGTTGTATATCATTCTGGATATTGTATTCATTGGAGTTGTGTATGATATTATCCATTTCTTTATTCCGTTGTGTTGTTATACTTACTGTGTTATAAGCTCCAGGGAACCAGATTCGGCGTTTGAATCTACGGCATTTGAGTACAAGTGAAGTACGGGTGCCAATTTTCGAAGACTGAGTTCAGGAACCTTACATAGAATATCTTGTATAATGTTTACTGATGATCTCATTTTATTCACCAAGCCAAATTCTAAATCAGCGAGCAATGCCCTAATTACTTTGTGTTAGTACCTTAGGCATTGATTTTGATGACAAGAACCATACGATATTATATAAACTATAGATACTAATGATGTTTTTATTAAGTTATATAGTGTAAGATATTAGACAGGTGTTGATTAAGAAGACTGTATAATATCAAGAACAGATTTAAGAGATTGATATAGAGATTCAAGAAATAGAGATTGAAGACTCGTAAGTATCGAATTTTCAAGATATCTAGATAAGTTATAATGTCATAGGTTATTTTGTTAAAACCCTAATAGCACTTCTTTGATCCATCTTCTCATTTTTCTTAAAGGTTTTAAAATCTATTTTCTATTTTTAAATATTCTGAATTTCCAAAATGATTATAAAAGAGTTCTTATTTTCAAAATGGATTTCAAATGATCTCCTACATTTTGATCTTATAATTATATATTGAGTAATTAAGTTATTAAGTATTTTATATTTTAATATACTTTTAAATTTGTTATAGTTATTTTTATGCTTTCTAAATATTTATAAGTATATTATAACATTATTATAACTTTGTTTTTAAATGTATATTTACTTATACTTCATACATATTATTTTAAAAAGAAATTCATATTTAAATCCCTTATATATTTAAAATATTTCAAAATAATTTTATAAAGTTTTCTTAATTTTTATTATGATTAAAATATGTATAAACTATGTCTAAATGATTTTACAATGTATTAAAATATTTTACAAAACTTAATGTATTAAAAACAAATTTTAAAAAGAGTTTCTCAAATTTTCAAAGGGTATGTCGACATACTCTAACCCCATAATTGACATATGGACCGTAGATTTCAAAAATTCAAATTTTAAATGAAAGTGTCTTTTCGTTGTATCTCTTCGTGAATTGACATGACCGTTATTTTTCTATAAATAAGGGTTAAACCAACGAATTTGGTTAACTACTTTCTTATATTACTCTCCTCTTTTACTCTCTTGTTTTCTAAAAGAAATTATACTCAAACTCTTCTCAAATTCAATCAGAACCAAAACCAAACTCCATTGATTTGATTCTTTATTGATTACTCTCTAATCTCTGTCATCTCACTCACTCTAATCACAATCAACGTGCTATTCAAGAAGTTATAGGTTAATTTGTACTTAAGATCAAGAAACCAACTCTGTAAAATCTATCAAATCATGCTTTATGCTTTGTGGCGTGCTTTTTGTCCCTGACATCCAAATGGGTGTGCTTGTGTCCCGTCTGAATCATGTGGGTGTGCTTGGTGTCCTGGAAGTCCAAGTGGGTGTGCTGGTGTCCCTTCCGAATCTAGTGAATGTACCCACAGCTTGGAAAATCTGGAGGGTGTATCTCGTAGCCTTGAAATCGAGATTATATTGACTTTGATATTTGAAAAGAAATATATACAAGAAATTGTAAAGGACTGGATGTAGGGTAACTCCGAACCAGTATAAAGAATTCCTGGTGTGATCTCTCTAACTCTTTATGTTTTATTTTTGTTGCATTTATATCTATCTGTGTTTGCATCTATGATTGTTGATTCTGCATTGTATAATTATAATCTTAAAAGAACTTAAAAATATTTATAAAACTTAGTAAACACTATTTACCCACCTCTAGTGTTAAATTAGCCTTAAGATCCGTCTTTCGCAAATTAACATTTGGTATCAAAGCTTTGGTTTTCAAAATTCTGTAATTTGCTTTTTGAAAATTCCTAATGGCAAAAGTTATTACTAATATTTTTAACACTATTTTTGAAAAGCATTTTTATAAAATTGACATGATGTTGTTTCATAAATTTTTATCCATTCATTATGAAAAGCCACTTGATCTTTTGAAAATGTATAAATTCCAGGAACAGATGTGTTACATGACTTTTGATGAATAGACACTTGATAACGAAACTTTACAAATCAAAAAGGATAAATGGATATTGGACAGTGGATGCTCAAGGCACTTGACCGAAAATCCAAAAATCTTGAAAGATGTCGTTTACAAATATGGTGGATCAGTCAATTTTGGAGACAACTCTAAAGGATATGTGATCAGCATCAGCAATGTCAGTAATTCTAAAACTCCTACTATTTCTAATGTTTTGTTAGTTAGGAATTTAAACATAATCTGCTAAGTATTAGTCAATTGTGTGATAAGGGCTTTAAAATTAAATTTGAAAAAGATAAGTGCCACATTGAAGATAATGAGTCAAACATCATCTTTGAAGGCATTAGAAAAAGAAATATCTATATATTAAGTATGAAAGTGTCAAATGATAATTTATGTCTTTTGACTGAATCAAGTGATCCTTGGATTTGGCACAAAAGGTTTGGTCATTTGAATTTCAAACACCAATCTAAAATTTCCAAAAATGATCTAGTTAGGGTTCTTCCTAAAATAAATTTTGATGTTAACAATTTTTGTAATGCGTGTCAATCAGGATAACTAGAAAAAGTTCCTTTAAATCAAAAGATACAACTTCTACATCTCAATCCCTTAAACTTCTTCATTTAGATCTTTTTGGTCCTTCGCAAATACAATCTATAAATCATAATAGATATGTATTTGTAACCGTAGATGATTTTTCTAGATTTATGTGGATTTTCCTAAAAATTAAAAGTGATGCTTTTGAAATGTTTAAAATCTTTTTTAAAAGAATTCAAAATCAAAGCAATTCAAAGTGATCATGATGGAGAATTAGAAAATGAAAATTTTGAAAGTTTTTGTAATAAGAAAGGTATTACCCATAATTTTTCATTTCCAAGGACACCTCAACAAAATGGAGTAGTCGAACGTAAAAATAGAACGATTCAAGAGTGTGCTAGAACTATGTTAAATAATAGTAATTTACCTAAAAACTTTTGGGCTGAAGCAGTTGCTACAGCATGTTATATATTAAATAGAATTTTAATAAGCCCTTTGACTAAAAAGACATCATAGAATTAGTTTATAATAAAAAGCTTAAAGTATCATACTTTAGAGTTTTTGGTAGTAATATTTTATATTAAATACTAAAGAAAGTTTAGATAAATTTGAAACTGAATCAGATAAAGGTATTTTAAATGGGTATTCAAATAGAAGTAAAGCTTATAGAGTTTTTAATACTAGAACTAATATAATTGAAGAGACATTACATGTTTCATTTGATCAAAATTTTAAAATAAATAATACCAGTGTCGATGAAGAATAAAATGTTGATAAAACAAATAAAACAAATAATGCAATCATTAATGATGAAAATAATAATAATTCTGAAAATTTACATCCAAATAAGAGAGCAAAATACTTAAAAGATCATCGTATAGAAAATATTCTAGGGAATATAGAATCTGTTGTTAAAATAAGGAATCAATTAAACAAAATTAGTAATGTCACTTTTATTTGAACTATTGAACCTAAAAATCTAAAGGAAGCATCAACAGATGATTCATGAACTCTTGCTATGCAAGAGGAATTGAAGCAGTTCACAAGAAATGATATTAAGGAATTAGTCCCCAGGCCCGAGGATAAATCTATATACATGAATAAAATGAATGAACAAGGAGAAATTATAAGGAATAAAGCATGCTTAGTCGCTTAAGGTTATTGTCAAGAAGAAGGTATATATTTTGATGAAACCTTTGCACCCAAAGCTAGATTAGAAGCAATAAGAATCTTAGTTGCTTTTGCAAATAATAATAATTTTAAATTATTTCAAATGGATGTTAAAAGTGCTTTTTTAAATGGTTTTATTAAAGAAGTTGTCTATGTAGAAGAACCCCCACTTTTTTAAGATGAAAAACTACCTAATCATGTGTATTAATTAAAGAAGGCTTTATATGGTCTAAAACAAGCTCCTAGAGCATGGTATGACAGACTTAAATCCTGCTTATTACAATCTAATTTTGAAATTGATAGAGTAGATAGTACTCTATTTATTAAAAGAAATAACAATGATATTCAACTAATGCAAATATCTGTAGACGATATTATTTTTGGTTCAACCAACGAACAATTAAATAAAGAATTTTCAGATATAATGACTAAGGAATTTGAAATAAGTCATGACAGAACTAAATTACTTTTTAGGATTACAAATAAAACAATTAAGTAATGGTATTTTCATAAGTTAAGAAAAATACGCTAATGATTTAGTTAAGAAATTTGACATGTCAAATACTAGTGGTAAGCCAACTCTCATGGCAACAAATGAAAAATTAAATAAGGGAGAAAATTCAAAAGATAGATAAAAAATTATATAGAGGTATGATTGGATAATTGTTTTATATAACTGCTAGTAGACTTGATATAATGCATAGTGTTTGTCTCTGTGTAAGATATCAATCTCAACCTATGGAAACACATCTAAAATCTATAAAATGAATATTAAGATATGTAAATAACATATTAGACTATGGACTCTTTTATCCAAATGAAGATCTCTTTGATTTAATTTCATATAGCGATGCTGATTATGCTGGTTGCAAATCAGACCAAAAAAAGTACAAGTGGAACTTGTCACTTTTTAGGACACTCTCTAGTTTCCCAGTTTAGCAAAAAGAAAAATTCTATATCTCTGTCCACAACAGAAGTAGAATATATTTCAACAGCATTAGCAGTTCTCAGGTTATTTATCTGCAACAAACATTAAAAAATTTTGGTTTAAATTTTACTAAGTCACCAATATGCTACGATAATACTAGTGAAATTAATTTATCTAAAAATCTATCTCATCATGCAAGAACTACACATATAGATATACGACATCACTTTCTAAGAGATAATGTAAACAAAGAAATAATATCACTCGAATTTATAAATACTGAAAATCAAGTAGTTGATATATTGACAAAATCATTAAATCAAACATCGTTTATAAAGCTAAGAAGAGAGTTAGGAATATGTTCCTTCTCGGAAATATAAATAAAACAACATATAAATTAAAGAATTCAAAAAAAACCAACAAAATTATACTAGGTATGTCGACATATCCATGATATGTATGTCAACATATGCAGTTATTTTCTGATTCCAAATTTCCATTCTTAATTCAAAACTAAAACTTTTATATATATCCATTCTATTTCGAAATCAAATCCATTCTACAGACTTCTTCTTTCTAACAAAATAAAATAAAATAAAATCAATGGTTCCTAACCGTTCCAAATATCCAAGGCATGAATCTACATCATTTTACTTCGATTCTCCAACTCAGGGCCCTTTCTAAAACTCTACTTTAGCCAAAGTGACAAGAATTGAGAGTGATCTGAAGCATACTCTAAATATGCTTTCTAAAATGAATGAAATTCAAATGAGAATGAAGAGTGAACAAGAGAAACAAGGCAAAATTCTTAGAACTTTACAGAAGTATCTATTGGATAACCTCAAAAATCCAATAGTTATTGAGCATGATGCTACAAATTTGGCTATTCATGATCCTTTAAATGGCAGTGAAGAAGAGGAAGAAGAAGATGAGGAAGAGAAGGAGGAAGAAGAGGAAGTCGATAATGATGAAGTCCGGTGTGTCGATGAAGCGTGCTTCGATCGGGATGGAAATTTGGTCAAGCAAAAAGGAAATTTCTATCTTCAATATCCCTTCTGTCCCATCCACAAGTCTCCCATTATCAATAAGAAACCTTAGGATTGAGGATTAGCATGTTTTAGTATGATTTATTATGATTCGAATTTGGTTTGGTGTTAATTTTGTGTGAATTGTTGTTTGATACGTATGATTTTATTTGGATTGTTTTTTTCTTTGAATTGGTGTGTATAAATCTACAGTACGATTTGAATTGATTATCTTTTGGTTTGGTGTGACTTTAGTTCAAATGTATGTAAAGGGTTTGTATGATTAATAAAAATGACTAAATGACTTGTGTTATCACTTATTATTCTTATATATCATTCTTATCGCTTATATATATATATATATGCATGTATGTATATACATATCATATAGTACCATTAATTAAGGGGGTTTTTAGTTAGACTTTTGTTGATGACAAAGGGGGGGAAATATATATATAATCTAGGCATAGACTAATGGGGAGTTTTAGGTATAAATTAAAGGGGAGTTTTGTAACTCAAGGGGGTTATAACATAATTTATATACATGGTTGTCATCATCAAAATGGGGGAGATTGTTAGTACCTTAGGCATTGGTTTTGATGACAACAACTATATGAAATTATATAAAATACAGATATTAATGATGTTTTTATCAAGTTATATATAGTATATAGTGTAGGATGTTAGACAGGTGTTGATTAAGAAGACTGTACGGTATCAAGAGCAAATTCAAGTGGATGATATAGAGATTCAAGAGTTAGAGACTGAAGACTCATAAGCATTGAAAATTCAAGATATCCATATAAGTTATAGAGCCATAGATTATTTTTTTAGATTCCATATTGCTCTTCTTTAATATCTCTTCTCATTTTTCTTAAGGTTTTAAAATCTATTTTCTGTTTTTAAACATTCTGAATCTCAAACATGATTTTAAAAGAACTCCTATTTTAAAAATGGCTTTCAAATGATCTCCTACCTTTTGATCTTATAATTATATATTGAGTAATTAAGCTTTTAAGTATTTCATATCTTAATATACTTTTAAATGTATTATACTTTGTTATAACTTTAGTTTTATGCTTTTTAAATATTTATAAGTAAATTATAACATTTACTATGACTTTGTTTTTAAATGTATATCCACTTATATTTAGTTTTCAAAATAAATTCATATTTAAATCCCTTATATATTTAAAATATTTCAAAATAATTTTATATAGTTTTCTTTAGTTTTATTATGATTAAATAAGTATAAACCATGTTTAAATGATTTTACAATGTATTAAAATATTTTACAAAACTTAATGTATTCAAAACAAATTTTAAAAAGAGTTTTTCAAATTTTCAAAGAGTATGTCGACATACTCTAACCCTATATGTCAACATATGGACCGTAGATTTCAAAAATTCGAATTTTAAATGGAAGTGTTTTTTCATCGTGTCTCTTCATGAATGGACATGTTGTTTTTCTATAAATAGGAGCTAAAGCAATGAAATTTGGTTAAGTAATTCCTTATATTTCTCATCTCGTTTTACTCTCTTATTTTCTAAATGAAATTAAACTCAAACTCTTTTCAAATTCAATCAGAATCAAATAAAAACTCTACTGATTTGATTCTCTGTTGATTATTCTCTGATCTTTATCATTTCTCCTACTTAAATCACGATCAAGTGCTATTTAAGTGGTTATAGGATCATTTGTACTCAAGATCAAGAAACTGAGTCTGTATAATTAAGCAAATCATACTCTTATAGTTTATGGTGTGCTTGGTGTCCCTGAAATCCAAGTGGGTGTGCCTACGTCCCATCTGAATCAAGTGGTTGTGCTTGGTGTCTCAAAAATCCAAGTAGGTGTGTTGGTGTCCCATCCGAATCCAGTGAGTGTACCCAAAGCTTGGAAAATCTGAATGGTGTGTCTCGTGGCCTTGAAATTGAGATTGTATTGACTTTAATATTTGAAAAGAAATCCGTACATGAAATTATACAGGACTAAATGTAGGGTAATTCCGAACCAGTATAAAAATTCAGGGTGTGATCTCTCCAACACTTTACTTTTTATTTTTATTGCATTTATATTTGTCCGTGTTTGCATTTGTGATTATTGATTCTGCATTGTTTAATTATAATCTTAAAAGAATTTAAAAAGATTCATAAAACTTAATAAACACTATTCATCCCCTCTCTAGCGTTAAATTAGCCTTAAGATCTATCTTTCACAAACTAGCACTTTGGACAATTATTTTCAATTTTACTGGGTTAGCTATAAATAAAAATGAAGTCCAAGTTGATCTCTACTGGGGTTTCTGATTCAGTTACCAATGATCTTTTGAGGTTATCATCTCTTGCTGGCTTACCTATTAATGACAATTACTTTGGAGCTCCTCTCCTTTCCACCAAAATCTCCACTGGCCAATATCTGCCACTTTATGATAAGATTATTGATAGGTTATCTTGTTGGCCTAGTTCAATACTAGCTAATGATGGTAGGCTAGTTATGATCAAGTCCATAGCTACTTCAATGTGTTTATATTATGCCATGATATTCACTCTCCCATTCAAATTAATCAATACGATTAATTTAGCTCTAAACCATTTTTTATGGCATAGTAACTGTAACGACCTGCCTTTTTGACCATCGAAAGTTGACACCAAATACTATCATTGTGTTCAAATGTTGAACATCCAATTGACAAAAAGGCAGATTGTTAGGGTAAATAAAAAAAAGAACAGAGAAGAGAGAGAAAATCAGAATCTCATAGTGAAATTGACAATTTATAATATAACAAGGACAATAAAAATCATCACTCCAAAAATACAGAGTATATCAGAGTAAAAAATAACAAACTTTATTAGCTGGGCAGTTATAAAATCCTGACCTTACAATTGCTGATAGGGATACCATATAATACATCGAAAAATAAAACACTACGATAGGTGAACCTCCAGCTCCTCTCCAATATCTCCATAACGCCAAAGCCAACCTGGGAAAAATACTCAGTCTGACCTAAGAATTATAATAAAATAACACCCGGATCAGTGAAGAAATACCAGCGTGAGAAAACTCAAATAATGGGGAACGTATAAAAGTTCTGTGAGACCACACCGCTAATGCGGAATGAGTTTTTACTTCATAAGAATAACATCTATACAGGAAAGAGTAGAGATTAACAACAGGTAACAAATCCAAATAAAAATGGGCATAAATAGTTTTAAAAACCATAGTTAAAAGAATGAAAATAATCCATGCAAAATCGAAACTGAACAGAATGGATAAAACAAGATAACGGTGCAATCTTAATAGAATGGACAAAACCAATATTAAACACCGTGAAGAGTGGTCGACTCTTCCCATTGCAATTAAAGAAAAACCATTTCAAAGGTTCTAATCAAATAAGGAAAATAAATTTATCCAACGCAACTAGGAGGTGCTCCCCCCTTCAACGAAAGTATACCTCTAGAAAAAATATACTTGAGAGCACAAATGTCACTCTCAAGAACATCCAAGCTGGACCCCCCCTCATAGGAGCATCCGAATATTTCACATCAATGCATGCATGCTGATACCTCTCTAGATAGATATGAACATACCCTGATGGGTGCAACCCACATGGCTTGGCTCCCTCTTGCACTTTGGTTTTAGTTTTTCCGGTATTGGATACCAATGCTCAAAAGGAGCGATAAATCGTCTTAGAATGACAAAGCACAACAATGTCTAGGAGGGTGCACCTTCCTTATCCACGCTTTGGTTTTAGTCATTATCAATAAAGGATAACAAAGCTCAATGGAGTAACATAATGTCTTAGAATGATGAAAAACAAAGAAGGTAGCAGAATCAAAATCGATAGTCGAAAAATCAACTATCGGGAATAACTACGTGATTTGTGTATGAGATTAAATTGCATATACTTACTACAAATGAAATGAATCAAACGCTTAAAAACGTTTGATTCTTACTTGTGCTTGATTTTCAAATTTCAATATTAGTAAAAAAACACTTTAAAAATGTTCTTTAAATTGATCTTTTACTAAGTGTATTAAAACAATGGTCTAAACAAAGGTCATTAAAACATTGTTTACTATAAATCAAAAATAATTTACGCTTAGCTTTATTTATAAATAATTCCATTTAATAGACTTTTCATTTGTAAATCTACATTTATAAATTTTATACAATATTTATTATCCGAAAAGGTAATAAAACAATACGAATATCTTTGTAAATTTTAAAACAATGTTAACCATTCCGGAGGATGATTTCTTATATGTTTTTATTCCCTCTAAAACCACATCAATTTTCCCTAAAAGAAAATAAATCAAATTTACAATTTTCTTTTAATAAACAAATCAATTATCTTTAATAAAATAGTTAATTATTTCCAAAACATTTTCATTAAATCAGTAAATTAACTTTAAGACCTTTATTGAATCAGTTGATTAACTTTAGAACATTAAATCAATTATTTAACTTTAAAATAATTTTATCAAATATGTTTACTTTCAAACTCATTTATCAAATCAATTAATTAATTTAAAATATCATTTATCAAACGATTTATTAAATCCAAATAATCACTGGTTAAAATGTATAATTAATTTCAAATATCATTAAATAAATTGATTAATAAAATTTAAACATTATTAATCAAAAAAATTATTCAAAAAAATCATTATTTAAATGATTTATCATATTTCAATATCATTAAAAATGATTTAGTTGAATTCAAACATCATTAATTAAGAAGATTAGCTAAATTTCAGAACACTATAAGTTAAAAGAATTAATTAAATTTAAACAATCATTAATTAAAATAATCAATTAAAGTAAAATATCATTAATTAAAATGATCTATTTTAAATTCAAATCTCATTAATGAAAAAGATTAATAATTTCAAACATCATTTGATTAATTAAATTCGAATATCATTATTTAAAATGATTAATTATTTTTAACATCATTAATTAAAATGATTATTAATTTCAAATATCATTAATTAAAATGATTAATTAAACTCCATTATCATTAATTAAAATAATTAATTAAACTCAAATAATCATTAATTAAAATGATTAATTAAGTATAAAACATCATTAGCAAAAATGATTAATTAAATCTTATGATAAACCAATTTTAAACATTATTAATTAAATTGATTAATTTATTTCAAAATCATTAGTTAAAATGATTAATTAATTTTGATTATCACTAATCAAAATGATTAATGAATTTTAAACATCTTTTTTGTGAAAACACAAGCTTAGTGCAAAACACACACAGGTTTATGGGGTGATATGCAATAAGTGATGGTATAGCGAAAATCGCTATAATGACACTTAAACAATTAAATAGAATATCATGGTTAATTTTAATTAAACATCAACATAAACTACATAAGAAGGTAAATAAATAATTACTAGCAAGAAACCCCTCAGGGCCTCTCAACAAATGTTCCCTGCAAAACAATAGTTATGGATAATATATATATATATAATCATATGGGTTCATAACAACCAAATTAATATGTTATCCATTTTCTAGATGGAAATTCAACCAAACAATCAATCAAATAATTTAACTAATATCCAAGCAATCAACAATAGTTTATAACATCAAAGATATGATACAGTAAAATTAAATATGAGTTAAACTCACATTGATTCCAGTTTTCGTTGAAACGTTCCAATTTGGACTAAAAGTAAAGAGACGTTTGATTTTAACCTAAATTTTCAATTACTTCAAATCCTAGCAATCCAACTTGATTGCAAAGATATCGTTGATACGAATCCAACGCAACTAACCGCGTTTGATTTAGACCTAGTATGGATAAGTTATTGATTATACAAGATTTTAGAATTAAATAAATAGTTGAACTATTAATTATTTACTAATCCTACCCTAATCACTCAACAACCAAATAATGGCCGTTGAATGACTCATCTCGAATACGATCTTGTCCACGCTATAAACTCAGCCGCCCAAAAACTACCTCTGTTCCACCTCGTCTCCCCACCACTAGCGACCAGGTCGCGCCGCATTGCCATCGAACAACGCACAGTCTCAGATCATCCTAACGCCACAATCCCAACCACCCCTCGATGACCAGAGCCCCACTGCGAAACCCATAACTACAACCAACTTTGCACTGAGATCTACGCCTCCTCCGTTCGAACTACATCGATCTGACCGCCCAACTCCTTCAACACAACAAGACGAACAAGTTTCTAGTTGGGGGTATGGCCTGAAATGGCCTCGGGTGGTCCAAATCGTTCTTGGGCGTAGGATGATAAGGCTATGTTTTCAGAGAATGGTAGGGTTTGGGAAAGAATGGGGGCTTGGGTTCCTTATATAGGATTTCTAACCGATATTATTCATGCCCAAAAATTAATGAACCCTAATCAAGGCATGCCCACTGGCGTTCTATACTAAATACCCTTATTTCGAACTCAATGAAACTATTATCGGGACCTAATTCCAAAGTATACGGAAGTTAGCTTTTAAATCAAATTATAATATTTTTAATTCTCTAAAATTAATCGATATGCATTTCGAGTTCGCATGACTAAATGTTAACCCAAAAAATGGATTAACACACTGGTATGATTGTGAAAGCACCAATCCTGTTTATCAGGACAAATAAAGTAAGGCAAAAACTCTCTAAATTGCAGAAAAGACAGAATAAAGTAGAGAAACACAAGATTTTTATAGTGGTTTGACTGTTAATGAAGCTTACATCCACTTTATAGATTTTATTAATGGATTGACTGTTGATCACAAGTACAAGTTGTTTATAATTCTAATAATTGTATGAAGAAAGATTAGACCACCATTGATGGAGACAAAAGGAAGGATCTCAATTATCCCATTGCAGCCATTGTGAGGAGGAAGAAGGTTGAAGAATCTTAGTAGCCAAGTTTCCCCTAGTGATCAGAGTAGCTGGCCTTCTGTTGTAGAAGATAGGTTGGTATTTATAGGATTTTGATAGCACTTGGAGCAGACAGAGTACTAGAAGCCCATACTTATCCATAGGAGGAGGTACGTAAAATTTGGGGGGATTTGGAACTAACCTTTTGAATCAGCACCGATCCAATTGGACCAGATCCGTACCGATCCAAAATGTTGTGCAATTTTTGCACAACTCCTACTTTATTGGCTTCCTTTCTTTCATGCGAGGTCCCCATGTGATTTTATAGCTTGTTGACTTGTTTTGAAGATGGTTCACTTGTAAATTAGATTGAACTGTAATCCGAATCAAATAAGTCTTGACTTCTTCAAATCGGATGCTCGAAATGTTATCAAACTTTGTAGATAAGTTTATGAGAGAAGTAGGAGCATAATGCATGTGGATTGGAGAATCCACAAGTCAAAATTTTGGATCACTACCGATTTAATTGGATCGGATTAGTGCTGATCCGAATACTTGGCGTATTTTTGGTTCAAACTCCCATGGTTTCTTTGTCATGTTCTTTTAGGTCTTATGGTCAAGTTTTGAGTCGTTCTGGCTCAGTTTGAATGTTCTAACTCCTTCTAAATTCTGCTGGGTTAAATACCCGGTTAAAATTTGCCCCCCAGAGCATGCTTTCATAGGAAACAAGGCATGCTCTAGAATTATTTATCTTCCAGTTTCATGAAGCTTTATTGGTCATACCTAGCTTCCTTGAGTAGCTGCCTATGATGTTCCGGCTAACTATCTAGTCCTTAGTGGAAATCTTCATTAGTCGTAATTATGGAGTGATCTTGACTTGATAACTTCCAGAATGAATACGAACAACGAGTTGGGCAAACAAGGAAAGTTTGAGGTCATTTGGGGGAAATAAATTGGATCGGTACCAATCCAATTGGATCGGATCGGCACCGATCCAAGTACTTAGGAAAAATTTCCACCTTTCCCTTTTTTTACTTTTTTTCATATAAGTGGGATCGGATCTCCATTCTTTCATTTTACATTTTCGAGCCAAGCCGATATAGAGGACACTGAACTTTCGTCGATCCACCTTCTACCATCACCGAAGTGCCGCCGCTGACGACCATCATTCCAAGCGCCACCTACTACCGTGATTTTGCCTATCTGGGAGCACTGCCGATCCAAAGCATCCTCATTCAAGCCAACTTGAATTGAAGACCTCATCACTTTTTTCAATTTTGAAGGTCGGTGAAGTGGATTTTGACGTGATATTACATCATCGATCGATGGTGAGGTTATGTTGATGACGGATGCAATGGAAGATTCGAGCTAATTGTGATTTTTTGGAAGAAGATAGTAAATCAAGTCCGAAGTTCTTCATGGAATGAAGCCATGGTTTTGCCTGGTGCTTGACATGATTTGCTATCTTCATCCACAGAATCAGAATTAACTTGTACCAAGTTTCACTGTCAATTCCGGCATGACATCTTGCGGATTACGAATTGATTTTGGTTTGGTCTTATCATTGCACAGTCGGTATACCTAGAATAGGAAGAGCTTTCCGTGTCGTTTCGAACAACGGATACATTATCGATCGTTGATCGGTAATGGATTAGTGTAGAAGAAAAGACATTAACAACTAATACTGATTGCTTTTTCGGTGTGAGTGAACCATCTACACGGAGTGGTTTGTTCACAACGTTCAAGACGCCGAGCCCGTTCTCACATAGATTACACATCACACAAACTCACGGTTAATATTTGGAATCCGATTGGTGATTCATACACGTTAATTACCTTTAGAATTCCAAGTATCAGCCATGTTAGGTGTTTATAGTTTAAGGATTTGGCGCACCTGACTGTTTTGAACATAGGCTTTCTTATATAGAATGACGTGCAAATCCTCCATGCGCAAATCAGTTGAAGGAAGCTCACCTATTTTTGAAGCGGAGTCTTCGTCGATCCCGGCTGGACCTTCTACTTCAATAGCTTCGGGGCAATATGGCTGTATGATCCCAGTTGGTGCCATCATCAATCGCAGTCCCCCAACTTTAGGGTTTTGCTTGATCCTTCGGAGAAAGCCTCTTCGATCCTTACATACAAGGCATTGCGAAGCATTTTCTTGCAATACGGCATCTCGGAGGATGACGTGCTTCTACCGTCTAGAGGGAAATTCGCTCATAGGCACCTTCCGGATATGTATCTTGACATTGCTACATGTGTATGTGTAGTGCGGTGCCCCCATTTAATACTTTCTTATGGCGACTCTTCAGAACATGGGATTGGCTCGATTCCAAATCCTCCCGAATGGTTACGCCATACTAACTTGCTTGTATATTCTATTCATGGGAACACTTAACCGCACCCTGAGCTTTGCCGAGCTGCAGTATCTCCTGTTATTTGAAAAAAGGAAGGCTAACTCGTCACTCGTTTATATTAAGGCGCAACGCAGCTGAAGCTTATACTTGATATTCCTAGCAAGGTTACCTCATTCAAAAATTAGTTCTTTTTTTCCAAGTGTCCATAGGGATTCACCCGTCTGTGGACCACGGGGGGTAAGTTTCTTTCAACACTTATGGAATTTCCTTTAGCTGCTAAAAAGTCTTCTGAATGATCGTCTAATCTTTTGCAGTTCTCCTGAAGATTAACAAAGATCCAACGCACGACCCTATCGTCAGTGCCCTAAAAGTGGTCGGTGCTCGAGAGCACACGATCAAGTTTATGCTTGTAGATGAAAATATTCACTGGTATAGGCTCTTACATCCTAGGAGGTCTATTGGATTTGTTAGTACCCCTTCTCGCTCGAAAACCCAGACTCGCTCAGTTTCCTATTTCCATGATTCTGAGGAAGGTAACGATGATGATAATGAGGAGGAAGAAAGTGACTCGTTTGACGGGTTAGAGAAAACTTCTGAAGAGGCCCATGTTCAAGTTAGGGTTGACAGTCCGCCTAAGATGCCTTCAATCCCGGAGGAGAAAGCAAAGGAGTTTGTTCATCAGATTGGGAAAGCTCCATTAATTGAAGGAAAGAAGAAAGGAGAGATCGATGAGGGGCTTCCTTTAATCAAAGAAGAAATAAATTGGGCTATAGATATTGACGAAGGCGATTTAGGTGACAAGGCCTCGAAGTTGAGTCCCAAACACACTCACTCACCTCATTCGAAAGAATGTTGTGCTGAAGCTCCTCCCAAGAACGAGCCCATTCCCAGCCCTTTGCCGGAGGGCGTCGATTTTGACTTGGGAGATGCGAGCGACATTTTTGTAGACATAGGTGCCCTAATGGGTGACTTCAATTCGGAAGGATTGCCTTTCCAGTCTACCCAAATCATTCCTACAGAAATGGATATCCCGACGTTAGTTGGTGATCGATCCGGTTTGTGTATTCTGTTAGGGTCTTTAAACTGTAGCACACACTTCACTAAGATCACGCATTTCAATGTTATTCTCTTTGGATATTTTAATCCATCAAATGCCTTTTTTCTAAAGTCGTTTTGTTATTTGCTGCAGGGATCATGTCTCGTGGCTTCTACAACGATCTTAACTGAGTACTTGAGTCTCAGCATCCGCAAAGCCATTCATCCAAATACTACGCTTCCCATAAAACTGATGAAGAAAGAAGGAGGAGAAAAGTTAGAGAGGTAGAATAGCATCGCCAAGCTGAGAAGGATCAAAACCGTGACAAAGGAAGCAACCATGAGTAAAGGAAAAGCCCGAGTGAACGGGAAGACCCATCAAAGAAGCTGAAGAAAGATCAAGAACATGCACCCGCCGTACAACTTCCTACTTCTACTGGAATCGCCGTTCCCGATTTCGAAGTCATGACCTCTTCCACTCACGGTGTTATGGCCGCTTCTCTCCCAATTTCAATCCAAGCCCCTTACATTCTCCTCACTGGTCCCCCGCTCCTGCAGGCTGCATTTCCCAACTTGTTCTTAAGGGGGGTTGTTCTCGATAAATCCAACATGAAGTCGGTTCGCGTAGAATCTTATTCACCCCATCTCTGTGCAATTCAGAGTGGCTTGGAGCAAGCCGAGGGATGGGGAGAAATTGTGCATGTAGCTTTCTACCATTAATCAAAATAATTACCAAGAGATTCTCTCATTCGAGTCCAAAAAAGATAAATACGAGAAGCAGCTTGCAGAACATAACTCGGAGATTGGGAGACTGAAGAAGCAGAGGATGACGCCCTGAAGAGAGAAAGTAGGAGTGCTTCTTTATTCAAGGAGTTAATGGAGTCCACCAACCAAACCGCACTCATACTCAAAGATGAAATGAAGAAGTGCCACAGTAATGAGGTGGCTCTAAAAGAAAAATTGAAGGCAAGCAAGACGATGGTCGAGGCAGAGAAGAAAGTTGTCGTCGAACAATCCGAAGAAATTGCCTCTCTAAGTGCGCAAATTTTGACTTTAGATGCCAAAAAAATCAATTGGCAGTAGAGAAGGCTAGAATGGAGGCCAGCCTTTTAGAGCTCCAAGATACTTTTGCTAAGAAAATGGAAGGCTTGGATGCTACCATTTTAGGCTTCTATGTTAATTACGTGCTTCATTAAGGTAGCCTCAGCTACCTGGGTCCATTGTTCCCTCGCATGCTTGCTGTAGTTTGTGAAGAAGTTCTAGCCCGGTTTTGAGACATGGGTGGCGGTTACACCGAAGAGGAGCTGGTTCAGGCCTACATGAACAAAGAATCCTGCCTAGATCTAGTGGAAGACCAGAAGATCTTAATGCTTGAGATGGAGCATGAAACCCTCAATGTCACGGCCACTACCGAGGATGCTACTGAACATTTTCCTTCGGGCCTGGCTGAGCCATCTTCGCATCTTCATACCGGCGAGGGGATCATTGCCGATTCTCCTATAGTCGTGCAGCCGTCGAAGGAAGGCAACGATGAAGGCTTCGAAGTCTTTGCACATGAACAAACCCCTACAGTATGTATCTTACTTATCTCTCCTGTTCTTGAAGATTTTCAATTCACGCTTAATGAAATTGCTGAGATAACCGCCCTTTATTCTGATATTGTAGACCAAACTTCTCTTCCCGCTGAATTGCCTTCTCATCACGATGTTGGGTCCGCCGCTATTTTAACTACATCAACCATCGTCTCCGCTTCTCACTCATAGTCGGTTCACATTATAGAGCAAATTGCAGCGCTGCATGGTTTGGACGCCCCCTCCGTTTCTCAAGAGGAGAGCTTGGCAGCTAGTAATGCATAAGAGCAAGCAGAGCAAGGTAGCCAACCAGATAAAGTAGAGGCTGAGTAGCCGAAGACCGAGCAATAGATGATCATAGTGAAAAATAAAAAGGCAAAAGCACAGAAGGGGTCGTCGAAGAGTTCTCACCGATCCCGCAAGCATAAGGGGAAAGGAGAGTCCGCTAACGGCCATGCTTCAGTTAGTGAGATTGCCTTGGGAAAGGATAAGCCCAAGAAATTGCAAATTAGAGGCGGGAAAGGCGACTGGGGAAGTGGTGAGAAGACGTCTTGATTTGCCTTTTCCTCCTTTTGTTGTTTTTTGATCACCTTTTATACAAGTGCAGCGTCTGCATTTAGCATTTTTCTTGTTGTTGTCACAGCGATATTTTGTATTTCTCTATTTTCTTGCCGATATTGTGCGTGCACACCACCCGCTATTTGTTGTTGTACATTGAAAACATTATAAGTAATATAATGATGAAATTTTGATTGTTACTTTATTTGTTTACTTATCTATGTTGCATGCACTTATGCTAATTTATTTATCACTATTTTATCTAGTCCTGTAATTATCGCCAAAATTCTTTGTTTGGTGTAACAGAACTGTAAAGTATTTGGTTTTTTGGTTGAGTATTGGTGTGCATGCACCCGCTAGTTCACGGGGCTGTTTACTTCAAACATTTGACATGAGACTGGGTACTTTCTGTGGCCTTTTGGATGCCCCTAGTCAAATCAGTATTGCAACTCCTATCTTTGGGAATTTGTGGTTTGAGCGTCTTGATTCCAGAGATTTTGTCAATCAACGATCGGAATTCATTGTCGATTCGTAGTCGTGCGACATTGCTGGATTCATACATATTACTTCTGATAGTGGGAGTGGATTGATTTTTGTTAGTCCTGCAATTGACGAGTTTTGCGACACTACCGGGACAATACCAGTACTTGAGGGCGTGTGCGGCTTATGAAATGCACGGCTTTTAAGAGCGTGCGTGGCTTATAAGATGCGCGGCTTATGGGATGCACAACTTTTGGGATCGATATGACCCGTCGATCCAGAACGGTCTGGAATTTCTCGACATTACCAATCTTTGGGAAACGCGAGGAGTTCGTGTTTCAAGAGCATGGTTCAAGGACTCAAGAAGAAATGCGCGGCTTGTGGAGGTGCGCGACTTTGATTGGGGCCTTTCTGGTGTTGCCGGAGCAACACTAGTTCTTAGAAGGCAAGGATCAAGTTCCATCGATCCAACGGTTTGAGTCGATTTGCTTTCGCCTATCCGGCTGGTAGACGGAGCATACTTAAGCGTGGTTCCACTATCTCAAGCAGTGATTGGATGGTTTTGAGTCAACTTGACTCGTTGACTCAGAAGGTTACTTTTGTGAATACAGTTTTATTGGTTCAAAAAGCAAAGCAGTTTTATTAATAAAAGTTAGGCAAGTTCTGCTTATTTACAATGCCCCCGGTACTCTGAGACGGCTTATTTCCAAGAAATAGGAAATACATAAGATAGTCTTAGGTAAAATAACAACGCAGCGACTCACTGTTCCATGCTCGAGGAATTTGGGCTCCAACAACGGTTGTTAGCTTGAATGTGCCATACCCTAGCTTCTGAACGATCATATAAGGTCCTTCCCAGTTTGGTTCGAATGCTCCTGGTACAGGGTAGACCCTCTTGAAGACAAAGTCTCCTACTTCGAAGGTGCAGTTATGAACTTTGGAGTTGAAGTATAGTGCGACCATTTTCTGGTAGCGGTAGTCCTTAATTCGGCTTCTTCCTCTTCTCATCGACCATATCAAGCGACTTGAGCAAGAGCTGCTCATTCTACCTTTGGTCAAAGCTTTTCTTTCAATGAGAAGGGACTTCTAGCTCAACTGGGATCATTGCTTCTGAACCATATGCTAGGGCAAACAGAGAGTGCCCAGTTGCAGATTTGTGCATTGTCCTATAAGCCCATAGTGCGAGTGGAAGTTCATCGATCCAACTTCCTTTCGCTTTAGTTAGCCCCTTTTTGATGGTGGACTTGATTATCTTGTTTACTGCTTCCACTTGCCCGTTTGCTTACTGATGTGCGACAGTGGAAAAGCTTTTCTCGATTCGGAAGCGCTTGCAAAAGTCTTTGAACTCAGCAATTTCGAATTGAGTCTCGTTATCCATGACGATTTTCCGTTGCACACCAAACCTGCAAATAATGTTTTTAGTAACAAAGTTAATAACTTCTTTGTGGTAATAGTCGTCATCAGCTTTGCTTCGACCCATTTGGTGAAACAGTCAATAGCAACGATTGCATATTTGGCTCCTCCTTTAGCCATTGGTAATACACCAGTCAGATCGACTCCCCAGATTGCCAACAACCATGGGCTAACCATCTGTGTTAGCTTCGTCGAAGGTGTTCTCATGATCTTACTGAATCTTTGGCATTGGTCGCACCATTTGGTGTAATCTTCTGCATTGCGGTTTACTGTTGGCCAAAAAGACCCATACCGGAGGACTTTCTTTGCAAGGGTTTGTCCCCAATATGATCTCTGCAATAGCCTTCATGAACTTCTCTTATGATCCTTCGAGCTTTGTCGTTGGTTACACACATCTAAGCAAGGGGTAGAGAATCCCCTTTCGTGGAGTATCCCATCTTGTATTACGAATCATGGTGCATTTCGAAGAAGCTTTTTCCGTTGATTCCTGTCTGCGGAGAGAGTTCCTATGAGCAGGTAGTCCTTGATTGGCATCATCCATGTTTCTGGTTCTTTGTTGTCTCAAAAATCCAGTCGATGTCCATTTTCTTATGCTTGGAGTGGTCAGTGTTTGAACTGGGACTAGCCCCAATCATTGAGCTTCTCTAGAACTAGCCAGTTTGGCTAGATAATCCGCCTTTATGTTCCATTCCCTCAGGATATGAGTTATTGTGTATGCTCAATGTCGTTCAGCAGTTCTTGTACTTTATATAGGTACGGGACAAGGTTTCCCCCCGAGCCTGGTGTTCGCCTTTTACCTGACAGACGACTGGCTGAGAGTCCTATAGATGTGTATGGATTTTATCTCAAGTTCCATCACAATCTTTAGCCCAACTATCAATGCTTCGTATTCTGCTTCGTTATTTATTGTAGGGAATTCCAAACATAAGGCATAACAAATGGATTGTTCTTTAGGATTCTCAAGCATTACCCCTGCTCCTGAGTAGAAGTTGGTAGATGTACCATCGATGAACAACTTCCAGCGTGTTTCCACTTTCAGAGTATTTCCTTCTTCATTATTTCATATAGTATATTCGGTAATGAAATCTACCAATGCCTGCCTATTGATCGCCCTTTGAGGATGGTGAGTGATTTCATATTGACTCAATCCGATGTTCCATTTAATAAGCCGCCTAGAGGTCTTGATGTAGTACAACACTTGCTTTAAGGGTTGATCTGTTAGTACTTTGATCGGGTGCGCCTGGAAATATGGCCGTAACTTTCTGGATGCGATCAAGAGGCAATATACTAGCTTCTCCAATTTTAGATAGTTCTTCTTTGCTCCATAAAATGTTTACTGATGTAATATACGGGTCGCTAGATGCATAAGGTGAGATTGCTAAGTAGATGAACAAGTCTTCTCCATCCACCGGCTTGGATAGGATTGGCGGGGTTTCCATATGTCATAGCACCTCTTCGAAAGCAGTTTGACAAGCTTGATTCCATTTGAAATTCTTCTTTCCCTTCTTTAGTGCGTCAAAGAACGGTATGCATTTATCGGTTGCTTTCGAGATGAACCGACTTAGTGCTGCAACTTTTCCATTCAAGATTTGTAACTCCTTCTTGTTCTTTGGGGCCTTAACTTCTTATAGAGCAGTAATCTGTTCGGGATTTGATTCGATGCCTTTGTCGCTTACAATGAATCCCAAGAACTTTCTAAAGGCTACTCCGAAGTGATATTTAAGTGGATTGAGTTTCATTCCATATTTGTGGAGTATTTCAAACATTTCGATGAGATTATCCAAGTGATTTGCAGCTCTACACTATTTAACCAACATGTCATCCACATAGACTTCCATAGTTTTCCCAATCTGAAACTTGAACATGGAGTTCACTAGTCGTTGGTAGGTTGCCTCAGCATTCTTTAAGCCGAATGGCATCACTTTATAACAGTATAACCCTAGATCGGTAACGAAACTGGTGTTTTCCTGATCAGGCTCGTGCATCATGATCTAGTTGTATCACGAGTATGCGTCCATAAATGATAGCAATTCATGTCCACCCGTCCCGTCCATGAGCTGATCAATCCTGGGTAGAGGAAAGCTATCTTTTGGGCAAGCTTTATTTAGATCCGAGTAGTCGATACAAGTTTGCCATTTCCCATTGGAATTCTTGACTAAGACCGGGTTGGATACCCATTCGAGGTAGGTTGTGTCGCAGATAAAACCATTCGTCATTAGCTTATCCACTTCTTCTCTTAGCGCTTTGGACCGCTCGGGTCCTAGGCTATGCCTTTTCTGCTTTACTGGCATATACATAGGATCAATGTTAAGTGCGTGGCATGCGATCTCCAGCGATACTTCGCACATATCAGAATGTGTCCAAGCGAATACATCTAGATTGGCGCGAAGAAATTTGATGAGTTCTAGTTGCATCTTGTTTCTAAGATATGATCTGATTTTCAGGACTCGTGTTGGGTCATCCATATCAACTGGGACAGACACCGTCAATTCTGTCGATGCTGCTCATTCCTCCCCAGCACTCTTCTTTCTAGGGTCCAAAGCCTTATCGAATCGGCTATGGTTCCTAAGCCGAGGGGGCTCTGTATTTGCTATTCGGCAGGTTCATGAATGTGGAGAGTCCTCCCCACATTCTTCCCCTTTTCCCTTCTTTTAGACTTGCGTAGTTCTGCAATATAGCATTCTCTAGCGGCCTTTGGTCTCCTTTGATCACCCTGACTCCATTCTCTATCAGAAATTTAATAGTTAGACACCATTAAGCTAAATAAATTTTGAAATCTGCCAAGGTGGGCCACCCCAGGAAGATATTGTAGGCAGAAATTTTAACTACGATCACAACGGTTTGGATGAGGGCATCTCTTCGGTCTCCTTCCCCGAGTTCTATGGGTAAATCAATTATTCTGACAGGTTGTTAGGGTTTGCCGGTGAATCCTTGGATCTTCATTCGGCAAGCGGATACATCTTTCATACCAACTTCATCTAATCAAAGGTGCACTTGAAAAGAATATTCACAGAACTACCACTCTACCAATACTCATCGGACCATGGCGGGTCCGATTCCTACTGTCATGACTATGGGGTCTAGTGTTGGAGCTTCTGTGCCTTCAGTGTCTCGATTTTGGAATACTATGTCATCGTTCAGGGTTCTTTGCTGCTTGGCGGGGGTCCATCTTCGATCGCAAAGCATGAATCTTTCGGAGCATGCTTTAATGAGCTTGCATACCGCTCCATTTCTCCCCAACTCTTCTGCACGGGACGGGTCCTCCAGATATTGTTCCAATGATGAGTCTCTAGTCAGTCCTTCTGGGACCCTGTTCATTGGTTCCAGCTTGATTACCTCGATCTCTAGTAGTTAGGGGTGCTGCGGGTTGGTCAGGATTCTATGGTTTCCTCACATGCTGCTAAAGCTTGTTTTCCCACATCAGCTCCTCAATCAAGTTTTTCAGGTGACGATACTCATTCGTGTTGTGGCCATGTGTTTCATGGGAACGGCAGTACTTTCTAGAACACTTTTGAAGTTTAGTTGCTTCCTTTTAAGGCGGCTTCTTGTACTCTTCCATCCTCTGTGTCGCGAGATAGATGTTTTCTAAAGTATCGTTGAGCAGGGTGTATTATACATGCCTCAAACCTTTAAGTCGCTTGTTAGTTCCATTTCGCTTGTTGGAATTCTGGTTCTTCCTTTTTTGATTTCCATCTATTCTTGCATTTCCTCCAACGGTCCCAGAGGTATTTATGTCTTGGTTTCTCGCCGTACCACTCTGCCCAATGTTGATTGATTGCAAGTTAGCAGATTTCCTTTCTAATTCCCGTGCCTCTTCCAATCTCAACAGGCTCACCTTTCGATTGAAGTCCTTTCTAGTGGTAGGTTGTTTCATTTTGATCCATTTTCCAAATTTAGTTTCGAGGTGGATAGCATGAACCAAGGCCATGAAAACCATATCCTCGTTTGGATTACTTACTTCAGTCACCGAGGTGTTGAACTGATTTATAAAGGACTTCAGAGATTCATTCCATCCTTGGAATACGCCGAATAAGGACATCACATCTTTTGGTTGTGCTGTGTGAATCTTAAATTAATCAAGGAATCCTATTGCTAGTTGATTGAAGGTGGAGATGGATCTTCGCAGAAGCCTGATGAACCACATGGAAGCAGTTCCGTCCAGGAAAATTGGGAAACATCTACATCGTAAGGTACTTGAAGCATTTGCTTCATCCATGTACCAGCTGTACTTATACAAGTGGGGTTTTGGGTCTCTTGTTCCATCGTAAGACGAAATAGTTGGCATAGTGAAATTTTCAGGGTACCTCTCATTCAGAATGTCATCAGTGAAGAGAGTCTGACTTAGAGCAGATCCCCATTCATCATCCCTTCTATCCTTACTTGCATCCATTAATCGCTTGATCATGTCTGTGATTTATGCCTCAGATGTCTGGTAATCTTCGAGTTGGCTGTCAGTGACTACACCAAGTGTTTGATTTTGCAAACGATCTTGGTAAGTGGACTAAAGCCTAGGCTCTTCTGTCTTCGGGAGAGCCACACCCTTAGAGTTCCGTTGGTTTGCGGTTGGTTGGGTAGGGGCAGTTTGGATCTCCCTGGCGTTATTGATTACATTGGTATTTCCTTCCAACCTGTCATCGTCGAGTCACTCGCTATCTTCTGAGTCGGAGAGATCCATTGCTATATCTTCCCATGGGGTTTTCACCCCTAGATTCAAGTTTGTAGCTAGTTGCCTTGTAGTTGGTGGAGTGCTTGTGTTTCCTTCCATATTAATTCTATGGTTCCACCTATCACACCTTTCTGCTACTACTTTTTGTTTCTCTTATTTAGGCCAGAGACGGAAGAATTTTGTTGTTCCATGGTAGCCACGGGCTCTGTCATGGTTCTTGGAGCAGCATGTGACTGTAAGGTCAATAGGGCATTCAACTTGTCCATAAGAGAGCTCTTTGACTGTTTTCCATCTTTTCATTAATTTCATCAACCATTTTATTTAATTCATCTCTAATGACAACTTCACGCAGAATGGAGGATCCCGACACTTAATCTCCTGTGTTAGCGACATTAACTTCAACTTGCTGAGGATTGATCTCTTCTCCATCAATTACAGCTTCTATGGATTTTCCAGAAGCAGTTCTCCTTCTTCCCAATGCCATTGATTCTCAACAGCAGATCTTTTAAGCAGAGATTGAGGATCTAACTTATGAACCTATCTGATCAAAAGTAGATAGCTAGATCTAAGCCTGGATTCAGTTCTCTCAGTGAAAGAACCAAAATGTTAACCTAAATAATGGATCAACACGCTGATATGATTATGAAATCACCAGCCCTGTTTATTAGGACAAACAAAGTAGGGCAAAAACTCTCTAAATTGTAGAAAAGACAGAATAAATTAGAGAAACACAAGATTTTTATAGTGGTTCGGCTGTTAACGAAGCCTACGTCCACTTTATAGATTTTATTAATGGATTGACTTTTGATCACAAGTACAAGTTGTTTACAGTTCTAATAATTGTACGAAGAAAGATCAAACCACCATTTATGGAACAAAAGGAAGGATCTTAATTGTCCCGTGGCAGCCATTATGTGGAGGAAGAAGGCTGAAGAATCTTAGTAGCGGAGTTTTTCCAGTGATCAGAGCAGCCAGCCCCCACTTGTTGAAGATAGGATGGTATTTATAGGATTTTGGTAGCACTTGGATCGAAACCATAGTACTAGAAGCCTATAGTTATCCATAAGAGGAAGCACATAAAATTTGCGGTGATTTGGAACCAACTTTTTTGATCGGTACCAATCCAATTGGATCGGATCTGTACCGATCCAAAATGTTGTGCAATTTTTGCACAACTCCTACTTCATTGGCTTCCTTTCTTGCATGCTAGGTTCCCTATGTGATTTCATAGCTTGTTGACTTGTTTTGATGATGGTTCACCTATAAATTATATTGAAGTGTACTCCAAATCGGATAAGTCTTGACTTCTTTAACTCGGATGCTCGAAACGTTATCAAACTTGGTAGATAAGTTAGGAAAGATGTAGAAGCATAATGCATATGGATTGGAGAATCCACAAGTCAATATTTTGGATCGGTACCGATCCAAATACTTGGCGTATTTTTGGTTCAAACTCCCATGGTTTCTTTGTCATGTTCTTTTAGGTCTACTGGTTAAGTTTCAAGTCGTTCTAGCTCAGTTTGAATGTTCTAACTCCTTCTGAATTCTGCTGGATTAAAAACTTGGTTAACATTTTCCCCTTAAGAGCATGTTTTCATTGGAAACAAGGTATGCTCTGGAATTATTTATCTTCCGGTTCTCGTTTCATATGATCCAAACCCTTAGCTTATTTTTGAATCACTTCTTCTAGGTATAGGAGATCCAGCCATAACTCACTCAATACTTAACCAAATGACACGAAACATCATACATGCAATGTATATGAGTAGGAGAGCCTCTAAATCGGATCTCATGAGGTAGGGCCCATCCTACGTGGGTCGGACCTAATCCGTCAAACAAGCTCAATTTAGAAGAGATCCATCCATAACTTTCTCAATACTTACCAGAATTAGACGAAACTTTGCAGCTAGCTTCTAGAGGATGTGTTGGACCTAATTTATGTATCGTGGTGGTGGGGCCCAAATTAAATGGATCGGATGATCCGATGAGTTTGGATCAGTGCCGATCCAAATTGGCTTTGCCAAATGACTTCATTTTTTCTATGATCCTTCTCTTATGTCTTTTATGTGTTCTCCCAAAATTTCAAGTCAATCTGAGTTCGTATGAGTTTTGTAGAACCATTTTAAGCTGCTCTGGACCAAAAGTCGATAAATATTTGAATGAATCATGCGAGTCTTCATTTCTTGAACTACATTGCTTGGTATCCTATGAAACATGGCAAGTGTAATTAGGAGAGTTATAGAATCATGATGCAAGAGGTGGAAGTCCCCATGACTCGTACATTTGGATCGATACCGATCTAGTTGATTCGGATCGGCACCGATCCTAAATGTTTGTCTATTTTTGAGAGATATTTCTTAGGGGCCATTGTCTTGTTATTCTAACTACTTTGTCATGTTTCAAGCCATTTGGGCTTAATCTGGATGTTCTAACTCCTTTCAAATTCTACTGGGTTAAAAACTTGGTTAATATTTTTCCCTCAGAGTACGCTTTCGTCGAAGACAAGGTGTGCTCTTGTATTGATTATCTTTGGGTTTCTGTTTTGAGGAGTTTTGACATTCGTGTCGAGCTATCATGAAAAGCTATCTACGAAGTATTGGTTATCTATTCAGTCCTTAGAACGAGTACCCATTGTTCGTGATTATGGAGTGATCTTAACTTGATAATTTCTAGAATGCATACGAACATCTTGTAGAACATGTCAGAGGAATTTGGGATCATTTGGAAGCATCAATTTGGTCGGTATCGATCCAATTGGATCGGTCGGCACCAATTCGAACACTTTATAGGATTTTTCAGCGAATTTTTGCTTACTTAAACCTTACTCCGAACCGATTCATTTCACTTTTAACCAGTTACCCATTTTCACTTCAATTCTCAATACCGAGGATGTAATCTTTGCCCCAAAATTTACACGGGGCCTTTGGTCGGTATGTAGTTCCAACGTGACAAGGTGGAGTTGACTAGGGTTGAAATTTTTTTGCAGGAATTTTACTTCACTTATACTACTTTTGATAAGTTACTTGGTTGGTTGTTTATTAACCGTTTATTCTAGTTTTAATTAGAATTCAGCTCGTCTATACCGATAAAGCTATCTACACCTTGGAGATTACGTAGTGCTTTAGTTTGGTATAGAAACTCATTGCGATGATTTTAGGATGGCGGTAATCTCAAAGGGAGCTAGTAGAATATTGGACTGTACTCGGTCAGTGGTGAACCTAGTTTTTCCTCGGATGAGTGTACACCGTTCCGAAGCCAAAATCTTAGTTTCCATCTTCAACTGTCTCTTTTCAAGGAATTGGCTAAGTTTTGATCGTCGTTTTGAATGCTAGCATGACAATTTATTCCAAAATTGGATATAGTGGATGATTCCATCACATTGCTTCTTTTGTTTCTGTACTTTGAGTAATCTGAAAAGAGAAGCTTTCCATGTTGGTTCCATAATCGATTTCTCATCGATAACGGGTAAGTTCCAAGAAAGATAATCTTAAAGTACAACATGGGTAAGCTATGGACAAAGGATGGTCCATTTGTGGTGCTCGTGTCACCGACCACTTTGTATAGATAACATATGCTCTTTCCCCAGTCAATGCCCTTCGACTTACGTCGACTTCCCTTATATTTCAGGCTTGGTCATACGACTATTTTATTCAAAGTAAAACACACTTGACAATGTTGAATGCCAAGTTTTGTTGTTGAAGATGACTTTCTGGTCATCCCACCTTTAGTTTGGTGGAGGAACGTCCATTCCTCCTGGAGCTGGATCCTTTGCAACTTAGGTTTTGCCCTTTTATTCCCGGTGTTTCAGGATGATTGAGTATGGCTAAATTATAAGGTTGCTCTTGTAGAGTTATAGTTGAAGTTCGATCAGGAACAGCTTCAGTCTTCGTGCATGAGTTATTCCATCGCGAATATCCTTCCTTTATGGTTTATGGAATTCAATCTACACACTATCTTCTGTCTTCGGGGACCATTAGCTTAATTCCTCAATTTTGAGAATTGCTTTTTTCTAGAACTATGCGGTAGCTTGGTCTAGCCAGTTCCATGACCATTCTTGTTTATGTTTAGTTGAGTTCATGCTCAACTGAGTTCGTTTGACAAAGCGTTGGTTTATATGCCCCAGTCCGTAGGGCTGATTACTTTGACTACTGAACCAACATGTTTCGGGAGACTAGGTCTCCTCAGCAATAAGTTCGATTTCCCCAGTTTGATTAACACAATAGCTCCTATCTTTGGCAATTAGGGACTTTGTTGCTTGATCCCAAGATCTGAGTTTTGTAATGATGTCGGTATTCATTAGAAAGATGTGTTCCCAGTAAATTTTGCTAAATTGAATTCTTTTGAGTCCGGTGTTAAGATCCTAATCATGTGTTAGTTTCTATCTTGGAAACTCATGTACAGATGACTCAACCCTGTGGATTTTTCCTTGATCTTGTGGAACTTTGGATAAACGTAAGATTCCAAAAGGTAGGATTAAAGACTTGATTAAGCTTTTGCTTCTATTTCCGAAATGCATTGATAGCTTCATTTTATGGGTCTCTTCTTAGCATCATCAATTTTCGGGCAATGGCATATTCCTACAAGATGGGGCCAATGGTCTAGTCGAACCATAAGTAGGTCATCAATCCTTCTCGTTATTGCCAGACTCTACGACGTTTAATTTTTGAAAATTGAATCCTTTATTTCCCTTGCTAGCAGTTTGTTGTTAGAAATGTCTATTTGGTAGAACGAAACTATTATCTAACCAACTCCGCAATTTGGACTCTGGATTTGTGTGCCTTTCCTTGTTTGTAGGACCAGCTATTTCGGATGCTCGTATTTGGATACTTGTGAGAGATGGAAATATGTAGGGTGAATTTCTCAATTGCTCCCAGTCTGGCTCTCAATCCCATTTTGGAATTGAAGAAGTTATGGGATTTTATTTTCGACCTTCAATGATTTTTCCCGCTTGTCCTTGGCTATGCATGCTTTTCTTGGTTGCTGACGTCATCACAGAAGTTTTGTTCATATGTCAACCCCCGTCTTTGGGAATTGATAACCTAGCTGCTTGGTTCTAAGAAACATTTCCTTAAGACTGCCTATTTTTTGGTTGTATCTAAATTATTTCTAAGTTGAATTCTGGAAATTCAGTTGTACACCAGCTTTCATCCTTAGAAAATAACAAGCAAGCAATTCAATCCTAGGATTTCCTTTCTGTGCAGCTTTATTCCCATGCAGTGGTCGATTCCTGCGATGTCTGGTTGAACCATCCGATTAACCTATGAAAGGTTATGTCTTCCTGTCGTTGCCTATCTTCGGGCAATAGTAGTTTTTCGAAAACAAGGGTAGAACTCAGTCGAGAACCTATCCCCGAAAGTTAGTGCATTGATGGTTCACAATGGTAGTGCTTCTCATTAACCTTGTAGATTAATGTTTTCATAGCATTACCGAGGCAATGCTGGTATTTAGTGAATAACAAATTTCTCGGCATTTTCAAGGCAATGTCGGTACATAGGGAACAAAAAGTTTCTCTGCGTTGCTGGAGTAACATTGGTACTTAGGAAATAGAAAATTTACTGATGTTGCCAGGGCAACATCGGTACTTAGAAAGTAGAAAGTTTTCCGATGTTGCTTGGGCAACACTAGTACCTATGAAATGAGAAAAGGCCTCAGCGTTGCAGGAGCAATACTGAGACTCAGGAGGTTGGGATCGATTTTCCCACCGACCCGATGGTGCTTTTAATTCGGTTGGGTACCCGTTTCAGTCTTTAGATACTAGCACTTCAATAATTAGGTTGTAGAATTCTTTTCTTAGTGCCTCCTATCTTCGGGCAGTGTTAAAGTCATGTTTGTAAGGATTGAGTCATTCATCTGATCCTGTTGAGTGGAGTAGATTTCATTTAACCCAATATTGTTGTTTTCTTAACATTGCTTAACACTGGGATACACCATTTTCTGGAAGGATGAGAGTCCCAGGCGTCTTCATTACTTTGCTTTATTTATAACCGTCAAGTGCTCCCTTTGGCGGTACAGGTTCATTGTTTAACTAATTCCATGGTTTTTCTTGTGTAGGGTCAAATTTCCTTCGGTCGATTTTTGTTGCAAACTGACTTCCATTTGCGAACTCTTTATTCCTAAATGCTAAATTCCGAGAACTTATAGAAGATTAGATGTTGTAGGGCAAGTCGTTACATTTCCCCTTAGTACGTTTGCACTCTTCCCATCGTAATCATGGATCAGAAGAGTTTGGCAATGTTTATCTTGAGTCTATCACAATTAACTTCGGTTGTTCCACGCCATATGTGCTCTGCTAGGGAATTGACATTATTACGGATATTCACCTTATTCATTAATTCCAATCTTCAGCAATTAATGGTTTAGCTTCTCGTTTCTAAGTGTTCTCCCCTTGTTGTTATCTATCTTCGGACAATAGCTGGTTTCCCGCAAGTAGGAGTCGAGGTATTTGATCGGTCCCCGCATGGTTGATTACACCAAGTGAGGCTAAAGTCCAGGCCACGATGAATCTATGACGATCAGGAGTTATCCTTCCCAACATCACTAGTCTTTGAGTGGTGTCAGATAAATGAAAGAGGAGTTATTCCCTCCGGCCGTTGCCAATCTTTGGGCTACGTTAGATTCTTGCAAGTTGGGGTTTTAGTACTCAATCGAGCACCTGCTTTTGTCTTTGGAAGCCAATGCATCGATGACTTGATTCTGGAAATGTCTTCCATCATCGTTTATCTCTAGTCGACATTAAGTTCCTCCTTTTATTACCTTTTTCCGAGCGATGATGAATTTTAAGGAGTTCTATTTTTTTATTGATATGACGGTCTGGAGTTCTCGATGTTGTTGAGGCAATGTCAATGTCTAGCAGGTTGGAGCAGTTTCTCTTGTAATTCCACAGTCATTCAACACAGTATACTGCTTAGTTCTATTGCGACTGCCGAAATTCTCTCTTTGGCGTAACAGAACCATAGAGTGATTTGTTGTCCTGACCAAGTGCTAGTGTGTCATGTGTCCCCAGTCCATGGGGCTGAATGCTCTGAACACTTGATGCGAGACTTGGTGTTCTGGGCGGCTCTCTGGATGCGCCCAGTTAAAATTGTGTTGCAGCTCCTATCTCTAGGAGCTCATGACCTGAATGTCTTGACTTTAGACATTTTTGTCAAAGATCGGAATTCTTTGTCAAAATCTTGGTTTGGGAACTTTGCGGCATTGTCGAAGCAATGTCGGTCCTTTTGGGTGGTAGGGATCGATTACTGTTAATCTTGTGATAAACAAGTTTCCAGGTGTTGTCAAGACAACACTGATACTTAGAGAACCTTGACGGTCTGATGATGATGCCGGAGAAACACTGAGTAGTGTTTGCACAACTTATGAGATGCGCAGTTTATGAGAATGCGCAGTTTATGAGAATGCGCGACTTACTAGATGCGCGACTTCTAAGAGTGTGTGGCTTACGAAATGCACGACTTATGGGATCGATACGACTCGTCGATCCGGGATGGTTTGGAACTTCTCGATGTTGCCAATCTTCGGGTAATGTGAGAAGTTTATACTTTAAGAGTTCCAAGGCTCAAGAAGTTATGCGCAGCTTATGGGTGGCCTGGCTTATGAGAATGCATGAATTATGGGATGCACGGCTTTTGAGGGTGTGTGGCTTACAAAATGCGAGGATTATGAGATCGATACGACCCATTGATCTGGAATGGTTTGGATCTTCTCGACGTTGCCAGTCTTCGAGTAACATGAGGAGTTTGTGCTTCAAGAGCATGCTTCCATTGCTCAAGAAGTGATGTGGGAGGGTTTGGGCCTTCCTGATGTTGCTGAAGCAACACTAGCTCTTAGAAGGCTAGGATCAAGATTTTCCATCGATCCAGCGATTCGAGTCGATTCGCTTTCCTCGACTAAATGATTAGATGGAGCATACTCGGGCGTGGATTGACCGATACAAGCAGCTAAACAATGATTTTCGAGTTGATTTGACTCCGTCGACTCAGCAGGTTGCTTACATGAACACAATTTTATTGGTTCAAGAAGTTAAGCAATTTTCGGTTCGGGTAACCATAGCTTGGATGATCCTTCTGTGTTTTGGGAAGATGTGCACGTCCAAACAGATCAGGTTGTCAGCTTGAAGATGGATATGAAGAAACATCTTATGGGAGTTCAGGGCAAAACTTTAAGCTCTTGTTCTAAACTACCTTCAAAGAATGGGTCCTCAACTGGCATACGATCTAAGAGGAAGAGGAACTGGTCACCAAGAGCGGTAACGTAGTAATTGGGAAGAAGTGGGTAAGTATTATGCTAGTATTTCGTTTGTTGCACTAGCTAGGTCGTTAAGTCTGTAGTTTTCAGAATGCAGAATTTTTGATCGAGCGTAACAAAATAATGGAATGGTTAGTCTTGGCCTTCCTTGTGGCTATTCAAGTGTGTGTGGTGCCCCTCATGTTGCACGCCTAATTGCACGCTTGAACTATACCTTGGGTTTCTCCACAACTTGTCTGGTTTCCCCCAGTCTAGTAGGTGTGATTATGCCTCTTAGATGATTAAAGCATGGGAAAGCCTCTATCTTTGGAGACTTATATATTAGGGATCTGAGATTCTTGGTTCTCCCAAGTGCCGAATATTGGCTTGATTTGAGTCGGCCTCTGATTAATCACGAGGTCAATTCTGTTTTGGTTTAGTTTCTTTAAGCGACTTCGAAGCTATGGAATTCAGTAGTGTTTGCTTCTTCTGTCTTTAGAAGTGATTCTGTCGAATCTACGGAGTGATTGATGTGATTTTCGATTCATAGCGTTGGAGTGTGGTTTCACTAACTTCAGGGAGTTCTGGATAGGATGACCACCAATATGCCAGTTCGCCTTCATGATGCTTTAGTTCACGAAGCACCTTCACATTCACGAAGGGTATTAATGGTCGGACGTCCGATGGCTAGACGGCCTTAGAGCGATAATTCATCGACTCCATGAGGAATTTCGATCGGATGTCCAGTGACCAGATGGCCTTAGGGCTATAATTCATCAACTCTAGTGGTTTTGGTCGGATGTTCGACAACCAGATGGCCTTGGGGCGACATTTATTTGACTCCAAAGGGAATTTCAGTCGGATGTTTAACAACCAGATGGCCTTGGAGCGATGATTCATCGACTCCAAGAGGAATTTTGGTCGGATGTCCGACGACCAAGTGGCCTTGGAGCGATGATTCTTCGACTCCAAGAGGAATTTTGGTCGGATGTCCGACGACCAGATGGCCTTGAACGATGATTCATCGACTCCAAGATGAGTTTCGGGGCTCGGCTCGTAGGAACATAGTTTTACCGGTTCCTAGAGATAGGAGGTTGGATCTATTTGCTCGATGGTTCTTTGGATAAGCCTTCTCGACGCTACCAAAGAAATGCCAGTTCTTAGAAAGAGAGATCGATATGACCCGTCGATCGGTGGTTAGTATGCATGTGCTTTTCATTCTTAATTCAAGGGCATAGAAGTGTTTCCTTTTCCGTGCTTTCTGCAATGCCCCTGTGTCCGACAAGGCTCATTTGGAAAGGAAAGTAGATGGGGACGATTGAGAAGGCATCACTTTAGGTCGTTGCCCCATTCCTTAGTAACTAGCTAGCTAGGGTGTTATTTGATAATCATCCTTTCGTCGGTTAGTCGGGTCACTTCTCTACTAGATCTTAGCGGCCTTGCTTGAGTAGAAGGTCCCTGAGGTTCTATAGTTCCTTCACCGTTTCGTGTGTTCTTTGGCAAATTGCCGAGTTTGCCTTCAGCCAATTGCACTACCTCTAGTCTCTAGAGCCGATTCGCCTTCCCATAGAATTCTTATAGGGTAGTAGGTTATCTCACCCTTTAATGATTCCTGAGGACTCTACAGGAGACTGCATTCGTTGCCATCACTTCATCTGTATGCTAGTCATACGAATGATATATGCATGGTTGTCCAATGCTTGAATGATTGGAAATGCCAATCGAATGACAAATCGGTTAGGATGGGGTAACGGATTAGTGACGATCCCCAAATTTTTTCAAACTGGGTGATATCCAATTGGTATCATAAGAAAGGCCTCATCAGGCTTCATTTAAAATTTTAAGGCATTTGGAATTCGTATGCTCGAGTTATGGGCAAAAGAAGATGAATCGGCTTTGACAGATCGGTGGTATTTTACTTGGAGTTCGACCCGAGAAAATTTTCCATTTGCTTGGAGTCAACACATGGCTTGCTTGGAGTCATGGTGACTAATTTTTCTTAAGAGTCATTTGCGTGTTTACTTGGAGAAATTCTTGGTTTTACCCAAGTCGGATTTTGGGCCAGAATTTCTTGGGTTTGCTTCAAGTCAAATGGGAAATTATCCGAGTTCGACTTCGAGTCAGGCCCCTAGAATCTGCTTCGAGTCAAATTAGTGATTACCCGAGTTCGACTTCGATTAAACCCTGAAGCGAGTGTTTCATCGACATTTTCAACGATTTTGATGATTTTCACCGACGACTACTTGTGACTCGACAATGGGAGATCTATGATGGGATTGGAGGCCGGTCAGTTGAGAGTGATCGCAATCTACAATGGGAGCTTGGTCCTGTAATCGATCCCAGTTTATGTCATATCACCTTAGTTTTCCTGCCTTTGGGAGTACCATTTGAGTAGTGGTTCCTCATCCACTACTTGGCACTATGCAATTGCACGGGTTCGGGTGTAGGAGCACTTCTTGTGAATATGTCGATCCATTGTTTATAACTAATCTCTGTGTTCTTTACTGCTTCATCAGCATGTCGCGAGGAGGTAGCAATGGCCTTTCCTTCCTAGGAGGCTCTGTAGTTAGTTTCCTTGTAGGCATTTTCCAAGTCTGAATAAAGTAGGAAACTTTATAGATAGAAATATGGATCTTATCTAACGGATAATGGAATCCAAAGTAGATGGTGAGTTGATCTCCGCAATGAGATATGATAACTTGAGATGCAATCATTGTATGACATGAGTTGTTTGTAATGACTTAAATCCACAATGTTGAATAATGGTTGTTTTTTATTAATCGCCTAACCACATTTGCAATGTGTGCCTTGCTAGTCCGATCATCCACAGGTCGACTATCAGTAGCTCCGCCAAGTGTTTGACTTTGCAAATGGCCTCGGTTGGCTGGCTGAAGCCAAGGCTCTCCATTCTTCAGGATTGCCATTCATGCACTTTTGGTATTCTGGACTAAGTCAGTCTTACAAGGCCAATTTGAACTTCCCTTCTAGTACTCTGGACGCTAGCATCAAAATTCAACTCATCTTTATCAAGGTGTAAGTCATATTCAGAATCCTAAACATCCATTGCTATGTTTTCTCGTGGAGTTTTCACTCCTAGATTTGGGTTTGCAGCAGGTAGTTTTGCGATAGGCGGAGTGTTTTCATTTTCTTCTATGAGAATTCCTGCAATTCCACCCATCACTCCTTTCTGATTATGTCCTCTGTTTTTTCCATTTAAGCTAGAAACAGAGAAATTCTCTTGCTCCGTAACAGCTACATCCTCATGTACTATTCTGGGAGTAGAAAGTGGTTGGAGCGCTAAGAGAGCATTTATCTTGTCCATAAGAACTTTTTGACTGTTTGCCATTTTTCGGTTAATTTCATCAACCATCTTGTTCAATTCCCCTTTAAGTAAAAACCTCATGTTGAGTAGAGGATTCCCGTGCTTGATCTTTGGTATTATTCCTTGTACTGGCCCCTGTTAGTAGGTTGTCAATGTTGTTAACTTCATTTTGTTGGGGATTTACCTCTTCTCCAACGACATCAGCTCCTATGGATCTTCCGGAAGTAGTCCTTTTTCTTCCTGCCATTATTCTTCAATGGTAAGATCTCCAACTTTCTAAAGCTGATTTTGCAGATCTAACTTCTGGACATGGTGGATCCAAAGAGGAAAATTAGATCTAAGCTGAGTTCAACTCTAAATGAAAGCACTAAAATGTTAACCCAAAAATTGGATCAACACCTTGGATTTATTATGAAAGCACCAACCCTGTTTATTAAGGCAAATAAAATAGAAAAAGCAATAGTAAATCACAGAGAAAGTAGAGAGACTAGAGATTTTTATAGTGGTTCGGCTGCTTACGAAGCCTACGTCCATTTTATAGTTTTTATTGATCAACTGCTACTACAAAGGAGTTTGGATTACAATATGATTCTATTTTCCTAAGTTAGATCAAGCCACCATTGTCAGAGACAACCGGGGATCTCAGTTGCCCTTTAATGGCCAATATGAGGGAGAAGAAGAGTGAAGAAATAATGGCAGAATTTCAGCAGAGATCAGAGTTGTACATCCCCCACTTGGAGGCCCAAAACTAATGACTATGGATGCTGCAGTCATCCATAGTTATTAATTCTCAGTGACCAAATAAGGTAATGTTAGATAAATTGATATACCAGAAACACATGGATATGGAAAAAGTTTAAAATTTCAAAACAACTTTCACATTCCATTCCAAACACGTTCCAAAGTTCTTTACATAATCCTACAACGTTAACCACATTTAGAAATATAATTATTATAATATACTCCAAGAGCGAAATATGAAGATGCCCCCTTGGTGATTAGAGTATATAATAGGCTATAAACCACTTTGCCTTAACAAAATAACACAAAGGAATCACATGAGAAAGAACTTAGATAACTACATGCCTTCAACACGACTCTGGAAGCTTTTTCGTTTTAAGAGGTACCTGAAACCCTCAAATCTCAAACTACTCAAAATCAATTGAGTACCCGAGATTTTAAGGGGAAAACATAAACTTCGAGTCAGACATAAAGCCTGGTATGAAAAACAATTTACCATCTCAAATCATTTAGATATCTAGTGAGACCATACCACTTAGCGGAACGGGTTTCCCCTCACTAATATCATAAAACCTTTATAAACCATTTTCTGAGCCCCTGCATCCACAATGGTTAATTGAATTCAAAACATTATTATGTGATGATATGCCAATTGAATTAATTTTTGGATTACCCATCCCCAATTCATTTTGACTATCTATCATAGTTATAGTTTCTAGGATTACTATTAATCCTAATAGTTTTCATGGGCTAACTAATAACCGGTTAAACTTTTAAGGACTTCCTGTCCAATTTTAAAGTTTTAATGGGATTACTATGAACCTATTGGTAACTCCAATATCATTTCTTTTTTCCTAGTTTTCATGGGTTGACTAGGAACCTATTGACTAACAATCAATATCTTTCTTTTAACCTAGTTTTCATAGGCTAACCAGGAACTATTGACTATCTGTCAATATTTCATTTTCTCATCTGGATATAGTTTTTATTTGCTAACTATAAACCTGTCTAACTGACATCTTTAATTATACATAGTTTTCATGCGCTAACTGTGAACCTATTGGCCCCTGCCAATATCTTTAATTTATATTCGCTACTGGGTCAACCTAACTGGTTATTCGGCCATTCCCCACAATACCATTTTGGGTTCATTACAATGTGAATATATACATATATGAAGAAGCAAACAATATAACTTGGTTAATTTCTTTAACCCATTTATACTTCTTGATAAGTTCTATTTCAAATACATTGTTTATTAATATGCCATGGTTTTGCTTTTAAATAAGATTGGGTTATTTGTTTTGAAAATTATAATTTCAAAACCTTCAAAACCTTACTTTCGACCTCACTGGATAGCCTCCTTTGAAAGCATATATGTCTTTTCAAAACATTAGGCTTCTGCCTTTAAAAACACTTTAAAAACCTTCTTTCAAAACCTTTCGAATATAATAAAGTGTTACTTATTAATTTTTAGAAGCATAGCTTCGAAACCATTTGAAGTATCTCTTCCAAAACATTGAAAGTCCCCCTTTCGACATCATTGGGTTTATCCTTTAAAATATCATTTTAATCAAAGCAAACATAAACGAAAGTATCTCTTTCGAAACCATTCTTTACTATATAAAAATATTGGGGAAATTATGATGGCATCAAAACCATCTCTTTTGACAGAGTCAAAAGCATACATTTAAAATATTAAAGGATAGCTTCGAAACCCCTTTCGAAACCATTGCCTTCAAAACCTATAACCCTTTCAAAAGCATTCAGAAAGTGGCTTAGTGTAGCTTTAAAACAAACAATACCTTTCGACAGTATTAATGACTTTAATACACTCGAAAGGCACAAGAATCGGTGGCAGGGCTTCGACTAGGTCGAAACCTCTTTCTTTCAAAAACATTGATTTATAATTAAAGGAACACCTTCGAATCCCCTTTTTTATTTAAAACAAACATGGCAACCCCTTCGAAAGCCATTATAAAACATCTTTTAAAAACATTCATATCGACTAAGTCGAAAGCTTAGTAAAACTAAGGTAGGCGCTTATCTTTTCAAAACAAATTGAGGTAACGACCCCATCGGAAGCTATGCTTTCGACACCATGCCTTTCACCTTTCTCCAATCCACTACATATCATCTAGATGATACCATGTGTATTGAATTTAACTTAATGGGGTTTCTGCATGATCGAAGGCGAGAGGAAAGGAGCGAAAGGTACTCTGATTAGAGGCGAAACCTATTTTTCTGGGTTAAATACTAAATTAAGTAATTTATATAAACTATCCTGCTTACGTGTTCATTTCTTATTGGTTGCCATAACTTTTCCATGCTTTTCAAGACTAACCACCTTTATATTTTGGATATGTATCAAACTTAAACTTTTGCAAATAAAACCTTCCTCTTTATTTATACGTAAATCATTTTGATCCTCTTCTCAAAATAATTTATTTTGTATATCAAATCACTTATGAAAAATCCCCAAAATTCACAGAAATTTACTTGGATCATGTTATCTAACATATCAAAACCTCAAATCCAAATTCTCAATATATTTTTTGAAATAAATTATTAAACCCAACGTGCTATATTTTCATTTAAAAATGCATAATAATCTTTCCCAAGCTTGGAAAATTATCAAACTTAAAACCCAACTCTAAAATCATATTTTGCATAACATATAATTTTTCCATGGCATTTAAACATCAATATCACACGGTTATGATCTAAAACCGTATGAACCATTATTTAAACAATCTTGTTTAAATGTAAATAAACCATAATTCAAGCATATCATCTTCAAACATCAAATATACGAATTTAAACTTAAATCCGAAACATATATTTAACAAATAGAGATGGAAATTATCATTCACCTTAATCTTTTATAAGGAAATGGATTGAGATAAGTTTGATTCCCCCTTTTTATTTCTTTTTCTTTGAATTTCTCTTCTTCTTTTCTTTTTAATGGCCGGCTCTATTCTTCTTTTACTTACGTTTTTTATTTGCTTTTAAAATAAGGTCAATAGGAAATGAAATGGTAAAAAGAGAATATATATATATATAAGGATAAGGGGTTAGGTAAAGCTTATTACCATTATACCCTTATGAAGATTAATTTACTTATAATCCATTCTCATGCCCATTTAATTTATTACTTAAGCATGACCACTTAAATTTATTCAAATCTCAATCCCTTTATCACTTAACATTTTCATTATCCCATTTAATTTATCTAATTAAATATCCTGAATAATGTTATTTAAAATTAGAGGTGTTACAGGCTCCCCTCCTTAAAGAATTTTGTCTTCAAAATTCAATAAGGACTAAATACTAATCATAGCAATCATCTATAACCACTCCTAACAACAATACTAGTTTATCTGACAAGCGATCATCTATATAAATCTAATATAGACATACCATTTAAAATAGATCAGGATAGGTAACTCGAATCATGTCTTTTGTCTCCCAAGTACAGTCCTTCTCGTTGTCGCTTCACTGAACTTTCACCAACTTGACTGTCTTGGACCTTAATCTTTTCTCATCTCTTGCCACAACCCAAACTAGTTGTCTTACAATTGTCAAATTAGGTTCTACTACCAACTCATCCAATCCTGTTGGAGGAATAGTAGTCTCTGGATCATGCACATACTGTAACAACCCGGGGTTTTACACCAATTTATAATCGTCATTAAACGATTAATGGTGATAGCTGATTACTGTTGGGAGTTTTAACCGGGTTGAAATTAATTTGTAGATTGGTTAAATTATGTGGACTTTATAATTATCTTGGTCCAAGTTTTTATGGGTGCTGTGTTGTATCATAAGGCAGATACCCGTTCTTTTCCCCCTTTTCATTATTTTTCGCAACCCTAAAACAAAACAAACGAAAGAAAATAAAAATGGCTGCTAGGGTTTGTCTTGCTCGATCCCTAAATCACCACGACTTGACTTGAAGCGGCGATGTATTCTCTGATTTCTTGAGTGCCACGGCTTCGACTCTGAATTGTTCGATCTTTGATTTCGGCTGTGAAATTAGGTTTTGATTCTTCGAATAAGGTGAGTGATTTACACTCACATCTTAAATTCAAACTTAGTGTTATGCTTTGCGTTCGATTTGGTTTCATCGTTGATGATTTCTAACTTCTTCAATTTCGTATATTTTTGTTACTTTGTGGTCTGTTTTGTTGGTTCTCATGTGTACTAATGCATTGTATTTGCACTTGTCTTTAAGCCTGGGCAGTTTGTTTCATGTATGATCTTGTGAACTATTTTGAGCCTGTTTTCATTGTATATACATGTTGTTTTCACTGTATCCATTGTTCTTGTGCATATTGTTGTTCAGTATGAATTTGTTGCCTTAGTCATTAGGGCACTGACTTTGGTTACAATGATTTTGTTATTGATTTTTGAAGATATTTTTCAAACTGTACATAAGTTTTGATTCTCTTGTTGAAGCTTCATTGACCTGCACACTTGTTTATGCTTGGTTTACTTCAAGTTGCCTATGCATACTGCCTCCATCTTTATATTACATAAACTGTTCATTTGAACTGTGTTTGCAGTGATGCCATATTGGCTTGTTCCTTCGAGTTTGAGTTTGCATTGTGATCTTGATTAGTCTATTCTTCCCTATCTACTGCTTGACTCGAAGTCTGGTCCTCATGTATCTTGTCTGCACTCATATACTTCATGGTTGTTGTTGCCACTGCCTCATTTGATATAGATATGTATTTGTATATATATATATATATGTATGTATGTATGTATGTATGTATGTATGTATGTATGTATGTATGTATACTTGAATTTTTATTGCATTTGAACTCATTGATGTGCTATGTTGGTTCATCACTTGTGTCCACTGCTAACATGTACATACATGCATGTATCACTATTATCTTGATGTACTTCATTCGAGGCAGTTTGCATACAGTTGCATTATTAGTCTGGTAATTATGTCTCAGTGATGCATTGCATTTGTTGTTGGGTTGATGTTGAAATCACAGTAGCATTTGCTATCTGATGCATATGTATTTATCCACTTGTGTACATACGTGTATGTATGTATGTTTCTGAACTGTCTTCGAGTTTTGGTTCCATTGGTGGCTTCACTTTGGTATTGTTGCATTGTACTTGATTCTGAACCTATTTTTTTGCCTTGCTGTTCCATAACTCTCTGACTTGACTCGAATTTGCTTGATCACATGCATGCATTCATAGTAGTTGGACTTGTTCGAGTTGCTTGATTCACTACAACCATATTTATATTGTATTTTTGCTTGAGTCTAAAGCTTGTGAGTTGCATCCCTTGAGTACTAGTCTGGTTCGGTCTCGTACCACTGTTGCATTGACTTTGTACTTATCGTGCTTGTATTTGCAGTCACCACTTTGCACTGTGGTTTCTCTGACCAGTCTGGGTTGAACATTTTGATTTTCTGGACTTTTGGTCATTTGGAAATTTCTCCGTGATATTGTTTTGTTTCTTTGACTTGTATGTGGTCAGACTTGATTGACTTGTTGTTGTTTCGAACATACTTCGATTCATGTCTTTGTACATTTCATTGAGTCCAGTCCGGTGCTGTTTTGGTCGAGACTGTGTTCTTATTTGTCGAGTCACTTGTACTTGACAGTTTGGTATTGCACTTGAGTTGAATCCAGCTTGCGGCTCGGGTTTGACCTTGTGCTCGTTTGTGAATTTTCATTGTGCATTAATGTGCACTTTGTTCATTGGTGGTTACTGGGTGGATACTGTGCTAGCTCTTGCAGTTCCATCTGGTTCATTTTGATTTGAGTTGGTGCCATTTGCTTTTGATTCATTGAGCTTTTGTGTAATTCATCACTGTAGTGGCGAGGTAGTGCACGCGACTGTGTACTGCAGCCAAAACAGTATTGACTTTTTATGTGATATTTCAATTGTTTGAATTGTTTCGGGTGTTCAATTACATATTTTGAAATTGTATTTTGATTTGATTTAATTTTCTCATATTGTTGCTATCTAATTATCTACTGGATAATTAGATTATGTGTTTTCTAATTATCGTATCGATAATTAGATATTGTTGTTTCTGTTGCTTCACTCGCTTGAGTTTTGCTTTGGCCACTTGCTGTTAATTGCTGTTTGGGCAATTCTGTTGTTTTCTAAATTATCTTCATTGATAATCTTTTTATTTGTCTTTGTTGATGATTTGAATTTGCTGATTTGTTGTTTTATGCTGTTTCATGTTATATCTACCGTTATCCGATTCTCTTATTGAAGGGTTGGATATGCGAGATTTATTGTGACCGTCGGCTATTTGATTATTTAATTATTATTGCTTCCGTGCATTAATAACTGAGTTTGAATTAGACTGACCCGTGTATTATTTTCTTTTGAATTAATACTCGGGTCAGACCGAGTTATTTCAGGTTGTTGATATCTTGCTTTGGGTTGCTGCTTGAGCTATGAAGTCTCTTCATATCTTTTGGAGTAGTCGTTGTCATAGTATAGGATGATATGTATTCATGTATATTAATTACAATAATGTACTTGTATATGTAACTTCCAGTGTCGACAGTAGTAGTCGTATCATATGTATTGTATCACATGTATTGTAACTGACTTCAGTTATATATATATATATATATATGAGATTTTATATTATCTGTGTTCCGCATTTAGTTTATCTATGTTATTATTATATATGTGTCCTAAACTATTATGAACCATCGTAGTTCGTTTTATACTAGAATTGAATATGTCGATGGGAGTAAATAAACAAAGATTAAAGAGATGAAAGAATATATACTACTCCTATCGAGATAATCAATATGAGTGTAAGGCCTAACTATGGATGGCCGCTCCTATCCAGCCTTATTCTTCGTAATAACAGATAGTATTTCTTTTAATACTCTTTGTTATTGTGAGCATAGAGGTGGGGCGTCACACATACTTGCGAAGATGAGACAGATGAAATACATTATGGACACCTACCATATTGCTCGGCAATTCTATTCTGTATGCGAGCTTTCCAATCCTTTTTATAATCTGGAATGGACCAACATATTTCGATGCCAGCTCCCTGACTTTCCAAATCGTATCACTCCCTTCATCGATGATACCTTAATAAAAACTTTGTCTCCAACTAAGAACTCTAAGTCTTTGCACCTTTTATCTGCGTAACTTTTCTATCTGGACTGAGCTTCCTTCATCTGATCTCGAACCAACTCAGTCTTCTCTGATGCCTCTCTAACCATGTCTCAACCTAAGACTAATCTGTCTCCAGTCTCTAACCAACATGCGGGTGATTTGCATGGCCTTCCATACAAATCTTCAAAAGGCGCCATTCCTATACTGGTCTGAAAACTATTATTATAGGAAAACTCAATCAAATGCAGGTGATCTCCCCAAGATCCACCAAAGTATAGTACACAAGCCCTTAATAAATCTTCGAGTACCTTATTGACTCTCTCAGTCTGCCCATCCACCTATGGATGATATGTTGTACTCATCTTGAAATTGGTACCTAATACTCTCTATAGACTTCTCCAAAACTTGCTAGTGAATAATGCATCTCTATTGCTGACTATGCCACTAGGAATTCCATGAAGTCTAACTATGTTCTTCACGAATAATTTCGCCAAAACAGGTGACGTTCTGGTTGACTTAACTAGAATGAAATGGGCACTCTTGGTCAATCTGTCCACTATGACCCATATGCTTTTATTTCCCTTGTTCGACCTTGGCAACCCGTCAATAAAATCCATGGATATAGAATCCCACTTCTAAACTGGAATCTCTAAAGGCTGAAGTAACCCGCTCGATTTCTAGTGTTCGGCTTTCACTTGTTGATAGTTAGCACATTGTCTATCCCATAAGCCAACATCTCTCTTCATGCCTTCCCAATAGAAGCTTCTCTTCATATCTTGATACATCTTGGTTCCCCCAGGATGAATCGTAAACTTAGGTCGATGAAACTCATCTAGAACTTCTCTTCTCAAGTTCTCTACATTCGGAACACATAATCGTCCCTTCTTCCTCAACCATCCTTTCTGGTCAAGGCCAAAATCTTTAAGATCATCGATCTCGGATCCCACCTCGAATCTTCTAATTTTCTCGGCTATTTCTGGATCCTCTTTCTGTTTAGAAGTTATCCTCTCAATCAGCACTAGTCGAACATCTAAACAGGCGAACATAGCAGTACTCTGACTAGAATCAGCAGTCGATCTCGACTTTATACTACACATAGCCAAAACTTCTAAATCCTTCCATTCTGCCAACATAGCTAACACTACATTCTGATGTTTTCTGCTAGGGGCATCCTCTACCTTATTTCCTTTTCCAGGAGTATATTCTATACCAAAAACATAAGCAACCAAAAACTCCAGCCACCACTGCTATCGCATATTCAATTCTTTCTGAGAGAATTAATATTTCAAGGACTTATGATCAGTGTATAGCTCAAATCTCTCCCTTAAGAGATAATGTCTCCAAATCTTCAATGCGAAGATCACCGCAGCTAGCTCCAAATCATGAGTTGGATATCTTATTTCGTGCGGTCTAAGCTGACGAGAAGCGTAGGCAATGACTTTACCGTTCTACATCAATACAGCTCCCAATCCTGTTCCACATGCATCGGTATACACCACCAACCCTTGGTTTCCATCTAGAACAACTAACACTAGCATGTTGGTCAACAAATGTTTTAACTTAAGGAACCCTTCCACACACTTGTCGGACTAAATGAACTTCACATCCTTCCTGGTCAACTTAGTCAAAGATGCTGCTATCCGTGAAAAATCTTTGATAAATCTCCGGTAATAGCCAACATGTCTGAGAAAACTTCTGATCTCGGTTACCGTCTTTGGTCTCTTCCAATTATTGAAAGCTTCAATCTTAACTGGATCTACTGCCAAACCTTCCTTCGAAACTATATGACCAAGAATTTTGACCTCCTTCTTCCAAAAATGACATTTAGAAAACTTCACCTTTAGCTAATGTTGCCTTAGCATTTCAAGCACTACTCTTAGATGATTCTCATGCTCTCTCTCATCTTTCGAGTACACCAAAATGTCATCTATGAATACTAACACGAACCTATCCAAGTATTCTCGAAAAACTCGGTTCAATAAGTCCACGAAGAAAGCAGGTGCATTCATCAACCCAAATGGAATCACTAACCATTCATACGAACCATACCTAGTTCGAAATGCTATCAAAGGAATACTGTCCTTTGCCACTCTCAACTGATGGAAACCGGTCACCAAATCTAATTAGGAAAAAACTCTGGCTCCACTCAACTGATCGAATAGATCATAAATCCACGGCAAAGGATATCTATTCTTGATCGTCCTTTCGTTCATCTTACAATAGTCGATGCACATCCGCAATGACCCATCTGACTTCTTTATGAAAATCGCGGCCACTCCCTAAGGCGAACTATTTGGTCTAATAAAATTTCTTCCTTCTAGATCCACTAGCAGCACCTTCAACTCCATCTCAGTCGGTGTCATTCTGCTAGGTGGTCTACTGACAGGTTCAGCTCCTGGTTCAAGATCTATCTGAAACTCAATAGCTCGTTTCGGTGGTAGTCTTGTAATTGGCTCAAATATATCTGCAAACTCTCTTGCTACTCGAACCTGACTTAGCTCCTCCGCTGCTTCCAAGGTACTTAATACAGCACAAACACTTTGGTCGGAATCTCCACTGAGAAAATGATCCAGTTATGACTATCTGGGTGCCTTACTAATATTTCCCTATCCTGGCAAAATATCCTAGCCTCATATCTACCCAACCAATCCATACCCAAAATGATCCCGAAATCTACAAAATCATAAACATAGAAACTGCATGCAAACATATGACCTAACAAATCAAGTTCTAACTTTTCACATCTCATCCCTAGAGTTGCATACCTTCCTATTGGATTCGCAACCCATAAGGAAGAAATAGGGTAAGTGGGTTCTAAGCATAACTTATTGACCAAATTCTGGTATATAAATGAGTGTGATGCACCAGTATCAAATAGTATCCTAACTGGAATACTTTAAATCAAAAATGTAACTTCCATCACGGTCTTTTCCTTATCTGCTACGGTTGATTTGGAAGAAGACGGTGGTCCAATAGCAAAAACCTTCCCTTTTTCTGCCCTAACTGGCTCTGGACTCTAGTTCTTGTAATGCCCAACTTGATCGCAGTTGTAACACTTAATATACTTCTTATCCGCAGCCTTCTTCTGCCTCTTGCCAAACTGGCACTCATCTGGAAAATGACCCTTCTTGTCACATTTGTAGCAGACTAAATCAGCTTTTGACTTCTTGGCCGATTCTCCCTTCTGGGCTCCTTTCTTTTTGAAGAACTTTATCTTCTTTCCCTGAGAACTCTGGGATTCAATAGGATTCTCTCTAGCACAAATAGCAAGCATCTATTCATGGCGAATGGCCATCTCCACCACCATATTAATATGAGTCAGGGTCGCCCTAGCAAGCTTAGGCCTCGGTCCTCGAATGAACCTTTCATTCGTTCTGATGTTCGTGTCTATAATAGCGTATCCATATCGAGATAGCTCATCAAATCTATTTGCATCCTCGATAACTGACATGTCTCCCTGAACCAAATCCATAAATTTTCTCATCAATTCTGACTTAGCAACTTTAGAAATAAACCTCTGTTCGAATCTTCTTCAAAGATCAGCCCAAGTTAACTCTTCCTCCGGAACTCCGGCAGTTACACCATTCCACTAGTGAAGTGCTGACCCTTGCAACTATCTAGAGGCCAACCTTCTCTTCTGCACATCTTCTAAACCCAAATCAGAGAAAATCCTTTCATAGTGTAATAGCCAATTCACCACTTTTATAGCATCTTCCATTCCCATAAATGGCTTTCCACCCAAACTGATATAGTCTCGGTCCATAACACAGAGTACGTGGGGATATGGACATGGATATGGATCTTGGGGAGAGGGAGCAGGACCCTCTCAGCCCCCTCCACTGATAAGCTAGGAGGATCAGTTTAGGACCCTTGCCGAGAGGCAAGAGCAGCTCACTAGGGAGCACGCAGAGATTCTTCAGGGGCAGCAGGAGATGACTAGGAAACATGATGAGTTAGCTAGGTCCCAACGTGAGGTTGAGGTGAGAACTAGGCGGCAGGAGGAGCGCCTTTGTTGTTTGGTTCCTTTATGAGAGATTTCCTGTGTCAGGGCAGACAGGGGCATAGGCCCCCTAGCTCGAGATGATGACTATGTTAGCCTGCGTATGTCATCTATTTAGTACATATTGTAGTAGGGTTTGTTTTTTCTTTTTAGTTATGAAATTGTACTCTTAAGTAAGCATTTAAAATTCTATGGTAGTATATCAGTATCGATGCTTTTTCTCTTTACACAAGTGGAAAATAAGGACATAAGAACGTTATAAGAATAACAAAAGGGAAAACAACAAATTAAAAAGGCGATGGAAACATCAACTAAAGATTTAAAAAGCTATTTTCTTATGTAGACCATGCTTGGGAAAATAATAAAGGGGTTTTTATAGGATAGCAACCCAAAATTCAAGTACGGGGAAAGATGTACGAAAAAGAAAATTGGAGAAAAATGAAGTTTCCCCTTTTTCTGTCTTCTTTCTAACATAAGAACTCAAATTCAAAAAATTAAATTTTTTCTGAAATTCGAATATTAAAAGTTGCGTGTTAGGATTTGGAAAAAAAATTGGTTGAACTACACCCCTATTTAATAGGAGTGTGGGAAAAATTAGGTGAAAAATATTTTAATTTTTCAAAAAGTTGCATTCATATAGAAATTGCAAGTATATTTAGGTTGTGTGTATCATGTTTTAAAAGTAAACTTTTAAAATAAAAAGCATTCATATAGGAGGTACCGCTTAGAGATTTATGTACATGCATATACTTTGACTTGAAAAGCACTTTTGCACAAAAGCACGGATGGTTGCAAAATTGGATGTACACAAAATGGCTGTAATTAATGCGAGAGATTACATAAATTTTTACCCTTGTCAAATTTCGGGGACGAAATTTCCTAAGGGTGGGAGAATGTAACACCCCACATTTTTATATAATTAAAATGTAACATCTAACGATAAGTAATTAAAATAAATAATTTTGAAATTATCGGAATATGGCTCCGGAACTTGTACCATTGCATCTAAGGCGATTTCTGATCAGTTTCCATATATAACTTGTCTAAAACCGAACAAATATGAAGAAGTTAAGAACAAAAAAAAAAGTAATCGAACCAAAAAATATATATAATAACACGGATGTGGGACGACCGGTAGGTCGACCCAATGGGTGCAACAGTTAACTGCTGGCTAAGGGTGGTCGACCGCTTGGTCAACCCGCGTGCGACCTGGACGAAAATTCGTCCAGGTATATACCGTGACGTGTCTTCTCGTTTTTACGTGATCTGAGCCATACGTTCTTCAATCCTATGGCTCTGAACTACCCTGTGACGTGGTGGTCCAGGTTTAATCCAAGAATCCGACAGTTTGAGATCCCCAAGCTTCAATATAAATAGGACCCTAGGCCTAGGTATCTTCTCACAATTAGATTTTCTCCCATGGGTTCATTGCCTAAGGCTGAACCCTAAAAAGAAAATAATTTCTAGGGAGAATATCTTCTAAATTAAAATATTGTACACCTTGGAGGGAGGGGATCCAGAAGGAGTGTGGAGCCAGGCGGAGCACAAACGAAGCTAAGGACGACAGGTGAGTGGATTTATTTATATATCTTTTAAGTTTAAGATATATTATCATTATATTCCCGTTTAGAAAATTTTATTCAGTAATTAATTATATTAATTAAATTAGGCTGAACTATAAGAAAACTTGCAGTTTATTTAGAATATCAGTATTTATACACTATTTTCTATGCCTTATTTACATTTTTTCTACGTTTTGGATTTTATGCAAGCGCCAGTTTCCTTCGATCCCCTCTTCTTTCTTTCTTTACGTATGGATTAGAATAGAATAAACATGAATATGGATTATATAATTAAGAAAACTGAAATAAAGGAAATTAGATGTAAAATAATAAAAGTTGAGGAATAGAATTACTGTAATAAATTGCATTAAAACGGGGAAAATTAATTTGGGAGTGATTATTAGATTAATTGGTTAGTTTAGAAAATAGGATACATTTCCATAACTTAATATCTAAAAGATAACGATAAACGTAACTGCTAGAATAAAAGAAATAAAATAGGGGGAAATTACTGTAAAATACAGAATTAGTGTAAAATAGAGAACCCACTGTATTTTATACTACTCCAAAATAGTAAAAGAGATATCTTGCAGTTACAGATTATGCTTTATAGTATTATTCAATATTAAGATATGGAAATGGATTATATAATTTTCTTAACCAAACAAATAAAATAGAATTACTTCCTAAGTAGAAAATAAAGTAAAGTATGATTTGAAACAAGAGATTTATTAATTTAAGAATTTGAGGTTATAAAAGAAAATTTAAGAAGCCTAAGTCTGCGTTTACTGCGCAGGCTATTTAACTAGGTAACTATTATGATGATGTAATATTAGAGAACTAAAGAAGATTCTATATCATAATAAAAGAAGGCAGATTAGAGCAGACATGAAATGCTTGTAATTATATAACGGACTATAAAAGAATAAAAAGTAACAATTGCAAGTAAAATTATAACATAGGTTATAATTATGAAATAAGAATGGAAAAGCTTATCGTGAGACTTATAATAAATAGGTAAGCAATGATAGTAGAGGACAATGATAGAAGCTTATTTAAACAACTTATACTAAGTTGATAAACAAATAACTCAGAAATAATAAAAGAGGCTTATTTTAAGGAACTTAAGAATTTATATATTAAGTTAAATAAGCAAGATAGTAAATGTAGCTCATACTAACAGCATTCCCTATTAGACATATGGTTATCTCACAATAGTTAGAAGTGAGACGAGGGCAAGAATCTGCTAATTAAATTAAAATAGGTAGTCAACAGAATAAGAAAGCAAACTAAACGCAAATTAAAAGATTACACTTGGGGTCTAATAAAAGAATCGAAATGCATTTGGAGCAGCCCAAAGGACGAAGCGCCTAACGAAGCAGTTCATTACGGATTTTAGAAATGGAGAAGCACGTCCAACTTAGTGATTTTGGGCTAGAAGGAAGTACGAGACTTCAACGATACGTGAGGATACTCTAGGATGGCCCTCTGGGTAGGCCTAACGAAGCTACATCCCCAGATGCAGGTCTGTAGGTGTTCCATCAAAAGAGTATGCCTTGACTGCATTTGCATTGAAGCGCCTAACGAAGCAAATCCTTTGTAGGCAGTCAGAAGGGCTTGGTGTTCGGAGTAGGGTATTCGTATGTCCAGTACTTGCAAGTAAGGTGAAGGATAGTCGCATGCGGATATCGGCCAACATTAAGACCAAGAGCGATTTTGGGAAAGACTAGAGTTAAACCAACAGGCCAATGATTCTTTCACTATCGAGACATTGGATGGAGGGGCACCGCCAATTGGATGTTAAATTGTTTGCACTAGGGCATGACCACTTAACTCTTTAGAAGTCTTTCAATTAGTTGGGGGGTGGCTGCGTAGGTCCATAGCCACGATGAGAAAGGGACAGACTAACTAGAATATCTGTATTGTAGGCCTAACGAAGCGGTCCTTTACAGATATAGAAAATCTCCGACTGAGTTCCGTACAAGGTAGACCTTGTTGGCGGGATTCAGATAGTAGACAGAACGATTATGTAGTCCTCAATGTACGCACTAGGTGGTACATTGTGGATGTCCGAGCATTGGTATAGACTAGTGCGGATGCAATTTACGTTTTCATAGTAAGTAGTGGAGCATTCGTATTGTAGGCCTTACAAAGCGGTCCTTTACAGATGTAGTTACGGAACACTCTTGAAGCTAGACGGTGGAGTCCTTTTCGAGGAGGATACGGAAGGTACCATGGGTGGTACCTAGGACAAATATGGTCATTGGGCATATAGCTATATATATGTATATATTAGTTATTAGCTTTTTATCTACTATGGAGTAGATGGGCACGACTGGCGAGCAGAGGTGAGAGTATTGTAACCTAATGAACCTAATATAAGAATAAATGGAAATAAAATGGTATATGTAGAATTAAGCCTAGAAGTATATAATTTATTCATTCACCATAACTTTTGTTCTGACCCCCCCTCCCTCATAACATCCTACATGTTAGGTAGATGGTAATGACTTCTCAGCTTTATGACACTTGCATAGAAAGTGTTATTATTTAGGTGAGTATTTACTTATTATTATATTTTAGTCAATTTTGTTGTGAGATAATTAATTAAGCTCTGATATATTTACCTTTGCCTATTTGCAGTATACTAGATACCCAACTTAGGCTTCAGTGGGCTTGGTTTTTAGCATTCTTGCAAAAAATCTGGACCATTGGAATTCGGGTTATTACATTTTGCCTAATTACTCATTACCCTTAATCATTTCAAACTCCTTCTTTCCAAATAAACTTGCCACCCATTTCCAGTCCCCTCTTCACCGTGGCCGTGAGTTTTATCCCCATCCAGCACCTCCGTTCGTCCACATTGCACCCTGAAACCAACATCAATCTCTTCCTCGTCTCAACCTCTACATACCCAACCAATCAAAGCTTCCCTCGAACGCCAGGAAAAATCATGACTTCACCTCCTCTGCTCCGTCCATACACCGTGTCGAACCACTGAATAAAGAGGAAGATCAAATCCTAGTTGCTAAACAAAGAAAAAAACCCTACTGTAACTGTCGGCCTCAAAAACATGAAGCCGCACCTCCTAATTTTGATGTTCATTTGACTTCTAATTCAGAGTTTTGCTTTATCTTCATTTTTTTGAAGTTTGAAATGGAGAAGAGCACTCAATTTAGTTACATTCATTTCTTTATAACAGGGAGAGTACGGGAAAGACGTGGGGTATGAGTATGGACAGTGAGGCATGGTGATGGGTATGGGCTTAAAAGTCAAATTTAATTTAATAAAATATGATATTATACGTTTAAAAATCTCAAACTCCTATGGAGGCGTGCCACCTGGCATTTCATATGTAATACCCATATTCTGAACCAAATGGGACTAGTCTCAAGACCTAACTCGATCATATGCAGAAGATAGCTTTTCAAACCCATTTATATTATATTATTTGAATTCCTTAAATTAATTTCTACGAATTTCGATCTTGCACAACCAAATAATACGTCCGATCGCAACAGAAATCGTTAACATACAATAATACACTATTATGGATCTAATGAAACTGGTTTCGCCAATATCCGAGACAGTCCCTTGGAAGGCTATTTTCACATGTTAATTAAAACGATTTATTAATAAAAGCAGTTTAATCACTCTTAAATCTAAATTAAAATTTCATTACCCATTCTTATTTATACTAAATTTAAATAAGATCTCCAAATCATTTTAATTCATATTAATCAAAGATTCGGTTATTTTAGTTATTCCAGTTATTTAAATTCACTATTCGAATAAATTCTATATTTGAAATTCATGCTGCTTTACTTGAAAACTAATATTCAAATATTTAAATTTTATTAAACATTTCAAAATCAATTAGCTAAAATTCTGGGTCATTACAGCTCTACTCCATAGGCTCTATGTCCCACATATGACAACCTAGAAAAATATTCGGTCTGACCTGAGCATTATAATAAAATAAAATCCGGATCAGTCTGGAAAACCAGCGTGAGAAAATTCAAGTAGTTTGGTGAACATACTGTGAGACCATGCTACTAAATGCAGAATGGGTTTTACCTCACAAGAACAACATCCATAGATAGATGAAGAAATGTGAGACAAATTTGAACAACAATCCAAATAAGAGAGAATGAACACAGAGAAGATCAAAATCAAAATTTAAAGAATGGACACAAATAACTAAACATCGAGAAGAGCTCTAGATACTTCTCGATGTAATTAAGGAAACAATTCTAGATTTGGATCAAATAAGGAAAGAGAATTTTTTTCAATAATGACTACGAGGGTGCTCCCCTCTACCGGAAGTATATCACCAGACAATATACTTGAGACAGTCATTTTCTTTGTGATTTCTTTTATGAACTCCAAGTTAGACCCTACCAACCTTACCGAGAATCCGAGTATTTCACATCTCCGAAAGCATACAACTGAACCCAATCTAGAGCAGATGTGAAGATAACCTAATGGGAATAATTCCACATTACTTGGCCCCCACTCACGCAATGGTTTTAGTCATTTCCGAAAAAGGATAACAACGCTCAAATGAGCAACAAATCGTCTTGGATTGACGAAATAGAAAGAAGAAAGATTAATTCCAAGGTTCGAATCCAAATAAGAAGAATGTATTTATTCAACATGACCAGGAGGGTGCATTCCCCTACAACAAAAGTATAACTCTAGATAAAATACACTTGAGAGTCAATGCCTAACATGCAACACTCTAAGGAACTTCCAAGCTGATCCCCATTAAATTCACAGGTATTCGAATATACTCACATCAATGCATGCATGCTACCAACAACTTTCTAGATAAACATCAATATATCCTAGTGGGTACGGCCCACATAACTTGCCTCCCACTCGCTCTTTGGTTTTAGTTTCCACGATGTTGGATGCTAACACTCAAAATAAGCAACAAATCGTCTTCGATTGACGAAGCACAAAGAACGATATAAAAATCGATAGTTAAGAAATCAACTACCGAAAGCAAACGAATGATTGTATATGGGAATTAGATCGCATATACTTGTCACCCAGAAATGAATCAAGATTTAAAATGTTTGATTCTTAATGTGTTTAATTTTCACATCATAAATATTTGTAAAACACTTTGAAAATACTCTTTAGAAATATTCTTTTGATGAGGCAAATTATGTTCTAAATCAATTTTCATTAAAACATTGTTTACTCTAAACCCAAAACGATTTACACTTGGTATTATTTTTAAACATTCCATTTTTAATGATTTTCTCATCTATAAACTATCATTTTTAACTTTTAAAAACAACATTTATTATTCTAGAAAGTAATAAATTGATTTAAATACTTTTACTAATTTTAAACAATGTTAATCATCCTAAAAGATAATTGGTATAATTCTTTTATAAATTTTAAAACCCTATTATTTATCCAAATTTATAATCATTTACAAATTTTAAACAATATTTATCATCCTAGAAGATAATAAATCAAATTTAGAACTTCTTTTATAAATTTTAAATCATAACCTAACCTTTATTTTCAGAATTCTCAAAATATTTGCAAATATATTTTAAACAACTTTCAAAGTGAAAAAACGCGACCAAACATTTATTTAATAAAAATACGAGCATAATTTCAACACATACAAGGGTTTACGGAGGTGATATTTTCTAAATGACGGTCGCAGCAATTGCTATAATGATACTTACATAATTCAAAAAATATGTCACAAATATTTTTAACTAAACATCAATATGAGCAATAAAAGAATATAAATAAGATGCAGATAACAGTAAATAAATGATGGGGAGAAACAACTTTGGGTCTCTCTAAAAAGTCCCATGTAAATCACACATATGTATGTGTATTTTTCTAAAGTAATCCACATCGACCTATTCGCTATGAAACTTTCTGACTTCTCTTTTTTGTCGCGTGCAACAAAATGGTTATTTATGCCTTCGCTATCAAGGGGGAATTCAAAACCGAACCAAATAGTTAAATAATAATAATATTTTTACTTTGCAAGCACATAGTGGTGATTTATTCTATTCGATAGATGTCCGAATAATCTATTCCATTTGATTATAGTAGAACGTGGTTTTATTTTGCTAAATAGATGTCCCAAACGTGGTATAATTAATTTAACTACGTTAATCGTAATCAAATTAAACTAGGATGATTTTTTCACTAATCTATACTTTGTTAAAACTATCAATTATCATCCAAGCATTCAATAACAATTTATAAAAACACAAATATCATATAATTTATTTAAAGGTGAGCTAACTCATCTTTATTCCACTTGATGCTTTTGTGTTCCCCTTTGGTCTAAAATCGAATAACGTCCAATTATAGCCAAAAATAACCTAGCTCCAAATCTAACGAAATCAGTTCCAATGCGAAGCTAACATTCCTACGAGTCTAATGCAACTAACCGCATTCAAATCCATCCTCGTGCGAGCAAGATATTGATTTTATAAGCTTTTGATTTAATTAAATTAATTAACAACTTAATTAATCACTATGATCACCTAATTAAGCTTCTAATCCTTCTTTCCAATATGAAAACTCAAACTTCCCTCCAAAATTAATCGTCCACAACAGAAACAGGTAAACCTAATACAATCTCTACCTCCACTAAATACTTCCCACTTTTCAAACCAATCTCACCACTTGTCGCCCTCCATCTCCTCTTCGCAACCAACACATACTCATCCCATCTGACCTAGCCCAGACATTCATGACCGTAGCTTCAGTTCGAGCCAAAGGCCGGGTCATGAACCATCGAAATGAGCTACACTTCTCCAAATTCACGGCATCGAACTCTCCACTTCGCTAAACCCAAATCCAAACTCCAGTAAGCCCATCGATTCCTAAATCTATGTCCAGGTCAAACCCTAGTTCACAAAAAAACATCTAAAAACTATTGCCACCACGACCATCTCAAAACAATGTCGCATATGATTTCGAGCTAGGAATTTAAGCCCTAGACAATACAAACACAATAAACTTGGTTTCATAATTTTTCAATGAGAGGATTAATAGATTTTGATTTTTGAAGTTTTTATTCTTTAGGCTATTTCTTTTTTTGTATTTAGAAAAGCAAGAAATTAGAGACAAAGAGAACGAGAATGATTTGATTTTTTGTAAGCATTGACTTTGCTTTTAAGTTTTGTAAATAATCAATCCATTATAACTATCCATCACAAGATAAACAATTTTTTAAGCAACATATCAAATCAATTTCAAAATTTTGAATTTTAGATTTGAATTAAAAATTATTTGAAAAGAATATTTTGCATTCCGCTACACAACGGAAATTTAATTATTTTCCAAGTTATGAATTATGGAAAAATCCAATAAATTAAAATATAAATATGTCAATACAAACTAAGTCGTTTTATTGCCATTTGATTTTCTTGTTATTTACTCGAACTATTTGTTATTGTAAAGAAATTTACAAAATGAATTCATCTTACCGTTTATTAATTAAAAGGAGTTAAATAAGGCTAAAATCCATTTAATTAATATTTGATTCACCAATTAAATATTTAATTTCACTATTCAAATGATCATTATATTTGAATTCAAGTTATTAAACTCCAATAACTAATTATATAATGTTTAAAATTAACTAAATGTCCAAAATCAAAACAATCAAATTTCTGGGATGTTACACCTGACCAGTCCCTATATCCATAGAGTTAGCACATATAAAGGTATACGCTACTCTATGATAATCATCATGGGTGTACAATGTATTAAGGTACTAACGGTTTATAGACATCGGCAACGATAATGTCTACATCATGTGACATCCTAGAGTGATAGAATAATCAAACAAACATAGCATCCATCATCCATCCTCACATTCACTCACTCAGTCCATTGGATATATGATACTCGTAAGACGCCATCATATAGTCTATGACTACTCAACGTTACGATTTCTCGGTACTCGAATCCATGCCACTCAGAAGGCCGGGATCTAGACTGCACACATCATAACAGTCTAGGGTAAATGGATCGGGTAAACGTTTGATCCAGGGCATGCATCATAGCCCAAGTGAGCGTCCTCACATACCCCTGCAACACCTCAAACCTATAAATATCAACAATCCCTTTGCATAGGTCCTCGATAGCAGAGCTCATCTCGGAACTGTTTGTACAACTCCTGTTTGAAATCGCCGCAGTTGGGAACTACTCTAGAAAACCATCATAACTCACAAAGTATCATCATGCGTCCTATAACCCGCCTCCAACAGTCTCCTCAATCCGACTCATCGTCGTCTACTCTGCCTCTCGGAGTATAGCCATCCATCATCAAATGACCATAAATCGAGCACACGAACTACAAATGATCTGAAACTCAGAACGTAGCCTAATAGGGCCTTCCTTATGATCCCATATCGATAGCAACAAGTTTGGAATAAAATTCATGGATCAACCGACCATGGCCACCGAACGATCACTATCGACCTATGACCACTGAACGATCACTACCAGCCCCACACTTCACTTATGAGTTCTTGCACATCTCCTAAGGTCCTCTATGGGTCGTGCTCCAATTGGGTCAAATCTTATGGGTTTAGTACTGACCCATGGAACTTGACCACTTTTTAGAGAACAATCATGGTCGTCGCTAACCATGGGACTTAGCCAAATACATACAATTTTGGCTCCACCGACCCATGGTTTTTGAAGATACACCGATCCAGTCTTTAAAGATACACTAATCCATAGCCCTTTGAATCCATACCGAACCAAAGAGCTTAGCTTCTCACCGAACCATAGGACTTAGCTTCCTACCGATCCATGCCCTTAAGCTACCACCAACCCATACTTTGATGATCCATAACTCGATCACGCCAACTCCAAATGACTTGAAACTTGGTGTGCAACCTCATGAGGACTTCGTTGTCACCCTATATCGTTTGCACCATAATATGGTGAAATTTTTATGGATTGTCACCGACTGATAACCCCTACTTATCTAATTCGCCGTTCAACTGGCGTTTCAACCATGCAAACATTGAGCAAGCATACATACATCACTCATAAACATTAATAATAGCCAACAATGAAATATACTCATTTTGAAGAATCTAACCCTAAGCTAAAAGTTGGGAAACCCATAAGAATAGGTTAAGAACCCATAAAACACATTTTTGCAAATCAAATCCAAATCATTTAAAATTCACATATATGGTTTATTATGGTCTAAAAACAGTTTTAGAATTTTTAAATAATTTTTTAACATATTTTAGGGTGTATAATGACATAATTAGTAAGTGAGAGACTAATAACTTATCTTAATCCAAAGAAAGGGCCTATATTCCAAGTGAAAAGTAAAAGCATGAACTCCAAGGTCTCTCAACAGCAAATCTCTAATCTCAAGTGAAGATCTCACAAATTCCATTTTAGATATGTAATTTGGCTAATTGAAGTAGGTTTAAGGCTTGCTTTTTGGTAAATAGGGGTTGGCCATATAATGCCTCATAGGGTCCTATACTGATGCTAGACTGATAACTATTGTATGTGAATTCAATAAGATGTAAGTGATTATCCTATGAGCCTCCAAAGTCTTGTATGCAAGTATGCAAGTGATCCTCTAGGATACAATTCACTCACTTAGTTTGGCCGTCAGTTTGAGGATGATAAGTTGTACCGAGTTGCAACTCTGTCCCTAACGCCTCCTGTAAGCTCTTCCAAAACCCACTAGTGAACAACAGGTCTTGGTCACTCATAATGTTTTTTGGCACACCATGGAATTGTACTATCCATTTCACAAACAGTTCGGCCAGTTTGGCTACCATTCTACTTGACTTGACAAGTAAAAATCTGTCGCTCTTGGTCAATTGATCGACTATGACCCAAATGCTATCGTACCATGCTCAAGTCCTCGGTAGTCCATTGATGAAATCCATCGATACTTATTCCCACTTCCACTTGGGTACTTCTAGCGGTTGCATTAGACCACTAGGGTTCTTCTGCTCTGCCTTAACCAACTGGCAGTTCATGCATTTCGAGATGAACGCCACATTGTCTTTCTTCATCCCTTCCTAATAGTAGGTTTTCCTCATATCACTGTACATTTTATTACTGCTAGGATGAATTGTAAATCTTGAATGATGGCACTCTATGAGCATCTCATCCCTCAACCCATCGACATCGGGAATAGACATTCTTCCATCTTTATAGAGCCATTCATCTTAGTCAAGTCTGCACTGTCTCAGATCCTCAGACTCTACATCCGCTTCAATCTTAGAAATGATCTCAGCTAACCTGGCATCGTGCCTCTGACTAATACCAATTCGCTCAATAAGATTAGGTTTAATAGTCAAGCTTGCCAACATCTTTGGCTCTAGTTCGCATTTAGATCAGAAATCATAACTAACAATATACTCTAACTGTGTCCACTCTAGGAACATAGCACCTAAGCTAGCATAACTTCTACTTAAGGCATCGTCAACGGCATTACCTTTATCCAGTGTATATGCAATATCAAAATCATATAAGGCCAAGAACTCTAACCATCACTACTCGTAAAGGTTAAGATCCTTCTGTGAAAAGAGGTACTTCAATGATTTATGGTCGGTGGATAGCTCAAACCTCTCTCTTAAAAGATAGTGCCTCCAAATCTTCAGCACAAACACAGTCGCTGCCAACTCTAAACCATGGGTCGGGTATTTCTTCTCATGTGGCTTTAGGTGTCGACTAGCATATGCAACAACCTTGCCTCTTTGCAACAATATCGCGCCAAATCCGGTACCACAAGCATCGGTGGATACCATCATTTCCTCATTTCTGCTCGGAATAGTCAATAATGGTGCACTCGTGGACTTTTCCTTTAGATTCACAAATGCATATTCGCATCTTGCATTCCACGTAAAAGTCTGATTCTTTTTCATTAAGTGAGTCAATGGTGCTGCTACCTTAGAGAAGTTCTGAATGAATCGTCTATAAAATCGAGCTAACCTCAAGAGACATCTCACGTCCTTATCATTTTTGGGTCTAATCCAATCTTGGACTGCTGCAACTTTTGCACGATAGACAGCGATGCCCTACTCAGAAACAACGTGACCTAAGAATTGCACTTCCCTCCTCCAGAAGTGACATTTAGAAAACTTTGCTTTCATTCGATGCTCTCTCAACACCTCCAATACAATCCTCAAATGCATTTTGTGTTCCTCTTTCATCCTTGAGTAGACGAGATGTCATCGATGAACACAAGCATGAATTTGTTTAGATGACCCCTGAAGACACGGTTCATGAGATCAATAAAGTATGCCAGTGCATTAGTTATCCCCAACAGCATAACACAAACACTCGTAGATTCCAAACGACATACAAAACGCTATAATCGGAACACTCCACTTCGCTACTCTAAGTTGGTGAAATCCCATCACAAGATCCAACTAAGAAAATACTCTAGCACCATGAAGTTGATCAAACAAGTCATCAATATGCGGGAGTGGGTACTTGTTCTTCATTGTCATCTTATTCAGCTCATGGCAATTAACACGTAATCTATGGGAACCATTCGCCTTCATGGCAAATACTACTGGCACTCCCCACTCAGATATACTCTTATGAATGAACCCTTTTCACAAAAGGTCATTCACTTGCACCTCGAGCTCCCTTTGCTCTCCAAGTGCCATCCTCCTCAACGGCATCAGTATCGGTCTAGTATCTTTAACTAAATCAATATGGAACTTGATCTCTCTATAAGGAGGGAGTCTGGGAACTTCCTCAAATATGTCTGAATACACCCTAGTAATAGGCAGGATGACAACTTGCCATAGGGGATATCGAGCGAATATAGAAAGCTAACCATCACAACAATATCCGGACGGCAGTTTAACATTATCATCCACTCATCATCTACCCCTATCGTCACTAATGACTTCTCACAATCCACCATCACTCCGTATCTATGAAGCCAGTCCATCCCCAGAATGATACCAAACCAAAAGAAAACAAAAAAAATAGTCACAATCAAAGGTCGTCAAATATTTCGAGTTCCAATCCTAGTGGAGCCTCTAACATGATTTGTCACAATCAAAGGTCGTTAAATATTTCGAGTTCCAATCCTAACATATCTATCAAGTCATTAGATATAAAGGAATGTGAAGCTCCGGTATCAAATAAAACTCGTATAGGACATCATAAATGGAAAGAATATATTGGATAATGATGCCTTTCCCTTTCTCTTTCATCGATAGAGCATTCGACGAAGTTGGAACGGCATTGATAGCATATGCTTTAACCCCTGCTTCTGCTTTAATGGCTCGGAACAGTTCTTCTAAATGTGCCCAAGCTTGCTGTAGTTGTAGCATTTCTTCCCCTCAGCTTTATAGTCTCTAATATAGTGACCTTTCTCTCCATAGCTATAGCAAGTCGGTCCCGGGTTGACCTTCTTCATTTCGCCATCTTTGTTCTGAAACTGCTTCCTCTTTTTGTTCCATTTCTTCTTACCTTCACCACCTAATTACTACTTTGGTTCTTCTTTAGAAACAATGGCTTTCGACTTCGGATACAGGCTTTCATGCCTCAGGGCCTTCTCAACTATCATCTCAAAAGTCTCATCAATATGGCCCACAAATCGCCTCCACAAGTAGTCATCCAAGCCAATGATAAATTTCTTATTCTTCTTTAATGGAGTGTCGATGAAGGACATTTCATATTTCGATAGGGCGTCGAACTCAGCAACATACTCGAAGACAGTCATATCCCCTTGCTATAGATCCATAAACTTACAGAACTGAATTGAACTCTGAGCTGTAGGAATAAATATCCCCTCGAATCTGACTTTGAACCGGTCCCAAGTGAACTATTCCTTGGGAGTGGCAGCCCTTACTATATTCCACCAGTTCATGGCTCACCCTTGAAGCTGTTGTGAAGCCAATCGCTTTTTCATAGCATCATCTAGCTCTAAGTCCTCAAGAATCCTCTCATAGGTATTAAGCAAATCCTGTACTTCCATTGCCGACTCCGTTCCTTGAAATAGTTTGCCACCATGACTAGCAAAGTCCTTGTTCAGCTTAGCGAAATCGACTCTAGGCGCCTGCACTGGAGCATCAAAATTAACAGTAGCATTTGGAGCAGCCACTTGAGCATTTTGTCGCATGTTCCTCATTATAGTATTAAACATGGTTTGGAAATTAGGATTAGCAGCTCCTGAGCCAGCTCTTTCCTCAACTCTAGAGATGGAGTTCCTAACAGCGTTCCTTGTTTGGCGACTCGTCATTCAATCTGTAATGAGGACAATCAGTCTCTCTATAAAGAATTTTACTTTAAATAGTACACATGTATGTAGTGCGACTTATATACTATATAGTTCCAAAAACCAAAATTTATAACAAGTATGCACTCTTGTATATATATATAAACTCTCTCGATCCAGTCTAGGGTGAGAGATCCTACCTGTCTCTATTGGATCACGATATCCTTTAGGTTAAACAATGTAACCTAAGCTTTGATACCAAATGTGACGACCGACCTACACCGTCGACACACGATATACATGTATTAAGCGTTGTAGCAGTGCTCAGTCAATGCGGGACGATCATCAATGGTTGTAAAGTAAATAAACAATACAGAACCTATCATATATCTCACAATGCATTGAATAAAATAATAGTAAACATCTTAAATATAAAACAGACGAGATAGTAAATAACTGGATGAATCTCAACATCAGAGTATATATAGATCCATATAGTAAACGACATAAGTAATAGAGTTACACATAAGATAATAACTCATAAATAACTATCTCTAAATAGTAAGGCACTAGCAAGCTCCATAGTGTTGTGCAGCGGAATAGCAAATGAGAACATATAATAATACGAGAGAATAGCCTCCAGCTCATCACCTGTCTAGCTCCACGTGCTCACCAGACCTAATATCCCTAATTTACTCATTTAAGATTACCTAGAGTAATAGGAAGTAAAGCAAAGCATAAAACTCCAGGTCAGACAACAGTCTAGTGTCTGCGATAGAAATCCCAAATATTGTAAAGGTAATAAACTAGGACAAATGGTATGGAAAATCATATCTGACTTGTCCCTGCAGCCACAGAGTTACCATATATAAAGGTATACGTTACTCTACGATAATCATTATGGGCATACAGTGTATAAAGGTACTAAAGGTGTCTAGACATCTGCATTAGTAATGTCAACATCATGTGACATCCTAAGGTGATAGAATAATCAAACAAACATAACATCTATCATCCATCCTCATATTCACTCACTCAATCAGTTGGATATATGATACTCATAAGACCCCGTCATATAGTCTAGGGCTACTCAGCATCCTAGGATCCATGCCACTCAAAGGCCAAGATCTAGACTACACACATCATAATAGTCCAGGGTAAATGGATTGGGTCGTTATTTGATCTAGGGCATACATCATAGCCCAAGTGAGCATCCTTACATACCCCTGGTACACCTCAAAACCTACAAATATCAATGATCCCTTTGCATGCATCATCCATCGCAGAGCTAATCTCGAAACTATCCATACAACTCCCGTCTGAAGTCACTATGGTTGGGAATTACTCTAGGCAACCATCATAAGTCATAGTGTGTCATTATGTGTCCTATAACCTGCCTCCAATAGTCCCTTTAATTATAATCGTCATTGTCTACTCTGCCTCTCAAAGTATAGCCATCCATCATCAAATGACCATAACTCAAGCACATAAACTCCAAACGATATGAAACTCGAAACGTAGCCTTATGGGGCCTTCCTTGTCACCTCATATCGATAGCACCAAGTTTGGAATAAAATTCGAGGATCATCACCGATCCATGACCATCGAACGATCCATGGCCAACAAATGATCACTACCAACCCCACACTTCACCTAGGAGTTCTTGCATATCTCCTAAGGCTCCCATATGGGTTATGCTCCAATCAGATCAATTCCCATGGAACAGTACCGGCCCATGGAACTTGATCGATTTTTCAGAGAACAACCATGGGTCATCACCGACCTTTGGACCTTAGCCTAATTTATACAATTTGGCTCCACCGACCCATAGCTAGTTCTTGAAGATACATTTATCATAATCTTTGAAGATACACTAATCCATAGCCCTTTAAAGCCATACCGAACCAAAGAGCTTAGCTTCTCACCAAACCATAGGACTTAGCTTCCCACCAATCCATACCCTTAAGCTACCACCGACCCATACTTTGGAGACCCATAACTCGATCGTGCCAACTCCAATTAACATGAAACTTGGTGTGCAACCTTATGAGGCCTTCCTTGTCACCCTATATCGTTCACACACCAATATGGTGAAATTTTTATGGATCGTCATCGACCTATAACCCCTATTTATCTGATTCGTCATTTGATCGGCATTTCAACCATGCAAACATTGAGCAAGCATACATACATCACTCATAAACATTAATAACAGCCAATAATCAAATATACTTAATTTGAAGAATCTAAGCCTATGCTAAAAATTGGGAAACCCATAAGAACAAGTTAAGAACCCATAAAACACTTTTTACAAATCAAATCCAAATCATCTAAAATTCACATATATGGTTTATTATGGTCTAAAAACATTTTTAGGATTTCCAAATAATTTTTAAAACATTGTTTAGGGTGTATAATAACCTAAATAGTAAGTGAGATATCAAACCACTCACGTTAATCCAATACAAGATCCCAAATCCTAAGTGAATAGTAAAAGCACGAATTCCAAGGCTCTCTCAACAACAAATCTCTACTCCCAAGTGAAGATCTTGCCAATCCCCTCTTAGAAATGTAATTTAGCAATTTAAAGTACGTTTAAGGGTTGGTTTTTGGTGAATGGGGGTTTAATGGAGGTTTCTAACTATTTTAGGAATAGTGAAATGATGGGGATGAGGTCCCCTCATCCTCCACATGCTCCAAACCCGAAATGGTCATGGACCTTGGCACTAATAACCTTAATTACCTACTTAAGCTGCTCAAAATCAAATAAAACTTCAAACAACCGTAACTCTCAAATGACAAGTCTGTTTTCATAATATGACCACTTTACGGGATGGGAAACCATCATCTGGATCCATTGGAACTAGTTTTAGATCCTAACTAGCTCCTATAAAAAGTTATAGCCCGTAAAAGATTTCACAGCATCACAATGAACACAGAAAATCCAACAAAAATTCTAAGGAAAAAATGACCCTAGTAGTCATTTCCTAAAATTATAAAATCATATGACCTCATATAAAAATAATATAAATAAGCTACGATCCTCCGATAAGTAGAATACGGGTCATTACAATGTCTACGTACATAAAACCATTTAATACTTCTTATAAGGAAAGGAGGTGGGTCCACAGTCAACCACTTAATAACTTATATTCCTGAAGCAGGTTTCTAAATCACAAAACCCAAATCCCACGTCATAAATATCTAACAATACGAGAGATAGTACCCAATCCACTTAATATCTTTTATTGGAAAATTGGCAAACTCTGGCCATTTAAGACCTCAATTAAGGCAGACCCCATCATTTAATACATATCCCCAAGGCAGACCTTTAAAGGTGACTATCTAGCTGACATCACATGTGATCTCTTGGGCCATTTAATACTACTTTGTGGAAAGTCGGACTCTAAATTAGTCACTTGATACCTTATCCTGAAGCAGACCTGTAACGATTGGTGTTTTTGACCCTCGAAAATCGGCACTAACACAACCTCGGTATTCACGTGCCGCAAATCCAAGTGCCGAAAAGCCCGAACGTTAGGGGAAAAAGAAAATAAATATAGAATAGAAACTAATACGAATGGAATAACGTATATTATTTCAATATAAAATCTTTACAGCAGAAAATTTTGAATAAAATACCAGAGTCTAACCTAGATTCAGCCTGGACAGTTATAAATCTCTGTCCTTACAATTGCTGAAAAATAAAAATAAATACAATACATGTAGCGGATAATAGAATACGTCCATACATAGATGAAGATTTCCAGCTCTCCTCGGGAAACTCCAAGCATCTTCAACTAAACCTAAAATGTAACGACCCTGCGGTTATACCCATATTATTAAATAACATTACAAATAATGTCGTCTAATAACATGGAGAATATGGTTGGTTAAGAGCGATCGAATGTGAATATATCTTGGTACTAACACCAACAAGTCTTTATTACCTTTAGAGGATCTGAACTGAAAGAAATTTTGATGTGTATAGTATTATTATAAAGTAATAAACACACCAATTAAAAAGATTCAGAACAGTATATAATATAGATAAAACAGGATCAGAGTCACAGATCACGGCGAAATACTATACAAAATATACATACTAGAATATGAGTCTACAAAATAATAGTACTAGACCCACATAATATATATATATACATATATCCAAAAGCACTGTAGCAGGTACACAATGACTACTAGATAATATACATGACACAAAATCCTAATGTCGATATATATACAAATATGAATTAAACTAAAACAGTCAAAACAGTCTACTTCATTACTAGCCCAAGATCCAGAGCTCAACAAGTCCTAGTACCTGTAGAGTCTCGACCTGACCCGAGTATTTTTAAAATAAACGGGTCGGACTACACCTAATAAAGAGATGAGATAGTGATATCGTAAACATATGACTTAAATTAAATAAGCCATAATAAAAGTATGCCAGAACAACGCCCAAAATAAGGCATAATAACCAATCACCGTTTCTTTAAATCCATATCAAGAAAAATGGAGTGTCATCGAAACATGACGACGACAAATTCAAAATTCTCCAAAGCTAAAAAGATACTGAATTTCTATCCCAAGATCCCTGAAGAAATAATCATAACTAATGAAATAATAATGGCATTCAACTATTAGTGTGATACAGTGTGACACGGGGCCTAAATAAAATAAATAAATCCCGCCACATAGCGCAATAGTCTAACGAAAAGAAATAGACTATCGGTTAAATACCCCAAATCCTAACGATAAGAAATACGTAGTCGTGCTTATGACAAAACTATGTGAATTTACCTAACGAATATAAATAGGAAAACATTGTCCAACTGTAAAATAAACTGATAGGCATGCATATAACACCTTTACAAAAATAGAAATGGGGAACCATGTCATACCATAACAAACCTAACTAAAAGAAATAGGTCTGCCTACCCAAAATTTAAGAAAGTATCGACTCTCAGGTCGATAAAATGAGTTATCGTCTCTCAGGGATCTATCGGCCTGAAATCCAAACACCCTAAGATATTATAACTCTAAGTGTAGCTCACTTTCACTCTAGTAATAAGTAGAATCTAACTAACTGTCGCATACCAGAAGGTGAGATTCTAGTATTTACTGAAAGTTAGTAAATTCCACTCAAACTCTATTTAACGAATTATAATGATAAGTGAAAAAAATTGTACGAAATGTCCCATACCAATCCGACAATTCAATCATTTATTAAAAAAAATTGTTTCATAGAAAATCATAAAATTCCAATAAAATCCCAAATTCATCAAAAATAAAATAAAAGAAATTTTACTATTATTATTACTATTATTATTATTATTTTTCACATATCTATATTTAAAATCTGAAGTCTTTAGATTGTATTATTGTTTAATTTTAAAAGTTTCAAATATTAAACTACTAAAATATAATTAGATTTCGTTCATGCTATGTTTTATGATTTGTCGGTACAAGCTATTATCTGAACTGGTTGCTTTGCCTTGAAACGTTGAAATTGATGTTGTCATTTTATAAGTTTTGAAATTTTCATATACTGCTAATAGGCTCAATGTGTATACGAACAACATGCTTTTCAATGTATACAATAATTATAGTCCTTGTATTGAAGTATGGTCAACTAGCAAGCTTTAGAATTAATGTATCAATAACAATATTTTATGTTTCATAGCAAATGATATAAAACGAACCATGTTGTACAGGCAAGGACGAAATTCTACAGGGACGTTATATATATATATATATATATATATATATATATATATATATATATATATATATATATATATATATATATATATATATATATATAGCTTGTCAAAAAACAAAACAAACAAGAAAGTGTATAAAATTCCAAAGCAAGGGTAGGGACAAAAATCACCAGAGCAACAAGCTAGTAGGGACAAAAGAAAGAAAGAAAAAAATGAAAGTAAGAAACTTTCTCAATTTAAGAAATGTTGGTCCATATTCATATAATAGTACATCAAAAAAATGAAGTGACAAAAACTAAAGCTAAATGCAAAAATGTTAAGTGTGCCTATTTTTCAAACTATAAGACACATAAAGGACGTGTACAGGCAAGTGCTTTGTAAAATGTGTGTGTGTGTGTATTTTAGTGAGTGTTTGGACGTGTACAGGCAAGTGTTTGAGTGAGTGTTTAAGTGTGGCAAATTTTCTAAACATTTACAAAATGTGTACAGGAAATTTTCCAAACATATATATACGTTTTGTAAATCATGTACATGCAAGTACAAAGTGATGTCCAGTGGTTACTAGCATATACAGGCAGAGGCGAAAAAGATTTAGAAACAAAAGTGCTTTCTAAAAATAATGCTGCCTATATTTCTATATAACAGAACAAGTCCAAATGTGAACTGACAAGGACATATAAATTAATATATGAATGCATTCTCACTTTTAAAAAAATGTATGCCCCTGTTCAACATGATAGGGTGAAATTTCAAAAGCAAGAATACTTGCTTATGTGACTATTCTTTAATGCAAAGGATAATGAAGTAACACGTCCTTGATGTATTCAAATCGACAAGGCTAAGGAGAAATAAAAACATGTGTACGCCTAAACAGAAGGTGGGAAAAATAATTCATGGTCCAGGGAGATTTCAAACTGATTTGAATGTAATTGCACAAGGAACTGACAGTTCCTAATTTCATAAATGAAAATTTTACTGACCAATTCATCTATTAGCAATTAAATTCAAAGCAGTAAAAATCTCAGAAATTTTAGATATAATAGTGTGAGATTCTTATCTCACCTTGAATTCAAAATGAAAGGAGATGAATCGAATTAGGATTAAGCTACAAATTGAAAACTACCGCCTTCTTCTCTAACTCCTAGATTCCACACAAAAATCCAAAACAACCCCTAATTAACAAAATTTCAGAGGTTACTAACTGAATAAAAATATAACATTGATAGTATCAATAGGTAGAGGAGAAACAAGGAATTCATATCTATTAAATTGGAGATTGACTGATTTTTGCTTGAATTTCTAAAATCAAAACTAGGGCTGAAAATTGGGTTTGCTTGCTTCTTTCATCTACTTAGTTTCCTGAAGAAGATACGTAAATTAATAAGCAGTAGTTGAATTAGAAAATTGATTAAGGAATGAAGTTATCAGATTTACTAATGGGCTTGGATATGCTAAGCCAAGTTTCTTAAGAAATGGTTATTACATTATCTAATTAAATTTACACTTTACTAAACTTTCTAAACAAAAGAATTCTAACTAAAAGAAAAATTTTAGAATCCCTTTTCACTTTATTTTAAAAATTCTTAAAATAGATAATATTATTACATTTTGCGAAAATCCAAACCAACTTAAATAAAAACAAAATAAACATCAAATTTTAATTATTCTTTCCAAATCGCAGCGTCGAAATGTCTTGTAGTAGTGTTTTAGAAAGCCCTATCGATAACATTGGTCAAACGCATTGACCAGAATTCTTAAAACTCTCAATGGACAAATTAACACAAATTATCTCAAATTTTTTTTATCTATTTATTTATTTATTTTATTTATTTATTTTTTTCTATTTTAAATTGAAATCTTCTTTTAAAATAGATAAATTTCAAACCAATTATCCAAATTAAATTTACTTTTCAATTTAACTCTTTAAATTAACAATTAGAATTTATTAATCAATTATTAATTAGATAATTATTAATCGGGTTGTTACAGACTCCCTCCCTTAAGAAAATTGTGTCCTTGCAAATTCCTATTTAGAAGGAATCTCTAACATGAATAATTAATCTAATTTATATTTAATGAATTATTAAAGAGAGAAAAGAATTTACCAGACTCATGCCTCAAAAAATAACTCAAGATGAATCCACAGCATATACTCATGAGTCTCCCAAGTGCAATCCTTGGAATTCCCGGACTTTTGCACCTTTACTAGCGGTACTTCCTTGTTTCTGAGCCGTTTGACCTCTGTTGCTACTATCTGCACTGGCATCCGAGCATAAGTCAAATCAGGAGAAATCTCAAGTTCCTCTATTTGCGAAGGCTCAAAAACATACTCAGAATCTCTAAGACACTTGTGGAGCTGGGATACATGGAATACATCGTGTATTCCGGATAGATGATCCGGTAGAACAACACGATATGCCACAGTACCAATGTGCTCAATAATAGGATATGGTCCAATGAATCGTGGAGCTAATTTTCCGAAACTACTGAATCGCATTATTCCTTTCAGTGGAGATACTTGTACAAAAACAAGATCTCCAACAGCAAGCTCTAAGTCCTTTCTCCTCTGATCCTCATAGGACTTCTGTTTGCTCTGCTCTTCCTTTATTCTTTACCTGATAATTTCTATTTTCTCTTAAGCTTCTCTAATAGAATCTGGCCCAAGTACATATCTATCTCCAGCCTCCAACCAACAAGATGGAGAATGGCATGGTCTTCCATATAATGCTTCGAAAGGAGCCATACCGATACTCGACTAAAAGCTATTATTATAGGAAAATTCTACTAAATAGATATAATCATTCCAACTACCTCCAAAATCTAATATGCAAGCACGAAGCAAATCCTTAACAACTTTATTAACTCGCTCTATTAGACCATCCGTCTGAGGATGATAGGCAGTACATAGTTTTAGTTTAGTACCCAATGCAGTCTGAAGACTTTCCTAAAATCTGCTGGTGAATAACGGATCTCGGTCACTCACAATGGCACTGGGGACGCCATGAAGCCTAACCACTTCTTTAATATACAGCTTCGCCATATAAGGAGCTGTTCTGGTTGACTTTACTGGAATAAAATGAGCCGATTTAGTCAACCTATCAACAATAACCCAAAGACTATCATGTCCGCTCTTCGAACGAGGTAATCCATCTACAAAATCCATGGATACTTGTAACTGAAATTACCAAATCAATTTATATTGGAAACAAATATGAACTCATTAAAATCTAAGCTCACATTTACCTGATCCCACTTCCATAATGGAAACTCTAATGGCTGTAGAAGTCCACTAGGTCTCTGATGTTCAGCTTTAACAAGCTGACATGTCATGCAATGCTTTACAAAATTCCCCACATCACACTTCATCTCCTCCTAGAAATATAGCCTCTTCATATCAGCATACAACTTGCTGCTTCATGGGTGGATAGTATATCTAAACCGATGACAATCCTTCATGATATCCTTACAGAGTGTATCAGTATCAGGCACCACTAGCCTACCACGCCTCTGAAGATAACCTCTACTATCAACTGTATACTCAGTCACTTCCTAACTGCCACTATAACACAATTGGAAAATATCAGTCAGAGAAGAATCTTGCTTATGAGCGTCTGCTATACGGTCTAGTATAGATGGACGCGCATCTAAACTAGTGAGCACCAAATCTGATCTCAAATTTGGGCTTCTATCTTGGATATCACAGATAGATAAAGTTTCTAAATCCTTCCACTCTAGCATCATCATAGAAACAATTGCTAGATGCTTGCGGCTAAGAGCATCAGCTACACGATTCCCTTTTCCAGGAGTATACTGAATCTCGACATCATATGCAGCTAAAAAATCTATCCACCTCTGTTGTCTCATATTCATATCTTTTTTGAGAAAATAATTATTTCAATGATTTATAATCTATATATAAGATGAACCTCTATCCCAGAAGATAGTGACGCTAGATCTTAAGTGCAAAAACAATAGCTGTCAGCTCTAGACCATGAGTAGCATATCGAATCTCATTCGGTCTAAGCTGTCTAGAAGCATAAGCAACTACACTGTCTCTCTGCATAAGAACTGCTCCTATCCCCGATCCAAAAGCATCAGTATAAACCACCAAATCCTTATTCCCATCAGGTACAATAAGGACAGGTGCATGAGTGAGAAGATCCTTCAGCTTCTTAAAAGCCGATTCACACTTATCTGTCCATTGGAATTTTACATTCTTTCTAGTCAAGGTAGTAAGAGGGAGAATCACTTTTGAGAAATATCTAATAAAACGTCGATATTAACCAGCTAAGCCAAGAAAACGCCTAATCTCAGTAATGGTCTCCGGTCTCTTCCAGTCCTGAATTGCTTCAATTTTAGAGGGATCGATTGAAATACCTTCACCAAAAACTATGTGCCCCAAAAACTTCACTTGCTGCTGCCAAAAATGACATTTCGAGAATTTCGCTTTCAACTCATTCTTTTGCAATGTCTCCAAAACAATTTTGAGGTGTTCAACATGCTCCTCCTCAGATTTGGAATATACCAAAATACATCAATAAGTACCAATACAAATTTATCAAGATACTATCAAAAACTCAATTCATCAGATCAACAAAATATGCAGGCGCAGTTGTTAACCCGAAAGGCATCACTAACCATTCATAAGACCATATCTAGTTTGGAAAGCAATAAGAGGAATGCTATCCTCTGCTACCCTAAGTTAATGGAATCCAGTAGCTAGGTCAAGCTGAGAAAAGACCCTAGCATCGCATAACTAACCGAACATATCGTCAATTCTAGGCAACGGATAATGATTTTTAATAGTAAGATAGTTCAATTTCCGATAATCAATACAAAGCCGAAGAGTACCATCTGCCTTCTTCACAAATACTACGGCTGTACCCCATGGAGAACTACTGGATTGAATCAACTGCTTAGATTCTAGTTCTGTCAACTGTTTAACCAACTCTTCATTTTCCCTAGCTGACATTCTGTTAGGAGGACGACTAAAAGGTCGAGCTCCAGGAACAAGATCAATCCTAAACTCAATAGCTCTCTTGGGTGGCAATCCTACGATAGGCTCAAAAACACCTGGAAAAGCAGAAACAACTAGAATTTGAGATATCTCTTCTTCAATTGAAGATTCTAAGGCATACAAAGAAACATATGGGGTTGAAATAGCTTCGTCGAGAGCTATTGTAAATCGCTCTCCAAATTTAGGATGTTGAAGAAGTATAGTTCTCTCGGGACATAAAATATGAGCCTCGTATAAAGATAACCAATCCATCCCCAATATCATACCGAAACCCAAGAACTGAATAACATGAACATCGACAAAGAAAGATACGCTACTCAAAATAATTTCTACATACTCACAAAGTAAACTGAGAGTTGCGGATCCCCCAATAGGATTCGCAATCCTCAGAGAAGTGACAAGACAAATGGAATCTAATGAAGTAGAGTCTACGAGATCCTTCGATACAAACGAATGAGAAGCGCCTGTATCGAAAAGAACCCGTATTTGCAAACCTCTAAATAAAATCATGCCTTCTAAAATAGAAGGAGATATATCTCTCTGCTGATGCTGAACTGAACCACCCGCTGAACTAACTGCATTCACCTGACCTTGGTTCTTCTTAGCTAGCTTACGACAAGATGAAATCAAGTGCCCTGGATTTCTATAATAACTACAGACTATAACTGACGGTGTAGAAGGGGAAGAAGATGTCTTGCAAGGTTTAGTGCAATCCCTAGAAAAATGACCCTGCTCTCCACAGTTATAGCATATGTTATCCCGCCTTTTGGCAAGGCCGTGACACCAAGAGCTTGATTAGAAACGAAGGACAATACATCCCGAAGATCGGTCATATACAGGTTCACTATGGATACTGGGAATTTTGTCCGAGTCCGGATCGAGCTATAATCGATAAGGTACAACAAGCAAAGCTATAGAAGCCAACACTCCAAATTTCAAGTCAATCGGAGTTCGTATGCCCAAGATATCGATCGATCAAGATTCACAGAGAAAACACAATTTCGTATCCATCATATCTGCACAATTTCGTATCCATCATATCTGCAAAATTTCGTATCCATCACTTGAAGGCCCTTCATATTGTTTTTATTTATACAGAACTCGTATCGATCACCATTTATATAGTTCGTATCGATTGATTAGCAATCGATACGAAATGGGATTTGATCCATTGATACAAAAAACCTAAGTTCGTATCGATACGAGGGGATCGTTTAGCTATTAACATGAAATGAATTCAAGAATCGATACGAAGTGTGGTGAAATGGAGCGATACGAAGGGGATGCTCTAGATTGATACGAACAAAGCCTATAGAAGTGGAAGACTTTTTTGCTCGGCAAGAAATGAGGATCGCTCCTACAACATCGCTCCACGTCACCCTGATCGATACGCAAGGCATCGATACGAACAGCCATCGAGGCGAACTGATCGATATGAACATGGCAGCCGACAAAAAAAAAACCAAACTTGCATCGATCATATCTCAAAATCTACAAGTCCAAATGCCACCAAATTTTCACAGGAGCTTGCGTACTATCTCAAGAATGTACCTGACCAATTTCTGCCCAAAAGGACCATTTATGGATCGATACGAAATCAATTCGTATCGCTCTCGGATCAAGTCAAAATCACCTGAACTCGATCTCGTGGGGCCCACTCACGTGAGAGAAGAAGTCTTCCGAGATCTGGACGAGATATTTGTTGTCTACACCTATAAATAGTGACCCTGGACCTAATAAAAATGGACTTTTGGCTTCTCTATGCTGGTACTCTGTTGAAATCATTATTAACCTTCAATTGTACTGTTTTAATCTCTTATAAAAGCGAGTGAAATTCAATAAACATCAGTCATTTCAAAGTGGACGTAGGCAATACACCGAACCACTCTAAATTCGTGTGTTTCTATGCATTTTCTTATCTGTTGATTGGTGTGTTTGTTAGATCTACCTCATTTTACATTTACTTTCTTCATTTTATCTCTTCAAACACATCCGAAGAATGTTGTGTCCAATTTTGGTACAAACACTTTGGTGCTTTCACTAAGAAAACCCAGCTTTTCTCCTGCTCATTGGATCTACTGCCGATATTGGATTGCAAGAATCTAAGGAGAAGATCCAGATCTCAAGCCTAGAAGTTCTTCCATCATATTCTGATTTGCACCAAGTATAGGAGAGAACTTCGCTATCCACCATGGTCAACACTAGGACTACCTCAACAACTGCAGATCCAGAAGGACGGGATAGGCAGAACCACGTGCAACTTCCTCCTTTAGACCAAAATGTTGTCGAACCTTCGAATCCACAAGGCCCTGTCACCAGGGAGGAATTCCAACTACTGATGCAAGAGCTGACTCAAAGCCGCCAGCAACTCCGTGCCAACGTGGAGTTAACCAATCGGTTGAACCATGAAAGACGAAGGAGATCCAGAAGGGATCGGGCTTTCTACTCATCCACTGAGAGTTCGGCTTCTTCTGATTACAATTACAGATCCACGTGCCCACGGCTAGATGGAAGCTATACACAGGCTACCGGACATCAGTGCACTTTGACTATTGGATAACCGAGAGTTGGTCTATCAACTACCACCAGACCGGACCCTCTTCCCTAGGAGTGACGGTTCCTTATCACGCTACCAATAACCGCGCTGCTGCCACTGCCATCGAGTTGGAAGCTGACACTCGGAACCAAACAGATCCGAACCTTCGCCAACGTGATTATACTCATGAACCTCATGTTCCCGAAGACCTAGAGCCAAGGAGGCGAGGTATGGGTCGTCGACCGTGCCCAGCCCATCCTCACATTGTGGAACCCGACCATACCTTGTCTCAGCATGCCTAGAATGTCCAGATTCCAGACATCCCGACAATGATCCGTCAGATGAACCGTCAAAGCCAAGGCCTCACCAATGATGACTGGGGAATCTCCCGGAGTCATACCCTTTTCATCGATGACATCCTCTACGCTGAAACACCTCGGCGATTCAGAATGCCAACTCTACCTGTTTACAAAGAGAGCTCTGACCCTAACCAACACATTTTAAAGTATGAATGGTTAATGAATGTCGCGCGTGCTGATGATGCGGTCAAATGTCAAAGTTTCCCAATTTCCCTAGGGTGGATTGCAACTATGTGGTTTACTCGCCTACCGCCTCGATCTATCTCATGTTTTGACCAGTTGGCAACGAAGTTTATTGAACAGTTTCACATGCATGTCACAAGGCCCAAATATGTTAATACCTTGTCCAGTGTCACTCAAGCTCCCGGAGAGACATTCAGATGTTATCTAGAGAGGTTTCATGCTGCATGCGCTGAGATTAGTAATCCTAATGACAACTCAATTCTGATGGCACTAACTAAGGGAATCGATCCCAATTGCGAATTTGGCAACTGGTTGGCCGAAAAACCTCCCGCGTCATTGGACCGTTTCTATTCCAAGGCAGCTCAATTCTTGAGAAGGGAGGATGCGAAACAGTCTAGGAAAAAGGATGACGCAGGGCCCAGTGTGGAAGGAATCCAAAGCAATGTCGCTGTAAAACAAACCGGGGAGAGTTCTAGAAAGGTGTTGTTAAACATACAGAATAAACATAATCAACAGAAAGGCGATGGAAATCAGGGCAGGAAACAGGATCAGAATCGTGGGCCGCAACGTAGAGCTCCCATGTTTGACACTTATACTCCTTTAAATACGCCTCTGGAAAATGTGTACTTGCAGACCTGCAATACTATCCAATATAAGAAACCTGCTCTGAAGCAATCGTTAGAAAAACAGATTCAAACGAGGAAGTTTTGTAGATTTCACGATAGTTATGGCCACAACATGAACGAGTGTCGTCATTTACAGGATATTATCGAGAAGTTGATACGAGAAATAAAGTTGGAGTAGTTTGTTTGGGCGCCAAAGTCTGGAGGTGCGGGCCCATCGAATCAAAACCAAGTACCAAATCAGGTTAGACCGAAGGAACCTGCTCATACCAGCGGGAGGTTAGTGATAAACACTGTTAGTGGTGGGTCCTCATCTAGCAGATCAGAGCTGGAGGGAAATGGAGTCGTATGCCAGCTCTATTAGGCATGCGAGCTTCGAATGTTGTAGTAATTTGGAAGACGGGGCTCCGGCTAAACAACGGAAAACGATAACAGACGACGTCGTATTTCGAGACAGGGATGCCGACAGAGTCGAAGCCCCAACAATTGATCCACTTTTCATTTCAGCTCAGATAGGACTTGCTTGGATAAAAAGGATCTTAGTGCACAGTGGAAGTTCAGTAAACATACTCTTTAAGCGAGCCTATGACCAGATGAAGATGGAAGCGAAAGATTTGAAGCCTTGTCAGTCTCGTAGTCATGGCTTCAATGGAAGTGCAACTATACCCACTGGGATGGTGGAGCTACCAGTGGAGTTGGGAGTTGGAGAACGCTGGAGAGTCTGGATATTATAGTTTATTGTATTGGATATAGACTCACCGTACAACGCTTTCTTGGGCCGATCGGCCCTAGCTGAGTTCAGGGATGCTATTGCCCCTTATTGTCTAACATTGAAATTCCCTACCGATAATGGAGTTGGAGTCGTTCAGGGAGACCAGGCTGCTGGACGAGCCTATTATGTTACTGAGCTGCGGGAAGCGCAGCGAAAAGAAAAGGGAAAGGGAAAGGGCGTAGAGGAATCTCTCTGCATCCACTTTGTGGAGAATTGACAGCTAACGCCTGGGCCAAGGCCCGAGCACTACAACCGATTCCCAAGAGATCTTGACCCGAGAGATACCGAAAGTGAAGATGAAGTCAAAGACAGTCAGGCTTCTCCGGCAGAGCTGACGATCGATGTTCCAATTGATGATGATGACAATTCTAAAATGGTAAAGATTGGATCCCAGCCAAGCCAACAGATGAAGGAGGAATTGGTTGAATTTCTTCGGGCAAACCTCGACATGTTTGCTTGGGCGCACTTCGACATGTGTGGGATCTCGCCAGATATTGCATGCCACACATTGAATATTGACCCACGGCATGTCCTGGTCAAGGAAAAAAGGCATGGTATGGATTCAGAGAGATCTGCCGCCTTTAAGGAAGAGGTAGATAAACTCAGGTCGAACGGGTTTATCCGAGATGCGTTATATCCGAAATGGGTGTCCAACCCTATACTTGTCAGGAAACCTAACGGGAAATGGAGAACATGCGTTGACTACTTAGACTTGAATAAAGCTTGCCCTAAAGACAGTTTTCCACTTCCTCGAATTGATCACCTTGTAGATTCAACGGCTGGACATGAACTCTTATCCTTCATGGATGCATATTCCGGCTACAACCAGATACCCATTCACTTGCTCGATCAGGAGCATACCAACTTCGTCACCGATCTGGGACTTTACTGCTACAAAGTGATGCCGTTCGGACTTAAGAACGCCAGGGCAACCTATCAAAGACTCATCAACCGAATGTTCGCTAACCAGATCGGAAAGACCATGGAGGTATATGTGAATGACATGCTGGTAAAGTCATGATTCTCCACCAATCACATCAAAGACCTGGAAACGATGTTCAACATCCTTCGAGAGTACAGAATAAAACTCAACCCGTTGAAATGTCACTTTAGGGTCGAGTTTGGAAAATTCCTTGGATTCATTGTTAATGCCCGGGGAATCGAAGCCAATCCCGAGAAAATCTGGGCAATCAGAAATCTTGAAACTCCAAGGACTATAAAGCAAGTTCAAAGCCTCAACGGGAAGGTAGCAGCACTGAGCCGGTTCATCTTAAAATCCACCGACAAATGCATTCCCTTCTTCGATCTGATCAGAAAAGGGAAACAGAACTTTGAATGGACTGCAGAATGTGAAGACGCATTCCGAGCACTGGTCATGCACCTGTCCACACCACCCATTCTGTCAAAGCCCATTGATCACGAGAGATTGTACATCTACTTGGCGATGTCAGAAAACGCAATCAGTGCTGCCTTGATTTGGGAGGAGGACCGGATACAACGACCAGTCTATTACATTAGCAAACGACTGACCGGAGCAGAGAGAAATTATCCAAAGCTGGAAAAGTTGGCTTATTGTCTTGTCATTGCCTCGAGGAAGCTCCATCCATATTTTTAGGCTCATCCTATCAACGTTTACACCGACCAGCCGTTATGACAGGTCCTTACACAGCCTGAGACGTTTGGTAGGTTACTCAAAGGGAATATCGAACTGAGTCATTTCGACATCACTTACACACCAAGGTGAGCTATTCAAGGACAAGTCCTGGCAGACTTCATCACTGAATTTACTATCTCGGAGGACTTGCCCGAAACCAGTGAATCCCCCAAATATGTTTGAAAGCTACATATTGATGGTGAATCGAATGGCCGCAGCTCGGGCGCTGGGGTTGTGCTTGAGACTCCTAAAGGCCGATCTATATGCTATGCTTTAAAGTTTGATTTCCGTGCGACCAACAACGAGGCCGAATATGAAGCCCTACTAACCGGACTAAGGCTTGCCAGAGATTTAAGAATTATTGCCGTGGAGATTTACTGCAATTCACAATTGGTCGTGTGCCAATTTCGGAGGGAGTACCAGGCCAAAGACCGAATGCTAGCTACTTATCTTGCTCGGGTTCAGGAGATATTGAGTCAGTTAGATTATTATACCATCTATTGCATACCCCGAGAACACAATCAGAAAGCCAATTCCTTAGCAAAATTGGCCAGTACCGATGAGGCACAACAAATGGGACTCGTTCCCATTGCGACATTATCTTCCCCTAGTGTTGATCAGATGGAGACCGACTGGGTATTTGAGGTCATTTCCAATAAGGAGTCATGGATGACTCCGTTCAGAAACTATCTCGAGCATGGGACCCTGGCAGAGCACAGGAGTGAAAAAAGACAAGTTCTTTGAAAGGCTTCGCGGTTCACCATTCAGAATGGAGTCATGTATAGAAGAGGATACTCTGTTCATTTACTCCGGTGTATCACCCACGATGAAATCAATCGGGTATTGCATGACGTACACGAAGGAGAATATGGCGATCACACCGGGGGGCAAGCTCTCGCTAAGAAAGTACTTCGGTATGGTTATTATTGGCCGACCGTAAATCGCGATGCATTGGATTATGCCAGGAAAATGTGACAGATATCAGAAACATGCTCGGATTCCGAGAGCCTCGCCTACTGAAATAACTCAGATGGTCAGTCCCTGGCCGTTCGCAGTATGGAGCATCGACATTATTGGTTCTCTACCTCTAGCTAAAGGTGGTGCGAAGTACGCCATCGTTGCAGTTGATTACTTTACCAAATGGGCGGAAGCTAAGCCCCTTGCTACTATCACAACGAAGAAAGTGATCAACTTTATTGTACGCAACATTATCTATCGATTTGGTCTCCCACATACCATCATCACTGACAATGGAGCCCAATTCGACAGTGTTGAATTTAAGAATTTCTGTCAATGATTCCACATCCAGAAGAAGTTCTCCACAGTTGCACACCCTCAAGCGAATGGATAGGTTGAAGCTATTAATAAAGTTATAAAGTCCATTCTGAAGAAATGACTGGAAAAGGCCGGGGGCAAATGGGTCGATGAACTTCCTATGGCCCTGTGGGCTTATCAAACAACTCACAAGTCCTCGACCGGCCACACTCCATTTTCTCTTTCCTATGGTTCAGAAGCCATTATTCCAGCCGCTATGGAAGTACCTTCTCATCGTGTGACATATTATGATCCGAAGACAAATGCTATATTACTTGCTGAATCTCTAGACTTATTGGATGAGAAGCGAGAAGAGGCTGATTTGAGGGCAGCCGCGTACCAAAGTCGAGTCGCCCGCCAAGGACTGAACCCGAACCTTTGAGCTCGGCGATCTCGTCCTTAAGAGAATTTACCCGGTCCCTTCGCATATGAAACCAACGTGGGAAGGACCGTATGTTATCGAACGAAGACTCAGAGACAACACCTTTAAATTATCGACCATTGATGGTCTCACTTTGCCGAGAGCCTGGAACAGCGAGAGTCTTCGTCGCTACTACACATAACAGGCTTTATTTACTCATTCAGTCTACTTTCATTTGCAATTTGTTTATGCATTTTGAAATTTGAATTTGTAATAAGGCAACTGACTTTTCCATACTTTCTTATTTCAGCAATAAAATGCAATCTCTTCGAGCCAGAGCAGTGATTTTTGAAATGCATTATGCGACCATCACAATGCACGGAGAGCTAAGTTCCATCCTACGGTAGTACTTATTCAAATAGGGAGTGACTGTGATACGACTGGTCACTCACTAAGTGAAACCCGAGCTCGAGGGAAAACCATCACGCTGAAGCCAAGAAAGGATTGATACACGACAATCCTCTAACTAACTCCGGCTCCCAAGGTGTGAGCTGGAGTATAAACTTACAAATGCGGGCTCGAAGAGGGTGGATCCGTCCACCTAACAACTTCGCCCGTATTTAAACTAAGTTCGAGGAGGATGGATCCATCCATCTATTGACCTTGCTTGTTAACTCAGGGTGAATGTGGTCCGACCATCCACGATCCTGGTACATCTATCGTTCCCGAAGTGCGAATAATATCCTAAAACTCAAAATAGATCTGATTGACCGTTTGTTAACCGATTCCAGATTCCCAGAGTGTGAACTGGAGTATAAACGTCAAAATGGGTGTGACTGACTGCCCATCAGCTAACTCTAAGTCCCAAGAGTGCGGGCTAGAGTATAACACAAACCGGGTGCGAACCAACCACTCGTGAGACAACTCCGAGTCCCCGAGTGCAGACCGGAGTATAAACGCAAATTTGGTGTGACTGAACACCCACGGATCAATAAAAGTCCCCAGAGTGCGGATGAAATTCTAAATATCAAACGGGTGTGACCGACCGTCCATAGAGTGACTTAAGTTCCAGGAGCATGGACATATCTCTAGACCTTAAACGGGCGTGATTGACAATGGACGTACAAGTGCAATCCCTAGAGCATGGATGCAATTACCAATATATGAGCAAGTGTGATTCGACCACTCGAACTCATCTTGTTTCAGCTTCATTTCAACAAAGTCAAGCTCGATGTATTAAAGGTGAAAAGCGACTACCGACCGACCATTTCAATTTATCCCTGGGACTGGGGGCAAAACTTAAGTACCAACTACAAATCGAGACAGTGCGGTGTTGGAACTCGACTTAACGTTCGGTCATAACCCGAAGCCATGGCTTAAGGACTTAACAATTGAACTCAAGTCCGATTCAGAGACTAAAGTTTCACAAGTGTATTGAATGGAAGTTCAAGCACTAACATACTTAAGCAAATAAACACAAAGTTATGCTGGAAACAAAATGGAATTTTATTTTAACTATTCTTTGAAAAAGAAGGTTAAGTACAAAAATCTTTCCAAGAATTCCTACTAGCAGGGGCCGAACCCGTATCTATACACGGCCTACAAGAAGCAAAAAGAAATTCCTATCTATCCACCAAAAAAGGGAGCGAGAAGATACGTCTATTCCCTCAGTTTCTTCTTCTTCCCCCTCGGCGTCGACCCACTGGAGCTACTGCTCGGATGCCTCTTCGAGCCTTTGCTTTTTGGTTGTTGGTCTCCAGCCGGGGGAATTACGGTGACCTCTTCGTCCGAACTCACAGAAATCAGAACACTTTCTGAATGTGGAGCCGGAGGAATAGGAACACTCTTGACATTGAAAGATGAGGGAGGAACACCAGTGTCGACGATGGTACAGCCGGGAGAGATCATCCGCAGAGGAGCTGGGTCAGGACCCGCCATACCACCTCCGACATCACTGGCATGTGCGGCCGGTTCCATCTCGGCATTAATCTCCGCTATGATCTCTTCTTCATGAATTATTTGAGCATCCGCGGGGATGCTGTTGGGCCCGAAGAACTGACCACGGATGCGCCTCTGCCCATGACAAATGGAAGGTCGGTAAAAGGGTCACTGTGATGACCAAGGAGCTCCACCATCATCTGCTCGTCAAAAGTAAAAGCGCTCCCCTGCACTCTGCTAGTTGGTGCAACGACCATTGTTGTGGTCGCCTCTGTCATAAGGGCCTCCTGCTCATGATGCGGCTCTTGAGTTACAGGGGCACGACCGGTGCGGCTCCTATCGCTGAATAAAGATAAGAGAAAAGATGTTAGTAACTGCTTTAAACAAAGTTCCTTACTTCGAGTAAATGCGAGAAATGCTCAGAATACCTTCCTTAGATTGGCTCGTGGGTAGCGGAGCAGCTTCAGAGACATGCTCGCGAGCTGGAGACAACTATGGTTGATCAGGATTGTAAGCAAGCACAGATAAGGGATCAACCTCGGGAGTAGATTCGGGCTGGGTTGGCATAGGAATTTCAGAACCCACATCAAGATGCTCAACGCCAGAACACTCTCCAGCTTCCGGGTGCTGAGTACCGAGCTTCTCCTTCTCGAATGTGGTAGTGATGTCGTGGAGAACTCTTCTTTCATCCTCATTCAGCACCCGATTCTACAATTCAAATTCATCGATAGATTCAGTGTAGTGCTCCGCTTTTTCATCTTCAACCAAGCGGCACCAAGCGTTGTATAGATGTGATGGATAGCCTTCAAGCCAGCTTATATTTCGATGTTTTAGAACGTTGGCATTATATGTAATGAGGAGATCTTCAATATCACCTTCCAGCCTGGCCTCTGCCGTTCTCACTTCACCCTCAACCCTAGCTTCGGCTTCCTGAACCTTCAGCGTTGTCGCATCCCTCTCATCCCTGAGCGCCACAGCCTGCTCACATGCCCCCTGAGTGGCTTTATTTGCATCATCTTTCTCTTTGACGACTTTAGCAAGTTTGGCTTTAAGCTTCTCGAGCTCTTTCAGCGCTCCATCCCTTTCGGTCATGGCTGTAGTGGTCCGGTGCCCCATTTCCTCAACTAGGGCTAAGTGCATTCGCCTCATCTCCTCCATCCTCTGGGTTGTATCATCGGCTCTTTTATTGGCCTCCGTTTTTGAATTTATCACAGACTCGTTTTCGTCATTGAGCACCTGGATTATGTGGTCCTTCTGAGCGAGATCAGTCCCTAATTTCTTGATTGTTTTCGCCCGCTCAAAACCCACCGCTGATACTTTATCCACGGTCTTCATCCATTCCCGATACTAGCTGTAAACATCATGTATATAGGCGTGCATCGTCTGTTCTGCCTTGATGGGAATTCTCTTTAAGTGCGGGGGAAAGACGAAGCCGTCAAAGCAGATATTTGGAAAACCTTTTTTCAGCTTACCGATTCTAATCGCTCCTTCCCCGGTGGGCCCTGTGATAGCTTGTTCAGTAATGATGAGAGTTTCGGTTTCTGTCCTCCGATGCTGTTGGTTAGGCCTTGGTGCATGGGAAGGTGGTATTTGGCGCGAAGATTCATGGGTTTGTTTGCCAGAACCAGAAGGTTGTGTTGGACCTTTAGGTGGCAGAGAGCGTGAACCGGAATGGTGCCTATACTCTTTCTCCCTCTCATAGCGCTCCCTCTCTTGACTGGAGTAGCCGCGATCGCGGTCTCTATTGGCCTCACGTCTGTGAGACTCATAATATGAACTAGATGAATGACGTGCAGAACGGAGGCTGCTAAGCATAGATCCTCGCTTTGACATAGTGCCTATAAAATGAAAAGTAAAACAGAGTTGGTATTTCCTAGAAATTAATTGCTTGTGATTAGAAACGGTGTGGTGTCGTGAAGTGTGTGTATGCATGTGCAAACCCCTCGACCAACCGGTTATATCGGCCATACTCGAAGGAATTGACTCGCCTAGATCTAAAGCGCTCTGAAGCCCTTCCAATCCGGTATCTTGTTGGAGCGACACATAGTCTGGAATTGGGACAACTGCAAGTCCTTCAGAAGGATTCTCCATATGTGGGGGAGGAGCCTCCGAAATTATAACACCGGCGGCTGGTAGAGACATGACCATGGATTTCCATCTTGAAGACTTGTGAAGCTTATGAGAAACCGCCTTGCCTTTCCTCTTCCCCTCTGAATGTCGAGGACTATCCAAGTGCTCGGCTACGGGTTCATCTTCAATGGGCGTATCCTCTTCACCACCCTGCTCAGCGATTACAATTCTAGGCATTCTACGCCTAGCTCATCTTGCCGGAGCCGCTCTGAGAGATCCTTCAAGCCCTATGTTTTAGTCTCTGTTAATTAGCCCAACGGCCCTCAAATTTTCATCCGTAAGCACTGAGTCGATCTCTCTAATCTTGCCTGGCACTTGAAGAATTTGTACTATTTCCTTAAAGTGAGCACCTTTAGGTCATGGAATTGAAGCTGCGAAAGAAAGAAAATGTTAGGCTCAACATCGATTGCAACTATCCCATTAGTCGCCAGAGAAATTGCGGCACTTACGTCTGACTAACCACGGTCTAGCAAATCCTGGTGGGCACCGAACATAGAACCGCTCGGTTTTGAAGTAGCTGAGTTTGGTCCAAGTCCCAATCATAATTTGACAGTTTCTAGCTCCCTTTAAGAATGTGAAAGAGGGATTATCTCCCCGACTCTTTACATTGAACAAGAATCTGACCTCCTTTGGAGTCGGGGGTCGAAAAAGATGCTCCATGAAGATGATGAATAGACTGTTCAGAAGAGCGTACCCGTTCGGATGCAATTGTGACGGGGCAATCCCTAAATAATATAACACCTCCCGGATATACTAATTGAATGGTGGGAGCATCCCGGCTGTGCAAGAAAATCGATTAAAAGCGGTGTACCCTTCCGGAGGAGTGTGTGGCCTGTCGTTCGGCCCTGGTAGCAGGACATCATCCAACGATAGCCCGTGCCTCAAACAAATTCTCCCCAACATATCTTTGGAAACATCGGATGATACGGAATCTTGTGGATTCCCAACAAAGGTCGCTCCTGTAGCTCATCCGGAGCTGGACTTATGGCTTCGGTCGCGATGGTCGGCATCTCTATTATGGGAAGAGGCGGACTTTGAGCCTCCTGTTGTTGCGAACTTCTAGTGTCCATATCTAATCAACTCAGCAAAAATCATTATTAGATGACAATAATCCTATGTTTTCCCCAATGTGAAATGCATGAGTGTGGTGCAATGTAGTGTTGTATATTATTTAAGAGATTTTACAGGATTAGAAAGATGTTTGAACGACGAGACTTCGAAATTCAACCAGAGTGATCATCATCGCTGACCATCACAACCGTGCCATCTAGACTTCAAAGATTGATCCATATTGAGATTCGTTAAACGTTGTCAGGTTACAGTTCCATCAATGAGCTTCGAAAGGCAGTCAGATATGCAGTGAAACGGTCAAGTCCAATTATGCAAGATTGGAACTCGTCGGAGTCAGATGTTCGATTGTGCAAGATTTCGTATCCATCATGGTGTGTACTTGGATTGATCACTAGGGACGAGTTCGTATCGGTCATGGAAGGCAGCAGTTCGTATCGATCCTAGAATGGAGTTTCGTATCGGTCACCCAAAACTCAGTTCATATCGATCAAAGTCCTCTAATTCGTATCAATCGCCAGGTCCAACATTCGTATTGATCACTACGTATCGATACGAATGGCCATCGTTAATTGATCGACACGAATACCCACCATCTATCGATACGAAGCGATTCACTCATTCGGTACGAAGTATCGCTGCATCCGGATCGATACGAACTCTCCCACCATCCGTCATCGATATAGATCTCTTCCTCGTATCCCTCCATACTTCATCTTCTCCAATCAACACGAATGCCATCGCAACCTTCCTCAACCAAGCTCCATCCTAATTCCAGCCTTAGCATCACCGGAATCGGCCATGAACATGGATGGATTAGCGATTGAACTCGAATCTCATTGTTTTTAATATGAATTCATTGACTAATTACCTAAATTGAAGTGTAGGTTCGAGGGATTAAGGAGTTGTATTAATTTGGACGAAGGCAATTTCTTTTTCTCGGTTTCTCAATCGATACGAAGGCAAGCTGGAAAATGAAAGCAGATAAATAAATTGGCTAAGTATGACATATATATATATGGGCATGAAAATTAGAAATCGATTCGTCTCCCAGTTGTCTTGACCGGTGAAAGGCAATCTCCCTCATCATCGTTACAAAAAAGCCTTCTTCGTAACCATCCATCATCGATCCATCACAACAGCTATTCGTACCCATCATCGACTCATCGATACGAAACAACAATTTTGTATCCATCCACTTGAAGACCACTAGGGTTCATATTCATCGATACAAAGAAATTTCAAAGAATGAACTATAATGTATCGATAGCCATCGATACGAAATACCTGTCCTGGATTCTAAAATCGATCCAGAAGAGGATCGATACGAAGGGATACTCAAAAACGACCATCAAGCGTTGTTACAACTCGAATTTCACTTCGATCCAAGAGAGGATCGATACGAAACTCGGATTAAAAAAACTTGGCAACGACTCGTGAACATGCAAACGTTAATAGAAGTCAGATTAACACATGTGCATGTATGACAGACTAACATTCAATTTTCAAAATTCACAGGAGTTGAATGCTCAATTGGCGACAATTAAAAAAGCAAACAACAAATTGCTAGCACTCGACACTCAGTTACAACCATGCACTGCATAATCATTGGCAGTCAACAATTCAGCATTTATATTACCGAAAATCAATCGAAGGTTACATCTTTTGACGAAAAGACAATGACCGTTCAGCAAACCGGGCAGAACTTTTCAGACTAAAGATTGCAGCTTTTCAAAGCACGTCATGTTCACACAAGACGTACTTTGGGGGGCAAATGTTATCCTTCCTTTTGGCAAGGCCATGACACCAAGAGCTTGATTAGAAACCAAAGACAATACATCCCCAAGATCGGTCATATACAGGTTCACTATGGATACTGGTGAATTTTGTCTGAGTCCGGATTGAGCTACAATCGATAACGTACAATAAGCAAAGCTATAGAAGCCAACACTCCAAATTTCAAGTCAATCGGAGTTCATATGCCCAAGATATCGATCGATCAAGTTTCACGGAGAAAACACAATTTCATATCCATCATATCTACACAATTTTGTATCCATCATATCTGCTCTATTTCGTATCTATCACTTGAAGGCACTTTGTATCGTTTCCACTTATACAGAACTCGTATTGATCACCATTTATATAGTTCGTATAGATTGATCAACAATCGATACGAAATGGGAGTTGATCCATCGATACGAAAAACCTGAGTTCGTATCGATACGAGGGGATCGTTTAGCTATTGACAAGAAATGAATTCAAGAATCGATACGAAGGGGATGCTCTAGATTGATACGAACAAAGCCTATAGAAGTGGAAGACTCGGTTGCTCGGCGTGAAATGAGGATCACTCCTAGAACATCGCTCCACGTCACCCTGATCGATACGCAAGGCATCGATATGAATAGTCATCGAGGCAAACCGATCGATATGAACATGGCAGCCGACAGAAAATCCAAACTTGCATCGATCATATCTCAAAATCTACAAGTCCAAATGCCAGAAAATTTTCACAGGAGCTTGCGTAGTACCTCAAGAATGTACATGACCAATTTCAGCCCAAAAGGACCATTTATGGATCGATACGAACTCAATTCGTATCGCTCCCGGATCGAGTCGAAATCACCTGAACTCGATCCCATGGGCCCACTCACATGAGAGAAGAAGTCTTTCGAGATCTGGGCAAGATTTTTGTTGTCTACACCTATAAACAGTGACCCTGGACCTAAAGAAAATGGACTTTTGGCTTCTCTATGCTGGTACTCTGCTGAAATCATTATTAACATTCAGTTGTACTGTTGTAATCTCTTGTAAACAGCGAGTGAAATTCAATAAACATCAGTCATTTCATAGTGGACATAGGCAATACGTCGAACCACTCTAAATTCGTGTGTTTTTGCGCATTTTCTTATCTGTTGATTGGTGTGTTTGTTAGATCTACCTCATTTTACATTTACTTTCTTCATTTTATCTCTTCAAACTCATCCGAAGAGTGTTGTGCCCAATTTTGGTACAAACAGCATAAACCCTTTCCTAAATTGGAACCTGGATTTCCACTCTTTTCCTTTTTGCCCTGAAAACCTTTCTTGCCTTTATTCCAAGGCGACTTTATCTTCTGAGAAGAACTGGGTTGAATCTAGACAGCTCTATTCCCATTACTATCCCTTTCTTCTTCTTCAAAGCAAAGTGCGAAATCAACAAGAGATTCGAACGATACATCTAACTAAAGCAATGGGGCCTTCCTCAATCCATGTATAAATTTCTGATTTTTCTTTCTCGGAGTATTGATAAAGTATAAGCCATACTTGGACAACGCCTCTAACATTGCCACATACTCCGTCACTGACATCTGATCCTGCCTAAGATTAATAAATTTCCTAGCCATCGCCTCTCTCTTTGCATCAGGTAGGAACTTCAATTCAAATCAATGTCTAAACTGAACCCATGTAAGTGGCGCATGTGAAGTATCTGCCTCTAATAAATCATACCAGTCCAAGGCTCTCTCCTGTAATTGACTGGCTACTACACGAACTCTCTCAACATCCCCAAGCACCATACCAGAGAAAATACGCTCGCAAGTCTTCAACCATGGCTGAACCTCTCCAATAGATTCAGTCCCCTTGAAAGGTCTACCCTCCAACCTTCCGAAATCACTACATAGATGGGTGAAATCGAAACGAGCTGGCTGAGTACCAAGAGCCTAAGTTTGGGCAGTCCGAACTATCACAAGGATCTGCTCGGGAGTCAAAAACACTCCTCCTGTACCAGGACCACTAGTCGATCCAATAGTAGCTCTAGGAGGTCTACCACTAGCCATAACTCAAAACTGCACATTTAATTTCTAGATTAGAAATATACTCCTATAATATAAAATATTATACTTAAAAAAATTTCAAATACGACCATATGAAAATGATTGCCCAGTAATCATTTTATATTCCTATTCATAATAATTAATTGGATATCTAACTACCACATACCAAAGGGACGGGATTCTAGGTCATTTAGGTTTAAATCTCGATTCTGTATTGATTATATTCTATAATGTTCTGAATCCAGCTCTGATACCAAGCCCTAATGACCCTACCGTTATACCCATATTTTTAAAAAACATTACAAATAATTTCGTCTAATATCATGAAGAATACGGCTGGTTAAGGGCGATCGAATGTGAATATATCTTGGTACTAACACCAACACATCTTTATTACCTTTAGAGGATCTGAACTGATAGAAATTTTGATGTGTACAATATTATTATAAAGTAATAAACACACCAATTAAAAAGATTCAGAACAGTATATAATATAGATAAAAAAGGATCAGAGTCACAGATCACAGCGGAATACTATACAACATACACATACTAGAATGTGAGTCTACAAAATATTAGTACTAGACCCACATAATATATATACATATATATACATACATCCAAAAGCACTATAGCAGGTACACAATGACTACTAAATAATATACATGACACAAACTCCTAATGTCGATATATATACAAATATGAAGTAAACTAAAACAGTCAAAACAGTCTACTTCATTACTAGCCCAAGATCTGGAGCTCAACGAGTCCTAATACCTGTATAGTCTCGGCTTGACCCAAGTATTTTTAAAATAAACGGGTTGGACTATACCTAATAAAGAGATGAGATAGTGATATCGTAAACATATGACTTAAATTAAATAAGCCATAATAAAAGTATGCCAGAGCAACACCCAAAATAAGGCATAATAACCAATCACCGTTTCTTTAAATCTATATCAAGAAAAATGGAGTGTCACCGAAACATGGCGACAACAAATTCAAAATTCTCCAGAGCCAAAAGGATACTGAATATCTATCCCAAAATCCCTAAAGAAATAATCATCACTAATGAAATAATAATGGCATTCAACTATTAGTGTGATATAGTGCGACACGGAGCCTAAATAAAAAAAATAAACCCCGTCACATAGCGTAATAGTCTAACGAAAAGAAATAGACTATAAGTTAAATACCCGGAATCCTAATGATAAGAAATAGGCAGTCATGCTTATGACAAAACTATGTGAATTTACCTAACGAATATAAATAGGCAAACATTGTCCAGCTGTAAAATAAACTGATAGGCATGCATATAACACCTTCCAAAAATAGAAAAGGGGAGCTGTGTCATACCATGACAAACCTAACTAAAAGAAATAGGTCTGCCTACCCCAAATTTAAGAACGTATAGACTCTCAAGTCGATAAAATGAGTAATCGTCTCTCAAAGATCTATCGGCCTAAAATCCAAACACCCTAAGATGATATAACTCTAAGTGTAGCTCACTTTCACTTTAGTAATCATTAGAATCTAACTAACTGCCCTATACCAGAAGGTGAGATTCTAGTATTTACTGAAAGTTCGTAAATTCCACTCAAATTCTATTTAACAAATTATAATGATAAGTTAAAAAATTGTATGAAATGTCTCATACCAATCCGACAATTCAATCATTTATTAAAAAAATTTGGTTTCATAGAAAATCATAAATTTCCAATAAAATCCCAAATTCATCAAAAATAAAATAAAAGAAATTTTACTATTATTTCTATTTTCACATATCTATATTTAATCTAAAGTCTTTAAATTGTATTATTGTTTAATTTTAATAGTTTCAAATATTAAACTGCTAAAATATAATTTGATTTCGTTCATGCCGTGTTTTATGATTTGTCAGTACAAGCTATTATCTGAACTGGTTGCTTTGCCTTGAAACGTTGAAATTGATGTTGTCATTTTATAAGTTTCGAAATTTTCATATACTTCTAATATGCTCAATGTGTATAAGAACAACATGGTTTTCAATGTATACAATAATTATAGTCCTTATATTAAAGTATGGTCAACTAGCAAGCTATAGAATTAATGTATCAATAACAATATTTTATGTTTCATAGTAAATGATATAAAATGAACCATGTTGTACAGGCAAGGAGGAAATTCTACAGGGACGTTTATATATATATATATATATATATATAGCTTGCAAAAAAACAAAACAAACAAGAAAGTATATACAATTCCAAAGCAAGGGTGGGGACAAAAATCACTAGAGCAACAAGCTAGCAGGGACGAAAGAAAGAAAAAAAATGAAAGTAAGAAACTTTCTCAATTAAAGAAATGTTGGTCCATATCCATATAATAGTACATCAAAAAAATAAAGTGACAGAGATTAAAATGTAAAAATGTTAAGTGTGGCTATTTTTCAAACTATGGTACACATAAAGGACGTGTACAGGAAAGTGCTTTATAAAACGTGTGTATATACATACATACATATATATATATATATATATATTTAGTGAATGTTTGGATGTGTACAGGTAATTGTTTGAGTGTGTGGAAAATTTTCTAAACATTTACATAATGTGTACAGGCAATTTTAGAAACATATATATATATATATATATGTGTGTGTGTGTTTTGTAAAACATTTACATGCAAGTATAAAGTGATATCCAATGGTTACTAACATATACAGGTAGAGGCGAAAAAGATTTAGAAACAAAAGTGCTTTCTAAAAAAGATGCTGCCTATATTTCTATATAACAGAACAAGTCCAAATGTGAACTGATAAGGACGTATAAATTAATATATGAATGCATTCTCACTTTAAAAAAATGTATGCCCCTATTCAACATGACAGGGCAAAATTTCAAAAGCAAGAATACTTGCTTATGTGGCCATTCTTCAATGCAAAGGACAATGAAGTAACACGTCCTTGATGTATTCAAATCGACAAGGCTAAGGAGAAATAAAAACATATGTACACCTAAAGAGAAGGTGGGAAAAATAATTCATGGTCCAGGGAGATTTCAAACTGATCTGAATGTAATTGCACCAGGAACTGACAGTTCTTAATTTCATAAATTAAAATTTTACTAACCAATTCATCTGTTAGCAATTAAATTCAAAGTAGTAAAAATCTCAGAAATTTTAGATATAATCGTGTGAGATTCTTATCTCACCTTGAATTCAAAAAGAAAGGAGATGAACCGAATTGGGATTAAGCTGCAAATTGAAAACTACTGCCTTCTTCTCTAACTCCTAGATTCCACATAAAAATCCAAAACAACCCCTAATTAACAAAATTTCAGAGGTTACTAACTGAATAAAAATATAAAATTGATAGCATCAATAGGTAGAGGAGAAACAAGGAATTCATATCTATTAAATTGGAGATTGACTGATTTTTGCTTGAATTTCTAAAATCAAAACTAGGGCTGAAAATTGGGTTTGCTTGCTTCTTTCATCTGCTTAGTTTCCTGAAGAAGATACGTAAATTAATAAGCAGTAGTTGAATTAGAAAATTGATTAAGGAATGAAGTTATCAGATTTACAAATGGGCTTGGATATGCTAAGCCCAACTTTCTTAAGAAAAGGTTATTACATTATCCAATTAAATTTAGATTTTACTAAACTTTCTAAACAAAAGAATTCTAACTAAAAGAAAATTTTTAGAATCCTTTTTCACTTTATTTTAAAAATTCTTAAAATAGATAATATTATTACATTTTGCCAAAATCCAAACCAACTTTAATAAGAACAAAATAAACATCAAATTTTAATTATTCTTTCCAAATCGCTGTGTCGAAATGTCTTATAGCAGTGTTTTAGAAAACTCTATCTATAACATTGGCCAAACGCATCGACCGGAATTCTTAAAACTCTCAACGGACAAATTAGCACAAATTATATCATAATTTTTTTTAATTTTATTATTATTTTTCTATTTTAAATTGAAATCTTCTTTTAAAATAGATAAATTTCAAACCAATTATCCATATTAAATTTACTTCTCAATTTAACTCTTTAAATTAACAATTAGAATTTATTAATCAATTATTAATTAGATAATTATTAATTGGGTTGTTACAAGAAACTAATTGGATCTGACCCAAGTATTAAAAATACTCGGATCGGGCTTGATAAACTAGCGTGAGATACTCGAACCATAAACATATGACGGAGACATAGATGGGTACTAAACAAAACCTTTGAAAAGAACAGTATTTCATAAGACCACGCCGCACATAAACACGGACAGGTTTTAGCCTTACGATAACCCAAATAGTTTATACTGAAAAACATTTTGATATTATCTTTAATGACATTGGTTTGAAAACACTTTTCAAATAAATATATATAAAAAAAGTATCAACACCCGAACTAAGTCTATGGTAATATATCCGGACTAGGTGAACGAAATATACCTGGACGGAATATATAATACCCAATGGGTAGCTGAAACGTTTGCAAAGCATTACAGCTATTTTGGGAATACAACCAAAACTGTAAAGCCCATATTGGAATTGGATTTCCAACATGATAGGGAACTACTGGCCTTTTCCTTCGATCCACGCATAACAACTTTAGTTTCCACGGTGCCTTAGTCGCTTTTCTCAAACAAGTTACTTGGAACTGCACTTGCTACACTACCAATATCCGGTAGCCTTATTGCTTTTCATAAGCAGGCCACTATATACCTTAAGGATCCAGATTCCATTGGACTCCCCCGTACTCATACAATCAATAGCTCGAAATATATGTCCTGCAGACCATATAATTACCCATATCATCTTCGGAAGGTGAGGCTCATGAGGCTATGCTCAATCTTAACAAAACCACGCTTTGCTATTCACAAAGCCACGCTTTATTCTTCTATAAAGCTCATTCCACTTAGAGTGCCACATTGCCATTCCTTAATCACACAAATGATTTCCACCAACGTATAACTCCTGAGCTCGTACGTCTCAGAAAAGGGGTTTAAGCTAAGAGAAGTTTCCTTCTCCGCCACCAAGCAAATATTACATTGATAGAGATCAATTAATATGATCAGAAATGCATTGTCAGTCGTCCATACAAGTTCATTCTGGGACTGAACGAAACCGAAGGCACTCCTCCTACTACCATTAGTAGCGAATAGTCCTTGAAATCCAAAGATTTCAAAACACGATAGGACCACTGCTATAATAAATGTCTTTATATTGGGAGCGACCTAGAGAATGTCAACAAGCAGTCCTTCCGCTATGAAGATCTCTAGTCTTCAATACAACGAAATTTTTTAGAATGCAATTATCACTGCCATATAAATATAATATGGGGTAAATCCCTGGGACATGTGACAACAATTCCTACATTCTGAAGATCCCGCGTCTTCAATAATCATCATCTTCAACATGTCTTCACTTCCTAACGAATGCATTGGTTCGAAGTGGTTTCCAGATAAGAGTTACCTAGGTCCGACCTCGATTCCTCCGAACCAATCATCGATTAAAAAGATGTTAAGTTCGTATATGATTATCAATCATCAATCAATTTAATTCATCTTTTTATTCATTCATATATATCTCTTAGAGATATAATCATTAAATCATTTCTTTATCTTTTTCATAGTATATGGAATCATTAAGCCTCATTTATCAAACCATTTGGTAAATTTAAACCTTTTTAATCTCAGGATAATTCCAATTTAATTCACTTTTTATTTAGGAAAACATTTCCAAATCATTTCTATGCAATCCAAGTTATTTTAAATTTGGAAAACTATATCTTTTATACTTTAGATAATTTTGATCCGAGTAAACCAAATTTACTATCCCATCCATCGGACCAATCCAGATAGCCAGGGAGTGTAAGAAACTGATTTTCCAAACTCAAGCCTAGACATCATCTCTCTAAAACCCATAAGGCGGTTAAGTTATTTGATCGACTCTAAATCATTTAACATTTAACCATTCCATAAATCCTTCAAAATCATCTTTATAAAAACTTATTAATCATTTAAAAACATTTACAAAAGATTTGGAAAAGAATGATTGCGTTTAAAACTATATTTCAAAAGTTATAAAAAAGTGCTGCAAAATGTACCGTGGAAAGTGCCTTTTAAGCTATATTAATACGACTTTTTATCATTTGAAAAATTCATTTTTATAACTCAGATCACTTTTAAAATATTTTAAAATATTTATAAGATTTATTCCATATTTTTAACCATTTTAAAATATCATTTTCAAAGAAATCTAGTTTTGGATTTCGAATTACAAAACTACGATTTTTAAAAAACTTGTTTTACTCATATTTCAAAATCTACTTGTAGAAATCTCAATTTTCTTTCTTCATTGGAAAACTATGGATATAATAGTTTGGAAAATTCTTATCTCGAAGAATTCCGATCTATATTCCATTATATACACTCATTTGGCTTTTATGGCGCGAAATCGAGAACTACCGTTACGCGACACGCCTATTTCTGACTAAATTTTCAGTTCTCATTCAAACTTCACCAAAACACTTCTAAATGTTTATAAAACATTTCAAACTCATTTAAACCAATATTTTTCCATATTAAATCCCTTTTCACTTTTAAATCATTTCATAATATTATATTATTATAATATTCATTTTCAAACTTTTTATATTTTCAAAACCATTAAGAGTCTAAATAACTTCATATACACATCCATATGGGTTTATTTTTCATAAATTAATCATGGTTAATTACTTAATCATTTTCATTATGACTTCTCATAATTTATCACAACCAAGTTATCAACCATAGCAACATCCATATAATCAATCAAGTTATTAAACAAGCAATTAAATTTATAATTTAAACTTTCGTATCATTACTAAGGTCCTCGCCAACCGCCTTCAAAAAGTTATTGCCTCCTAGTCGGGGTTGAGCAGTCAGCCTTTATTCTTGGTAGAAACATCATGGTCTGTGTAGCTACAACTCAAGAAATCATTTCCTTTTGCCACCATACGTCGACCCCAGGAGTTCTACTGAAGCTTGGTTTCTCTAAGGCATTTGATTCAGTGAATTGGAATTTCATTCTTGATCTCATGGAACATAGAGGCTTCCCCCCCAGATGGTGCAATTGGATCAAACATATTCTTAGATCTAGCCTCTCTTCCATCTCGATCAACGGTGTTGTAGGAGGCCACATCAAGTCAGCTCGAGGTCTGAGACAAGGTGATCCTCTCTCGCCTCTTATCTTCGTCTTAGTTGCAGATGTTTTCAATAGTATGATCAAGCTAGCCATATCCAACAACCTTTTCTCCGGCATTAATCTCCCAGATTCCTGTTTAGCAGTTTCCAACTTGCAGTTTGCTGATGACACAATTCTTTTTGTCTCACCCCAGATCAACTACATACACTGTCTGAAAGTGGCTCTCTACTCATTCGAGCTCATATCCGGCCTCTCCATCAACTTTAATAAGAGCTCCATCATCATGTTAGGTAACTCAAATCATCTTGGCCCATCCATTTCATCGCTGCTTAACTGTAAACTTTCGGATTTCCCTTTATCTTATCTTGGAATCCCCCTGCGTCCGACCAAGCTTCATAGATCAGACTGGTCCCCACTTATCTCCAGGATCAAATCTAGAATTCTGAGTTGGAAGGCTCATTCCCTCTCCGCAGCCGGTCGCCTCGTCCTTGTCAAATCTGTCCTATCAGCCATCCCATCTTATTGGATGTGCTTCCACAAACTTCCTTCCTGGGTCATCAACAGAATGGATTCAATCTGTAGTACCTTCCTTTTGGAACGGCGGTCGTGTCAAGAGGCTTGTTAATTGGAGTACCGCCTATTTGCATCAGAATCAGGGTGGTCTTGGTATCCCCAACCTCAGTGCCTTTAACTCTGCGCTCCTCACGAAATGGCTTTGGAGACTACTTACCCCTGGTAACTTTCTATGGAAAGATTGGATTCTCTCGCTTCATTATCGCTCCAACCACCATCTCGTCCTTCACTTCCCACCGCGATATAGACCTTCTCCGTTCTGGGCTGGAGTGCTCCAAACCTTTCCCCGTGTCAGACCTCTTTTTCATGTAGTCATCGAAAATGGTAACAACTGTGTTTTTTGGTTAGATACTTGGCATAATCAACTTCCACTCGCCAAAGCTTCGCCCCACCTTTTCTCCCACTCGAGTATCCCCTCTATCTCTGTTAAGGACTGTGTCAATTCTGGTCCTGACTCCTCTGCCCCCCATGCCTCTTCGACTCTGACACATTTTCTGACCTTATCTCCGCGTCCAATCTGCTCCAGTCTCTTTAGTTCACCACCCTACCGGACCATATAGTCTGGGCCCCCACACCTGCTAAGGGCTTCTCGGTCGCCTCCTGTTACTCCCACCTCAACAACCCTGGTCGCTTCTTTGCCTTCCCTAGACTCTGGAAATGCCCTCTTCTGCCGCGTATAGCCTTCTTCCTATGGTGTCTGGCTCACGATCGAATCAACACCAAAGAGAGACTCCTCCGTTTGCATATCCCGGTTGACCCGTATTATGTCTTTTGCCTAATCACATTGAAGATATTCCTCACTTGTTTCGTGAATGCGACTTTGCTTATTCGATATGGGTTGCTACCAGTGCTCACCTCCTTGGCCATATCCCTGAAGCGCCCGTCATATTCGATCATTGGCAATATAACCCCCCCAACCTCCTCCTGAATGTCTTCATCGCGCTCTTCTGTTGGTGCATATGGAAAGAACGTAATGCACACGTGTTTGACAAACCGAGATACCATTTTGAAGGCATATGCAGACGTATAACTCATCTATTCACCTCCTTTACAGGTCGAAGCTTTTCTGCTCCTTTTAGACTCCGTCTTCCCCAGAGAAGCTCTTCTCCGACCGAATCTCAAGGGAGCAGTTCGGCATACCCCCCGAGCCAGCAGATATGGCCTTAGCTGGTAGTTACTTGACGCATTTTGATCTCTGTCTTCCATTTTTGGTATTTTGGTATGTTACCTATGTATATATTCTTGTACTGACTTATCTTAGTCGGTCGTTAGTATGGTTTATGGCTTGTTCTGTGTGCCATCGATCAGGCCTGTTGATCAAAACAATATTATTATATATATATATGATACTAATCGGCTGTGTAGTGTCACGCTACATACCCGTCTTGCTCAAAAAAAAATTAAAACTTTCATATAATTAATTTCTAAATGTAAGTAAATCAAGTACTCACCAAAATCAAATCAAACTTCCTACCAACATTCAAATCACCACAACACTTCATCTAAATCATTACTAAACTTTACCAAATCATCACTAAACAACTCCACTTCTCTTTCAAGTGCTCGACCATCACTTCTACCTCCTCCTTGCTCACGGCCTCACCTCCTTGCTCACGGCCCTTGCCTCCATCACCTCCAAAGCTCATGGCCTCACCTCCCAAGCACTATCAACTCACGGCCTAAGCCATTCAAGAGGAGAGAAAGGAGTTATGGTATTCAAAGTAGAATGGAGGGTGTGTGTGTGTGTGCGCATGTAATTACTTATATATTTTTATCTCTTTTCTATATTTTTCTCTATTATTTTAGTTAGGAGGAAGCCATTGAAAAGCTTGAGAAAGAAGAGAAAGAAGATGAAGAAATAAATGAATAAAGAAGTGAAATGGTGCATGTACTTATAGCCTTGGAAGCCTTACGGGCTAAGTAACTTACATAAAATATCTCTATTTCATTATCCATCACATCTCCACTTTTCCTACCCTTATTCCACATGTTAATACCTCCTCCTCCATGTGATCCATCACTTCATGTATGCATATGTTGACTTATGTAAGCTTAAGGAGGAAGCTTGCTTAAAATATCTTATATATTTTATATTATGTATGTATTATTATGTGTATAAGTACATATGTATGTATACATATATTCATGTGCATGTTAGTGGATACATTTGTATGTTATATATGTGTACATGACATATAAACAACGTTGCATTGATTCCGAACAACTTTCGTTTGATAAACCGTTGCCAATTGGAGAACCGATTCCCGGTCACATTTTTACTTATACTTTAACGTACATATATTTGTAAAAAAATTTAAAATAAATTTCTAATCATTATTAATAAATTAAAATGATTACATTTCATTTATAAAACCATATAAATAAATATTAACAATTATTTACAATAATTGCTATTATACCGATAAAGAAATATCGATATTTCCTTATATTTTCAAATCACTTTTATTGCAACGACCCATATTTTTAGATAATTAAAATATTAAATTAAATAAGATTTTGAAATTTAATATTGAAAGAAATTAAAATATATGATTTATTTATGAGAAAAATAATTAGAATATGATTTAATAATGTTGTTTGAAGGTTATTGACAATTATTTTAATGTAATTTCAATTAATTAAAATAATTGTAAAGTTAAATTGGTTATAATTGTAAATAAGGAATAAATTCAATGTTGTATAAGAAAGAGAAATTATATGTAATTAATTAAAATAGGTTAATATAGAATGGAATCAATATTTGGTAAGTAATTTATCAACCTTGGTTGGTAAAAAATAGGTTAATAGAGGTGAATTATTAATGTATAACAATTGATTCATTATCGTCTTGATATTTACTCCGTTTGAAATTAATTGTAAATCAATTGAAATTTATCTAATTAAATTTTACAGTTAATATGAATTAAGACGATAACTATAGAATATTAATGTAATAAAATGTAAACCAATGTTAATTATATCCATAAAGTGATAGTTGATTTAATAATAAGAGTGGAAATCAAAATAAAAGAATTTATTTGGATTTAAAATATAATTAACTAGGATTTTGTTATAGTGTAATTGAACATTGAATTTAATGAAATATTTTAATAGTGAATTTAACATAGAAAATTTATTTTGATAGATTATTAATTTCTATGTAATCTAGAATGATGAAATTATTAACTATTAAATTTGAATTTAAAGGTGATTAAATTAATTTAATAATAATTTATTTAATTAACGTGAAATTTAGCCATTTTAGCCACCGTCTCGAATTTCGACGAAACCAGTTTCATCGGATCCGTAACAGTGAATTATTGTAGGATTTCAAGTTTCATAGCGATCGAACGATCATAGCGATCGAACTTATCGTTCGATCGTGCGAGCTCGAAACGCGTAGAAATCGATTTAATGAATTCAATTAAAATAATTTGATTTTGAAAGTTAAATTCTATATACGATGGAATTAGGGTTTGAAACTAGTTTCATTGAGTTTGAAAATATAAAAGACCTATATTTTGATATATGTGATGACCTACTTTCGTTTCGGGAACGAAATAGGCTTTTCAGGTCGTCGTTATCGTTTCGACTCAATTCGATATATCCATTCATTCTTATATACCTTTACCTATATATAGGCTATTATAAAACCTAGCTGTTTCTCATTTTATTATTTCTGTATGGACCTCTACTTCTCATATGTTCCACCTACTCAAACGACAGAACATCAAAACCTAATTCCTATTCCAAACCCTAATTTCAATTTCAAAAATTCAAACTCCTCAAACTATGTCATATTATATATCATTGGAAAGCTCTCGACGAGCGCAATCTACTACTGCAGTTTGTTTTTGTAATCGAATCACCCTTTGGCCAGAAATTGGCAATTTATTCTCGGCCGTCCATTCTAGGTTTTCGATTTCAACGGTGGATCGTCGATCGGAAGGTATAGGCTTGTAGAGGTCGTTGAGCAGAATGCATCCATGGTCTTCGTTCGTCTCAAAGGTGGCCAAAATCGCCGGAATTGGCGAGTGTTTTCATGCGGCGGTGGAGGTGTTTGAGGGGCCATGGTCGCACCCATGGAGCCTGGGTGGTCGGCCGGAGGTGGAGAGGCGGTCTGCATGGTCAGATCTATGGTCAGGCGAGCATGGTCCCATGCGTTCGTGGATTTCAGGTGGCGTCTTTAGGTTCAGGGCTTCTTGAACGATACGGGTAGGGTTTGGATGGTAAACGTAATTACGTAATTGCCCTTGTCTTTTTATTTTATTTAAATTAAAATTTCAAATGTTCTAACTATCATAACTTTTCCATACGAGCTCAGATTCATGCGCGGTTTTCTCCATTGCGATCGTATTGAAATTCCGGACATTATGGAATTAGTTTGGCTACATTCCAAAACTGTTCAATTTTTGGGCCTTAATTGGATTTTTAATCGACGATAAATCAAAGGTGGGTGTTTTAACCCACTCACAAATACAAAACCATCTTATGTTGGTTAAATTAAATTTATGATGTGATTAAAAATTGATTGATTGCTGTTTGGTATATTTAAATTGTCGTTCAAGTTTAATTTGAATTTATATTGAATTAAATTGCCATTTAAATTAATATTGAAATTAATTGCCAGTTAAATACCTGATAATGATAACCAGTTTATTTGTTGTGATTATTGGTTGATTTGAATGATGATTGTGATGGATGTTTAATTGTTGACATTTTGGATGATTTGATGTTATGTTTATTTTATATGTTGTTATCACACCGCAAGTTCCCTTAGTTATTGTTAGGAAAATCACTATGGGTTGAAATGATACATACCCGAATGGTCTTATAGATTAGGGAAAAATCATTATGGGTAGAAATGATAAACTCGAGAGATTTTATGGATTTTGAATTTTACTCGGGATTGCAGATTGAAATGATATATATCCATAAATTTAAATTTATTGCGGGTTGAAATGATATATATCTGTATCACTTGACCATAAGAGAGAAAATTATATACGAACACCGAATCGGTTAAATTAAATGATTTTAAATCCTTAAATTTTGATTCTAGTTAAATGATATTATGAAATAAAATTAGATTTATATGAACTAAATTATTTTCAAAATCCAAGCTTTGAAATGTTGAAATTGAAATTGGTTTAAATGAATTGTTTAAAGAATTTAAATTGAAATCTTAAAGTTGAATTTTGAGATATAAATGAGATTTATCAAATTGATTTATTGTAAACATTTGAATATTTAAACTTTGAAACCTATTGAATTTGAAGTGGTTTAAATTTGTAGTTCAAACACGGATTTGAAATCGATATAAATTGAATGGTTTTTAATTAGAATTTGAATTGAAATCTTTGGTCTTTTGAATTGAAATCATTGAACTGAGATTGATTTAAATTGAAATTTTGGAACTAAAGTTGATTTGAATTGATTTGTGAAATTTGAAGAAACAAATCTAATTTGAAACTATTTTCGATATAAACTCTATTAACATATAAACTATTTTCTCATATAAACCATTTTAATATATTAATAATTTTTAGGATATTAAATATTTTAAAATATAACCTATTTTAATATATAAACTATTTTTAATATATAAACTATTTTAATCTATATATTATTCTTAATGTATAACTATTTCAATATATAAACCACTTTCAATATTTAAACTGTTTAAAGTTGGAACTGTTATAATTTAAATTTAATTTATTTAAATGTGAATATTATGATATAATGGTTTAACCTATTTTGTGGTTATGATTTTGAAAATGAATATGATTTAAAGTGAATAATGATTTTGAAAGTGAATATGATTTCGAAAGTGATATGATTTTGAAGTGAATATGATATTTTGATATCAATTATGAATCGGTTTTGGAAATGTAAAAGAACCAACCAATGTGAAATAAGTGTTTGGTTGTTAAAGAGACCGGGATCAGATATTGTCATACTCTTTGCCAATACCGAAAACCACTTTAACAACTATGCACATGGTGGAGAATCCAGAATGAAGTAGGATGGTTGGGCGAACGACACTGGAATGAAGTAAGAGAACGATGATGGATAGCCTTGACTTTTGGGTCATAACTAAAATGACTAAAACAAGAGCTACCGGGCCAAGTGGGGTCGCTTTCCCTATTAGGCACATTTCTTTGATACCATATTTATTACTTTGTGATTGATTTGATGGCCACCCCTCGATTTGATTATGGAAGTGTGTTCCGAGATGGGCGGTAGTAGCTGCTATGCGTTACCACTAGTCCGGGAGTGCAAAACGATAGAATCCTACCCTGGGTATTGCCTCGCGTGCCTTGTCATATTTATCCCGATCGCTCCTACTACGAGTTTGGTTTGTGTCATACACTATGGAGTGCCCTCTGATAGCCCTCCAGTTTACGGAGGAATTACAGTACTGTATAGACTACGGCATTTATAAAAATGTGTTAAGGGGGATATGGGTAATGCCTTAACATTATTTTAATACTTTACTGTATTGTAGACATATTATAATAGCATATTGTATTGCATATGTAGATAGTTTAACAGATCCTTAGGAGATGGAATCCCAAACATCTCTTACACGCATGTTAGACACTGGATAGGAGATGTAAAATCCCATAAACATCTCTGAAGCCGTTACACTCATATTTATTTACGGTTGATTTAACTTACATAAGATCTTTTAGTTCTGACTCGAGTGTTTGTCTTTTCATTACGCTCGGGTCAACCTGAGCATTTCAGTGTTGAAGACATTATTCTGGAGGACGAAGGCGGAGTTTAGTACTATTTATTATATTTATCCCACCGTGTCATGTTGTTCCACTGCATTATCTATTTATTCCTGCTGTATGTTTAACTCTGATTGTATTGTAAATGTGTAATCAAATGTTAAAATAGCTTCATGAATTGTTTATTTGATTATTATATTTTATCTTTCCACTGTGAGATTATGTGTTTTGTTTTTCCTTCTTTTCTCTTATTTTCTTATTTACCCATTAACAATCCTCCTTTTTGAATGGTTTGTGTTGACATGTGTGGTTTATTATCGATTTAAACCGTCCAAAAAAGTGGGTCGTTACATTTGGTATCATATCTTTGGTTTAGCGATAACCTTAGCTTTGTGGGGTTTGACTCATTAGAGATAAACCCGGAATACCCTAGAATGAGTCTGAGTGTGTATATATGAGAGTGCGTACTTTTTAGTGTTATATAAATGTTTTTATTTTGTGTTGATTTGTTCTGTTTAGTATTTATATATTCTGGTTGGTACATAGGACGCTATGGCATCGATAGGGATTTTCTAAACACTTAATAGAGCAGACCGACACAATATTATTTTTGAAATATAGGTAAATGAAATAATTTTACCTAGTATTATATTTTGTATATAAAAGAATAATTTTATACATGGATATAGTTGTATGTGATATGGTTATTAGGAAGTGAAATTTTATAAATATTTATTGCAAAATAAAATTTACAAATAAAGTAAATATGAATTGGAAATTTGAGAACTGAAGTCTTAGAGTTTTGAATTAGTTATCAAAGATTTGGGAATATAATATTAGTAGCACTTAAAAGTATTTTTGGATATAAATATTCTCAGTGTGATTTTAAAGGAATGTTTTAAAAGAATTTTAAAAGGAAATAAGCTGTGTACTCCCCTCTTTTGTCCCTGGAAAATAATTTCGGTGATGACGGCCGCATCATCGTCATTCATTTTCGAGTTTCAAAGTGGGAAGGCCACTGTAGTAGCTTTACTACACATTTGTTTTGATAAAAAAATCTTAATTTTAAATTTCTGAATATGATTTGATATATAAAAGATATGAATATATATATTATTTCGAAATGATTTGAAATGAATCCAGGCATTTAGTTCTTAAATTTCTACAAATTAGGGATTTTAATTATTGTAATGAAATGAAATCTTAACTATTTTAAGAGTTGGAAAATTTCTAAAATGAAAAATAAGAAATTAGAAGCTAGGCGATTAGTGAAATTGTAAATTGAAGATTTGTAACTTGTAAATTAAAAAATAATGAAAATTAAGAAGATGTAAATTATTGAACATTTTGTTAACTAAGCTGAATAAGATAAATTTGTATAACATTCAATTACATTCTAAAAACATATAAAACTTACCTGAAATATTTAAGAAGTTGAAATGTTAAATCTGAATATGTGATAGAATATTATACAAATAAAAGGCTTAATAACAAAAATGCTTCAAAAGGAACATATGTGTATAGATAAAAGAATTAAGACGTTAAAGGAAATGTATAAACATAAGTAAATTATTGGGAATGCTAATAATTAAATGGAATAGTTAAAAGTGAATACTATATTAAGTAAACGATTATAACTTCAGAAAATGTTGAAATGATTTAGAAATAGATTTAATATTCAATAATATTATATATGAAAGAAATAAATGTGAAAAAAAACATGTAGGGAAACTTAAGTATGAATTTATTCACTAATGAATATTTATCTTAACTGGAAATCAAGTTATATAAGTAAATAAATGTGAATTTAATTACAAGGAAACTTATATAATATTTCAAAAATTGATTTATTGCTGACTTCAGATATTGAATGTGAAATAATTTATGTAAGTAAATGAAAAAAGAAGAAGACATTTTATGAATGAATGAAAATAAATAAAAAGTAAATAATATTGTGAAAAGAAACCAATCGAATAAACTTAAATAATATTTAAATTCTGCATTGTTTGGCTAATGGGAAGTTTGGAAGAGGATACTTCAAATTGTTTAAGGTTGTATGAATAATCTATAAAGTTATTATCTAAGGCTGTTAAGCGTATGGTACACTTAGTAGTTTATTATCACCCTTGTATGATTAAAAGTTTCTGAACCTGAACAAACCAATCGTTTTGGTTGCTATGGATGTATGATGGATAGTTTGATTGCATATAATGGTTGTATTGTTTTGTTTACATATGTTTTGTGTTGATTTGCTTTTGTTACTAATTGAAACAACTAAATGTTTCTCTTGTACATAATTCTTACTCTTTTGGATCATATAAGTGAAATACAGGTTTATGGAAGCAATAGCTATTGCTTTTGGTTTCATAAATAAAGTTGTTTGCCCGACAAATAGGTACATTTTCAAATTACGGTTTCGTAATGATATTTTATTTTTTTTCCCATGGTTTGGGATATTTTATTATTGAAATATGATATATATATTATAATTATTGTAAATATTATTTTTTTCGGACCTAACCGCGCAAAGGAGACTCTGCCAAAAAAATTCATAAATTTAAGACATAGAAAATTTGGTAAAAGTTGAGTTATTTTCAAAATTTTGTTAAACTTAAATATGTAAGTTAAATTGTGATAAATTGATATTTGAATAAAATTATATCAAGTTCTTAATTCCTTCTTGTTCCTTTTTTAGGATGAAAAGTTTTGAGTGGAGGAGAGTGTGACGACCCATATTTTTCGATAATTAAAAATATTAAATTAAATAAGATTTTGAAATTTAATATTGGAAAAAATTAAAATATATGATTTATTTATGAGAAAAATAATTAGAATATGATTTAATAATGTTGTTTGAAGGTTATTGACAATTATTTTAATGTAATTTCAACTAATTGAAATAGTTGTAAAGTTAAATTGGTTATAATCGTAAATAAGAAATAAATTCAATGTTGTATTAAAAAGAGAATGTAACAACCCAAAAAATTAGAGTAATAATAATTAATTAATAAATTATTTGAATAATAAAATAGGGTTGGGAAATTGTTAGAATTGAGCTACGGGAGTTACATAATTGGGTCCATGACAATTTCCTGATCAATTTCCATATATAACTTGTTGAAATCCGAGTTAGTACGGAGAAGTTACGAGTGAAACTAGAAATTCAAAATTATATAAATAGATATATATATAATATAGGCTGAATGTATATATATATATATATATGTATGTATGTATGTATGTATGTACGTATGTATGTATGTATGTATGTATGTATGTATGTATGTATTCGTAGGTCGACCCACATTAGGGTCTGGTCGACCTATGGGTCGACCCGCCTTTGTTACTGGACGAAGAATCGTCCAGTACGAGCCGAAAGTTCTGGAGTCTGTTTTTCGTGAAATCCCGTGCGTTTGTCGTTGCATCCGAAGGTCCCTAGCGAGCCTATAACGTGGTTGCACACGATTCAATCTTCAAATCCGACGGCTTGAGATCCCTAAGCCACACTATAAATAGAACCTTAGGCCTAGCTATTTTTCTCATTCAGATTTTCTCCCAATTGGGTTCATTGCCTGAGGCTGAACCCTAAATAGAAAATTTTTCTAGGGAGGAAATCATTTTAATAAAAATATTCTACACCCTAGAAGTGGATCCAGGAAGGCCCAGGATTAGAGCTAAGGACCGCAGGTGAGTGTTTTGTAATTATTTTAGATTTGTAAGCAATTTAAAATAACAGGGTTCTCAATAGTTGTAGTTTTTCAACAATTTTGAGACAGTTTGTGATAACCCGGATTTTGGAACATCTGTTAATGGATAATTAACTAGGGTTAATTAATAGAAATACTGATTTTATTTGGCTTAATAAATGAAATTCTGATAATAAAAGATATCCGGATATGTAAATGAATTTGAAAATATAATAATAATTGAATTATAAATATCTGGATAAATATTTATTTGACAATATCTTAATTTAATTAATTTAAAATTGGCAAAATTGTTAATTTCAAATCAATAATAGTAATATGTTGTATATATTCATGTATAGAGAATTATTTTATATAAATTGAATTTGTGTTTGTTTAAATATATGATATATATATATATACATCAAATTGATTTTTAAATTGATTTCGAATTTTCTGGATTTAAATTTGGGAATTTAAAGGGTAGATATTTTAAATATTTTAAAATAATATATAAGCTTTTATTTATAAATATAATTGGTTTTATTTTCTTTAAAAGTAATTTTTATATATAGATAAGTATTTGTAAATTTATAAATTAAGTATAAAGCTTTTATTAATATTTAAAAAAAATAAGTAAAGATTACTTAAATTACAAGTGTTGAATTATGAGATCATGTAATTACATGTGTAAGCTAATGTATCATGCAATTTAACAAGTGTCCCTATTTTATTATTTTAAAAATCTTTAATAAAAAGATAGGATAAATTATATATATACATCTCCATACCTCTCTTTCATTTCTTTTATCAGCCATTTTCTAAAACAAAACTAAGAAACAAAAACCTGTAACACAATCCAGTAAAACAAAAATCAAAGAATTCAAACAATATCTCCACAAATTCAAGTGAAGAGCAAGCTAAGCAAATTCAAGCTAGGATTCAACAACTCAGATCATCATAAATCAAACTGATCCAGATAAACCAAGTTTCAGAAAACAAAAGCAAGCTTTCAGATCAGAACATTAAAACCAGGCCTCTGTTCTATATAAGGTGAGTAAACATCCCTTTTAAAAAGCAAATATGTGTTATACTTTGATGCATGTGCTAAATCTAGGTAGTAAAGTTGTAAATATGATTTGCATGAATGATTTTACTGGAAGGAAGTTGAACAGCTCTGTCAATACCTGTGCATGTCTATATGTATGTATGTTCAACTCTGTTCTTAAATAACAGGCAAGAATTCCTTAAAAGAAAATATTCATATCTCAATATATGAACAGTTTTATGTTATGATCCTTAAAGGGAACCTGTTTGTAATAACTAAACTTGATTTAAAAATATATTTCTAAGATTAAATAACTAGTAAGTTTACAGAAATCACAGTAAAATTTATTCCTAGACAGAAAATCAAGTATTTAAATTTCAAGTTTTGATTTCATGACTAGATTCGAGCTTCGAAACCATGATTTTTGGTTTGCATTTCATTATTTTTAGAGTTAGGAATGTTGAGAATTTCTTAGTTGATCGGAAATTGATTTTAGACTGATCTCTGGCGATTGGAGGTTCTGGGGAAGTTGGGGTTCATGCTGGAGGCAGCTCGTGGGTCAAGGGTTGAGGGAAAAATGCTCGATGAATTTCTAGTTCACCGTGGTGGCGCGGCGAAGAGAGATTAGGGTTTAAACCTGGTTTGACTCGTCGAAACTTGAGGTAGAAATTCGTGGTCGTGGGATGATCGGACGAGGCCGGACCAAGGGAAACAGGAAGAGGGAACTCTGTCAAACTTTTGGGCGAAAGGGCGGGGTTGCAGATGGTCGGAGGTGATGGCTGATGGTGTTGTTATCAGGTCGGGTTGCTCCAGTCATTGATCGAAATACTCGTTTTCGATTCGTGATGAGATCGAAGGAGTTGGATGATCGGGGGACTAGCAGTGATCGTTGGCGACTGGTGAGCAAGGTCGGCGAGGCGTCGGAGTTGGTCAGGAATGGCGTGCACGTGCACGTACACGGTTGCGTGTATCTGGAAGACTTGGGTTTGGGGAAGAAAGCGAATGCTCGGCTGTTTGTTCGAGAAAAATCGAGTTTTACTCGAAGTAGGACGAAACGTGGGTAGCTTCGAGTTTTGCTTCGGGAATTTTTAGGGTTTTACTCGGGTTTTTGCAAGTTTTAAATAAATTATGTTAACCAAGTAAATAAGAAGTAAATTGTTACTAGAATTTAAATATAAAGCTTGAACAGTTTTGAAGATATGTTAAAATGAATGGGTGGTGTCTTAATTAATAAAGATTAATTAATTAAGAATAAAAGAATAATTACTTAATGAAGTAATTTATGGATGTGATTAATTAAAGTGAATTTAATTAATGTAATTAATTTGAATTAATTAATTAGATTGATTAAATTAGGATAATCACTTTGAATAGCTTAAGTATAACTACTTAATGTAATTAATGAAGTATATTTACTTAATGTAAGTAATAAAGGGAAAATTACTGAATGTAATGAATTAAGGGAAATTACTAAATGGAAATAATTAAATAAAAGTAATTAAAGTTTAATTACTTAGTGTAATTGATAAAAAGAATAATTACTTAATTAATTAAAGGATAGTTAATTACTGAATGTGATTAATTTATGGATAATAAATGAATGTGTTTAAATAAAAGGTAATTACTTAATGTAAGTAATTATAGAATAATTACTTGATGTAATTAATTAAGGAATTTAATTAATGTAATTAATTATAATATAATTAATTTATGAAAGTAATTAAGGGTTGAATATTATTAATGGTTAAAGAATAATTAATTTATGTAATTAATTAGAGAATTAATTACTTAATGCAATGATTAATAAATTAATGTAATTAACTAAAGGATTAGTTAATTAATGAAAGTAATTAAAATTACTTAAGGTAAGTAATTAAATGATAGTTAATTAAATTAATTAATTAATGGTTAATTAATTAATGTAATTAATTTAAGAATAATTAAGTAATTAAAGGATTAGTTAATTAATTAAAGGAAATTAATTAATGATTAGGTAAGCAGGATTTAAATGGTGATAAAGTAATTAAATTAATTTATTTAAATTTATTTGAAATAATGTGACAAATAAATATTGCTTATGAATGATTGAATAATATTGTATACCTTAGATGGATAATATCTCTGATATATGATGTTATGATATGTTTGGTTTAACTGTGATAATATGGGTATCTATCGATGATGGATTACTGTGTAAATGTGACATCCTGTATTTAAAGTTTGAATTGTATTCCATTTGAATAACTTTGTTAAGATGACATTGGATTCGAAGAGACAGGAGTCGGGTATTAGTTAATACCCGAAACCACTTCGATTTGGAATCTTCTATAATTCTTTATAAATTGATATGTGAAATCAAATAGGCCGGTTAGGGATAATATGGACCATTTAAACTAAGTTGGATACTTAGATATAGTTTTATGGAAATAAGTGTTGATTATATAAGTTGTTTACTTGTAGTAAAGTACGAGTTACCCCGGGTTTAAATAAGTTCTATGGATTGAAATTTCATGTTAGATGAGTTTACTCACGCTGGTTTCCAGCCTGACCCGGGTGTTACTTTGATGTAATGCTCGGGTCAGACCGAGTATTACAGATTTCAGGTAAGGACGTTCTGGAGCTCAGGAGGCGAGCTGGATGGCAGGAACGTATGGAGTGTATTCCGCTGTGTATATGAGACTGTGTAGTCTGTATAGATTGTAGTCTGGAACAAGTTGTATAACTGTCCAGCTCATGTATAAATGGGTGTAACTCTGATGTATTAAATTGTAATTGACTGATACAATTTTCTTTGTGTAAAGAATATTATTTGATATTATATTTTATCCGCTGCGAATGTGAGAATCTGTGTTTTGCTCTGTTCTTTCTTCTATCTCTTTTCTTTTTCTTCTAACTATCTGGAAATTTCGGGTTCGAAATTTCCGGGTCGTTACATTTGGTATCAGAGCGGAGGTTAAGCGAGAACCTTGGCTCTGTTGGGATTACTCGTTAAGGATAGGGTCAATGGTACCCTAGAACGAGTTGAGTGTATATATATATATATATAAGAGCGTAATTGTTATTTTCATATATAAGGATTTCAAATGATTTTATATAAGATTATATATATATATTAGATGATTTCTTTCTAATAAATAAGTTAATTGGTTGTTAAATTAAGTGGTAATAGAAATACAACCAATTTGAAATTAAATGAAGATAAGTTTGAAATGGATTCAAACTAAAATTAAATTCTTGAATTTGTAGAAGTGTTATCAAGAATAAAGATAATAATGAATTGGTTTCCAGATATGATAATCTTGGTTATTATCATAAATGGTAATTGTGTTTAATAATGAAATGTTGTAAATGAGTAAGCAAAATAAAATGTTTTAGGGAAGTAAAACATTTAGGCAAGTATGACTTGTAAATTGAAGTGGGTTTTAAATTGTGAAGTTTTAAATCCAGAAAACTTGAAATTATTTTTAAATTAAAACCAGAGATGGTTTAAAAAATTTAAGGTATAACTTGGTGTATAAAGAAAATGTATATATAAGGATGATTTGAAATAACTCTTAGTGTTGAGTTTTAAATTGGAATGTGATATGAAAACCCGAAGTGATAAGTTTTTGAATTTATAAGTGGGAAGATTTTTATTATAAGGTTTAAAATTTGTATGGGAATTCAAATTAGGTCAAGATGACTAAATTAAATTGAATTTAACTTAAGGGAAGTTAAATGAGTTTAGAATGAACAACTTGAATTGGAAATTTCAAGATGAAATTGAAATTTAACTTGGAAAGTTAAAAATGGTGAATTTGATTTGTTTGAATGAAGAAATGGATTGTAATAATATATCCATTATTGAGATAAATTAAAATTAAACCTTAATTTGAAATTAAGGATATGAAATTCCTTTTAACTTAAGATTTGAATGTTAAGAATTGAATTTGTAACCTAAAATTTCTTAAGAATCAGTTTCGAAGTTGGAAGATAAAAAAATTAGGCAATAAATTGAATTTTTGAAGAAAATTTCTTTGGACTTTTAATTTGAACTTTAAAATAAGTTAAGTAATGATAATTTTAAAATGGAATTTTGAAATTTGGATTCAGAATTAAATGGTTTAAAGATTTAAGTTATTTAAATTAAAATAAAGGTTGATTGATTTAAAAGTAAGGGTTAATTTGACTTAAAGGATTAAAAAAAAATTTTAAAAAAAATGTTTAACTCGAATTTATATAATTCGAGATGATTTTAAGTTGGGATTTGAATAGAATTAGTTCAAATTAAATTTGATTTGAATTAATTTAGAATTGTGATTGAAGATGGATAAGCATAAGTTTAAATGGTAAATTAGAATTGAAATGATTTGAAATTGAAGCTAGTTCAATTTGAAATTAATCCAAATTGATTTGAAATAATTTGGTATTGTGATTAAAGTTGAATAAAGTTTAAAAATCAAATGAAATTTGATTTAAATTTGGAAAGGAATTAAGGTTAATCCAACTTGAATTGGGATTAAATCAATTTCAATAGAAATTGAAGTATTGAGTTAATTTAAATGGAAGTAGAATTTAAATTGAATTGATGGGAAATTAATTGGAAATGGAGATTGGGAAATTGAACAGTTTGACTCTGGTTTATTTTCAAAATAAATTGTTTTAATACAAATATATTTTTCCAAACTATTTACTATATAATCTTTCTTCTTAAACCCCAAACTATCTTATACTTATTTTATAATTATTTGGAACTATTTAACTATTTTGAAACTCTCTTATAAACTAATTACTATTTTTCAGTTACTTATATCTAATCACTATTTTAAAAACTATTTTGAAATTATCTAGCTATTTTATACCTACTTAACTATTTTACAGCTATTTTACAAACTAATAACTATTTTTCAACTACTTACCTATTTTAAACTTTTTCAAGATATTTGTTTAAATTTAAATTGGTCAGAGTTCAAACTGTTTGTAATTGAAGTAATAACTCAATTGGAAATGGAAGCAATTGAGAATAAGTGAATGGAATTAAAGGAAATGTGAATAGAAAAGAGAATTGATTTGGCTAATAACCAACAAAGATAAATACGTAGGATATACGTATATTATTCTATTCGCATAATGATTTGATCCAGATTCGAACACAGAATTTCGAGATAGTATTATCGATCCGAGTTGGGATTTTTCGCTCGATTTTCGACGGCGAACCTGGATATGGATTGTTGATTGGTTCTGGATATTCTCTATCATAGCTACGACTATGCAAGGAGAATGACGGTTTCTGATCAAGAAACCAGATCTGAGTCCGCACTAGGAAGTCGGGTGGACGATAATAGTTCGGAAGTGAAATTGTGTGATCGAGTGAGCGATCGAATTGGTATAGCGTACGGATGATATGTGTACATCGTACGAATTTGAATGAAATTGGTATTGAAAATTTGTGGATAAAAACTGTAAAATGGTTTTTGACATGAAAAGTAATATGGTTAATAACTTTATAAAAGATTTATAAAATTTGAATATTTGATTTGGAATAAAATAAAGTTATATATTCTTGTTATATAAGATAAATCTTCCCCTGTTGAATCTATTGTTAAAAGAAAAGGGTTTTGAAAATATTTGAAGTATAAAAGAGGTTTTATACAAGTTTGAAATGATCCAAAGATTTTCAAAGTTATATATATATATATAAAGGATATTATGAGAATGATTTTGGAAAAGGTTTTGGGAACCTATATAAATTGGAAAAGGCTTTTGATTTTTGGGAAAATCAATTTTGGATTTTGGAAAGCCTAGTTTGAGAATTATCGATTTTGGTAATCGATTTTGTGTAAAGGAGATTTTGATAAATCATAAAGGGTATGATTTGAAGATACTATAAGTATATAGTATAAAGTATTTTGAGAATAGCTCTGGGGAAAAAGGCGCTTCCTTGAAATGAACTTCTCAGGAGTACCACTGGGTGGTACTGCCTTGAACCCCAAGGGGGGATTCTAAAGTTGATCCTGTGAGGAGTCCGGACAAAACTAGTTCCTGAGGATTATTTGTGTAGCGAAAGTCGAGGGGTTGGTGCCCACAGAGGCATTTGAGTTATGCTGTGACAACAATTTAACTCAATGTCACTGCGATCTACTGCAGACCATAACGAAAGTCATGTGTGCCGCTGAGAGCCAACTGTCTACGTTTGATTTTATATCGGTAGACTGTGACACTATGGTAACATAGCGAAAGTCGTTTGTGCCGCTGAGAGCCAACAGTCTGCGTTTGATTTTATATCGGTAGACTGCGACCTATGTGGGAGAAGTTTCATTTTGACAGCGAAATCGTGTGTGCCGCTGAGAGCCAACAGTTACATGGACTTTTGCTGCGACGGCAACGTAACCCTGGATGTAACTGCGATCTGTTGTGGGTTCCATGGTGTAATCAGTTACATGGACTTTTGCTGCGATGGCAACGTAACCCGTGATGTAACTATGACCATGGATGGGGGTGATGATTTCCAGAGTATTCTCACCAAAGATATTTCCTCTATTTTCAAAAATGTTTTCGATATTTCCAATAAATTATTTTCCAAGTATTTTCACTGGGTGTTGAAAACGAGTCTGCTAAGTACTTATAGATTTTCAGTCTTACGCCTGATCAACGTATGACCGAATTTCTGTGAGAACGAAGATGGATTTGTTGAAACATCGAGTTATAAAAGTATTTTTACAAAAACTATTTTGATAATATTATATAGATTTTTTTTTTAAAAAAAAAGTGTTTTAAAAATGATCAAAGAATAATTTATCTGATCTTAAGTATTGAATAAATTCTGGTTTCATTTCTTTTCGAGGACGAAAAGATTCTAAGGGGGAAGGAATGTGATAACCCGGATTTTGGAACATCTGTTAATGGATAATTAACTAGGGTTAATTAATAGAAATACTGATTTTATTTGGCTTAATAAATGAAATTCTGATAATAAAAGATATCCGGATATGTAAATGAATTTGAAAATATAATAATAATTGAATTATAAATATCTGGATAAATATTTATTTGACAATATCTTAATTTAATTAATTTAAAATTGGCAAAATTGTTAATTTCAAATCAATAATAGTAATATGTTGTATATATTCATGTATAGAGAATTATTTTATATAAATTGAATTTGTGTTTGTTTAAATATATGATATATATATATACATCAAATTGATTTTTAAATTGATTTCGAATTTTCTGGATTTAAATTTGGGAATTTAAAGGGTAGATATTTTAAATATTTTAAAATAATATATAAGCTTTTATTTATAAATATAATTGGTTTTATTTTCTTTAAAAGTAATTTTTATATATAGATAAGTATTTGTAAATTTATAAATTAAGTATAAAGCTTTTATTAATATTTAAAAAAAATAAGTAAAGATTACTTAAATTACAAGTGTTGAATTATGAGATCATGTAATTACATGTGTAAGCTAATGTATCATGCAATTTAACAAGTGTCCCTATTTTATTATTTTAAAAATCTTTAATAAAAAGATAGGATAAATTATATATATACATCTCCATACCTCTCTTTCATTTCTTTTATCAGCCATTTTCTAAAACAAAACTAAGAAACAAAAACCTGTAACACAATCCAATAAAACAAAAATCAAAGAATTCAAACAATATCTCCACAAATTCAAGTGAAGAGCAAGCTAAGCAAATTCAAGCTAGGATTCAACAACTCAGATCATCATAAATCAAACTGATCCAGATAAACCAAGTTTCAGAAAACAAAAGCAAGCTTTCAGATCAGAACATTAAAACCAGGCCTCTGTTCTATATAAGGTGAGTAAACATCCCTTTTAAAAAGCAAATATGTGTTATACTTTGATGCATGTGCTAAATCTAGGTAGTAAAGTTGTAAATATGATTTGCATGAATGATTTTACTGGAAGGAAGTTGAACAGCTCTGTCAATACCTGTGCATGTCTATATGTATGTATGTTCAACTCTGTTCTTAAATAACAGGCAAGAATTCCTTAAAAGAAAATATTCATATCTCAATATATGAACAGTTTTATGTTATGATCCTTAAAGGGAACCTGTTTGTAATAACTAAACTTGATTTAAAAATATATTTCTAAGATTAAATAACTAGTAAGTTTACAGAAATCACAGTAAAATTTATTCCTAGACAGAAAATCAAGTATTTAAATTTCAAGTTTTGATTTCATGACTAGATTCGAGCTTCGAAACCATGATTTTTGGTTTGCATTTCATTATTTTTAGAGTTAGGAATGTTGAGAATTTCTTAGTTGATCGGAAATTGATTTTAGACTGATCTCTGGCGATTGGAGGTTCTGGGGAAGTTGGGGTTCATGCTGGAGGCAGCTCGTGGGTCAAGGGTTGAGGGAAAAATGCTCGATGAATTTCTAGTTCACCGTGGTGGCGCGGCGAAGAGAGATTAGGGTTTAAACCTGGTTTGACTCGTCGAAACTTGAGGTAGAAATTCGTGGTCGTGGGATGATCGGACGAGGCCGGACCAAGGGAAACAGGAAGAGGGAACTCTGTCAAACTTTTGGGCGAAAGGGCGGGGTTGCAGATGGTCGGAGGTGATGGCTGATGGTGTTGTTATCAGGTCGGGTTGCTCCAGTCATTGATCGAAATACTCGTTTTCGATTCGTGATGAGATCGAAGGAGTTGGATGATCGGGGGACTAGCAGTGATCGTTGGCGACTGGTGAGCAAGGTCGGCGAGGCGTCGGAGTTGGTCAGGAATGGCGTGCACGTGCACGTACACGGTTGCGTGTATCTGGAAGACTTGGGTTTGGGGAAGAAAGCGAATGCTCGGCTGTTTGTTCGAGAAAAATCGAGTTTTACTCGAAGTAGGACGAAACGTGGGTAGCTTCGAGTTTTGCTTCGGGAATTTTTAGGGTTTTACTCGGGTTTTTGCAAGTTTTAAATAAATTATGTTAACCAAGTAAATAAGAAGTAAATTGTTACTAGAATTTAAATATAAAGCTTGAACAGTTTTGAAGATATGTTAAAATGAATGGGTGGTGTCTTAATTAATAAAGATTAATTAATTAAGAATAAAAGAATAATTACTTAATGAAGTAATTTATGGATGTGATTAATTAAAGTGAATTTAATTAATGTAATTAATTTGAATTAATTAATTAGATTGATTAAATTAGGATAATCACTTTGAATAGCTTAAGTATAACTACTTAATGTAATTAATGAAGTATATTTACTTAATGTAAGTAATAAAGGGAAAATTACTGAATGTAATGAATTAAGGGAAATTACTAAATGGAAATAATTAAATAAAAGTAATTAAAGTTTAATTACTTAGTGTAATTGATAAAAAGAATAATTACTTAATTAATTAAAGGATAGTTAATTACTGAATGTGATTAATTTATGGATAATAAATGAATGTGTTTAAATAAAAGGTAATTACTTAATGTAAGTAATTATAGAATAATTACTTGATGTAATTAATTAAGGAATTTAATTAATGTAATTAATTATAATATAATTAATTTATGAAAGTAATTAAGGGTTGAATATTATTAATGGTTAAAGAATAATTAATTTATGTAATTAATTAGAGAATTAATTACTTAATGCAATGATTAATAAATTAATGTAATTAACTAAAGGATTAGTTAATTAATGAAAGTAATTAAAATTACTTAAGGTAAGTAATTAAATGATAGTTAATTAAATTAATTAATTAATGGTTAATTAATTAATGTAATTAATTTAAGAATAATTAAGTAATTAAAGGATTAGTTAATTAATTAAAGGAAATTAATTAATGATTAGGTAAGCAGGATTTAAATGGTGATAAAGTAATTAAATTAATTTATTTAAATTTATTTGAAATAATGTGACAAATAAATATTGCTTATGAATGATTGAATAATATTGTATACCTTAGATGGATAATATCTCTGATATATGATGTTATGATATGTTTGGTTTAACTGTGATAATATGGGTATCTATCGATGATGGATTACTGTGTAAATGTGACATCCTGTATTTAAAGTTTGAATTGTATTCCATTTGAATAACTTTGTTAAGATGACATTGGATTCGAAGAGACAGGAGTCGGGTATTAGTTAATACCCGAAACCACTTCGATTTGGAATCTTCTATAATTCTTTATAAATTGATATGTGAAATCAAATAGGCCGGTTAGGGATAATATGGACCATTTAAACTAAGTTGGATACTTAGATATAGTTTTATGGAAATAAGTGTTGATTATATAAGTTGTTTACTTGTAGTAAAGTACGAGTTACCCCGGGTTTAAATAAGTTCTATGGATTGAAATTTCATGTTAGATGAGTTTACTCACGCTGGTTTCCAGCCTGACCCGGGTGTTACTTTGATGTAATGCTCGGGTCAGACCGAGTATTACAGATTTCAGGTAAGGACGTTCTGGAGCTCAGGAGGCGAGCTGGATGGCAGGAACGTATGGAGTGTATTCCGCTGTGTATATGAGACTGTGTAGTCTGTATAGATTGTAGTCTGGAACAAGTTGTATAACTGTCCAGCTCATGTATAAATGGGTGTAACTCTGATGTATTAAATTGTAATTGACTGATACAATTTTCTTTGTGTAAAGAATATTATTTGATATTATATTTTATCCGCTGCGAATGTGAGAATCTGTGTTTTGCTCTGTTCTTTCTTCTATCTCTTTTCTTTTTCTTCTAACTATCTGGAAATTTCGGGTTCGAAATTTCCGGGTCGTTACACAGTTTTTATGTAAGTTTATTTACAGTTGGTTTTTAAATAAATTTCAGAAGTTCTTTTCAGTCTATTTTTATTTAGCTATTTTATCTAGTTATTTACAGTTATTTACAACTGTTTTAAGTTGGAATTTAGCCTGTAAATGTTAGTTTCTTTTTATAGAGATTTAATCCTTTTTTAAGTGAATAAAATATTAAAATGAGAAGAATTCGCAAATATGGATTAAATAGAAAAACTAAATTTACAGAAATCAGATGTAAAATGAGAAAATAAGAAATAAAATAAAGATGGACTGATAGACAAATTTAAGATATTTGCAAGCATGATTATAACAAGTGGTTATAACTAAAAAGAGAAAATAGAAGAGTAATAGTTGCAAGAACAATTATAACACGTAGGTTATAATTAGAAAGAAAGAAATAACAGAAGGGGCTTCATACCGGCAGCATTCCTTTTCAGGTCTAGGACTGATGGTCTCACACGTGGGTGAGGCTGGGCATGCTTATGCTGATTAGGGTAAGTGGCCAATAGATAGAGACTCAAATTTGGGGATTTGGGCAAGGGGCGCAAAGTTAGAAGATTTGGTTGTTAGGACCAGTACCGGCAGCATTCCCTTTTAGGTCGAGAACTGATGGTCTCACACGTGGGTGAGGCTGGGCACGCTTATGCTGATTAGGGTAAATAAAGGCTCAAATAGGGGGCAACAGTTAGTGTGTACCGGCGATGACCGAGCATGCGGCATCGATTAGGGTAAATAATTCGCTACTGCGTCCTAAGAGCTAAGAGGTGTCTTTTGTTTTGGGACCAATAGGATTGGCTCACAGTGGCACAACAGAGATAGGAAAGGCCGATCAATGGGTAGGGTTAGGATTTCATCCTAATCAAGATTAGCAGTTGAGATAGGATTAGGGTTTCAGCCTAATCACAGCAGTTTAAGATGAGTGCAAACAATCAAAGTAAATAGTCAAACAGAATCAGAAACAGTATTTTATGTGAGTTTTATCTTTTCTGTATCTTCCTTTCATGCTAGAACTATTGCTTAGTCTATTATCTTTATCTTGCTTAGAAATACTTATAATTACTTTCACTCACCAAACTTATTGTCTGACCCACTCCTCTATCTTTCCTTTTCCCCTAATAGACCAGCAGAGTTGAGGATAGTTAATTCATGTTGCTTGGAGATTCATTTTCGGAGTTTCCTCATTTCAGATGTATTTTTTTCTGCTTTTCATCTTTTTCATTATGCTTATCATGGATGGGCACTTGTGAGAGGGAAAATGATTATTATTATTGTTGTACTCTGATTTTGTGAAACTGAGGTGTATTTTCATGATGTAGGATCGATTTCACCCTAGAGGGGAGGGGGGTGAATAGGGTGATACTAATAGTTATAAAAATTAAATGTGGAAATATATATAATAATCACAGCACAGATAATAGCAGAATAATAGCAGCACGAATAATAGCAGAATATTAAAAGCAGAAATAGAACAACATAGATTTACCTAGCTTCGGCAAAACCCTGCCTACGTGCTGCCCCCAAGGTTTCTACTAGAAACTAAGTAGTCAGACGCTTACACACGTAAACTCACGACACCCGTTATCGACCAACCTAACTCTACGCTCAAAACCCTACCACGACTCAGCCACTGAGTTGCGAATTCTCGAACTACACCACCGTAGTTCGTAACCTAGTCACACGACTAGAAAAACACAGTTTTAAAAAGTTTGAAAGTAAATTACAAATAAAAATAAGAAACCCTAATTGACAATAAAGCCCAATAATGTTTCAAAGACTCCGGCCCAAATTAAACACAGTAAACAATTCCCCCTTTTCCTTTTTATATTCTTGGTCGTATTCTTCTTTGTGAAACATCACTGCCTTGTTCCTCTTTCGACAATTAGGGCTTCTGTGAAAATGGTAGTGTCGCCTGTATCTGATCAATTGCTGAGATTATTTGCTTTATATGGTTTGGACAATTGATTCTCTAGCTGTAGTATGATTTCAGTCGCTCCAATTTGATCGAGTTCGAACTAAAATGGTATGTGATTTATGCTTTTTGCTTTACTGGTTAGCTTGCTTGAACTCGATTCCGGTTCAAGTTAATAATTTGAAACTATGCTCTGTGATATTGTTTAACTCGAATGCCTTTGAATGCCGATGATGATTGGGTTAAATAGGATTCGAAATCCTATAATCTCGTTCGTATATATTTTATTTGAATTCTTGCTTGGCCACTGATTTTCGTTTGGATGCTTCTAATGTTTTCTGACTTTTTCAATTCGTATATTTTCATTCCTTGAATATCACGGCTTTGATTTTGAACTTACTCGGTTCTTTGCCTTGGTCACCACAGCTTTGATTTGCTTTGGAATTTGATTCCGTTCTTTTCTGGTTTGACATCTGCTACTTGAATTTTGTGATAATATTTACTTGTTCAAGTCTGCCTTGACTTATCGAACTGTTGTAAATTTTGTAGCTTTGGCTTTGACTCGATTTGAAACTGCTACCTTGAAAATAGTTCGACCTGCAATACTTGATCATCTGATTGATTTTTATCTATAGACTCTGCTTCATGTTGTAACAATTGTATATCATCATTCACCGTTTGCTTTGTTTGTGATCTGGTTGCACTTGCTGTTTTCTTGTGTCTGGTCTTCGAGCCAGTTCATGTTGTAACTGGACTTGCCTTTGAGTATTACCTCGGTTCATGTAGTTTGCTTATTTTAAGTCTCCCATTTGAAGTGTGTCACTATGTGTACACATGCATATGTATGTATGATGTTGTGTTCATTTGTTTGGGACTTTTTGTTTCACTGGTTATCTTGTAATCTGGTTCACCTCAGAATAGATGTGTCCATTGCAAGTTTTGAACTTGTTTATTACCATATATGTACATACATACATATGTATGTGTGTATATGTGTGTTGTTGCAGTTCGGTTTGATATTGACTCTGGTTGTTGCTTTGTACTTGAAGTCTGTAGCTTTGTTTGAGTTGAGTTGCATCTATAGTTGTATCCGTCTTCGATTCATCTCTATTGAACTGCTAGTTCTAGTTTCACTGGTGCATGCATGTTGGTACCATATCTGACCATGCTTCATTGTTTTCATTTGAGTATACACTTGCTTATGTATGTAGTCTTGTAAGTATTCATTTGCACTTGATATTTGCAGTCAGGTTTTGTATTCAGTTGCAAATTTCCTTTAGTTTGAATGGTTCTATATGAAGTCTACATGTGATTATTGATTTGAAATACTGCCTTGTATTTGCAGTCTTCATTTCTGGGTTTAGTTGAACCTGAACTGCACTGTGTCTTGGTTGAAGTGTTTCATGACTCCACTGTCTTGACTTGTGCTTGACCATATGCATATTGCTGTTTGCTTCATTCTTGTTTGGTTGCGGCTTTGTAATTGTAGTCTCATTCTCTGCTACCTTCTTTCTTGGTTCTTGCATATGGTATCATGTACATGTCTGATTGTCGAGTTATAGTGACCTGCCTCACGTTAGATTGATATGGTTTGTGTTGTTATTTCATGTATGCTGACATTTAACCCATTTGAAAGTCGAAGCTGTGTTTCTTGTGAACTTGTACTCGACAATTTTGTGATGTATTTGTATTGCACCTGAGTTGAATCCAGCTTTTGATTCGGGTTTGACCTTGTGCTCACCTGTCCCTGCAATTTTATCAAGTGTATATCGGTGTGCACGGCCTTTTGGCATGTACAGTGATACACTGTGCATGTCACAAGCTGTTCGTGTATGATGAATTCAAAATAAATGATGACGAACAACCTAAATAACTGAGGCAAATAATATTTTCAAAAAACACATTTTATTTTACATTGCAAAAATATTTCATTTTCAATTTTACTGCGTCAGTGTTTATTTTGCAGATAACTCAGATGCTGGATACAAATTGGAATACAGTTGAAGAACAATTATGAGTGAACGAGTGATATGTAGTGAGGTGCTAATGAAAATGATAATTGTATAGTGATAAAATGGATTGTAATTTGAAATTGTGTATATATAGTGAGAGCTCAAATTTGTATTCTTCAAAATTGTAATAAAATATTTGTTTGAATAAAATATTTGTTTGAATATAAATTCTGTGTTATTTATTTTATTCAATTAAATTCTGTGTTATTCATTTTATTCAACAAATATTTATTTAATTATATGAAAATAAAATAGTACAATAACAAATACATTTAAATGAATATATATATATATATATATGTTTATTATTATCAAACAAAAATCATATACTAGCATATTCAACAATCTCCACTTTTTGATGATATCAAACATATATTTAAGATTTTGAATTTATTAAATGTATTTGATCATTCAATTTGCTCCCCCTATTTGAATGCTCCCTCTCTACAACAAAGCTCCCCCTTCATATATGCATGAAAATAAATAAAAATATGCAAATGAACCTAGATGCAAATAGAAAATATAAAATAAAATATTTGACCTTTATTTGCCAAAATCTTAACTTTTCTCTCCCCCTTTTGTTATCAGCAAAAGAGTAATAGTGTTAGTAAAAATAGAGATAAAGTGATTGACATTAATACAACATTAATACCCAATCGAGTATAATTATTAAATTTCAATAAAAAAATCAAACAAAAAGCATAAATACTTTGTTATATGCATATTCCACTTTAGAGTGATAAGGATGATGTCAGCATATTAAACCATATAGTTGTGTCTATTTGTGGTATATTTATATCAGGAATTTGAATATCTACTAACCATGCATAACCGTTAGGACTTTTAAATGAGATTGTTAGTATTCCAAATTTTTATAAAAAATGAATTTCAAGCATCTTCTAACCACGCATAACCATGAGGACTTTTAAATGGGATTAGAATCAACTTTTTTATTTAATAATCAATTTTGATATGCATTCCATACATGCATAATCGTGAAGACTTTTAAATTAGCATGAAAGCACATAATCAAAAATTCCAAGTAATTCACCCATGCATAACCGTGAGGACTTTTAAATGAAAGTGAATACTTTGGATGTTTTTATTGCTAAAAATAAAATAAAATAAAAACGAATAATTTCCTGTTTAAAAATACCACATTTTGACATACTATATTAGTTTTAATGAGTGATGGTCGTTAGAAATATGATAGAAATAGAGATGATCATGGAATTTTTACCAAACAAGAATTTCTATGAATCTTGTTTAAATTTTTAAGGAAATTCACCAAATATACTGTCTCAAGTCGTAATATATGATTAATATCGACACTCATCACTTTTTCAATCACTATTTATCTTTTTGATAATCAGTAGGGAGTCAGATTAGTTAATGTAGTCATTTAAGATCAAGTCCAAAAATAATTATAAAATCAAATTTTCTAAAATGGCTAATCTGAAACAAGATCAACAAAAATGATTTTCTAGAAGGGGTTTTATAAGAAAAATGTCTGCTAATTGAAAATCGGTTAAAATGAAAAATATGTAGATATTTTCTTTGAAAACGATTGAATGTCTCAACTTAAATCACGTTCCACTAGTAATTTTTCTATCAACTAGATTACCAGTGTAATCTACATCCGACTTTTCCTTTGACTCAAGATTATCATTAGTTGGATATTATAAGCCAGATCATGAAGTTGCAACAAATTCCTTAAAACCCTTTTTATAGCTTTTAAATGAAATTCTTTTGTATTTGAATTGAAACTGTGCAAACAAACCGTGAACATAATGACAAATCCAGAATAAACAAATATATCCACATGTATCATGAGTAATCATCATTCAATAAAACACCATCATTAGTCCAAACAAATCTATATGAAGTAGTTCAAGGACTCTAGAGGTACATGTAGTGTTCTCATCATAAAATGATAATTGACCAACAATTTTGATAAATCAGAGTCATCATCAACATTCATTATCACATAACTGGCGAAATTAAATCAGATTATGGTGTAGATTATCACATTTAATAATTTAAGATACATATAATGTTACCTGTTTTACCTTTGCCGATAATTTTTCGTTGTTGCTCATTGTGATTCTGCCACCTTTATACTAGGCTAAGGAACTTTGATTTGTATCCCGTCGTGTGCCCGGAACAGCCAGAATCCAGGTAATACCGATGTTGTTCCTTAACCTGCCACCACATCTACACGAGAAAAGATTTTTGTGACCTATTTGGTTTTATAGGTCCATGGTTGTTAGTGGCAAATGATTTTGAAAAATATGTTTGTGGAGACTCAAAACTATTTATATTTGTTCCTTTTGGCACCCAAATTTGTTTGACTTTAAGGGATTTTATATTTGTGTCTTTTGGAACCCAAATTGATATGGTTTTCATGTGTTTGGGTATCACACTTTTCCCTTTAACGGTGTTATTAGTTGTTTGTTCATATTTTGACACTTTTGCAAATCCAAATGCATTCCTTTTATTCTTGAAGAGTTGATTTTCTAATAGTATATTAAATGATTTATCTCTAGTGAAAAATTTCCGAGTAACCAATTCAAGTTTATTAACGTTGGATTTTAAAAGTTTATTTTCATTTATTAGCTTCGAACAACAACTAGTGGTAATATCTCTCTTTTCAAAACTATTCATTTTAAATCGCATATTTTCATTTTGAAGCTCTCTAATTTTATTCTCAAGCATCTCAGTTTCAAAAGGTTGGAGTTTTTTAAATTCATTTTTTTCAAAATCCTTGATTTTTTCAATCTCTTTTTCAAAATCATGATTTAATCGAATAATTTTAGATTTGCTCAAAATCTCATTTTCTTTTTCAAGGGTTTTGAAATTTTCGTTGATCTCATTTAAATTCTTTTAAAAAATCACACATTTAGAAATTTCTAACTTCTTAAACCTATCCAACTCTTTTTGCAAAATGTTGTTTTTACAAATCAACTCAGTTTTTTTTTTCTCTTGCATTAAAATTTCGTTTTCTAACTTTTGAAAGTTTTCATGAAAACGGGCAAATTCGTTTTCATGGTCCAAACACCTTTTGCAGTTAGAACTTTTATTTTTCTTAATATTTTTAAGCTCATTTTCCAAATCATTATTTTTCTGATGAAGTTTAGCTTGTTCCCTTTTCAACTTACTATTTTTCATCTCAAGAGCTTTATTATTTTCAATTAATTTTCGGCACAAGAGAACTAAATCATTGAATGGAAAATCACTTATCTCATCGGCTATTGAATCTTCATCACTGCTGCCTTTTGCCAATCCTGTTAAGCATGTTTCTTTAACTGAGTCGATTGTGGAGAATTTCTCATCGCTGTTGACTTTTGCACCATAAATTGCATCAAAAGTATTCTAGATTTCTTGTGCATTTTCACAATAAGAGATAAAGTTAAAATTATCTTGATTAATATGAGAATATAGTATATGCATAGCAAGAGCATTAATCAAAGTATTTTTCTCGTCTATTGTATCACACCCATTTTCAATAATATCCCAACATTTAAAATTAACAGATTTTAAATAAAATTCCATTTTTAATTTCCAATTTAAAAAATCTGTTACATTAAAAGTAGGAGGAATAATACTGGACCGACCCTCAGCAAAAGCATTATTAAAAGAATCCATTTAAAAAATCAAAATTTTAAAATAGTAATTTGTTTTTGAAAAATCAAATTTTTAAAACAAAAATTGGCTTTTGTTCCTAGCTCTGATGCCACTTGTAGGATCGATTTCACCCTAGAGGGGGGTGAATAGGGTGATACTAATAGTTATAAAAATTAAATGCAGAAATATATATAATAATCGCAGCACAGATAATAGTAGAATAATAGCAGCACGGATAATAGCAGAATATTAAAAGCAGAAATAGAACAACACAGATTTACCCAGCTTCGGCAAAACCCTGCCTACGTGCTGCCCCCATGGTTTCTACTAGATATTAAGTAGTCAGACGCTTACACACGTAAACTCGCGACACCTGCTATCGACCAACCTAACTCTACTCTCAAAACCCTACCACAACTCAGCCACTGAGTTGCGAATTCTCGAACTACACCACCATAGTTCGTAACCTAGTCACACGACAAGAAAAAAATCAGTTTTAAAAAGTTTGAAAGTAAATAACAAATATAAACAAGGAACCCTAATTGACAATAAAGCCCAATGATGTTTCAAAGACTCCAGCCCAAATTAAACACAGTAAACAATTCCCCCTTTTTCTTTTTATATTCTTGGCCGTATTCTTCTTTGTGAAATATCGCTGTCTCATTCCTCTTTCAACAATTAGGGCTTTGTGAAAATGGTAGCGCCGCCTGTATCTGATCAATTGCTGAGATTATTTGCTCTGTTTGGTTTGGACAATTGATTCTCTAGCTGTAGTATGATTTCGGTCGCTCCAATTTGATCGAGTTCGAACTAAAATGGTATGTGATTTATGCTTTTTGCTTTACTGGTTAGTTTGCTTGAACTCGATTGTGATTCGAGTTATTGATTTGAAACTATGCTCTATGATATTTTTAACTCGAATGCCTTTGAATGCCGATGATGATTGGGTTAAATAGGATTCGAAATCCTATAATCTCGTTCGTATATATTTTATTTGAATTCTTGCTTGGCTACTGATTTTCATTTGGATGCTTGTGATGTTTTTTGACCTTTTCAATTCGTATGTTTTCGTTCCTTAAATATCACGGCTTTGATTTTGAACTTGCTCGATTCTTTGCCTTGGTTACCACGGCTTTGATTTGCTTTGGAATTTGATTCCATTCTTTTCTGGTTTGACATCTGCTACTTGAATTTTGTGATAATATTTAGTTGTTCAATTCTGCCTTGACTTATCGAACTGTTTATAAATTTTGTAGCTCTGGCTTTGACTCGATTTGAAACTGCTACCTTGAAAATGGTTCAACCTGCAACACTTGATCATCTGATTGATTTTTATCTGTAGACTCTGCTTCATGTTATAATAGTTGTATATCATCATTCACTGTTTGCTTTGTTTGTGATCTGGTTGCACTTGCTGTTTTCTTGTGTCTGGTCTTCGAGCCAGTTCATGTTGTAATTGGACTTGCCTTTGAGTATTGCCTCGGTTCATGTAGTTTGCTTGAAGTTACTTATTTTAAGTCTCCCATTTGAAGTGTGTCACTATGTGTACACATGCATATGTATGTATGATGTTGTGTTCATTTGTTTAGGACTTTTTGTTTCACTGATTATCTTGTAATCTGGTTCACCCCAGAACAGTTGTGTCCATTGCATGCTTTGAACTAGTTTATTACCATATATGTACATACATACATATGTATGTGTGTATATGTGTGTTGTTGCAGTTCGGTTTGATATTGACTCTGGTTGTTGCTTTGTACTTGAAGTCTGTAGCTTTGTTTGAGTTGAGTTGTATCTGTAGTTTTATCAATCTTCGATTCATCTATGTTGAACTACTTGTTCTAGTTTCACTGGTGCATTTGTGCTGGTACCATATATGACCATGCTTCATTGTTTTCATTTGAGTCTACACTTGCTTATGTATGTAGTCTTGTAAGTATTCATTTGCACTTGATATTTGCAGTCAGGTTTTGTATTCAGTTGCACATTTCCTTTAGTTTGAATGGTTCTATATGAAGTCTACATGTGATTATTGATTTGAAATACTGCCTTGTATTTGCAGTCTTTATTTCTGGGTTTAGTTGAACCTGAACTGCACTGTGTCTTGGTTGAAGTGTTTCATGACTCCACTGTCTTGACTTGTGCTTGACTATATGCATATTGTTGTTTGCTTCATTCTTGTTTGGTTGCGGCTTTGTAATTGTAGTCTCTTTCTCTGCTACCTTCTTTCTTGGTTCTTGCATATGGTATCATGTGCATGTCTGATTGTCGAGTTATAGTGACCTGCCTCGCGTTAGATTGATATGGTTTGTGTTGTTATTTCATGTATGCTGACATTTAACCCATTTGAAAGTCGAAGCTGTGTTTCTTGTGAACTTGTACTCGACAATTTTGTGATGTATTTGTATTGCACCTGAGTTGAATCCAGCTTTTGATTTGGGTTTGACCTTGTGCTCACCTGTCCCTGCAATTTTATCAAGTGTATATCGGTGTGCACGGCCTTGTGGCATGTACAGTGATACACTGTGCATGTCACAAGCTGTTCGTGTATGATGAATTCAAAATAAATGATGACGAACAACCCAAATAACTGAGGCAAATAATATTTTCAAAAAACACATTTTATTTTACACTGCAAAAATATTTCATTTTCAATTTTACTGCATTAGCGTTTATTTTGCAGAAAACTCATATGCTGGATACAAATTGGAATACAGTTGAAGAACAATTATGAGTGAACGAATGATATGGAGTGAGGTGCTAATGAAAATGATAATTGTATAGTGACAACATGTATTGTAATTTGAAATTGTTTATATATAGTGAGAGCTCAAATTTGTACTATTTAAAATTGTAATAAATTATTTGTTTGAATAAATTATTTTTTTGAATATAAATTCTGTGTTATTTATTTTATTCAATTAAATTCTATGTTATTCATTTTACTCAATAAATATTTATTTAATTATATGAAAATAAAATAGTACGATAACAAATACATTTAAATGAATATATATATATATATATTTATTATCATCAAACAAAAATCATATACTAACATATTCAATACATGAGACATAAGAGTTTTTTGAGACATGTTATGTTTTTATGACTTATTTTGAAATGAAGTTTAATTCTGAATGATAAGTCATTATTTAAATGTTTTCCGCTGCTTTTACTTATTTGTCTTGTGAATCTTAGCCTCTGATGCTCTTGCTATACCTATAACGCACCACATCCTTTGGTGTGCCCTTTTTGGGGATACTAAGGGGTGTGGGGTGTTTCATTTGGTATCAGAGCCTAAGGTAACAGGATTCCTAAAAAATTGTTTTAAAAGTAAAGTATTTTTAAAAGGTAACATATCTTCAAACTAAAAGTATTTTTTAGAAAGAAACTCTTATTATAGAAATAGTTTTCAAGTATAAGAAAGTTTTCAAAAAAAATCCTCTCAAAGTCCAATTCAATCTTCTTTCAATTCTTTCGAGGCTAAATTTTCTTTTCTTTAGAATGGAGGATGCCCCAAACCTTCCAAAGGGTGTCCAAGTCCCTGGCTAGTTCCATAGATACCTCCAAGCTACGGCACCAGAGGTGCAAGGGCAAGCACCCAATGCAGCACCGACGGGTGGAGATCCTGTTAATCCACCTGCAGCAGCCAATTTTTCTTAGCTATGCAAGGAATTCACCAATCTTGGAGGCAAGATGTTTTCTGGCATGGAGGATTTCGTAGAGGCACGAATTTGGTTGAGGAATACAGAGCGGATATTTGGGCAACTAGGATTGGAGAACCGACAGAGAGTTCAGCTTGCATCTTGGCAGCTGAAGGGAGAGACTTACTGGTGGGAGATTGTAGAGATGGAGGGTAGAGACATTGGTTGGGTTGGATTTTGCGAAAGGTTTGAGAGAAAGTTCTTGTCGCAAGCCGAGGAAAGCATGCAGTTGGAGAAGTTCATTAGTCTGAAGCAGGGGAGTCTTTCGGTGAAAGAATATATATATCAGTTTAATGAGTTATCGAGGTTCGGGATGGAGCTTGTTAATACACCGCATAAGAAGGCCACCAAGTTTCCTAAGGGTTTGAACCAGCCCCTCCCCCCAAGGGTTGACATTAACACATGTACCTATGGGAGCAACATATGAGTCACTTGTGGAAATGGCCCTCATATCAGATGTTGCTAAGGAAGAAGAGGTTAAGGAGGTTCCTAAATCAGAAAATTCTAAGAAGAAGTGGTGGAAGAATAAGAAGGATAAGGAAAATAAGAAAGGAGGAGGACCTCAAAAGGGACAGATCAAGAAGGGCGAGAAATGTCATAATTGTGAATTGGTTGGGCATTACTCAAAGGACTGTAAGAAGGACACGATGAAGGGGAGGTGTTACAGCTGTGGGCAGCCTGGACACCTTAGTAGAGCTTGTCCTCAGAGGATGGGGCAGAAAGCAGGTGCACCTATGGCGCAAGTACAGGCTTTGGATGCAGCACCTTCTAGTAGTGGACTGGACCGAGGTAGGAAAGGCTCTGTAGAAGGTTTGATCTCTATTTCGGATTTTCCTATTCGAACTCTTTTTGACTCTGGAGTATCGCATTCTTTCATTTCTAGTTCCTTGGTTGATTGTTTGCACTTAGATATCTCTCTAGTTGTAGACCCAATAGTTGTCTCAAACCCCATAGGAGGATCGGCACATTTATCTATGATTTGTAGGGGTTTGAAAATTTTTATACTAGACGTAGAGTTTGATTGTGAAGCCTATGTACTAGGATTTTCGGGATATGGGATGATTTTGGGGATGGACTGGTTATCCACTTATGGTGCGATGTTGGACTGCGAGAGGAGAGTTATTAGGCTAGGGACATGTAGCTGACGGACCCTCAAGATTTCTTACGATCCACAAGGGTCAGTCATGTTGAGCTTCCTTTATTCCCTTGATTCATCACTATGAGAGTTAGATTTAGTTCCAGTTGTTGGAGATTTCCCAAACGTTTTTGAGGAGGTTAAGGGGCTACACCCTAAGAAAGAGATCGACTTTACGATCTATCTGAATGACAATGCTAAGCCAGTGGCATTGCCCGTGAGACATATGGCTCCTAGGGAGAGGAAGGAGTTAAGTAAGCAGATTGTTGAGCTATTAGAGAAAGGCTTCATTAGACGGAGCATATCTGAGCGGGGGGCACCAGTCGTCTTCGCTACAAAGGTGGATGGTTCCCTTCAACTTTACGTAGACTATAGAGAGTTGAATAAGCTCACGAAGAAGAACCGTTACCCACTTCCTAGGATAGACAATCTTTTCGATCAGTTGGTTTGCTCTTCATTATTTTCTCAGCTTGACTTAGCCACTGGATTTCATCAGCTTAGGGTCGCTGATGATAACATCGATAAGGCAGCATTTAGGACACCCGATGGATTCTTTGAGTGGTTGGTTATGCCGTTTGGGCTGACCAATGCCCCCAGCCTATTTTGTAGATCTGATGGGCCGTGTTTTTCGAGATATCCTAAATAAGTTCGTTGTAGTGTTTGTGGATGACATTATGGTGTTTTCCAAGGGTATGGAAGAGCAATCTATTCACCTTGAGGAGGTTCTTCTACACTTCGTGTTCATCAGTTGAAAGCAAAATTCTCGAAGTGTCACTTTTAGCATAAGAAGGTGCGTTTCTTGGGACATGTAATTTCAAAAGAGGGTATAGCAGTGGATCCCACTAAGGTAGTAGCGGTACAGGATTGGAAGGCCCCCAAGAACGTTACCGAAGTTAGAAGCTTCCTAGGTTTGGCTGGTTATTTTAGGAAGTTTATCGGAGATTTTGTTAAGATTTCAACACCACTTACTTGCCTCACTAAGAAGTATGCGGCATTCGTTTGGGACGTGGATTATGAGGGTTCCTTCATGATGCTAAAGAGGGCCCTTACTAGTGCACCAGTGTTAGTTTTACCCGACAGAGCTAAGCCTTTTACAGTATACACTGATGCCTATGGGACTGGCCTTGGGGCAGTATTGATGCAGGAGGGAAGGGTAGTATGCTATGGGAGTAGACAGTTAAGAACTCATGAGAAGGACTAGCACACCCATGATTTGGAGATGGCTGCTATTGTTTTCGCGCTCAAGTCTTGGAGACATTACTTTCTAGGAGAGAGGTTCGAGCTTTTCATTGACCACAAATCATTGAAGTATTGTTCTCACAAAAGGATTTAAACTTGAGGCAGCAGCGTTGGATGGAGTTTCTAGCATCATATGACTTTGAGATAGCTTACACCCCTGGCAAGGGAAACGTGGTTGCAGATGCATTAAGTAGGAAGAGAACAACCCTTAGCCCAATGTTTGTGGAGTGGAAAAGCCTAGAGTTTATTTCCACCTTTGATTTTAAGTCCTCTACGGACATTACTCCTAGATTATTGGCACCACTTGAGGTTAAGCCTACCCTCATAGATCAGATTGGCTCAAGGCAGCGAGAGGATTCAGAGCTTGTGGATATTATGGATAGGATTAGTAGAGGAGATGTGTCTAGACATCTCCAATGCTATTCCATCGATAGAAAAGGGTGGCTAAGGAGAGATGGAAGACTTTGTGTCCCCCGCACTGGTGATTTGATGAGTGCAGTTCTAGCAGAAGCACACCGTTCTTGGATGACTATTCATCCGGGTGGTGATAAGATGTATAGGGACATGAAGAGAGTGTTTTATTGGAGTGGCATGAAGAATGATGTAGCACAGTTTGTGGCTAAGTGTCTTGTGTGCCAAAGGGTTAAGGCGGAGCAGTAGAGGCCTGGCGGATTGCTTCAACCATTGGATGTACCCGAATGGAAGTGGGATAGTGTTTCAATGGACTTCATAGATGGTTTACCCCGATCTAGGAAGGGGAATACCAGTATTTGGGTATTCGTTTGACTAAGAGCGCCCACTTTATTCCGGTCAAGAGTAAGAGGACAGCACCTTATTTGGCATCCATATACGTTCGTGAGATAGTCCGACTTCATGGAGTTCCCTCTAGCATAGTGAGCGACAGAGATCCTATCTTTACTAGCGAGTTTTGGAGGAGCTTGCAAGAGGCTTTAGGGACACAGCTTAGATTGAGTATAGCCTATCACCCTCAAGCAAATGGCTAAACGGAGAGAGTTAATAGAGTTCTTGAGGATGTGCACTCTTGATTTTAGAGGGACTTGGGAGGAGCACCTTCCTTTAGTGGAATTTGATTATAATAATAGTTTTCAGGCTAGCATTGGGATGGCTCCTTTTGAAGCCCTTTATGGAAGACCTTACAAGTCGCCTTCGTGTTGGTTGGAGCTACAGAAATATTGCTACTTGGTCCCGATATGGTTAGAGAGACTTCGAAAAAGATTGAGTTGATTAGAAGAAGAATGAAGATAGCCTAAGATAGACAGAAATCCTATGCAAATAAGTGGAGAAGGGATATTGAGTTCGAGGTAGGAGATTTGGTTTTCATTAAGGTGTCTCCGCTAAGAAAGGTAGTGAGGTTTGGATCAAGTGGGAAACTTGCTCCTATATTCGTAGGACTGTTCCCCATTATGGAAAGGGTAGGGAAGATGGCATATCGGATAAAGCTATCGGAGAGGCTCGCGGGAGTTCATGATATTTTTTATGTTTCGCACTTGAGAAAGTGCTTACATTATTCGGCAGAGGTAGTGTAACCTAGCCAACTTGAGGAAGTTGAAGTGCAAAGAGAAGCATCGGTTCATCGCATTCCTACCAAGATCGTTGGACATGATATCAAGAAGCTTAGGAATAAGGAAGTCCCTTTGGTTAAGGTGTAGTGGGGAGGTAGTAATGTAGTATTGAGGACGCTGGGTGGGAGGCTGAAGAGAAAATATGTACCACTTATCCGCATCTCTTCAATGGTACGTCTTGAATTTTCTGTTTCTATCTTTAGTTTTGAATAGGTTCTTTCCATTAGTATCCTTTGGGAGGGTAGATCTTAGGATTTATCCTATGGATGGTAGGACTGAATGTAAACATGTTACCAGAACATGTTATGTATGTTAGACGCTAGTGGTAGCAAGTGTTTACTAGTGGATGCTAATGGACGCATATACACACACTAGGCACTATTATCTCTTAGAGATTGGCCTAACTAGGTCACTAAAGCATATGCATATGGATGTGTGCGCACTTGAATTTTTATTTCATGGTTGCTATGAATGGGTGAGTATTATATGATTGTTGCATTTGGATGATGATTGTAGCACGCAATAGAACTATCAGTTGTCATTAGGGAATTTGCATTCATTTGGATACATGGCACGGACATGAGTGCATAAAAAGGAGGTCGACTAAATCAGTAGACCGCCTAATCATTTGCATTAGTTAGGGACATTGACACTACACTATTGCATATGTCATAAATTGCATTAAAAAGCTTAAGGAAAATGGATGATGGTTGAATATGTGGTTGTGAATTTGGATGAAATTATTTATTTCATTCTTCTGTTCTTGGAGATTTCGGGGGAGAACTCCTTTAATGAGGGGAGAATGTAACAACACGAAAAATTAGAGTAATCATAATTAATTGAATAATAAAATAGGGCTGGGAAATTGTTAGAATTGAGCTACGGGAGTTGCACCATTTGGTCCGTGGCAATTTTATGATCAATTTCCATATATAACTTGTTGTAATCCGAGTTAGTATAGAAAAGTTACGAGTGAAACTAGAAATTCAGAATTATATAAATAGAAATATATAATATAAGCTAAAAAAATATATATACATATCCATAGGTCGACCCGCATTAGGGTCAGGTCGCCGTTGTTACTGGACGAAGAATCGTCCAGTACGAGCCGAAAGTTCTGGAGTCCGTTTTTCATGAAATCCTGTGCGTTCGTGGTTGCATCCGAGGGTCCCTAGCGAGCCTATGACGTGGTTGCACCAGATTCAATCTTCAAATCTGATGGTTTGAGATCCCTAAGCCACACTATAAATAGAACCTTAGGCCTAGCTATTTTTCTCATTCAGATTTTCTCCCAATTGGGTTAATTGCCTGAGGCTGAACCATAAATAGAAAAAAATTCTAGGAAAGAAATCTTTTTAATAAAAATATTCTACACCCTAGAAGTGGATCCAAGAAGGCCCAGGATTAGAGCTAAGAACCGCAGGTGAGTGTTTTGTAATTATTTTAGATTTGTAAGCAATTGAAAATAATATGGTTCTCAATAGTTGTAGTTTTTCTACAATTTTGAGACAGTTTTTATGTAAGTTTCTTTATAGTCAGTTTATAAATAAATTTCAGAAGTTCTTTTCAGTCTATTTTTATTTAGCTATTTTATCCAGTTATTTACAGTTATTTACATCTATTTTAAGTTGGTATTTAGCCCGTAAATGTTAGTTTCTTTTTATAGAGATTTAATCCTTTTTGATGCGAATAAAATATTAGAAAGAGAAGAATTCACAAATATGGATTAAAATAGAAAAAAACTAAATTTATAGAAATCGGATGTAAAATGAGAAAAACTGAAATAAAATAAAGATGGACTGAAATAGGAAAATTTAAGATATTTGCAAGCATGATTATAGCAAGTGGTTATAACTAAAAAGAGAAAATAGAAGAGTAACAATTGTAAGAACAATTATAACACGTAGGTTATAATTAGAAAGAAAGAAATAACAGAAGGGGCTTATTTTAAAACTTAGATCTTGGATTAAGTTAATAAGCAAAAATAGCCGTAGTGGCCCGTATCGACAGCATTCCCTTTCAAGTCTAGGACTGATGGTCTCACACATGGGTGAGGCTGCGAATGCTTATGCTGACTAGGGTAAATAAGTGGCCAATAGATAGAGGCTCAAATTTGGGGATTTGGGCAATGGGCGCAAAGTTAGAAGATTTGTTTGTTAGGACCAGTACCGGCAGCATTCCCTTTCAGGTCGAGGACTGATGGTCTCACACGTGGGTGAGACTGGGCACACTTATGCTGATTAGGATAAATAAAGGGTCAAATAGGGGGCGACAGTTAGTGTGTACCGGCAATGACCGAGCGTGCGGCATCAATTAGGGTAAATAATTCGCTACTGCGTCCTAAGCGCTAAGAGGTGTATTTTGCTGTGGGACCAACAGGATTGGCTCACAGTGGCACAACAGAGATAGAAAAGGCCGATCAGTGGGTAGGGATAGGATTTTAGCCTAATCAAGATTAGCAGTTGAGATAGGATTAGGGTTTCAGCCTAATCTCAGCAGTTTAAGACGAGTGCAAACAGTCAAACATAATCAAAAACAGTATTTTATGCGAGTTTTATCTTTTCTGTATCTTCCTTTCATGCTAGAACTGTTGCTTAGTCTATTATCTTTATCTTGCTTAGAAATGCTTATAATTACTTTCACTCACCAGAATTATTGTCTGACCCACTCCTCTATCTTTCCTTTTCCCCCAATAGGCCAGCAGAGTTGAGGATAGTTGATTCAGGTTACTTGGAGATTCATTTCCGAAGTTTCCTCATTTCAGATGTATTTTTTTTGCTTTTCATCCTTTTTATTTGGCTTATCATGGACTGGCACTTGTGAGAGGGATTATGATTATGATTATTATTTTTTTACTCTGATTTTGTGAGACTGAGGTGTATTTTCATGATACATAAGAGATTTTTGAGACATGTTATGTTTTTATGACTTATTTTGAAATGAAGTTTAATTCTGAATAATAAGTCATTATTTAAATGTTTTCCACCGCTTTTACTTATTTGTCTTATGAATCTTAGTCTCTGGAATGCTCTAGCTATACCTATAACGCACCATATCCTTTGGTGTGCCTTTTTTGGAGATACTAAGGGGTGTGGGGAGTTTCAGAGAAATTAGATGTAATTAATTGAAATAGGTTAGTATAGAATGGAATCAATATTTGGTAAGTAATTTATCAACCATTGTTGATAAACAATAGGTTAATATAGGTGAATTATTAATGTATAACAATTGATTCATTATCATCTTGATATTTAATCCATTTGAAATTAATTGTAAATCAGTTGAAATTAATCTAATTAAATATTACAGTTAATATGAATTAAGACGATAACTGTAGAATATGGATGTAATAAAATGTAAACCAATGTTAATTATATCCATAAGGTGATAATTGATTTAATAATAAGAGTGGAAATTAAAATAAAAGGATTAATTTGGATTTAAAATATAATTAACTAGGATTTTATTAGTGTAATTGAACGTTGAATTTAATGAAATATTTTAATAGTGAATTTAACATAGAAAATTTATTTTGATAGATTATTAATTTCTATGTAATCTAGAATGATGAAATTGTTAACTATTAAATTTGAATTTAAAGGTGATTAAATTAATTTAATACTAATTTATTTAATTAACGTGAAATTTAGCCATTTTGGCCACCGTCTTGGATTTTGACGAAACTAATTTCATCGGATCCATAATAGTGAATAATTGTAGGATTTCAAGTTTCATAGCGATCAAACTTATCGTTCGATCGTGCGAGCTCGAAACGCGTAGAAATCGATTTAATGAATTCAACTAAAATAATTTGATTTTGAAAGCTAAATTCTATAAACGATGGAATTAGGGTTTGAAACTAGTTCCATTGAATTTAAAAATATCGAAAACCTATATTTTGATATATGGGATGACTTACTTTCGTTTCGGGAAGAAAACGGGCCTTTTGGGTCGCCGTTATCGTTTCGACCCAATTCGATCTATCCATTCGTTCTTATCTACCTTTGCCTATATATAGGCTGCTATAAACCTTAGCTGTTTCTCATTTCATTATTTCTATGCGTACCTCTACTTCTCATATGTTCCACGTTTTCAAACGACAGAACATCAAAACCTAATTCCTATTCCAAACCCTAATTTCAATTTCAATAATCAAAATCAAAAATTCAAACTCCTCAAACTATGTCATATTATATATCGATGGAAAGCTCTCGACGAGCGCAATCTACTGCTGCAGTTCGTTTTTGCAATCGAATCACTGTTTGGCAAAAAATTGGCGATTTATTCTCGGCTTTCCATTCTAGGTTTTCGATTTCAACGGTGGATCGTCGATTTTACGACGATCAGAAGGTGTAGGCTTGTAGAGGTTGTCGAGCAGAATGCATCCATGGTCGTCCTTCGTCTCGGAGGTGGCCAGAATCGCCAGAATGGGCGAATGTTTGCATGCTACGGCGGAGGTGTTTAGGGGGTCGTGGTCGCACGAGTGGAGCCTGGGTGGTCGGCCGGAGGTGGAGAGGCGGTCGACATGGTCAGATCTAGGGTCAGGCGAGCGTGGTTGCATGCATTTGTGGGTTTCAGGTGACGACTTTGGATTCAGGGCTTCATGAATGATACAGGTAGGGTTTGGATGGTAAACGTAATTACGTAATTGCCCCTGTCATTTTATTTTATTTAAATTAAAATTTCAAATGTTCTAACTATCATAACTTTTCCATACGAGCTCGGATTCACACGCGGTTCTCTCCATTACGATCGTATCGAAATTCTGGACATTATAGAATAGGTTTGGTTGCATTCTGAGACTGTTCAATTTTTGGGCCTTAATTGGATTTTTAATCGACGATAAATCAAAGGTGGGTGTTTTAACCCACTCACAAATACTAAACCATCTTATGTTGGTTAAATTAAATTTATGATGTGATTAGAAATTGATTGATTACTGTTTAGTATATTTAAATTGTCATTCAAGTTTAATTTGAATTTATATTGAATTAAATTGCCATTTAAATTAATATTGAAATTAATTGCCAGTTAAATAACTGATAATGATAACCAGTTTATTTGTTGTGATTTATTGGTTGATTTGAATGATGATTGTGATGGATGTTTAATTGTTGACATTTTGGATGATTTGATGTTATATTTATTTTATATGTTGTTATCACACTGCAAGTTCCCTTGGTTATTGTTAGGAAAATCACTATGGGTTGAAATGGTACATACCCGAATGGTCTTATTGATTAGGGGAAAATCGTTATGGGTTAAAATGATAAACTCGAGCGATTTTATGGATTTTTAATTTTACTCGGGATTGCGATTGAAATGATATATATCCGTAAATTTAAATTTATTGAGGGTTGAAATGATATGTATCCGTTTCACTTGACCATAGGGTAGAAAATTATATACGGACACTAGATTGGTTAAATTAAATGATTTTAAATCCTTAAATTTTGAATCCAGTTAAATGATATTATGAAATAAAATTAGATTTATATGAACTGAATTATTTTCAAAATCCAAGCTTTAAAATGTTGAAATTGAAATTGGTTTAAATGAATTGTTTAAAGAATTTAAATTGAAATCTTAAAGTTGAATTTTGAGATATAAAAGAAATTTATCAAATTGAGTTATTGTAAACATTTGAATATTTAAACATTGAAACCTATTGAATTTGAAGTGGTTTAAATTTGTAGTTCAAACAAGGATTTGAAATCGATATAAATTGAATGGTTTTTAATTAGAATTTGAATTGAAACCTTTGGTCTTTTGAATTGAAATCATTCAACTGAGATTGATTTAAATTGAATTTTTGGAACTAAAGTTGATTTGAATTGATTTGTGAAATTTGAAGAAACAATTCTAATTTGAAACTGTTTTCGATATAAACTCTTTTAACATTTAAAGTATTTTCTCATATAAACCATTTTAATGTATTAATAATTATAAAAACATTAACTATTTTAATATATAACCAATTTTAATATATAAACTATTTCTAATATATAAACTATTTTAATCTATATACTATTTTTAATGTATAACTATTCCAATATATAAACTACTTTCAATATTTAAACTGTTTAAAGTTGGAACTGTTATGATTTAGATTAAATTGATTTAAATGCGAATATTTTGATATGATGGTTTAACCTATTTTGTGGTTATGATTTTGAAAATGAATATGATTTAAAAATGAATAATGATTTCGAAAGTGAATATGATTTCGAAAGTGATATTATTTTGAAGTGAATATGATATTTTGATATCAATTATGAATCGGTTTTGGAAATGTAAAAGAACCAACCGGTGTGAAATAACCGTTTGGTTGTTAAAGAGACTGGGATCGGATATTGTCATACTCTCTGTCAATACCGAAAACCATTTTAACAACTGTGCACGTGGTAGAGAATCCAAAATGAAGTAGGATGATTAGGCGAATGCCACTGGAATGAAGTAAGAGAACGATGATGGATAACCTTGACTTTTGGGTCATAATTAAAATGACTAAAACAGGAGCTACCGGGCCAAGTGGGGTCGCTCCCCCTATCGGGCACATTTCTTCGATACCATATTTATTACTTTGTGGTTGATTTGGTGGCCACCCCTCGATTTGATTATGGGAGTGTGTTCTGAGGTGGGCGGTAGTAGGTGCTATGCGTTACCACTAGTCCGGAGTGCAAAACGGTAGAATCCTACCCTGGGCATTGCCTCGCGTGCCTTGTCATATTTATCATGATCGCGCCCACTACGAGTTTGGTTTGTGTCGTACACTATGGAGTGCCCTTTGATAGCCCTCCTGTTTAAGGAGGAACTACGGTATTGTATAGACTGTGGAATTTATAAAAATGTGTTAAGGGGGATATGGGTAACGCCTTAACGCTATTTTAATACTTTACTTTACTGTAGACATATTGTAATAGAGTATTGTATTACATATGTAGATAGTTTAATGGATCCTTAGGATATGGAATCCCGAACATCTCTTAAGTTATTGCACGCACGTTAGATACAGGATAGGAGATGTAAAATCCCATAAACATCTCTGAAGCTGTTACACTTATATTTATTTACTGTTGATTTAACTTACATAAGATCTTTTAGTTCGGACTCGAGTGTTTGTCTTTTCATTACGCTCGGGTCAGCCTGAGTATTTCAGTGTTGAAGACATTATTCTGGAGGATGAAGACGGAGTTTAGTACTAATTATTATATTTATCCCATTGTATCATGTTGTTCCGCTGCATTATCTATTTATTCCTGCTATATGTATAACTCTAATTGTTTTGTAAATGTGTAATCAAATGTTAATTGTAAAACAACTTCATGAACTTTTTGTTTGATTATTATATTTTATCATTCCACTGTGAGATTCTTTGTTTTGTTTTTTCTTCTTGTCTCTTATTTTCTTATTTACCCATTAACAATCCTTCCTTTTGAATGGTTTGAGTTGACATGTGTTTTATTGTTGATTTAAACCGCCTAAAAAGATAGGTCATTACATTTATAACTTTATAAAACTATTATAAATGATTTATTATCACTTTTTAACTATTCAAAATGAATTATCATTATTTAAAGTAATTATTTGAATAATTGATATAATTACTAAATCATTAAATCTCAATTTAATGAAATAAATCAATTATTATATTCAAGGGATTACTAACAATGTCATAAATGCATTTAATTTTCAAAAAATAAATTAAATTATTTTATTTCAATATTCTTGTTCAATTATTAAAATAAGTGTATGTATCCAGCTCCGTGGGCGACGTTTTACGATTATAGAGCTGTTTATTGATAAAATAGTTTTAGGTCATTTTATCGATTCAAATTTCGAGGAAAATATTTTTGTAAATATTTATTCAAAATAAAATTACTATTACTTATTATCATTCAGAAAAATATTATTTGTGTTATCAAACTTTTGTTCATATAAATTTAAAAATAAATATAATTTATCAAAGTGATAAATTGGAGGGTCGTTACAGACTTCCCCCTTAAAAGAATTTAGTCCCTCAAATTACCCAAAATAAAAACCCAAAGGTTTGCCCAAAAATTTATTTTTAAACTTACATCCATATGGTGTATATAGATCATCCATACGTAATATCTGATTTGATCTACTATTAGAATCCACAATTTACTTCTGAACGAGTATTGATCCCCCGATTCTCTAGTGCGGACTCTGATCAAGCTTCTTGTTTAGAAAACTTTGTTTCCCTTACATAGCCCTCAACTATGATAAAAAAATTCAAGTACCTAATCATAAATCCTCATCAATGTTCTTCGTCAAGAATCGAGTGATAAAACCTTTTTCGGACTGGTGTAAACACCTCAAAGTTCTGTACTCGAATCTTAGATCAAAATCGTATGATGAAATAATCTACTTCCAACATATTTAATAAAAAAAATTCAAATCTTTATGGAAATTTTTCCTAAAACTTTTATCTTTTTAAAAATTCTTCTTTCTATATAATTACTCTAAATATTTATTCCTAAATATTTTCTTAAAGGAAAACATTTCATAAAACTTTTGTTCTTTATTCAACTTTTATAAAGATACTTCTTTATACATAACCATTTTACATTTTTATATTCAAATATTTCTACTTAAAAACACATTTCTTTTCAAAAGATAAATATCTTTTTATTATATTAAATTTCTAAACATATCATAATTGTTTCCGAAAAACTTATTTTCAAAATAATTCATTAAATTGATAAATCACCATAAACTTCCTTTAGCTAATATCAAATGTGAAAACATTCTTTATTTAGTTAAAACTTTCTTTATCAATTAACACTCCTTTATTAATTAAAACACACACACACACACACATATATATATATAACTTACACCAGTTTTAATACTTAAAAAGTATTTATATACTTATTCACAAAGTATTTATAATGAACTTCTCTTTTTATAACAGGTTAATTATAATATTTTCTATCTTTTTATAAAGGACCCACATACTTGTTATTATATTTAAAATCCTATTATTAAAGACCAAAAATACCCATAAAATTTCTTCCAAAGTGTCATTCAAGGATTTGAAAACAAATGTTGCTTAAAACATTGTTTACAACAAACCCAAAACCATTCATTGATGACTTTAAACATTAATTCTAAAGATCAAAGCATACCCATGCTTATCAATTAAGATAATACACATTGATAAAAATTGACAACCATTAATTTTTGAATTAATGATTCGTATTATCCTTTTTAACTTTAGAAAATTATAATGATCGAGTAACTCAAAAATGATACTAAGGAACTAGGTACTACCAATAGTATCGCATATTTCCGTAACAAGAAGGGGAATACTTAAGGGAAGCGTTTAACATCCCAACACATGTCCTGCCCTACTTCCGAGCCACTTGGATCAATTAATCATAAGATTGTTTTTTTCGTTTACAAAATCCCATTTTAGAAATAATAATATTATTATTCTTTTTCCAACAATCATTTGAAATTCCTTTCAAAAATACCGAAATTTAAATTCTCAAAAATTCCTTTATAAATCAAGTTTTATAAATCCATTTTATAAAATCACTTATATAAAACAAATTCATAAGATTTATTTATCTTAAATAAATTCCTTTAATCTTAAACCAACATTAATATTTTATCGAATATCCCATAGTCAAATTGTGAAACTAAATTCAGGAGGTGTTCGTACTTAAACTTTTAACTTAAACAACCAATTAATTAATGATAATAACTGAGTATTATCCTTCTCTTAAACCATAAACTAACACACATAAATGTCTATATCTTTCAAAAGATATTCCTTTATACTTAAAATATAATCCTTTTAAAACACCATGTTAGTTTGTCTTGTTTAAGTGTTTAGAAATCCTTATCAATAATGGTGATTCGGCGCATCGACCAGAATCTATAACCACTCAACAAAAAAATCAACACAAAACAATTTTTATATCAAATAACAAATACGTGCTCATATATATAATACTCTCAAACTCATTCTAGGGTGTTACTAAGCCTATCTCTAATGAGTCACTCATTCTAGGGTACTACTTACCCTATCTATAATGAGTTTTACCCCACCAAAGCCTAAGTGTTCGCTCAACCTAAGCTCTGGTACCAAATGTAACAACCACGGTTTACGACCCTCGAAAATCGGCACTAATACAACCTCGATATGCACATGCCGCAAATCCAAGTGCCGGAAAGCCCGAACGTTAGGGGAAAAGAAAATAAAGATAGAACAGAATCTCACACGAATGGAATAACATATATTATTTCAATATAAAATTTTACAATGGAAAATTTTGAATAAAATATCAAAGTCTAACCTAGATTCAGCCTGGACAGTTATAAATCTCTGTCCTTACAATTGCTAAAAATTAAAAAGAAATACAATACATATAGTGGATAATAGAATACATCTATACGTAGATGAAGATCTCCAGCTCTCCTCTGGAAACTCCAAGCGTCTTCAACTAAAACTGTAACTACTCAGATCTGACCCGAGAATTAAAAATGCCCGGATCAGGCTTGATAAACCAGCGTGAGATACTCGAACCATAAACATACGACGGAGGCATGGATGGGTACTAAACAAAACCTTTGAAAAGAATAGTATCTTGTAAGACCACGCCGCACATAAACACGAACGGGTTTTTGCCTTACGATAACCAAAATACTTTATACCTAAAAACATTTTGATATTATCTTTAATGACATTGGTTTGAAAACACTTTTCAAATAAATATATATAAAACAAGTATCAATACCCGGACTAAGTCTATGGTAATATATCCGGACTAGGTCAACGGAATATACCTAGACAAAATTATGATATCCAAGGGGTAGTAGAAATGTTTGCAAAGCGTTATAGCTATTTTGGGAACATAACCAAAATCGTAAAGCTCGTATGGGAATTGGATTTCCAACATGATAGGGAACTAGTGGCTTTTTCCTTCGATCCACGCATAGCAACATTAGTTCCCGCGGTGCCTTAGTCGCTTTTCTCAAACAAGTCACTTGAAACTGCACTTGCTACACCACCAATATCTGGTAGCCTTATCGCTTTTCACAAGCAAGCCACTATATACCTTAAGGATCCAGATTCCACTGGACTCCCCCATACTCATACAACCAATAGCAAGAAATATATGTCCTACAAACCACGTAATTACCCGTATCATCTCCGGGAGGAGAGACTCGTGAGGCTAGCTCAATCTTAACAAAGCCATGCTTTGCTATTCACAAAGCCACGCTTTACTCTTCCATAAAGCTATTCCACTTAGAATGTCACATTGCCATTCCTTAATCACACAATTGATTTCTACCAACGTATAACTCCTAAGCTCGTACGTCTCAGGAAACGGTGTTAAGCTAAGAGAAGTTGCCTTCTCCTCCACCAAGCAAATAATACGTTGATAGAGATTAATTAATACGATCAGAAATGCACTGTCAGACATTCATCCATACAAGTTCATTCTGGAACTGAACCAAACACTGCACCATACTGTCCATTTTTCCATGCCCCAATGCGGAAATTTTGCCACGGTCTTAAGCCGTGGCAATTTTACCACGGCTTTTAGCCATTCCAAAATGAATCGCACCGGTTAAGGGTCGTGGCAATTTTACCACGGCTCCTTACTGTTCCAATGTTCCCTTAATTTTTTTAACGTACTGTGTACGCCATCGTCTACACCCGTTCCCTACATCCATCCCTAATCAAAACTACACCCTCATCAAAAAAAATCCCTAATCTCAATCCCTCCGCCCCTTTCAATCGCCCCGCCCTAATTCAACCCCTCCTCCCATCTCAATCACTCCGCCCCCGTCTCCCCCCCGCCCCTCTCAATCACTCTGCCCCCGTCTTTCCTCCACCCTCTCTTTATTGAAACATCTCCACTTCTCTCGAAGCTTCTTAATTGAAACACATCATCCAACAATCGATTTGAATCCTATTCTGAAACTTGTGCGAGGTATTGAGATTAGAGATACCGAGAGAGCAAATAGATGGAATATATCTGAAGCATTGGGCACAGCTTGAAAGGAATGCTTACAGCAAGTTGATTCTCAATCAAATTTCTGCGAGTTGCCCTCCTCCCCTACCCTACAACCTACCCTACTTTCATCTCAAAACACCAATTCCTTCACTACATCGACACCTACACAAGCAAGTTCTCCTTACAAACTCTTTTTAATCAAGAAGTAAAATCTTTATACTACAACAGCGTATCAGCAAAGTGGACCATCTCTACCAAGGAAGACGACTATGTAGCCGAGTATGTTGTTATTGCTACTGGAGAAAATGACGTACCCCACCTTCCCCATATTGATGGTATGGACGAGTTCATAGGTACGAAATTTATTGAAACTACTTTTTCAAAATTGTTTACAAAATCGGTAAATAACCCCAGTTCAAAATGATACGCTGTAGCAGACTCTGTAGTACTTTTCAAATTAATTCAAATATGAAATACGTTTTCAGAAGTGATATAAACTGCAAAAAGTCCTTACAGGTAAGGTGGTGCATTCGAGTGAGTATAAATCGGGGTCGGAGTACGAAGGGAAGAACGTTTTGGTAGTTGGAAGTGGTAACTTAGGTATGGAGATTGCTTATGATCTTTGCTCTTTCGGTGCCAAAACTTCCATTGTCATTCGAAGTCCTGTAAGCTGAAGACATATAAGTCTTGCTAGTTATTTCTCTATCTGTGATTAATTGCCAAGAGTTGATGTCTGTTTTGTGAACGTAGATGCATATAGTGTCGAGATACATATGGTTGTTTCAGGTTAAAGAGTTTTTTATAGTACCCTAAAGCTTCGTTACAAATTTCATCTTCAGTTATAACAGTACCACCAGCAGCCGTTATGAGATTATTGAAATTATTGTAATGTTTTCTAGTTTCCATTTTAGCATAAAAGTGTTTGGTTGTATCTTCCCCCAGAGTGAACTAGTTGCATTTATATTTCTATTACAGGTTAGTGGTGAGCAATTGAATAGCAGATTGAAGTTTTAGTTTGCAAGTATGATAGGCCTCCATCAGCAAAATAGTATAAGGTACATCAATAGACTTTTGTAACTTGGCACATTCATTAAGCAAGAGTTCTACATTTTTATGAAGGTTAGGTAATTTGTTGGCCCACTTCTTGAGAACGTATTTGACCTTTTTTTGAATTTGCAAAAGTTTGAATAATTGGCAACCTTCAGCAGTAAACCTAAGACAGTCTGAAATAACAACTTTATAATCTTCAATTTGACTCCAGAAATTACAATACTTGAAAGATTTTTATTTTGAGCTTTTGGAAATTCAGTTAAATGTAGTAGCGAGGGGAGTGATCACTAGTTGTAGAAGACAATGCTGTGGCAAATGATTTAGAAAATTTGTTTAGCCAATGCATATTAATAAAAATTATCAATATGAATGAATCAGATTTTAACTTTTGCTGTAAAATATAGTCCTTTAGATTTATTTATTATATTTGATACTAGATTTTTATTACATATTTCAGCATTTGTGATTCTAAACTAACTTCACATTATTTTTTCCTATTATTATCTTATGAGGTTGTAAATGTGATACTTGCTATGATTTGGTGCTTATCATTCAATTTTTAGTGGTTTTTATATTTTTGTTAATGTATGCATTTAATAATTAACTTAAGCCAAGTGCGATTTTTTGGTTATTTCTCTTTACAGAACTTCATCTATAATCAAACTCTAATTTTATTTTCTGTTTTGGTTACACTAGAATAATATTGTGAATATCCTCTAAATATCTTACTTTTTATTTACAACTTATTTATTATATCGGTATTCTTTACTTTTTCAAAGGATATGAACATATGATATCATATTTCACTTAGGACATTTTGGTTCAATTATATATTTTGAATTATCATTGTTTGTTGAGTTTTAATGTGAATTATTATTAACAACTAAGCAACGCATCCATCATAACAAAGGAATTTATTTTGATTAAACATTGGATTGGTTGTTGTGTGCCTGAGAGTTCTTTTTACAGAATTTGGATTGCTTATGCATTTTTCATAGCTCTAAATATTGACTCATATAAAATTTTATAGAATTTTTGTTCATTTATTCCTTTTCGAATCAAAGGCATCATTATTAACACATTATGAAATTGGCTAAGGGAATGCACCTGGTTTGCAATTTTGGTCGTTTCTTTCGAAATTTAGAGACTTAAACAATGGTTCTCATCCTTTTTATGTTGATTATTAATTTCAATTTCAAAAGGAATTCATAAAAAATAGTAAAGGCTAAAGACCATATGTAAGGACATCCATTTGCTAAAGCAATCAAGTTGAGGTTAAACTTAATATGAACATTGAGTTGATGACCTATGAGTGATCAAATTAAGCAAAAATATGTATTGTAATTTATATATTTAATAGACTAACACTTATCCTCCACCACTATAGTTTTTTTAAAGTACACAAGATGTCTGCTCTAAATTACATGGAATGTCTAAATGTGGTTGCATAAAGAGGTCGAACGTCAGCTCTCTGCATACTTCCTACTAGTTTATTGTTGTAAGATGGATGGATGGATGTCGTTAAAAAACTATGAAAATCATGCTTAATTGATGTAAAATGGTTGCAACTTGTAATAAATTTTATGTATTTAGGACAAAATGAGGATTTCGATTTACACCGTTAATAGGATATTATGAATGATATATGTCATATGCTGACTTTAAACATCAGAGTTTATAATGAAGAAAGTGGTAGCATCATGTTCTAACTAATATCATATTTTAAAAAAAAATTATACATTGTTCTTGAATCTTGCTTTTCACTTGTAACCTTGTGTATATTATTAGGACAGAAGTCGTCAAAGAGTCTTAGCTCTGTTTTGTTTGCTATGTAATTTTTATCCATAGGAGCAAACTTTACGTCCCTGTAAACTTTTACAAGCCTAGTTTACCTCCTAGTAAACTTTTTGAAATAAGTAAAGTTTCGTTTACGAGCCCAGTAACTATTTCAAAAGGCAAACTTTACCTGCTTAATGTTTTGAAGTCCAGTTTTCCTGGGTCTTGACCACTGAATAAATTGTATGCGCAACTGCTACCCTATAAAACCGCATGTCCAATTCCAATGTATGATATTTCCAGCTCTTCAAATTCTTCTATCGTTGTCTGTGACTGAGCAAACATTGCAACAAAATTTTAACTAAGATTGGTTATAAATTTGAGCGTTCAACCTACGTTGCCTTCAAATTCTTTTTAATTACAGGTTCATGTCACTGTTCGATTCTTATTCTTCCATTTTCTCTTCCCTTTTATTGATTTATAATGTCTATTTCAGTTTAAAAAACATTTTTTGTTTTTGTTTTTTTGGATAAAGATCAAGCTAGGGTTTAGGCTGAAAAATAAGAACTTGACAACTTTCCTACTTCTATTGCTTGGAATCAAATACGAAAACCTAAAATAAAAGCATGTTTTGATAGTTTTGTTACATTAACTCGGTTATCTGGGATGGTAAGTTAAAGAAGATTACTTCAGTATAACCTTTAGCTAGGAGATCTATTTAAGGAGCAACTACATAAATGAATTTTGATTTAAGGGAATAGATGGATGGTTTGAATAAAAGTCGCTAGAATTTAATACATATAAGACCACGGTTCTTATGATGTGGATTTAGCATAAATAATATTTTCTTTCGTCCAGTACCATATGGTGTATTCAGAATTAGCACAATTTTGCAGCCATGAAAGGATTCTGCCAACTTGAAACACTACTATTATAATCCTTTGAACTATAGATTCCTTGTTATTATATAATGATAATATATAAATTTTCAGTTATTATAATGTGTTAGTAGTTATGGTTATAACCTGCTATTCAAAGTGAACTGCCATGAATTTGTGATATCTTTAAGCCTAAATCATAACTCTTGAATATATACACTTTTTATACCTATTTTATAGTGTATTTGGCAATGCTACCATGTCCTAATTTTTTAGCAGTGGTATTATTTATGCTAAATGGACGAGGTCACTCATCAACTGTGATAGTTACAGGTTTGACATTGTTTCTCATTTCCCTTTATACATTTTGGTGCCACTATTTTGCAGTTCATCGCTTCTAATGTTTTAGTTTCAATTGATTGTTTACTTTTATTACTTAATGATTCAACTATTTTGATCTTTTTAGTTCAAACTTATATGCAGTGATAGCTGGTTAATCATAGTCAGCAATTGAAATGGTGTAGAACAGCTTTAACTAGTCATTCATGTTATGTTTTATGTTGAACGGAAAACTACAATTTACAAATTCTAACCATGTCTAACTATAGGTTCCTTGTTAAAAGTATCTAAACTACAAATGTAGAAAAAAAATCCTTGATCTTTCTATAAATGTATAAGACACACGTTAGTCACACATTAACCGAGATATAAACTTGAGGCCTACGAGTTACTATGTGTTGATGTCTAGAAATTTTGATGTGCTTTGATTTGTTTTCCTCTAACTTCTTTCCTCTCCTTCCACATTATTTTCTTTCTTTTTCCCCTTTCATTATTTATTTTTTCAGCCCTTAAATATTAGTCACCCGTTGCAATATAGACTTTAATTATTCTGAAATGCATGTTGGGGGTATAATAGCTAAAAGGTTTTATAAATTTGAAAGTCTGCATCTTTTTTCTTGTCATAATTCTTTTTTTTGTTTATAAATTTATTATTGTGCTATATGAAACTACTTTCAAATGGTTTTCATCTGAGAATCGAGATGCATGTTATATGAAACTACTTTCGCATACATAGATGTTATTCTTCTTTTGTCATTGACATTACATCTTGTATGTCTGGTTAACAACAGTTCTTGTTTAATGTGAAGTTTAATAAAATGCAGAGATGTAGAGAGCATAGAAAAGAACCAAGTTAAAGGAGGAATTAAAGCTCACTGATGATGAGCTTCAAGAACTTAAAGAATTCTTTTTTAGAGTTTAAAGATCTAGTGTGCCAGGGTTTAGATGGAGATGCAAGCCAAAGCCAACCGAGACAATCTTGAAGTTACTCCTTTTATGATATGTATGTATTTAGTATTTTGTTTAAGCATATTATGTACTATTTATTGACGCCGTTTTAAACTTATAGATGTAGCAGTATTTGGATTTACTTAAATATATATTATAAAATATTGTTTATCATATTTAATGATTATGAAACAAAGCAATTGAAGTTGTAACTAAGTATGTGTCTGATGTTGTTTACTTGTTTTACTGCGAACTGATTTGTAATATCAATTGAAGTTGTATATATACGCTACTATTTCTTTCTTTGATTTGTTTACTTGTTGTATGTTACTATATTTCTTTCTTATTAAAGTTGTAAGTTTGTAATCAAGCACTTGCAGTTGTATTATGACCTGATGTCAACTATTAGCCATGGTTTTGAGCCGTGGTTAAATGAAAATTTGCCACGGCCCTGAGCCATGGCTAATTTTAAATTAGCCACGGCTATGGGTCGTGGCAAATTTTCATTTAGCCATGGCTCTGGACTGTGGCAAAATTTTTGCCACTGCCTATTTTGCCACGGCCCAAAGCCGTGGCAAAATCGTTTAGCCACGGTCCAAAGCCGTGGCGAAATAACTTTTCTGGTGTAGTGAAACCGAAGGTACTCCTCCTACTACCATCAGTAGCGAGTAGTCCTTGCAATCCGAAGATTTCAAAACACGATAGGACCACTGCTATAATAAATATCTCTATATTGGGAGCGACCCAGAGAATGTCAACAAGCAGTCCTTCCGCTATGAAGATCTCCGGTCTTCAATACAACAAAGATTTTTATAATGCAGTTATCACTGCCATATAAATATAATATTGGGTAAACCCCTGGGACTTGTGACAGTAATCCCTACATTCTGAAGATCCCCGGTCTTCAATAATCAACATCTTCAACATGTCTTCACTTTCAAACGTATACATTGGTTCGAAATGGTTTTCGAATAGGAGTTACCCAGATCCGACCCCGGTTCCTCCGAACCAATCATAGATTAAAAAGATCATAAGTTCATATATGATTATAAATCATCAATCAATTTAATTCATCTTTTTATTCATTCATAAATATCTCTTAGAGATATAATCATTGAATCATTTCTTTATCTTTTTCACAGTATATGGAATCATTAAGCCTCATTTATCAAATCATTTGGTAAATTAAAACAATTTTAATCTTGGAATAATTCCAATTAATTCGCCTTTTATTTAAGAAAACATTTCCAATCATTTCTATGCAATTCAAGTTATTTTAAATCTAGAAAACTATATCTTTCATACTTTGGGAAAATTGATCCTAGTAAACCAAATTTACTATCCCAACCGTCGGGCCAGTCTGGATAGCCAGGGAGAGGAGGAAACTGGTTTTCCAAATTCAAGCCTAAACATTATCTCTTTGACACCCATAAGGCGGTCAAGTTATTTGATCGACTCTAAATTATTTAACATTTAACCATTCCATAAATCCTTAAAAATCATCTTTATAAAAATTTATTAATCATTTAAAAACATTTAAAAAAGATTTGGAAAAGAACGGTTGCGTCTAAAACTATATTTTAAAAGTTATAAAAAAGTGCTGCGAAAAGTGTCTTTTAAGCTATATTGATCAAAACGACTTTTTATCAGTTGAAAAATTCATTTTTATAACTCAAATCACTTTTAAAACATTTTAAAATATTTATAAGATTTATTCCATAGTTTTAACCATTTTAAAATATCATTTTCAAAGAAATCTAGTTTTGGATTCCGAACTGCAAAACCGCAATTTTTAAAAAACTTGTTTTACTCATATTTCAAAACCTACTAGTCGAAATCTCGATTTTCCTTCTTCATTAGAAAACTATGGATATAATAGTTTGGAAAATTCTTATCTTGAAGAATTCCGAGCTATATTCCGTTCTATACACTCGTCTGGCTTTCATGGCGCGAAATCGCGAACTGCCGTTACACGACGCGCCTATTTCTGACTATATTTTCAATTCTCATCAAACTTCACCAAAACACATTTAAATGTTTATAAAACATTTCAAACTCATTTAAACCAATATTTTTCCATATTAAATCTTTTTTTCACTTTTAAATCATTTCATAATATTATATTATTATAATATTCATTTTCAAACTTTTTAAATTTTCAAAACTATTAAGAGACTAAATAACTTCATATACACATCCATATGGATTTATTTTTCATAAAATAATCATGTTTAATTACTTAATCATTTTGATTATGATTTCTCATAATTTATCACAACCAAGTTATCAACCATATTAACATCGGTATAATCAACCAAGTTATCAAACAAGCATTTAAATTTATAATTTAAACTTTCATATAATTAATTTCTAAATTGAAGTAAATCGAGTACTCACCAAAATCAAATCAAACTTCCTACCAACAATCAAATCACCACAACACTTCATCTAAATCATTACTAAACTTCACTAATACATCATTGAACAACTCCACTTCTCTTTCAAGTGGTCGACCATTATTTCTACCTCCTCTTTGCTCACGAACTCACCTTCTTGCTACGGCCCTTGCCTCTAGCACCTCCAAAGCTCACGGCCTCACCTCCCAAGCACCATCAACTCACGGCCTAAGCCATTGAAGAGGAGAGAAAGGAGTTATGGTACTCAAAGTGGAATGGTGTGTATATATATAATTACTTATATATTTATCTCTTTTCTATATTTTTCTCTATTATTTTAGTTAGGAGGAAGCCATTGAAAAGCTTATGAAAGAAGAGGAAGAAGATGAAGAAATAATGAATGAAGAAGTGAAATGGTGCATGTATTTATAGCCTTGGAAGCCTTAAGGGCTAAGTAACTTACAAAAATATCTCTATTTCATTATCCATCACATCTCCAGTTTTTTTACCCTTAGTCCACACATTAACACCTCCCTCTTCATGTGCTCCATCACTTCATGCACTTCATGTATCTATATGTTGACTTATGTAAGCTTAAGGAGAAAGCTTGCTTAAAATATCTTATGTATTTTATATTATGTATGTATTTGTAGGTGTATAAGTATATATGTATGTATATGTATGTTCATGTGCATGTTACTGGATGCATTTGTATGTTATATATGCGTACATGACATATAAACAACGTTGCATTGATTTCGAACAACTCTCGTTCGATAAACCGTTGCCAATCGGAGAACCGATTCCCAGTCACATTTTCACTTATAGTTTAACGTACATATATTTGTAAAAAAAATTAAATTTTTTTTCTAATCATTATTAATAAATTAAAATGATCACATTTCATTTATTAAACCATATAAATAAATATTAACAATTATTTACAATAATTGCTATTATACCGATAAAGCGATATCGATTTTTCCTTATAGTTTCAAATCACTTTTATAACTTTATAAAACTATTATAAATGATTTACTATCACTTTATAACTATTAAAAATGAATTATCATTATTTAAAATAATTATTTGAATAATTGATATAATTACTAAATCATTAAATCTCAATCTAATTTAATAAATCAATTGTTATATTCAAGGGGATTACTAACAATGTCATAAATGCATTTAATTTTCAAAAAATAAATTAAATTATTTTATTTCATATTCTTGTTTAATTATAAAAATAAATCTATGTATCCAGTTCTGTGCACGACATTTTACGATTATAGAACAGTTTATCGATAAAACAGTTTTAGGTCATTTTATCGATTTAAATTTCGAGGAAGATATTTTTGTAAATATTTATTCAAAATAAAATTACAATTAATTATTATCACCCAGAACAATATTATTTGTATTATCGACCTTTCATTTGTATAAATTTAAAAAGAAATATAATTTATGAAACTGATAAATTGGCGGGTCATCACAGGACCCATGTTGAGATACCACCTATCGTGCCTAACAACTAGCCCCTTGGCCATTTATTACTTCATTTGGGAAAAAGTGGCAGGCCCTCAAACAACCACTTAATACCTCAAGATCCCAAGTCAGACCCTTCGTATTATGACCCATACTCATAATGACGTCTCACATTAGTCCGATTATTTTTTGGAACTAGTAGTCGGATTAGCTGGGTAGATTTACCATATAGAATTTGAGACTAACCTTGTGTCATCACAAATATTTGTCATAGGAGATATCTCACGTCAATAGGAAGTGTACACAACTGCTAGTAGCCTCAAAATGAAGGGATGTCTTTTGTCGTGCAACTCTACTGACCTCGCATCCGTATGACTTAGCCATAATTTAAATACTCTATATATATAATACTCATCTCACCGTTCCATGATTAAGGTCTTATAAGGAATTTCCCTTATTACGCTTTAAAGTCTTAATTACCTTACTAAAGGGGAAAATTAATAACAATTACTACCTAATTAACTGCGCAGTTATACGCCATAATTATACGTTAATTATGCTAATAGAAATAAATATATATTCGTGCCTAATTAATTCTTGCATGCGGTTTATACGCCCAAAACTAGCGTTAAATGTCAATTCTTTTAACCATGATAATATTACAAGTCCTTTCCCTTAAAACTTCCAAGATTTCAATATACATGATAAAGGATTCTAATATTCATAACAAGGATGAAGTATCCATAACCAAAAGTGCAATAAATAGACTGGTAAATAGAAATAGAAACCCAATTTATTACATCAATTCAATGGAATATCCTAAACAATAGAAATTGCAATTCTAGCTTCATATTCTATTCAACTCCCCTTTTCAGAGAGATAAATGAATGAATTTGTGTGGAGTAAGTGGTGCAAACTACGAATAGAATTCGTATACTAAAACCTTATTTTATTACTGAAGAAAAATAAGAAGGAGAAGTGGAATAGACTATGAAATAATCAAAAATCACTTAAACAATATAAATTTCATTAAATTAATATAATAATTGAGAATCTCCATCTAGAATTGACATTTTGAAATAAAAAAGTATTTTGGGGGATTTTATTTATTTTGTTTTAGCAATTCCAAAATCCCTAAGGCATATTCAAATCCACAGATACATACTAATCAAATATTGAAATAAAAATACTAAGCTTTCCACTCACATATTATCCTTAGCTCTTCTTGTATGAATTTGCAACACCAAAGCAACTCTTTTCCAGATCTCCTTCTTTTGATACACACACATGCACAAAATGAATGATATATATATATATATATATAATTTTTTTAGATTCAGAGAGGTTAGAGGAGAAGAGAGTAGATAAAAAGAATAATTCAAAGAGGGTTAGAATCCCTACTTGACCCTAATAAAATTTCTAAATCTAACTGAAGAGACAAAATGGAAGAGCTTCGTGGAGTTCCCAAATATTTATAAATAAAAAGTAGAGAGGGTCAGGTCTTATTTATAGGAGTTGAAACGCACAAGAACCGTAGAATGGAGTTAAGTGAAAAACAGGTAAATCTAGAGCGTTTAAACACTAGAAAACCTAGCCGCCACCCTGAATAGGGGTCGACCGCTCTTCACAGATCGGTCGACCGCTCGGGATCGACCGATTGGGGTCAGAGGTGTCGGCCTCTTCATTGATTTGGGGTGCACTAATTTATTTCCATTGCCTAATTATTTTATTCCCTAATTAACTTTTCATGTTAATTTTTTAACTTAATGGTTACTTAATCCTCTAGTAAACCTACAGTTAATTTTCAAAATTCAAACCCTAAATTAAAATACTCATTTGAATTTAAATTCAAACTAAATTAATAAATCTATAAAATTCAAACACCCATAACTTCTTCGTTTAAGCTTCGTTTTCAACATATTATATATAGAAACCGTAACGACCGGGAATTTTGCTGTTTGAATATTTAATTAATTTTAAATATTGAAATATTGGTTTTAAAAGTTAAATAACCTAAATTCAAAATATAGGAATTATTTAATATACTTGAATATGTGAATTGTGAATTTAATATTAGAATAGTGATTTAAATATAGGAATTATTTAAATAATTGAATCTTGAATTTAATTTGAATAATTTGATTTTGAAAGCTCATTTAAATTTATTTTGAATAATAATGGTTAAGGTAAACATTAATTTATAATTAAAGTGATTGAATTTGTTTTAATAATAATAATGATACATTTCAATTAACGTGTGAAATTATGATTCTGGTGTACTGTCTTAGATTTTGATGAAACTAGGCCATTGGATTTAGAATAAGAAATTATTGTATGTCGATGAATCTCATGGCCGTCGGACGTATCGTGTGGTCGTGTGAGCTCGAAACGCGTAGTGATTAATTTTAGAGAATTAAAAATAACATAATTGTATAATTAGTTCATACAAGGTCAAAATCAAATGCGATCATCTTGTTGGATTCCTAATGACGTTAATTACATCCTAGAAATGGATTGGTGGAGATTAGAGCTTGTAAAATTTCATGTTAAATGAAATGGAACCGGAATGCTTCGACGATAACTGAAATTTCGATAAGTTAACTCACCTTTTTGGTTAATAGGTAATGTTTTATAGTTGATAAAATTATTGATTGTTTGCTTTTGATGAATTATCACTTTTGAAAGCGGTCAATATATGAAATCAATTGTAGGGACTTATCTGATGTGCAAGAAATTTGTAGAAGGATCCAATGGGATTCCTCACCCTTGTTGATATATTTTCAATAATACTCCTATTATATGAATTGTTAAATATCAAACTTGATTGTTTGGCTCTATGGGATATACTATTGTTATATGTTGAAAACTTAAACCCTATAGTGATAAAAATCAATAACAACATTGGTTAAGTGCTTGTTGGCTATTGGCCTCAATTTAGTATTTTGAAAGTACTACTAATTGCCATTGGGCTTAAAAATGTTCTGATTCGAGGAATGATTTTAAATCTAATTTTTTGGTTTCTTGGAATATTTTATTTAAATGGATTTTTAACTTCTATTTACTCCAACCCTTTTTATTTGTCTTTTCTAAATCATTTAGAAATGTTTTAAAAGTTGTTTATTTATATTTTGAAAAGCAATGGGCTAAGGGAGCCCTGCCTAATTTATTCAAATACTCAAAATTGTACAAAATGAATTACATGATGATACTAACATTCATAAAGAAAAATCAGAAAATGGACCGGATTTCATAACAAAACAACAAAAAACAGATCACAGCAATTAACAACACCTAAATCACTTTAGCCTTCCAACTCTTCTGCCAATATTCTTATGCATTAGACTGAATAAAACATTAGCATTCTCCATTTTCTGATCAAAAATCCTTCTATTTCGTTCATTCCAAATTTCATAAACAAAAGTTTTTAAAATGATCAATAGAGTCTGAGACTTTGAACACTTCCATCTTGTAGCCTTGAAGATATTATACCATTCTATTCTTGAGTTTTTCATTGGTCTATAAAAATTTCCACTTGCAAGTAATCTGCTTCAAACTTCAAAAGTAAAGTTACATTTGAAAAATAGATGAGTATTTGATTCAGGAAAGGTGTGACAGAAAACACAGTCCTCATTATTAAGTATTCCAAGCTTAGTCAATTTCTGCTTAGAGTTAATAGCATTTGCCATGATTTTCCAAAGAAGAAGATTTTCTTTAGCAGGAGAATTGCTCGTCCAGATTCTTGATGCCCACGAGAAAGTTTCCATGCTTACATTATATAACAGAGCTTTGTATACAGTAGATATAGCATGCTTCTTCCCCTTTATAGTCCAAAGAACTTTTAAATTTGAAGGGTTCAGTGATAAAGATGATAAATTTTGCCATAAATCTCTGACATGTTTAGAACTGCAGTAAGGTAGAGCAATTGATCCATCACTGATATAAGAATTGACTTTAGCATTTAATAGAATTCCAGATTGAAGTTGCAGAGGATAAGGTAGAATTTCCTGAATTCTCAAACCAGCCTTGGCCCAAAGAGATGTCCAGAAGCATAAATCATTATTAACAAGTGGGTTGCATTGTATAATAGGCAGAAATGTAGATCTTAACTTCAGAATATTTCGCCAACTCCAGCTACATAAGTTTGGAATGTTGATAGTCCAGAAATCTTTACCTTTTAATAAGTTTTTTAAAATCCATTGTGTCTAGAGATCTTGATTTTTAGATAAAATTTTGTCATAGTATAAAGACATAGCAGAAATATTCCATAATCTGATATTAGTTATACCCAGACCACCCTTGCTCTTAGGCAGTTGAATCTTTTTAAAAGAAATAGGAATTAACTTTTTAGAGAATGGATCACCATGCCATAAAAACCTGCTCAGAGCACTATTTATCATTGATACAAGTTTACATGGAAGAATGTGGTGTCTCATCCAATAATTGACCATAGCAGTAGCAATACTTTGCACAATAACTAGTCTCCCTGCTTGTGAAAGCTTTGTATTAGGCCAAATTGATAACTTCTCAGTAATTTTTTCATAAAGTGGCAAACAATCTGAAGTTGTAATTCTTGCAGTGATTATAGGAAGACCAAGATATCTTTCATTATGTTGCATTTCACCAAGACCAGAGAATGATATAATTTCCTTCTTTAAATCATCACTAATACCTGCTATAAGTATGTGAGATTTATTGAGATTAATCTTCAAACTAGTGATTGTGTAGAATTTATCCAGAACCTCAATTATTGCAGAGATATTTGATATGGTTGGCTTTGTAAAAATGACAAGATCATCAGCAAATAAAAGATGGGTGATTTGTGGATCTTTACATTTTGGATGCAACTCAATCTTCCTATTATTTACTTGTTCATTTATCAGAGAATTGAGTACCTCCATTACAATAATGAACAAATATGCAAAGATCGGGTCACCTTGCCTAACACCTTGAGTTCCTTTGAAAAATCCTCTGGTACATCCATTTCTAATTATTGAATAATGAGTTGAAGAAATACAAGTGAATATCCAAGCAAGTATTGGTTTTGGAAAGTTCATCCGAGAAAGAATTGCTATAATAAAGCACCAAGAAACTGAATCAAAAGCTTTTTGAATATCAAGTTTGATCATACATCTAGGAGAAATACTCCCAATACCATAACCTCTTGTAAGCTCTTGTGTAATTAAGATATTATCACCAATATTTCTGGAAGGAAGGTAAGCAACTTGGTTGTTGGATATAACTATAGGCAGAACAGTTTGTATCCTATTTGCTATAATCTTGGAAATGATTTTATACAGTACATTGCAACAGGAGATAGGTCTAAAATCAGTAACACTTCTTGCATAAGAGCATTTTGGAACAAGGGCTACATTAGTTGCATTTATTCCAATAGGCAATTTATTGTGGGAAAAGAAGTAGAGAATTGCTCTGTTGACATCATCCTTAATTATTTTCCAAGTATGTTGAAAGAAAAAAGCACTGAAACCATCAGGACCACCACTACTATCAGGCTTTAAGGAAAAGACTGCCATCTTAACCTCCTCAGGTAAAACTTCTCTAATTATTTCACTTCCCTGTTCAGTACTCAAATAAGGAAGCTTCATAGAAAACAGAGGTGAAAGGTTTGGGATCATTGGATATGGATTGGCAAGTATAGCAGAGAAGTATTCAATAAAAGCTTCAGTGATAGAATCATCATTCTCCTACAATACTCCATTCCTATCATAAATACTCATAATTCCTCCTTTGCATTGTTTAATCTTGATAGAGTTATGGTAAAATTTTGTATTCCTATCACCTTTCTTATCAATAGTCTCATGAAGTATTTCTTTTTTCATCATTGCTTCAAACTCTAAAGCTTCAAGTAGTTCTTTAGACAGAACTGCTTCTTGGCTAGCCAAAGATGTATTCAGATTATCATTCTGTAATTGCTGCTGAATAACAAATAATTTCTCCCTAATACCATCAGAGATTTTAGAACCCTTCCCAAAATTTTCTTTAGCCCAGATTTTAAGCTTTCCTTTTAACTTCTGCAGCTTTGTCTTAAGAATATAAAGGGGATTGCCAATAGTATTTTCCTGCCAAACCTGCATCACAATGCTAAGAAAATCATTATGATTAGTCCAAGTTTTATAAAATTTAAAAGATGGATTCCTGCATATTGTCGTTTCCCCCCATGATAAAATAATAGGAGAATGATCAGAAATTGAGGGATTTAGAAATTTGCAATAGAGATTTGCCATAGATTAATTGAGTGGATATTATAAAATGCATGATCAAGTTTGCAATAAGTTCTAGGACCAAGTTTACTTTTATTATTCCAAGTAAACATTGCTCCAGTAGATGGTATATGAGAAAGAGATGATTTTATCAAAGTTTGATTTAGAGGAGAAATATCTTTTAAAGAGAGAGGGATTCCTCCCATTTTTTGATCAGATGAGTACATACAATTAAAATCACCAAGAACAATCCAAGGTAAGTTAGAGTGAGAAAGAGAAATGAGACTAGAAAGAAAGGATAGTCTTTTATCCAGATTGTTTTGTGCATAAACAAAAGTAATCAGAAAAGAACAGTTAGAAGAAAATGGAATAGCACTAAAATGAATAAATTGATCATCCTCCTGCAACTTTGTCAGTTTCAATACACTTGAATTCCATAAAACCAATAATCTGCCATATGGAGCACTTTGTAAATTATCATCATGAGCCCAAACAGGAGCAATATTCTTACAAGCTAAATCAGATTGCAACTTGTTCAACTTTGTTTCACTGATAACAATGAGTTGTAGATTCTGATCCTTAATTAATTGCTTTACTTCTGCTTGTTTTGATGCTAGATGCCCTCCTATTATGTTCCAATATGCTATGTTATTGCTTAACATCATAAAAGATTGGGTGAGATGATATTTGTAGGGTGCTTCCTTGTATGCCTTAAGCCACTTGTCTGAGAGGAAGAGACCTTAAAAGATACTGATTCATTATTGTTTCTTGGCTGAATTTCTTCTATTTTATAGTTTTTGCCATTGTTTAGATCTTCTGATATTTCATGGAATGAAACTTTCTTCCTTCCTTTTTTACCTTTTTTATTAGATATAATTTGTTCCTCAATAGTATCCTTTGAACAACATGGAGGAGGTAAGATCAAATGATTGGGAGGAGAAATATTGAGATAAGGGAAGGTTTGTGCAGAGGAGACATCATTGTTCATAGGTTCCTTGTTGATATCCTTATTGAGATTAGAACTTGTTTCTAATCTTTCAGAATGTTCCAGTGATTCAGGAGGCAGAGAAGGATTAACAAAGGAACAATCTTCATATATTGCTTTATCAATTTTTGCATCAGTGATACCATTTTTTTGCTTATTTCCAGATTGTGAGGAAGAGATTCCTGTTTCCATTATTAACTCATTATTAAAAGCTCCTTCATCAAAATCAGATAAAATCTGAAAAGAGTTAGTAGTGACAATATTTTCCTTAACACCCAATTCCACATTGCCATCAGTTTCTTTTTGAATATTTCGATTTTGATCCAAATTACTCACTACATCATCTGATATTTGAATACCATGACCTTTGATCAAATTATTATTATCTTTAATAGTACCTTGGACTAAATCCTTTCTTCTCCATTCTTTAAAAGAATTCCTATTAGAAATTCCAACATAATGAGGCCTATGCACATTATCTTTCAAATTACCCTGCTCCATACATTCCTTATTTTCATTTTTCCCTTTATCACCAAAAACACCACTGGTATGCATATCCAAACTTTTCACCTTATTGTTACCTGAACAGTATAGAGTTTCATGACCAAAAACTTTGCATTTACTACAAATTTTAGGCCTCTTGTCATATTCAACTTTAACATAAGGACAACAATCACCTAAACCATCAATTGCAATAAATTCAGGGAGCTCTTGATCAGGTGACACCTCAATCAACGCTTTAGCATACTTAAATCTAGACAATCTTTCAGTACTTTCATCAAGACAAATCAGCTTTCCCACATGACATGCTAACCAATTGATACCAATTAATGTCTAAGCAATCAAAGGAACTCTATAAAAATGAACCCACACTGGAACCTTTTTAACTTGCTCTTGAAAATATCCATATGACGGATCCCATGTCGTAATAATGAACATCTTACCTTTAATAAAGATAGGTTCAGATTGCAATATTTTCATCCTGTCAAGATCATTCGAGAAATTAAAGAATAAATTCTCATTATCAGACTTAATATCAACTTCACCTTTTAAACGCCAAATACTTCTCAAATGCTTTGAAACAGTTAAGTAAGAGAGTGGACCATCCAAGAAAAAACCAACTAAATGATCAGCCCAGTGTTTTATTCCTTCATTCCTAACTTCATCAGGTAGTGCATTCGGAAACCCATCCTTCTTAATATCAAAATGCCTAGGAACAAAAACTCCAGCATTTCGAGGCTTTTTCTTAAACAAGGAAGACCGCTTTAAGTCTGAATCTGAAAACCTTGAATGAAGATCCTGCTTCAAATCTGGATTCACATTGTCAGCCAAAGGTGGAAATTGCCTATCAAGATTCAGAGAAGATTGGTTTATGGAATTTAAACAAGAATCGAAATCAGACAAAGAAGAAGGAGGGATAAAAGAAGAAGAAACAGAAGGTGGAGGAGGAACCAGAGAGGAGAAAGCAGAAGGAGGAATCAAAGAAGAGGAATGAGGAGGAGAATGGATCGGGGAAGAGTGAGAAGGGAAGTGAGAAGGGGATGATGAAGTGAGAGAAGGGATCGGGGAAGTGAAAGAAGGGATCGGAGAAGTGAGCAAAGGGATCAAGGATGAAAGAGAGGGAGGAGGAGGGGGAAACGGGGGAGGAGAAGGAGGAGAAGAGGATGCCGCCATTATTCAAAACTCAAAACTCAAAGCCATTACTCAAATCTTTTTTGATCTCATAAATAAATAATTGTTTATTTATATTTAATATTGTTTAAAGATTATTTAGTAATATTTTAATGTTGTGAAAAGTTATTTATTTAAATAATTAATGATGTTTTGGAATTAATAATTATTTTATATATAATAATGTTTTGGAATTAATAATAATTATTTATTAATAATGTTTTGGAAGTTAATTATTATTTATTATAATAATGTTTAAAGATTAATTATCATTGTTTATTTAATAATGTTGGAAATCATTAATTATTATATTAATACTATTTTGAAGTTATTTATTATTATACCAATAATGTTTTCAAGTAAATTAATTATTTCATTAACGATGTTCTAAAGGAAATTGATGATGTTATTAATGTTGTTAAAAAGTTAATTTATTATTTATTTATGATGTTTAAAGTTAATTAATTTATTTGACTAATTGTATTTATAAATAATAAATTGATTTATAAAGGAATTTCATTTAAATAAATAATTTATAAATGAAAATGGTGTTTTCTATTTATAAAGGTCTTTTATAAAGACTTTATAAAGAATTTTTATAATGGGATTTAAGAAAAGATTGTTATAATGTAATTTTAGAAGGGATTTTTGTAAAGGATCTTTATAAAGGAGTTCTGAAAAAGAATAAAGTTTTATAAATGGGTTTATATATTTATAAAAGGAGATTTATAAATAGTTTTATGGACTTATAAAGGGACTTTATAAATGGTTCAGAAATTTATAAAAAGATCTTTATCAATTGTTTTAGAAATTCATAAAAGAGTTTTATAAATGGATATGGAGATATATAAAAAGAGTTTATAAATGGTTTTAGAGATTCATAAAAGAGTTATATAAATGATTTTTTGAGTTGTATAAAAAGCTTTAAAATAAATTGTTTATAAAATGAATTTTATAAATTGGGAAGAGATTTTGAAGATTTAGAAAGAAGTTTATGAATGATTTTAAACATTTATGGAAGAATTTATAATTAGACTTGGAGATTTGTAAAGAAGTTTTATAAATAGGTTTGCGAATTTATAAAAGAAACTGTTAGAGATTTATTTAAAAAGGGATTTATAAAAGTAATTTTATTAGAATGAAATGAGATTGGATTTCCCAAATTGACCTTCTTAATTTTGGTGGTGTGGACGTTTGTTCTATGCTTAACACCAAAGGAATAGTGTTTGGGTTTATCCTTATCTCTGTTTCTTTTAAAACAATATTTGTTTTAATCCTTTTGATATGATTATGAAATAACAAATCTTTCATAATGTTTTGTGAATATACTTATACCATTGAGATAATTATATGAATACATTTTCTAAGTAGGGAAAATGTAGTGTTTTTGTGAGTACACTTATACCGTTGAAATAAGTATATAGATATTTTTCCAAGTAATTAAAGGAGTATAAAGGGTTTTGTGAATATATATTTGTAAAAGTATTTTGATACAAATATTTTCAAAATGATTTTAGTTAATGAAAGGGTTAATTAAGAAGGCTAATGAGTGCTTTGTGCTTAACAAGCATTATTTTCCTTTGGAAATTAAATCTCTAGTTGAATTGTTTATTATTTGATAGTTAATTAACCGACTATATATCAAATGTTGGCCTGTTGTAAACTATCGTTGTCGGTTTGAAGAGAGTGAGATCTTATATATTATTCGAAAACCATTTCAAACCGGTGTAAGCATTCGAATGGAAGACTTCTTGATGATGGTTTCTAAGACGGAGCTCTATAAAGTGCAAGGGCTACTTGCTACTAATCCTGAAGGATTTCAAAATGGATGTAGTAGAGGTAGTGCCTTCAGTTTCGTTCAAACCTAGAACAAACTTGTATGGATAAATGCTGGCATTGCATTTCTGCCTAGAGGGAACTGTTAGCATTCCAAGTGGAATTTCTATCTAAAAGGTAAAGCGTAGCCTCTAGCCTCATCAACCGGTAAAATGACTAAAGTAGGGATATGTGTCAGGGCTAGGTGGGTCGCTCCCATTCAGGTATGATCATCGCCTTATCTAGAGTTGATATCTATGTACGCTTCGAGGCTCATTATGGTTGTTTATCAACCTAGTAGTGGTCATATTCAGCACTATCCATTAAGGAGTAGGGCCGGTCCTCAGTAGCAGAGGTGCAACGTATTGTAGTCTCAAGTACATTTTATCTAGAGGCATACTGAATCGCTGGGAAGACCCTTACCCTTTCATTGTTGGAATCCATTAAGCCTTCGGACTTGATTGTATACCTATTATGTTGGAATTTAATTCATGTAAGAATTTCAACTATGATTCAATATTAATTTTAACCATAGACATTATTATAATAGCAAAGGATTTCCTATAGAAATGTTTTAGTTATTATTAACCCACTTTTTGCCAAGGTAGTAGAGATGCAGATTTAACCCAACAGACTTCACGATTATCAAGGCCATTAGTCAAGAGCGATGATTGTGAGGTCCAGAAATCAAGTGTAGGCAATGATATGAAGCGACTATCAACCGATACCAAAAGATAGAATCTCCAGAATACTCTAAGTATGGATTAGTACCTTGCCTGGGTAGGGGATCGGTGCCTATCCCATCCCTTAGGGAATCAGTACATGTCCTCAGTTTTCGTCCAAACTGGGTAAGACAGTTATAAAGCGAAAAGGAAGGCCTCACGAGGCTACATTTCAAATCCCAAGTCGTTTGGAGCTTGCATGAAAAATTATGGGCAATTTACTCCACCTAAGATAGGGATCGTATAGAAAGCGATCGGTATAAAAGGGATCGGTATATTTCAGCTAAGCAAGTAAACTCAATGGAAAACAATCAATATCTCAAAATCCATAAGTCCAAGGCATATGAAATTTTGTGAGCAAGATGAGGGAATCCTAGGGATCCTACCCTAGGGATTGCACATCAAAAAGATGAAGAAAGAGGGATCGACCCTCTTCCCTCTTAGGGATCAGCTAAGTCCAATTTTATAGCAAAGATCGATCAATATCTCAACATCTACACGTTTAATTTACATGAAACTTGGAGTACAAGCTAAATACAACATATGGAACACCTTATAGAGATCACATATCATTTGGAGCAAGTTGGAGGGATCGATACCTATCCCTCCATAGGTATCGGCTATAATCGGCTTTCATAACATATTGCAACAAAGATTGATCAATAACTCGAGTTCTACCAATCCAATTGGCGTGAAACTTGGAGGATAAAAATAATATAACATGGAGAAGCTCCCTTATGGATTGCATGGCATTTGAAAGAGATTGGAGGGATCGATACCTATCCCTCTAAAGGGGTCGACAGAAATCATAATTCAAGCAACACTACTTCACGAAAAAAGCAATATCTTATAAACCGTACATCAAAAATTAGAAGACCTATTCACTCATGAATCTTATCTTCACTCATGGATCCCTCTTTAATCATGAATCCCTAAAAACTCGATCTCGCAACCCGTTTGATTCCTCAAAGTTGATTCTGCACGATTCCTCAACGAAGTCGATTCCTCTACTTCGCTTTTATCGTGATTATGAGTTGAAGCACGATTTTAATGGGGTCGCAAGTGATTAATGAGGTTTTCTTTTGCGACTGAATCTTGTATTGTAATCATCAACTAGTAATTTTTTTATTTTCCTATTTCCCAATCATCTAGACACACTTGCTACAAGTGTTAACGACAATTGCAATACAGTTTGGGAGCCTTATTAGTCATGTTTAATGGTTTTAAAGTGAGGTAAGGCTTCTAGATTGAGATATTTATGCAAACTTTGTATTGTCGAATGTTTCTTGTCCATAATCCATGGCCTTTAATTTTTTCATTATGAATAAGTATATAATTTTGTTGTACTTTACAGGCTTCTGACTACTTTGAACTAACATTATGGTTCTTTTCTCTCACTTTTTAGGAAATTAATATTGATATATTGGGTAATGAGGATGAAAAACACAAAGTTAATGATATAGCTTTCATAGCTCTCCTCAACTTAAAGGTAGAACATTGTTGTCATTTTTAATTTAAAATGTTGACAGCATATATATTATACACTGTGAAATGACTTTGTAAAATTGTGTTACGCAAATGACAAATTAGTTAAAATGATATTCGACTAAGGTTCTTTAATGGCTTTAAAATGATGACAACATAAATATTGATTATAGAACTAATTTGTTTTCAATTTTCATTCATTTCAAGAATACATTTACAAACATTACCTCTTTATAAGGACATAACTAAACAATTGGGATATAGAAATATCATAAACTTATAAAGCTATTAAATTAGTTAAATGGTTTGTGCATTTCAACACCTGGCTGGGCACATTTTCCTAACATGCCAAATGATATCTCTTTGGCATACTGAATTATACTGCTAATAGTCTTTTACAACTGATAAGGCCAAATGAACTAGATTTTGAAAATAAAAGCTGTTTAGATATATAAATGAAAGTACATGTATCATTAGAAGTTTAAAACTCCACGCCTTATCCATATTAGATGTTTGCAATGCTTATACTACTTTAACCATTTTTATGCGGTCAACAACCAATGCAAAAAGAACATATTTTCTAAATAAATACTAATAATTAAGCCAAAGTGAGATTAACAGTAATATCATATGTATCATACTAAAACTAGAAAAAGAATGATTATTCTCAACTTTGTAACGACCCATAAATTTTAATAGTTTTTATAACGTAATTAACTGAAATTTTGTGGAATTTTAAATAATTGAAGTTGGAACTAAAAATTTGATAGTTGGAATACGTTTATATAAACATAGCAACTGGTAAATTTTCATCGGATAATGTGGTAGTTTATTTTATTGTGTAATTTTATTTAATTTAAATCAGTTAATATTTGATGATAATAAAATATTTCCCAAATTTGAATATTTTTTATATAATAAATTTGTAGATCATCTTCTGAGTGTGACGTCATATTTCGTTTCATCAAATTTGGACTGTTATTGCTCCATCTACCTTAATTCTGGCGTTTTAGCAGCATTTTTGGTACCGGTTATCGACTTTTAATAGGATGATCGTACCACTCATATCTGTGTATCGTTTTGATCGTCGCGTCGTGCTGATCTCTACAGTATATTCATTCGTGTGTTTCGGAATCCGTGACACGACAAAATCGGTGAACCGATCAGTCGTACCGGCCCCGTATTTGAACATGTGCCTTTTCGTTGACCAATAGCCTCGAGATTATCAATGTTTTCTGAATTTATCCTTAACCTTTGCTATTCCTAGAGTTTCATATACTCGATCTGTCGTTTCACATCTTGTTACGTTACTTCAAATGAACAGATTTTACATTTTTAAAGCTTCTATATTTTTTTCTATACCTATTAATCTACCCCATCTTTCTTTTCTCTCTTCTTCGTTTTCCATGGCCGTATACAATCTCCTCTTCATCCCAAACATCACGCAACTCCACCTTCAAACCCGAAGACCACCCTTCCATCACCCAGTCTCCAAAGCGGCTGCAACTCCTCCAGCCGAGACGAAGCTCTGCAAGCCTCCCCTCATGACCTCGCCATCCCAAACTAGTGCCGAGCATATATCATCAATAATAGATAGAATGTAAATAACATAACATGCATATATCATCTGACACCATGATATGTTAGTTACATTCTATCTGTTATTGATGATATATGCATGTTGCTGATTTTTGTTATATTATCGTATCTATTATCACTCTACAAGTTCCCTGTTAGTATAGAATTCCTTATGGGTTGAAATGAAACGTACCCGAACGATCTTGTAGAATAGGAGAAAATCGTTATGGGTTGAAATGATAAACCCAAGCGATTTTCATTGAATTGAATTTGGGATTGCGGGTTAAAAAGATATATACTCGTATATATTTAAATTATGGATTGAAATGATAAATATCCGTATCACTTGACCATATGATAGAAAATTATATACAGGCACCATTGGTGTGTGTGTGTGTATATATATATTGAAAATGATTTCCAAGGTTTTGAAAAGAAATATATGTGGTTTTAATAAATATTAATTTTTAGATATTATATCTTTAATATAGATTTTATAATAATTTTAATAAATTAAGTTGGAAAGAGAAATGAAAATTTATTTAAATTTTTCTTAAATAAAACCGATTTGAAACTTATTAAATTTGAGATTTTAAAGATGTGATTTATAACTTGATTTTGATTTAAAGTGATTAAATGGTTATTTCAAGTAAATAAATTGAAGGGAATATTTAGTTTACATAAATTGTAATTTAAGGTTTTATTTAAATGATATTGGATTGACTAAGTGAATTTTTCAATATTAAATAATGGTAAGGTTGAATTTGAAATATAAATGAATTTAAGCTTTGAATCTATTGAAATTGAAATGGTTTAAATTGTAGTTTATATATGTATTTGAAATCGATATAATTATAAATGGTTTAACTGAATTGAAATTGGTGAATTGAGATTAAATTAAATTGAATTTTGGAATTCGAGTTGATCTGAATCGATTTGTGAAATTTGAGGAAACTATTTTATTATATAAAGTATTTTAAAATATATTTTAAACCATTTTAATATTTTACTTTATAAATTAATTAAACATAAACTATTTTAATTTTTAACTATTTTCAATATACTAATTATTTATTTTATAAACTATTTTATTATATAAACTATTTTATTATATATACTATTTTAATATCTAAATTGTTTAAGTGGGAGTAATATGAAATTTCAAAGTGTTATGATTTCCAAGTGTTATGATTTCCTAAGTGTTATGGTTTCAAAAATGTTATAATTTCAGAAGTGTTAAAATTTTGAAAGTGTTCGATTTTGGAAATGAATATGATATAAAGTGTATAATGATACCAAATTGATATGAGTTGAAATGATATGATATTTTTATATGAATTATGAACTATTTGAAATGAAATGACCACGATGTTATAATAACGTTTGGTTGTTAAAGAGACCGGGATCGGATATTGTCATACTCTCTGCCAATACCGAAAACCACTTTAACCACTGTGTACGTGGTGGAGATTCCAAAATGAATTAGGATGGTTTGGTGGCGATCCTCTATGGTATTTACATAACCCTGACTCCCGTGAGTCAGCTCGATGTGGCCAAGACAGGAGCTATACCGGACCAAGTGAGGTCATTCCTCCGATCGGGCACATTTCTTCGATATCATTCTATTGCTTTTGTGATTTGATTGGGTGCACCCTTTGATTTGGGAGTGTGTCATGAGGTGGGCATTAGTAGCTGCTATGCATTACCACCAGTCCGAGAGTGCAATTGGTATATCTACCCTGGCATTGCCTCGAGTGCCGTGTTCACATGCCCTAGCGCGCCTTCTACGAGTTTGTTTTGTACCATACCTATGGAGTGCCCTCTGTGTAAACCTCTCGAAGGAGCGTACGGTACTGTATAGACTATGGAAATATATAAAATGTGTTAAGGTGGATATGGGTAACGCCTTCATGCTATTTTAATACCTTTACTTTACTATAGACATATTATAATAGCGTATATTACCACATAGTAGATAGTTCCACGGATCCTTAGAGGATGGTTATCCTAAATATCCTTTAAGTTACTTGTATTTCAGTTGATATTTCACTTGAGTTGAATTTATTAATATAAGAATGTTAATCCTGACTCGAGTGTTTGTGTTTTGCTTTACGCTCGGGTCAGAGTGAGTGTCACAGCATTTGAGACTCACCTTGGAGTTGGAGCTTCACTTGGAGATCCATCTGTATCTATTCAGCTTTCAGATATCCAGTGGTTTGTTCAGACTTGTCATCCTTTTGTATTCGAGACTACATTGTATTTGAGATATTCTATTGTATTTTATTTCAAACCCTGTTGTTTTCTATAGTAGCTTCATGAACTACTATTTTTCTATTTCCGCTGCTTATTATTGTAATACTCTATGTCTGTGATTCTGTGATTGATTTATTTACCGTATATGCTGAGTTTTGTCAAATATAAATTAACAGTCTGATATTTTAAGCAATTCAAGTTCGACATGTGTGGATGCGAATGGTTGAAAATATCGGGATGTTACAAACTTAAACCGCATTTTTTTACTAGTTCAGTTATGATTTGAATTAACCTGTCATGATAAAATTAATAAATACAAACCAGATTCCGTCAATTGTTTTATGGGTACTAACGAATCATGTGAGCAAGTAATTTCATTAAACAACTTGCTTTACACTAATCAAAATATAAACAATGACCGAAAGGACAAGTATGCTTTGGGACCTCTATTGTAAAATGATTGATACAAAATTAAATTCTCAACTATAGCTTAACAAGCAATATATTTGAACATATATTGAAAAAGTATTAGAACTTTTGTATTTTGTTTTTGCATGAAAATGAAAGAAAACTTTTCTTGACAACCAAGTTCCATTGAATTTCAGAGCATGCATCTTACCATAAATTCTTAGTCTGGTATGGACAGTTTCCACCATAACTATACAGATATAATAAAGAATGGGAAACTAGGTAGAATCAAACTCTTGTTCCTACCAATATAATAGTAGTATAACAAGAAATGAGCAAGTTCATCTTATTATGTTTATAGTGAAATCATAGGAAACATTAATTACACTATTATTAGTATATAGAAAATATGATCAACTTAACATATGCCGAGTGTAGCATTTTAAATGTATGTATCACTGACAACAATCAATAGACAGATCATAAGAGTTCGGCCCTCGAAATCACATATCAGCGATCAAGAGCCCCATAAGCTAAGCATTTACGTGGTTTAAAAATAACTATTAGTTATTAGTATTTTGCATCAACTTTTGTTTGATTATTGAAAAAAATTATTATTTGTTCTTGCATCAATTTTCGTCTATAAAGTGGAAAAGATGCATGGTAATATTTAGACCACGAGCAACCTATCCTATATGTTAGATATTTTACCACTTGTAGTGCATCATTGCTGATTAAAAATTACGATTGAATAATAGCATCTAGTTCATATGAGTGGATGCCTCAACTAGCATTAAACAGTAAATGTTGGATAGTGGGATAGCATCTAAAGCTTAAGGGATTGATTCAATGTTTTATTACACTAATGTGGCATAAAAACCTAAAAACTCCTTCCATTTTATCACTTCATTGATTCCAATATCTTGCGCTTGTTTACTTAAAATTTACTGATCCTTTGCTTCTTTTATATTAGCTTTATTTGGAGAATCTTAAATCTTAATGATTAAGTACTCAAGTAAAATATGTTCTACCTTTAAGTTTGAAGGATTATTACAAAAGAATAAACTATGTGTCAAGATGTTAGCGCTTTGGCTATCAACTGAGACTCCCATGGGCTTAATAAAGATTAGAGTTCCATAGCTCGAATGTAATCGTACATGTCCCAATAGTAAGGTAACTTTAGCATGCAAGAAGCGTATGTTGTTGAAAACAATGGTCTTTATTTTATAAAATAGTTGAGCTTAAAAATAGGAATGGTAAAGTTGTGATAAAATATCGACTTTGGCATTGATTTTGCCTGTTGATGAAGTGCAAATTGATTGTTGATTTGTTTCCATAATGATGATTGCTTCTGGAACTAGACTGGTTTGAAACTGTATGTGATGACCTATTATATGATTTTGAATATTACATGGTTACTTTATAAAAGTGAACTTCAGAATATCGTAAACTAGTTTAATTAATTCTGTATAGCTTTAAATTTTAATTTAAACTTGTCAACAATCGGTAAAATGACTTCGTAAAATTGTAGAAAGACTAAGTAACATTCAATATAGAGTAAGTAATAATCAATATCTAATGAATGGCATTTAGTGATACTATAGAGAAAAATTCCTATGTAATTACCTTTAAATAGCTCTTCTTGCTTTATGTCATTCTTAATGATTTTTTTTCCATGGTTAGACAATAGTGGCATATAGAAGTCAGTATTTTATACATTTATTTTTATTATCCATTATTGTGTAGATGCAAAGAGGCTTATTTTAAGGCGATTCAATGACTCATTAGTTCAAAGTGACATGAAACTATGGCCATTCAAAGTAATTACAGGCCTAGGGGACAAAAACAAGATTGTTGTTAAGTACGAAGGTGAAGGATGAGACGATGAGATGGCTGTCTGTGGGATTTCTCTTGAGCTTGTTGCTTCCCAAATGGATCGGAGCCATTAAGTTGCTAATAAAAGGTACACAAAATATTCCTAATTATTCCCTTTACTTTGCACCCTAATTATTCCCTTCACTTTGCTATATAGGTACACAAAACATTTCTTTGCTATGTGGAAGATTGCTAAACCATTACAATTAAACTTTTAGATCCAACTAATTGTATGTCAGTAACAATCACAGTTTTACTCAGATTTTCAACTGATTTTTCATAGAACCGCAAATAAAGCTAGGTGAATATATTTTATTTGAGCTTAAAAATTGGCCATTGCTTAAGGAGCCTTCTGATAGATTGTTTCTGTAAGAACTATTATTTCATTTAGTGTTCCAAAAGTTATTTTGTAAATGAATAGACTGAAAAAGATAGAGGTGAGGATATTTTTGTTGATATAAAGTGTGTAAATTCTAAATTCTCTACTTCGGTTCCAAAGTGCACCAATTTGTGTTTGAAAGAGTTTGGAGACTATAAATTTATTTTAATTTGATAGTTTGATATTTAGGAAATCTAAATTTCAGTCTCTTTAACTTGAAATTTAGAAGAATCACTACTTCACTTGGTCTTTTATAAGTACCCCTTTATTTTGAAATAGCTATTTACCTTCTTTATGATGGGTCAAAGCATGTAGATGATAATGAAGAGACATCACTTATTCATGTTTCAATTCGTTTAAGTGAAAATAAATGTTTATATGTTACTTTTTAAGAGCAACCCAAAAACTATGCAGTAGCGTATCAACTTCCTCTCTATTACTATTGTTATTGTTCTTAAATATTGTTTTTAAAGAATTTGTGCAGAAGTCTAAATTGACACACTTACAAAGACTGGGAAAGTAGTATATGTTTAATAAATTTAATTGATATACTTAAAAAGACAGAGAGTATTATTTGTTTAATAAATTTTAACTGGCAACCAGTGTGCACCTACATAAGGATTAACTGACTTTTACTGATGACTAGTGTGTACCTGCATAAGCATTATAGAATCTATTTTTCTATTTTAAAAAAGTGCAGAAAAATCAACATGAATAAATTGGTAAATGAGAATTATCAATATACAATCAGAAATTTTCTATATTTTCTATTAAAATGTGTGTGTGTGTGTGTAATCTTAGAGAGCAAGGAAATTTATTTCTTTCAAAAATTTATTTAAGCAAAATGTTTGGTTTAGCTTCTTGTTAAATATATATACAGATGCATGAGAGTAGAATATAGATAAATAGAACTTTAATTTTTTTATGGTCTTCGGATTGCTGTCTTTGCCTATCCTCTGATTTATAACATGAGAACAGTAAAGTAAATCTGATTTGTATTCGATACTATTAAATCATCAAATCGATCTTAGATTGTAAATGGTGAACTCACCAATTAGCTCTGTATTTGTTCTCTTCAACTTCTCAATGTTTGCAAGTGTATGGTTCTCTATTTGCTTCTCTGTATCTGCAGTTATATTGATTTTTGATTATCGGTTGCTTGTAAAATTTGGCAATATGTTTTCACTTGTGACATTATCATGTGCATCTATTTCTTTATGATCTAAATAGTTTATAGATAAATTTATTAACTATTAGACCCAGATAATAATACCAAGAATTTAACATTTGTATCCACCGATATATAACGATTTATATAATGTTTACTCACTGACTGTTGTTGAATTTGGATACAACTCTGCGTTGACTGTATATTGACAACAATACGATCATTCCTTTTTAATATCTACTTAAACATATATACACAGAGAGTTAGACAAACATTTTTTATTTTGAATTTTATTTGAACAAACTTGTTACTGATTTACGACATATGTCTCATTTATGATTTTTTTTTGCTATTCATGAAACATCTCCCACTTGTAATATTTTTTATTTTATTTTCCTTTCTAATTTATGGTTTAAAATATTGAAAAATGTCATCATATCATATAAAAATGAATCCATAAAAGTTAGTGCTCCACCAAATGCTTAAAAAATACCTGCATATTGGCAAAACTTTGTTTGATTGTGGTTTGTTATTCTAAACTTTTTCACTGGCTTGAAATCTAATATTCTTTAACTATTAATAAGCTAACATTAGCATGCGTTTTTGAGTTCCTGAACTATACAAGTAAAGCTAACAGTATTGATTAAGTATGGTATGCTATAGAGTATGTTCCCTTATAGGCATCTTTAGCTAAGGCCTTGATGTTATGGAAGTTTATGTAACAGTCTTATGTTTTACCACATGTTTAACTTCCGTATTTATCATTAAGACATGAAACCAAATGATGATTATTTAAACAGTAGATTGGAAATTCCTTGTGACATGTCTTAACTCTTAACAATTATGTTTTGTTTCAAACTCTTTGATGTAAATTTGTCAATATTTTGATGTAAATGTGTCAATATTTTACATTACTGCCCGTTTGCTTATAATGTGCAGTATATGCCCTATGCCTTTGCTGAGATTGTGTTAGAGGAATTAGAGGAATGTTGCTGAGATTGTGTTAGAACTAAGATTCTTTATCTATCAGTATGGACTTGTCTATCACTTGAAGCTAACACGAAATGCTAAAAGCATTTTGGTAATTTCATTCTTGAATTACTATTTTTTATGAAATGGTAAATATCACAATTTATGTCACTGGATTCAGGTTTATGGTATGTCATGGGTTATGATTTTTCTTATTTGATTAGTTGCTCCTATTGGACACTTCATTGCATTTATTTATGAAAATAAACTCAACCTGTTTTGATTTATGATATATATATGAAGCAACTGGCATGCAAATAGTTATTTAATTATATAATGTAATAAAATTAGGTCTGCTAATCTATTAGCATTTTTTGTTTTATATGCAGGAAATAGCTTCTTTAACTGAATATATTTAGATGCGATGGTTCACAATCTTATGAAATATTAGGTAAGAACAAAATATATTTATCATGTTCATAATTAAAAATGTGTACTGTGGTCGTGTATATAAAACTGAAGCATTAAAACTGTGGTCGTGTATATAATTAAAGAAGTATTAAATCAATCAATACCGAGGTGCTACCCCAGTTAATACTGAGGCGTGTTGCCTTAGTTTAAACTAAGGAGTGTTGCCTCATTTAAAACTGAAGCGTTTTACGTCAGTTTGAATTGATGCAACACACCTCAGTTTTAACTGGTGCAAACTGAGGCAAAATGCCTCGGTTAAAACTAAGGCAACACACTATCTGCCTTAGTTAAAACTGAGGCAACACTCTATCTTCCTCGGTTAAAACTGAGGCAAATCGCTATTTGCCTTAGTTAAAACTGAGGTAACAGCGTGTTTCCTTATTTTTAACTAAGGCAGTGAACTGAGGCATACACCATCTCTGTTGAGATTGAGGCAACAGGCCTCAGTTTTAACTGAGGCATATTTGCCTTGGTTCAGTTTTAACTGAGGCTAATATACCTAGATTAAAACTGAGCTATATTTGCCTTAGTTCAGTTTTAAAACCGAGGCGTATTTGCCTCAGTTAGCATCAAATTAAAAAATTTCAGCATTATGCATATCTGTATATCTCATGTTTTGTTATATTTTCAATGCAGGTCAAAACGATGCTCAAACCATGTGATAATAATGTCTTTAGAACTTAAAGTTGTTGGAAGTGAAGGTTATAATTTTTTTAGCACTTACGTTTTTCCATTATGTTTGAACATTTGGTTAGACTAAATGTGAATATTACTTATATAATACATCCTCCTTTTTTGTTTAGATTTTAGTTGAAACGTTGACTATAAATTACAAGAACCTTTAATATATTATCGACATAAATACAATTGCACGTATATAAATTCTGTAACTTGATAGTACATGAATAAAATTAATTCTCATCTTTATTTGTTTGAAAGTTGATATTTTTGCAATAATTATAAAAATTAAAATTAACTGAGTTTTGTTACATTAAAATAATTAAAATTAACTAAGATTATAAAAATTAACTAAGATAACTAAACTTAAGTTTTATAAAAATCGTGTTCCCTATTTTGAAATCATTGTTAATTTGTTTTAAAAATTGACTTAGTTTTACAAAAATTATCCAATTTTTATAAAAGTTAACTAAGTTTTTTAAAAATTAATTAATTTTATAAAATTTACTAAGTCTATAATAATAATAATAATAATAATAATAAATTAACTAAGTTTAAAATAATTAACCGAGTTAATTAATTTTTATAAAATCAATTAAGTTTTATAATAATTAACTAAACTAACTAAGTTTTTTAAAATTAAATAAGTTTATAAAATTTCTAAGTTTTTTAAAGATTAATAAGTTTATAATAATCGACATGCAATTGTTGAGTAAATATTTAAAACAAAATATACATTAACAAAGTTAACTAAGTTTTATAAAAATTAACCTAATTTATAAAAAATAACTAATTTTTATAGAAGTTAACTAAGTTCTATAGAAATTAAGTAAGTTTAAGTTTTCAAAATAAACTAACTTTATAAAAATTACAAAGTTAATAAAATTTAACTAAGTTTTATAAAACTTAACAAAGTTTTATAAACATCCGATTAAATTAATTAAGTTTGAAAATTTTAACCAAGTTTTATAAAAAGCTAGCTATGTTTTATAAAAATTTAATTAATTTTTGTAAAGTTAAACTAAGTTAGATAAATTATAATTAACTACGTTAACCAAGTTTTATAAAAAGTAAACAGTTTTCTACCTTAACTAAGTTTTAGAAAACTAAAATAAATTTATAAAAATTAACTAAGTTGTATAAAAATTTAAATAAGTTAAACAAGTTGTATATAAATTAAATAATTATCTAAAAATATTGACAAAATTTTGTAAAAGGTAAGCAAATTTATAAAATAATAATTAAGTTTATAAAAATTTAACAAAGTTATCTAAGTTTTATAAAAATTAAATAAATTTATAAAAATCAACCTAATTTATAAAAATTAACTAATTTCTATAGAAGTTAACTAAGTTTCATAAAAATTAAGCAAGTCCATAAAAAATAACTAAGTTTATAAACTTCAATTAAGTTTTTAAAATAAATTAAGTTTATAAAAATAACAAGTTAATAAAATTTAACTAATTATTATAAAATTTAACCAAGTTTTATAAACATCCGACTAAATTAATTAAATTTGTAATATTTATCCAAGTTTGATAAATAAAAAATTAATTGTGTTTTATAAAAATTTAACTAAATTAACAAAGTTTTAATAGAATTCATTAAGTATCATAAAGATTTTGATAAGTTAATTAAGTTGCCAAAAATTAAACTGGTATTATAGAAATAAATCGAGTTTTATAAAAATTAAATAAGTTTAAAAAATTAATGGTATTTGTATTCGTTTAAATACAATAGTGGTTTAGAATTGAATAAGTTCATAAACATCATATATTGTTGTTCAAAAGTGTCACTTTATATGCATATTTTTCATGAATCATGTCTACTACGACTAATTATTGAACTTTTTCGTTACAGGTAACTAATGCATTTGGTGCTAGCAAGTAGCAACAAGGTGATTTGAAGTAATATATAGTGTCATGTGTATCTTTAGTGTTTGAATACTTCTATGTATCGTTTTGGTAAGATTACTTGCGTATAATATTAGTTTTGTTTACTTGCATTTGTAATCTTCATACGTAGTTATGAAATATAAAGAACACACGTTGTTTTGGTGTAATTTTATTTGTTTACATATAAAGTATTGGTAATAAAATGTGATCGTAGTGATATTTAAATTCATTATACATATATGCATTGAAACGTCAAAAAGAAGCACAGAAAATCTTATACAATAAGATGATAGCATTAAAAAATGCTATAAAAGGTAACAATAACGTTTTTAAAGCGCTATAGTATGCAACTGTTGATAGCAGTCCAAAAACGCTTTTATTAAGAGAGTTTTGATAGCGTTGATAAAACGCTATTGTTAGGAACTTTTTATAGCGTTTTATTCCCGCTGTCTAATAACCCTTCCTATTTATAACATGTTTTTTCACAGCGTTTGCAAACACGCCATTAAAACAATATACAACATTTTCCAAACGCTGTTAAAAGAACTCATTTATAGCGTTTTTGGTGTTGCTATCGTAAGTCACAAACCTATAACAACGTTCATAAAAATGATATAAAATCCTTTAATAGCGTTTTTTAAACGCTATTAAAAGTCCAAATTGTTGTAGTGATTGTAACTGTAAATAAAATTCAGTATAATAAAAAGGATTTTTTGGGAGTGGTCATAGGCTAGAGTTAGCCGAACCACTATAAATCTTTTCTCTTTTTATTTGCTTTCTGATTGTTTTAATTTTGTTCTTCATTTATTTCTCTTCATATTTCTGTGATTGGATTGGATATTGGTACTTTAACATAATTGGGTGTCAGTGGCAATTTTGATGCTAGCATTTTGGTGCTTTCATTGAGAAAGCTAGACCCCACGGATTTGGAGTTCAGATTTGGAATCAAATAGAGAGCTTGGATTTGGAGCAATGGTGAGACAATCAACAAGGAGACAAGTAGCAGATAGGAGCCAACATGAAGGGAGTCATGTGGCTTCCTTAGAAGCTGGAGCTAATCAAACATCTATCTACATCACTAGAGATAAAATGGGAACAATGATGGACACTATGCAGGAATGGATGCTGAAAAGATAGGAGGAGATGATGTAGAATCTACTCCGACATATCGGACAGGCTGGAGCCAAAGGAGCTGCTGGAATGCAAAACCAAGGAGTTGGGATGATAGGGACTACTGGAGCTATGGATCAAGGAGTTAAGGCGGCAAGATTCACTGGAAATCAGAACTGGGAGCATGGAGACGGAGCTATTGGACAAAGGAGTGGAACAGAGCAGATAGGGGCAGTCCCCGACCATCTTAGAGGGATCGACACCGATCCCTCCAAAGTGATCGGCACCAATCCCCAAAGACATGGGGGTATGCCCCTGGGCCTATTCGATCATGATACTGGAGGATCTGCGTTCAATCCCATGGAGCTTGGTGCGAATCGGAATTTGGATGCTCATCCAGAGGAATACGTTCCAGAATTCCCTTGTGGACTCGGAGGGCAACTTGGACATGACGATAGGAGACTACCACTAGAAGACAATGACAGGTTTGTAGAGAAGATCAGGCGAACTATGCGTGGAGTATTAGTGAACAGGGATCTGGAGGATATAAATAGAAGTTCATTCGCTCCTAATATCATGATTGCTAAGAATCCACCAGAATTCAAACTACCAACATTAGAAGCTTATGATGAAAAGTCGGATCCAACTATGCATATGATGAGGTATATATGGCACATGGAAGTACTGGGGGCTTCGGAAGAAGTACTGGCACGATGCTTTCCCCTGTACTCAACGGATGTAGTTGTGTTATGGTTCAGAGAGTTGGAGAGCGGTTTAATTAGCACATGGATGGAATTGGTCGAAAGATTTATGAAGCAGTTTCGAGTTCACATTATGAGACCCAAGAATGTAATGACATTGACATCAGTAAAGCAGTGGGCAGGAGAATCACTCAAGAACTTCTTAACTAGGTTCAATGCGGCAGTTGTTTCGGTGGATCGACCAGATCCATCGATGGTTTTGATGGCGGCAGTGTTAGGAGTTGTAGTTAATTCAGATTTTAAGATATCACTGATATTGGATCCACCGAATGATCTCGGGGAATTCTACCATGAAGCAAAAAGGTTTCTATGCCAAGAAAATACGAAAGCTGGTAAAGAGGCAATGGAAGTTAATACGGTACGGGGTGGAGAACCGCCCAGTGAAAGCTAAGGAAATGACAAGAGTAAAGGGAACATGGATAATAGCTTCGATGGATCGAAGCGACAGAGGGGGAACCCAAATTCTCTTCTTACTCAGAATTGAATGAAACCCTAGAACAGATATATCTGAATACTCGAGGACGCCTTCTATATCGAATGCCGGTAAGGAGGGAACCCTCCAAACGTCAATGGACATCAGGAAAGCACTGCCTATTCCATGAGCTGGATAGGCACAATACAAATAACTGCAGGCATTTGAAGGATATCATTGAGGAACACGTAAGGAATGGTCAATTACAACAATATGTAAGGACTCGGGCTACGGCAGTGGAACAGGATCAGCCACCGTCCACCTCGAATGAAAATGGCATTGGATCAAGGTGTAATACCCCGCATTTTTAGATAATTAAATAACCAAAATAATTATAAACGGTGAAAATGAGCGTTTTTAGAATTGTCACAGTATGGCCTTGAAACTAATATCATTGTGTTCGTGGCGATTTTCTGATTAATTTACATATATAATATGCCTCGAACGAACTTCGTATGAAAAGCTATTGACGTTCGAAGTTCCATATCGAAAAATAATTATACGTGTAAATGTGCGTGAATATATTTGTTTATATATATGCACGTATAAATTCCAAAAATGATGCGCATTTGAATTTCAAGATAGACGCGCGTCATAAAGGAAATTAATTGACATCGGAAATTAGAGGAAATTAATTAATATTAGTAGGCAATGTTAACCAAATCAGCAATTAAAGGAAATTAATTTACATTAGTTAGCAACGTTTGAATTTCAAAATAAACATGTGTTATAAAGGGAATTAAATTTGCAACTGATGGAAATTAATTAGAATGAATAGGCAATGGTTAAAAGTTAAAGTTTAATAATTTATAACGTTTAAAAATAGAGGAAATAAATTAATACGTATAAAACAAAAAGGCTAGACACGTCAAAACTGACGCATTTTGCTTGTTTTTAACGGTTGGATTTCAATCGCTTTAAACGAATGGACGACATTGCTTTAGCTCTCTATAAATAAACGTGCAAGGCTAGCCTTCAAACCCATATTTTTCTGAATGGGCACGGAATCCCTCTCACTTTTCTTTCACCTCCAATTCTTCAGAAATCAAATATATTAGATTTAAGTTTTCTGATTTGCAATTTGGAGGTAGAAACTATAGATCTAGAGAAGAGATGTCCAAATTAAGTTGTCCGTATGAGGTGAGTTTTCAGATCTGGTTTTCTAGTTTATCTGTTTATTTTTCTTCAATTAGATCCAGATTTATAAATCCATACAAATCTGGTTTGTGGATCCAAATATGGTTGCAAAGGGGAAGACTATGGATAATAGGACTGGACTAAAAATCAGATCTGGAATTTGGAGAGTTTTCTTTTCAGGTGAGTGGATTTAAATTATATATCTTTTATGTTTATGATATATAATATCGTTTGATTCCCGTTAAATATTTAATTCAGCATTTGGACTAATTTCACTAATTGGTTCTACTAGCTAGTTATGTTAAAACTGTAAATTTTATAAGAAAAGTGTACTTATATTTAAATGTTATTTATATGGAAATAAAAAGAGAAAAGGAACCCAATTAAATATAAGTAATATTAGGCTTAAAAGACGTAGAGAAAGGCATAAGCCTAAAATTGAGAAATTTACGGTAAATTATGTTAAAACAGGAGAAATGAATTAAAAAGGGGAAAATCTAATAACTTGATTTGGAAGTAAGTGATAGATTAGTTGGTTGGTTTAGAAAAGGGAATACATTTCCATAGTTTAATATTGTAAAAATAACGATAAACGTAATTGCAAGAATAAAAGCAAGAAAAATGGAATTAGTGCAAAATAGAGACATTACTGTATTTTGCATTACCCAGCAATTAAAGAAAAAATAGAAGAAATATCTTGCAGTTACGAGTTATTGTTTATAGCATTATTTAGTATTAAAATATGGAAATGGATTTTTAGCACAGTTTTTGTAACCAACCAAATATAATAGAACTACTTTCCAGAATAAAAGAGAATAACGCGAAGCGTTAAAGAAATTAAAGAAGAAGAAATAATCAAGTTAATTATTTTACAAGACAAGAAACAATAAACAGAAAATGCGACTAGATCTGCATTTATGGCGCAGATAGTAGAGTAAAAAGTAAAACAGTTATTATGATAAGTAACTTATGACAGTTGGACATAGTCCCAAGTTAAGATTGTTATATAATATAAGAGAACTAAAGAAAATTTAGTATCATAATAAAAGAAGACAGACTAGAATAGAAAAGTGACACTTGCAATTACATTTATAACATGTAGGTTATAAAAGAAAGAAAAGGATATAAAAGTGAAAATTGCAAGTATATTTGTAACACGTAGGTTATAATTAAAAAGAAAGAAATAGAAGAGGCTTATTTTATCAAACTTAAATCTTAGATTAAGTTAATAAGCAAAAATAATAGCAGTGGCCCATACCGGCAGCATTCCCTTTTAGGTCTAGGACTGATGGTCACACACGTGGGTTGGGCTGGGCATGCTGATTAGGGTAAATAAGTAGCCAACATAATAAGAAAAGTTAACTAAACGCATAATAAAAGATTAGACGTAGGGTCTAATAAAATTGTAAGGTGCGTTTGGAGTAGCCCAAAGGGAATTTGGATAAAGAGCCTAACGAAGCAGTTCATCGCAGATTTTTAGTACAGAAAGAGCACGTCCAACTTAGTTATTTTGGGCTAGAAGGAAGTATGAGACTTCAACAGGACGTGAGGATACTCTAGGATGGCCCTCTGTGGTAGGCCTAACGAAGCTGCACCCCCGGAGGCAGGTCTGTAGGTGTTCCATCAATAGAGCATGCCTTGACTGCTTTTGCATTACAGGCCTAATGAAGCGGACCTTTGTAGGCAGTCAAAAGGTTGGTGATGGAGTAGGATATTCGTATGACACCGTACTCTAGTTCGCGAGTAGCTTATAGTAGGCAGGTCCCATAAGGATAGTCGCATGCGAATACTAGCCATCATCAGTCAGAGCGAGTTCGGGAAAAACTAGAGTTAAACCAACAGGCCAATGATTCTTTCACTATCGAGACATTGGATGAGGGGCATAGCCAATTAGATGTTTAAATTGTTTGCAGTAGAGCACAACCACTTAGCTCTTGAAAGGTCTTTCGATTAGTTGAGGGGGGGCTACATGGGGCCATAGCCACCATGAGAAAAGAGACAGACCAAGTAGAATATTTGTATTTTAGGCATAACGAAACAGACCATTACAGATATAGAAAATCCCCGACCGAGTTCCGTACAAGGCAAACCTTGTTGGCGGAGCTCAGGGAGTAGACAGAACGATTACATGTAGTCCTCAATGTATGCACTGGGTGGTACATTATGGACGTCTTACCATTGGCACGTACTGTTGTGGATGCAGTTTTACGTTTTCCTAGCAGACGACGGAAAATATGTACTGTAGGCCTCACGAAATTGTCCTTTATAGATGTAGTTACAGAGCGCTTTCATAGGAAGATGATGCAGTCCTTTTCGAGGAGGATACGGAAGGTACAATTGGTAGTACCTATGTCCGATGCGGTCTTTGGGCATGTAGCTACATATATATTGGTTATTAGGTCTTAATCTACTAGGGAGTAGATGGGTACGATTCATGCACAAAGGCAAGAGTATTATAAACCCAATAAATGTAATATTACAGAAAATGGAAATAGAATGGTATATGTAGAATTATGCTTAGAAGTGTATAATTTTTCCATTCACCAGCACTTTAGTTCTGACCCCCTCCTCATATCATCCCATAGATTAGATAGATGGCAGAGATTTCCAGCTTTGAGACACTTGTTTAGAAAGTGTTATTACCTTGGTGAGTATTTACTTACTATTATAATTTAGTCAGTTCCTGTGACGACCGCCCATGACCCCTACACCGAATCTAGAGATAGAGCGCTGTAAAGTGTGCCAGGCGACCATGGACGATTGTCAAGGTAAGATTAAAACAACAGGATCTATCGTATTACTCACAGCGCATGGACAAAATACAATAGAACATATGTATAGTGAAGCTTTACAGAATAAAATGACATCATATAAAACTCCATAATAGTTGAATACAAGCATCCACATAGTCAATACATCCAGCCTCACTACATAACTCTCAGAGAATACAAAACAGCGGAAAAATCCAGTACATATAAGAAGATAATATGCAACCCTCTAGCTCGTCTTCGATATCAGCATCGTGAGAAGAGAACAGCACCTGTCACCTGCTACCTAGTCTGCCCGTCCCAAAATGGACGAACAGCCCAAGGCAATAAGAATTAAAACATAAAGCCTTGAGTCAGACAACAGTCTTAGTGAGCAGTAAATTAACTAACAACATACCAAAAGAGCATAAAGGAAAAGGAATAGGAATACAACCCTCCCACTCCAACCTCATTCTACAGTGATAGCCCCCAGACACACACTAAGCAGAAGCAAACATAGCAGAGCATACAATTTAAAGTAAAGCAATTGTCACTCGAGTCAAGAGCGATGTTTTCCAAGTACAAATCCCAAGGTCTAAAACCAAGGTCAGATAAGCACCCAGGAAATACCGCTCTTGAGACCGAATGACGATACAACCAAACATCCATGACTCGGCTATCACTGTTATCATTGTTGCGATATCACCGTTAATTGAATGACCGGCACATTCTTTCAGCCGTCCGTCAAGGGCTAATGGTAACCCCGGTTCTAGACATAACTCCCGCACGTCATCGTGACCCGTGCCTAGGATTATCGAATCTACCCAGAGTACTCGACCATCAACTTAGTCTTTTGGGCGTCCCCATGTACTCTTGCTTAGAGCATGCTAGAACCTTCAACAACGATGCGATCTCAACCTCCTAGTCATCCTCCTCGACGACTATTGCCATACTAGCTCAAGCGCCTCTCGAGCATCCATTATCCTCAACTCGAATCATATCACCGAGTTATCAACATGCTTGGAATGATCCCGCCTGGATTAGACCAAGTCTTCATCATATGATACCTCGCTTCATTACATCCTCGCAAAGCTTCATCTCAACTTCACATCATCAAATCTATGCATAGGAGCTTCATCATCCCGCTACATATGCCACGAGCAGCTTTTCCAATTCAAGAGCCTTTCCCTTAGCTTTTGAATCACCTTCGATCTAAATCTAATCATCAATCATCTAGTTCATAACAATCAATCAAATCAAACATCAATCCAAGCAATCAAGCATTCAAAAATGATCTAAGTAGACAATTATAACAATAATGGCATTTTCGTAATTAAAGAGTTGAAAGTCCAATAAGCATGAAAACATGGATTATATCTCTACAAACTTGATGAATGAACTTGCATAGGTTAACATATGATAAAATGGATGCAACATCATCATGAAAAATGGATCTATATGGATCTACACATAGGATGAAGAAAATGCATGGAAATCTCTATTTTAACACCAAAACGAGCCAACAATCCGATATACTCCTTTGGATCCGTGTGAGAGATAATCACCACTCACCAAATCACCTAAACAATCCAAAAGATATCAACTTCAGATCTGGACAGCGAAGAACTAAGCTAGATCCGACAAGATCTCACTTCAAACGATGAAATCTCTCTTGAAAAGATGAAGATCTTCAATCTAAGCTCTTGAATCTTTAATCTTGATCTTCGATTTGGATGGATGGAAGCACTAGATTAGAGTGGAGAAAAGAAGTGAAGAAGTGTAGAAGTCGAGCTCTCAAAATGGCAGCACTTCGTCGCTTCAAAATCCGGATCCCAAAAAGTGAGAACAACCCCTCCTATTTATAGCTGAAAACTGCCTGAGTCGTAACTCGGCTATCTCCTTAAGTCGTTGCCGACCTAACATATGCCGACCTACGACCTAAAAACCCCCACGACTTAACAGAGCCTCCGACCTAACCCTTAGCCAACAACTCCGACCTAACAGATACGCGCGCCTCAACTCCTACGATCTAACACTTCTGCGCATACGACCTAACTATTAAGTCGACCTACGACTTAACACATACTTCGACCTAACACTTAGACGAAACCCAGCGACCTACGACTTAACAGGTTACGACCTAATTCCTTAAGCCTCCACGCGACCTAACACTTAGCCTAACTCCTAAGGTCGCCAACTTGTTAACTCCTTAGGTCCTTAGGTCGCCAACACTAGGTCGCTAACTCGGCAACTACTAGGTCGCTAACTCGGCAACTACTAGGTCGCTAACTCGGCAACTACTAGGTCGCTAACTCGGCAACTACTAGGTCGCTAACTCGGCAACTACTAGGTCGCTAACTCGGCAACTACTAGGTCGCTAACTCGGCAACTACTAGGTCGCTAACTTTCCCAGCCGACCTAACACTTAACAAAACTTAGGTCGCTCACAACATTCTCTTAGGTCGTTGCCGACCTAACTCTACCCCAGAATACTTAGGTCGCCTACTACTCTTAAGTCGGTCAGTCTTTAGGTCGTTAACTCGCCCTGCCGACCTAATTACTTAACCAAATCCTAGGTTGCACAATTTTATAGGTCGCTCCAACTAACCCACGACCTAACACTAACTCGCAAGTCCTTAACTCGGTCACGACTTAGCTCTTAGGTCGTCCACGACCTAGGACTTAGACAAATTTCCCCAAAAATCTGAAATGACTTAAAATTGCAAAAATTCCAGATTTGACGAACTTTTCGATCCGTGAAAAATACGGGTCGTTACATTCTCTCCCCCTTAGGAATTTCGCCCCCGAAATTCCAAGCAAACAAAGCAATCAAAGACTATTCTGTACGCCTACCATCCATAGCAATCAACAAACAATGCATCCAATTCTAACTTAGCGTACAGAATTCTAAAACTTAGAACAAGTTACAATATCGCGAGATGAGACGACACCTTAGGGCCATACCTTGAAGAGTTCAGGATGAGCTGCTTTCATCCTCTCTTCCACCTCCCACGTACAGTCGTTATCATCATCACTCCATTGTATCTTGAGCAACTTAACTACCTTCCTCCTAAGCTGTTTCGTGTCGGTTTCCACAACACGAAGTGGCTTACGAGGTCTTCTATCAACTGGATCAACTTCAAAGTCTTCATAGCTATCAGCAGAAACCACCGTACTCGAGTCGTGCACATACTTCCGTAGATACGATACGTGAAAAACATTGTGCACACTCGACATTTTCTCTGGTAACTCCAATCTGTAAGCGAGCTTTCCAATTCGCTCGATAATCGGGAATGGTCCAACAAATCTCGGAGTCAATTTTCCTTTCTTCCCGAATCGAATAACATTCTTCAGTGGAGAAATCTTCACAAAAACCATATCTCCAACGTCGAATTCCAAATCCTTACGACGTTTATCGGCATAACTTTTCTGACGGTCTTGGGCTGCCTTCATCCGTTGCCGAATGATCTCTATGCAATCCGAAGTCTGTCGAATCATCTCTGGCCCAAGCATCAGCTTTTCTCCAGTTTCCAACCAACATGTCGGAGAGTTACACGGTCTTCCATACAATGCCTCATATGGTGCCATACCAATGCTTGACTGGTAACTGTTGTTGTACGCAAACTCCACCAAATGAAGGTGATCTTCCCATGATCCTCCGAAATCCAAAACACAAGCTCTGAGGAGATCTTCCAAAACTCGGTTGACTCTCTCAGTCTGACCATCTGTTTGAGGGTGATAAGCTGTACTCAAACACAACTCGGTTCCCAAGACTTCCTGGAAGCTCTTCCAAAATCCACTAGTGAACAATGGGTCTCGATCGCTCACTATACTCTTCGGAACACCATGGAATCGAACTATCCACTTCACATACAACTCAGCCAACTTTGATGCAGTCCTAGTCGATCGAACAGGAATGAATCGTGCACTCTTAGTCAGACGATCCACAATGACCCAAATCCCTTCATTTCCCGTTCTGGTTCTAGGCAATCCATCAATAAAATCCATCGACACTTGTTCCCACTTCCATGTAGGAACTTCTAAGGGTTGAAGCAATCCACTTGGCTTCTTCTGTTCAGCCTTTACCAACTGACAGTTCATACACTTGGAAATGAAATCTCCAACATCCTTCTTCATGCCTTCCCAGTAGTAGGTTCTCTTCATATCCCGATACATCTTATTTCCACCTGGATGAATTGTCAACTTCGAGTGATGACTTTCCTTCAGAACTTCACTCCTCAATTCATCTATATCGGGAACCACTAGTCGTCCTTGCTTTCGAAGCCAACCTTCTCTATCGACCTCGAATCCTTTATCCTTTTCTGGCTCCAATCCAGATTCCAATTCACGGATAATCTTGACAAGCTTATCATCTCGCTTTTGACTCTCGCCAATCCTTTCCACAAGAGTCGGTCTTATCGATAAGTTTGCCAACATTTCAGGTTCCAATTCGCATCCAGGCCTGAAGTCAAATCCAGCTAAATACTCGAGACTCTTCCATTCAGAAAACATGGCTCCCAATCCTGCATGTCTTCGACTTAACGCATCAGCCACTGCGTTACCTTTTCCCGGAGTATAAGCTATACCAAAATCATACGATGCCAAAAACTCTAGCCAACGTTGCTGCCGAAGATTCAAATCCTTCTGGGAGAAAAGATACTTCAACGACTTATGATCCGTAAACAACTCGAATCGAACCCCCAACAGATAATGCCTCCACATCTTCAGAGCAAATACAATCGCCGCTAACTCCAAGTCATGAGTTGGGTAATTCCTTTCATGCGGCTTCAGTTGTCGACTGGCATACGCAACAACTTTATCCTTCTGCATCAGCACTGCTCCAAGTCCAGTACCACATGCATCGGTGTAAACCACCATCTCATCATTCCCACTTGGAATAGTCAAAACAGGAGCACTCGTCAATCGCTCTTTCATGATTCCGAAAGCTTGCTCACACTTAGCATCCCAACTGAACACTTGGTTCTTCTTCGTCAATCCTGTTAACGGTGCAGCTATCTTGGAGAAGTCTTTGATAAACCGTCGATAATATCCTGCTAATCCAAGAAAACTCCTCACATCAGATGCATTCTTAGGTCTAACCCAATCCTGGATTGCTGCCACCTTAGCGGGATCAACCGCTATTCCATTTCCAGAAATCACATGGCCTAAGAACCTCACTTCACTCTTCCAGAAGTGACACTTCGAAAACTTAGCCTTCAGCTGATGTTTCCGTAAGATCTCCAAAACAATACGCAAGTGCGTCTTGTGCTCTTCTTCCGTTCTGGAATAAATCAGAATATCATCCACGAACACAAGTACGAACTTGTTCAACTGATCTCTGAACACTCTATTCATAAGATCCACAAAATATGCTGGCGCGTTAGTCAATCCAAATGGCATTACCAGCCACTCAAAGAAACCGGATGGTGTCCTAAAAGCAGTCTTCGACACACTATCCTTTGCCACTCTCAACTGGTGAAATCCCGTTGCCAAATCCATCTGAGAAAACACCTTAGCTTCGTGAAGCTGATCAAACAAGTCATCTATTCTCGGTAATGGATACTTGTTCTTCTTAGTCACCTTATTCAGCTCACGATAATCGACGCACAATCTCAACGACCCATCTGCCTTGGTTGCAAACACAACTGGTGCACCCCACTCGGACACACTACGCCGAATGAATCCTTTCTGCAAAAGATCATCAACTTGCACCCTCAACTCCTGCTGTTCCCTAGGCGCCATCCGCCTAAGAGGCATCACAACAGGTCTGGCTCCTTCAACTAGATCTATACGAAACTCGATCTCTCTATGCGGCGGCAACCCTTTGACTTCGTCAAAGACATCCTCGAATCCATTAGCGATCGGTACTGATGACAGTCCATCCCGTGGAACAACTAGCGAATACATGAAGCTCATGAAGACGCCTTCTTCATGCTTACATCGTATCACAATCTTTCGCCCCTCCACATTCTCGACTGTCACTTCCAACCTTTCGCAATCAACCTTAGCCGCATACTTCCTAAGCCAGTCCATACCCAAGATAATTCCGAACCCCGTAAAGTTCAGAACAAAGCAATCACAAACAAAAGAGCAACCATGACTCGACACAACTAGACCACGGCATAACATACACAAACAAGACGAACCCCCAACTGGATTAGTCACTACCAATGGCCTATCAACAATATCCGGCTTCAAACCTAACCGGCCTACTAGTTCATTACAAACAAATGAATGCGACGCTCCAGTATCAAACAAAACTCTAACTGGAACACCACATAGGAAAAGAGTACCTTGAACAACCACACTCTTTCCCTTTTCTTCAGCAGTAGGAGCTTTCGAAGACGACGGAACAGCTCCCAAAGCATAGGCTTGCACAATCTGCCTGTCCTTCCTTGGTTCTGGACAATTCTTCCTGAAATGCCCCGGCTTGTCACAGTTGTGACACTTCATCGGTGCCTTCGGATTCTTACAATCCTTAGAGAAATGGCCCTTCTGCTGACAATTGTAGCAAGTTACCTCGCCTTTCGGCTTCTTCTGGCCATCCTTACCCTTCTGCTGCTGCTGCTTCCTCTTCTGGTTTCCACCCTGCTGTGGTTTAGATTCTCCCTTGGTAACAGCAACAACAGGTCCTTCCTTAGGAAACAGACTCTCATGCCTAAGAGCTTTCTCCACAAGCTTCTCAAATGAATCGTCCAAATGATCCACCAACTGTCTCCCAAGATAACTATCCAAGCCGGTCACAAACTTCTCATTCTTCTGATAAGCAGATTCAATATACGACCGGGCATACTTGGACAAAGCTTCGAACTCAGAAACATACTCAAGAACAGATCTTCCACCCTGCTTGAGCTCTACAAACTTCTTGAACAGAACAGACTTCTGAGATGTAGAAATGAACTTAGCTTCAAATCTAGCTTGGAATTGCTCCCAAGTAATCTCTTCCTCCGCAGTATCGATGGTAATAGAATTCCACCAATCAGAGGCTCTCCCTTGAAGCTGCCTTGATGCCAACTTCCTCTTAGTTGCATCATCAATTCCCAAATCACCAAAGATCCTTCTACAAGCATCTATCCACCTCTGGACCTCAATGGTAGATTCTGTTCCCAAGAAAACCTTCCCTCCAAGAGCAGTATAATCCTTGCACAGCTTAGCAAAATCCACTGGTTTCGGAGTTTGGACTTGAACTCCAACATCAACTGCCGCCCCCGGAACTGGTATCCTTCTCATGATCGAAGTCATCATAGCTTCGAACATGGCTGCATAATCAGCAGTCTCTTCAGTAGCACGACCTCCCCTAGCAGCTGGTCTCCCTCTTCGACTCATTCTCAATATCTATAAGAAGGAATGATTAGAACATCTAGAGAATCAACTGCATAAAGGACTCAAATTCTACTAAGCCACTATATTATATATAGTAATCATCCATCAAAATACAATTACGTCTCTCATACGTAGTTACGACAGCGAGCGTTGGGTAAAATCGATTAACCAATGCTCTGATACCAAATGTGACGACCGCCCATGACCCCTACACCGAATCTAGAGATAGAGCGCTGTAAAGTGTGCCAGGCGACCATGGACGATTGTCAAGGTAAGATTAAAACAACAGGATCTATCGTATTACTCACAGCGCATGGACAAAATACAATAGAACATATGTATAGTGAAGCTTTACAGAATAAAATGACATCATATAAAACTCCATAATAGTTGAATACAAGCATCCACATAGTCAATACATCCAGCCTCACTACATAACTCTCAGAGAATACAAAACAGCGGAAAAATCCAGTACATATAAGAAGATAATATGCAACCCTCTAGCTCGTCTTCGATATCAGCATCGTGAGAAGAGAACAGCACCTGTCACCTGCTACCTAGTCTGCCCGTCCCAAAATGGACGAACAGCCCAAGGCAATAAGAATTAAAACATAAAGCCTTGAGTCAGACAACAGTCTTAGTGAGCAGTAAATTAACTAACAACATACCAAAAGAGCATAAAGGAAAAGGAATAGGAATACAACCCTCCCACTCCAACCTCATTCTACAGTGATAGCCCCCAGACACACACTAAGCAGAAGCAAACATAGCAGAGCATACAATTTAAAGTAAAGCAATTGTCACTCGAGTCAAGAGCGATGTTTTCCAAGTACAAATCCCAAGGTCTAAAACCAAGGTCAGATAAGCACCCAGGAAATACCGCTCTTGAGACCGAATGACGATACAACCAAACATCCATGACTCGGCTATCACTGTTATCATTGTTGCGATATCACCGTTAATTGAATGACCGGCACATTCTTTCAGCCGTCCGTCAAGGGCTAATGGTAACCCCGGTTCTAGACATAACTCCCGCACGTCATCGTGACCCGTGCCTAGGATTATCGAATCTACCCAGAGTACTCGACCATCAACTTAGTCTTTTGGGCGTCCCCATGTACTCTTGCTTAGAGCATGCTAGAACCTTCAACAACGATGCGATCTCAACCTCCTAGTCATCCTCCTCGACGACTATTGCCATACTAGCTCAAGCGCCTCTCGAGCATCCATTATCCTCAACTCGAATCATATCACCGAGTTATCAACATGCTTGGAATGATCCCGCCTGGATTAGACCAAGTCTTCATCATATGATACCTCGCTTCATTACATCCTCGCAAAGCTTCATCTCAACTTCACATCATCAAATCTATGCATAGGAGCTTCATCATCCCGCTACATATGCCACGAGCAGCTTTTCCAATTCAAGAGCCTTTCCCTTAGCTTTTGAATCACCTTCGATCTAAATCTAATCATCAATCATCTAGTTCATAACAATCAATCAAATCAAACATCAATCCAAGCAATCAAGCATTCAAAAATGATCTAAGTAGACAATTATAACAATAATGGCATTTTCGTAATTAAAGAGTTGAAAGTCCAATAAGCATGAAAACATGGATTATATCTCTACAAACTTGATGAATGAACTTGCATAGGTTAACATATGATAAAATGGATGCAACATCATCATGAAAAATGGATCTATATGGATCTACACATAGGATGAAGAAAATGCATGGAAATCTCTATTTTAACACCAAAACGAGCCAACAATCCGATATACTCCTTTGGATCCGTGTGAGAGATAATCACCACTCACCAAATCACCTAAACAATCCAAAAGATATCAACTTCAGATCTGGACAGCGAAGAACTAAGCTAGATCCGACAAGATCTCACTTCAAACGATGAAATCTCTCTTGAAAAGATGAAGATCTTCAATCTAAGCTCTTGAATCTTTAATCTTGATCTTCGATTTGGATGGATGGAAGCACTAGATTAGAGTGGAGAAAAGAAGTGAAGAAGTGTAGAAGTCGAGCTCTCAAAATGGCAGCACTTCGTCGCTTCAAAATCCGGATCCCAAAAAGTGAGAACAACCCCTCCTATTTATAGCTGAAAACTGCCTGAGTCGTAACTCGGCTATCTCCTTAAGTCGTTGCCGACCTAACATATGCCGACCTACGACCTAAAAACCCCCACGACTTAACAGAGCCTCCGACCTAACCCTTAGCCAACAACTCCGACCTAACAGATACGCGCGCCTCAACTCCTACGATCTAACACTTCTGCGCATACGACCTAACTATTAAGTCGACCTACGACTTAACACATACTTCGACCTAACACTTAGACGAAACCCAGCGACCTACGACTTAACAGGTTACGACCTAATTCCTTAAGCCTCCACGCGACCTAACACTTAGCCTAACTCCTAAGGTCGCCAACTTGTTAACTCCTTAGGTCCTTAGGTCGCCAACACTAGGTCGCTAACTCGGCAACTACTAGGTCGCTAACTCGGCAACTACTAGGTCGCTAACTCGGCAACTACTAGGTCGCTAACTCGGCAACTACTAGGTCGCTAACTCGGCAACTACTAGGTCGCTAACTCGGCAACTACTAGGTCGCTAACTCGGCAACTACTAGGTCGCTAACTTTCCCAGCCGACCTAACACTTAACAAAACTTAGGTCGCTCACAACATTCTCTTAGGTCGTTGCCGACCTAACTCTACCCCAGAATACTTAGGTCGCCTACTACTCTTAAGTCGGTCAGTCTTTAGGTCGTTAACTCGCCCTGCCGACCTAATTACTTAACCAAATCCTAGGTTGCACAATTTTATAGGTCGCTCCAACTAACCCACGACCTAACACTAACTCGCAAGTCCTTAACTCGGTCACGACTTAGCTCTTAGGTCGTCCACGACCTAGGACTTAGACAAATTTCCCCAAAAATCTGAAATGACTTAAAATTGCAAAAATTCCAGATTTGACGAACTTTTCGATCCGTGAAAAATACGGGTCGTTACAGTTCCGCTGTGAGATATTTATTTAAGCTCAAATATATTTATCTTTGCCTATTTGCAGGATACCAAATACCCAACTCGGGCTTCAATGGGCTTGGATTTTAGCATTTTTGCGAAAAATTTGGACCCACTAGAATTCGGGTTGTGACATTTGGTATCAGAGCTTAGGTTAGTAGATCCTAAGTGAATAAGAAAATATGAGTGAACGTATTTGTATTTTTGAATAAAATATAAATATATTATGTACTAAAATCCAAATAGTCCCTAATTATAGATTTTAACATATGGAAAGTTTTTAGAAGTATATTTATGCATAGTTTGCTAGTTGGGTTTGGGATGACCCAAGGATGTTGAGCCCTATGTTATTGTCGATTTATAGTGTACAATAAGCTATGTTTTGAGAGAAGATTGGTATCCATATGTTATAGGAAGTGGGAAAGTTTCCTAGGGATGTAGGGAGAGTATTTTTATTTTGGAAGGAATAAGAGATTTTAGTAAGGAAATGAGATTTCCAAGGTTTAGGAAGGGTATTCCCAGGGTAGTAAGAAGAAAATCCACTTTATGTCTAGCCCAATAAAATGAAACTTTTGGAATTGAAAAGTTGAAAAATATAATTGTTAATATGTTTGAGGAAGTAAATATTGGGTTTCTAAAATAAAGGTGGTATGAAATTTAAATTGGTTTTTATATGGTGTAAATTTTGTTAAAAGTGAAATTCTTTTTGAAGAATTATAGAGCATGTATAGCTCGCTGGTTTCTTTGTAGTTAAACCAAGGTTTTAAATATAAAAACCTAGAGTGTGTTAAGTATCGAAAACGTAGGTTACAACATTTATTGTTGTAATAGATGTTTTCGTGAAAAATAAAGGAAGCATAGACTATGACACTATTGTTATAGTAGGTGACTCACAAAGGAATTTTTTTTACATAGCATATGGGATTTATTAATATTTATTTTAATTGATCAACACACTAGTATTTTTGGGTTGTAGTAACAGTGTTTTACGCAACATCTGTTTTGACCCAAATAAAAATGTGTTTTGAAGATAATTTCTAAGTATAGAAATAAAGTGGTTTGTAAGTACACTTACTATTTAAATAAGTATATGAAAATGTTTCCTAGTTATGAAAATATTACAATAGTTTTTGAAAATGAGTTCTACTGAAGAAAAAAAAGATGTAAGTTAAATATTATGAGATTAATAACTTTCGTAGGAAATGTCTATTATAAGTGAATATAGATTAAACATACTTTGATCTATTGGAATGAAATGAATAATGATATAATTTTCTATGAAACCAAATCACAAATAAAGATATTTTGTGCAAGTTATAAGAAATACGTGAAAGAGATGTACAAGGTATGGAAAGCACCATATTTTGTATAGCCTATTTCGATAAATTATAAAATAAGTTCCTTATAATTTCACATAAACATGAAATCCTCTTTTAAAGGATTCATAGCAGGTTTTAGCATTAATGGTTTCTCATAAGAGAAATTAGTTCCAATACATTAAGGTATAAAACCATTAGGTGTAATAAGAAGTGTAATAATTAAAGACAGTGTTAGTTAGGAGGGATATTATAGAGAGCCATAGTAGGAAAGATAAGCAATGGAAATTTCATATTTTTCCATTGATTATGCGCATTGGTTGCTTGCCTTTGTAGAAAGTCCAAATTTGTAGTAAGTTAGAAACTCCTCCAAGGTTAGGTAATTGGAAGAGTAGGAAAGTTAAGGGATTTTTGATAAAATAAGTGTTCTTATCTACTCCAGTTTTCATAAATTTGAAAATCTATGAAAAGAAGATGTTTTGGAAACATGTGAGAACATTTTTGGAAGTCAAGAAAAAAAATGTTTTAAGGAAAAGCAAGGCATGCTTTAAAGAAAAATGGTTTGGTGAAAAAGTAAATAAGTTTTTGGAAGAGAAAAACTTAGTAAACAGTTAAATTTAAAAATCCAAAAATATTTTTTATGGAAAGCTGTAAAGGTCTTTAAAAGGAAAAGAGGAATAAGTTTTGAACTTAGAATTTGTAAGTTTTCCCCTTTAGGTTTGGGGAATAATTTAAATTAAAAGAGCTGTAAAGATGCAAGTCTAGAAAGATAAAATGTTAAGTAACCAAGTACCTTTGTATTTAATAGAAACTTCAAAGTAGCAATTTTAAAGGCAAGGATTTTGGGATTTGATGTTTCAAAAATTTAGAAGCTTTAATTTTTGAAATGAAATGATAAATACCAAACCAAACTTTTAAATATGAAGTAGATTGTAACGACCCTGAATTTTTTACATTTGAAATTTGAATATTTAATTGAGTTAAAATATTCGAATGATAGTTTAATTTGAAATTCGAGGTATCAGAATGAATTTGGCAATTTAATTAGTGAATTTAATTGTATGAAATTGGGTAAAATTTTGAGATTGGAATTTTAAGCTTGTTAAAAATATTTTTCAAGGCTTAGAAAATCTATATTGATGATACTGAAGATAATGGAAGCTTCAGAATCGAATTTGAAACTGTTTTGTTCAGTTTTGAAATTTTATTGTTTAAATCGATATTTAAAAATAGCTTTCCAGGGCACAGTCTCGGAATTCGACGAAATCAGTTCCATTGGATCCGTAATATTGTATTAATATCGGATTTCAATTTTCGTACTGTTTGGAGTGATCGTTTGGCCGTACGATAAGTAAACGCGCTGAAAATTAGATCGAAATTTAATTTAATAGCTGGGTCCTAAAAGCTATTTTCTCCATACGATCGAATTTGGAGTCGAAACCTTTTCTAGTGCATTCGGAATAGGCGTATAACCTTATAAACGCCTGAGGGCACGCCTCGATAGGGGTTCGACATTTTGAATTGAGTAGAACGAGATGATATAACAATATATATATATATACATATATATTCTCACATCAGCACTCTTCACAAATCACTTCAGCCGTTTTAAAGAATCAAGTCACAGTCCTTTAACTTGGTCAAGCAAGTTAAGCTAAAATTGCACGTTACCCTCATTTCAAATGTCAATCTTCCCCTTCAATTCATAACAGCCGAGCACCTTGTATTCAAGAAAATAAGAAAGGGGGCCAAGCATTTTATCTCAGCAAACAAAAAAACGAACGAAAAGAAAAAATAAAAATATGGTGAACGAACTCTCGAAATCGCGAAATCAATGTCGAGCTCGGTAACGGCGGCTGCCCTCGCGCACGCGAGGGAGGATCGCGATCGAGTCGCGACGGCAGATCGTGTAGGCGCGGCATGCATCGATCTGGCAGAGTCGCGATGGAATTAGGGCGCGGTTGAAATCGAATCGCGGGTGTGGGAAGTTCAGTATGGCATCGCTGTTGATGGGGTGTGGCCAGGAAATCGCG